>LR738714.1:226618276-227014607 GCA_902687465.1 Secale cereale
GGGGGGGACTCTAGACTAGTTGTGACTAGTCTAGACTCACTGTCGACGAGTCGACATGGCGACGAGTCGACGTGAGTTAAACAGTATGTAGTAGGGCAGTAGGTAGTAGGTACATTAAGTAAATGCAACCACATTCAAATGCAAGGAAATAAGTTCAACACTTAAAGTCTTCAACACCAAAACATGAATGGCAGATTCAAATGCAAGGAAATAAGTTCAAGTGTTCAACACTTCAAATCTTCAAGCAATCAAGCCTCAAGCTCCATGTCTTCAAGCTGAAAATCGGTGTCTTCATCATCTGGTGATTCAACATCATCTTCATCGCTGCTCTCCATGTCTTTGTCATATTCTGCCGCTTCCAATTCAGCCCTCAACTCTTCATCATGCACAACCAGCCTTGTTCTTTTGTTGTTCCGAGTGTAGGTGATATAAGGGACTATGGGTCGTGCAATAGACTCGAGCTCTCCTAGGATAGTTGCGACCTGCTAGAGAAGTTGACGCACCCATGGCTTCATCAACCTGAGACCAAAGTAGTGGTGTTTCACTGTCCATGACTTGAGCTTGATCTTCATGTACAATTTCAGCATTGATATCAACCCATTCATTATCCCATTCGAATTTTTCTTGGACAAGTGGACTAGATTTCTTTGCTTTAGAGCCTTGCTCACGCAGATTCTGAAACCTAGCTTCCATTTTCCGGTTGTACGAGACATATGATAGCTTGTTCAATCTCTTGTACTCTAGACGGTTTCTCCCTTTGGTGTGGATCTGCAAGCACACAAATATGTGAGAAGCTGCTGCAATTAGCCTATCAAAACAGCAAACTAATGGCTACTTACATGAGCAAATACACTACAATTGCGCTCACAGCAGGATGCTGAACAACATAGACTAATGATTCACTTTGCAAGAGTTTGGAGGTCAAAAGCAAGGCCACCATAAGCATTCCACCAAAGAACTACAAAACCAGTCCCACATTAAAAAGAAGGCCACAATAACCAGCAATTAGTGGAGTAATTGAGCTGAACAAGAAGACACAAGCTGCCATAAAATTTATACTTACAAGGGCTTTTTTTGTCACGGTCTTTAATTGACAATGGCTTCGAGAAACATTCACTCCCCAGCTCATAGTCGTCAGCTTCCTTACTTATAGTTGTTTGTTGCTCATCATCGGGCACCATCTTCCATAGCACATCATTGAACATTGAACGGAGACGGGAAGCTTGTATTTTGTTGGACTCCTTAATGGCAAAGAATTTATTTGGGTTCAAGAACAAAGCAGCCCCATGTAGCTTTTGTTCCATCTGATTATCCCACCTCTTATCAACAATAGCTACCACTTGACCTAGGAGGTTTGTCTTATCCGAAACTAAGCATGGCAAGATATTAACTAGATGATGAGGACATGAATACCTTGGATACGACCAAAAACATTGCATACATGTATATTTGTGAGGTGATTTCTAATGCAAACTATGCAACAATTTATTTATGTCATCCAGGACAAAAGTACTTCACAAACTTTTGTGCCATGTCTAATTCCAGATGTATGGGACATTTGTACAATCCACATATGAAGATAAGGGGAAAAGATAAGTTTAGGTGCTGTTCAAAAAGTTCTCTCACGTCACCTTTGGGCCAAGAGAAGATAGAGTCCAAGTCTCTCACGTTCTACATCCAGATTCGGATTGCACAGACATACCTGATTCAAAACGGCAAGAACTCATTCATACAGACTACGAATTGGGTGATTCTTTTTTTGTTGGAAACTAGACTTCGTACACTTTCCAACCCAATTGGTTTCACCTTCAAATTCGTCCGGAGCGTCGAGATATCGACAAAACAATCTGACACTGCAGCAGAATCCGAGTCAAACTACAAGTCCAAATGTGTTGCATCACCTCCACTTGGGCCCATGAGCCTTGTACAACTTAGGGTTAGTTTTAGGTTGCCTTGAGACGTCCTCCCACCTCCTTGGCCGCCACCCCTTGCTCCTATATAAGTAGATCCATCTACTAGCTTTTTATTTGAGGATTTGTTTAGTCAAAAGTTAGCCATTGCAACTTCATGTACTTCGTTTATGTCCAACGACCAGACCAAGACCGCTTACGGATCCCCATCTTTATCAATACTTCATCTATATTTGCAATATTCAGATTGCTTTATCATATTCTTGCTTGTTCTTCGATTGCTTGCAGGAATAGACCTTCGTGGTCAGGCTGATCATGCTTCTGGCATCGTCAGTAACCCCTGGAGATTGGTTTAGCGATTGCTAAGGTGCAACGTCGTGCACGTTTGTAGTCGGATCGTCAAAGTCGTCTCCAACAAATCTATATTTACCATCTCATCAAAAAATCGAGCCCCTCACCTCTATCACTAGAGGCATGGATCAAACAAGCATGAACAACATCATGGCATATACTAGCATGGCAATGACACATCAAACTTACTCCTATCATGGCAATGGAAAAACAAAGCATAGCATCTCAAAACATGGCATAAGTTCAATCAAGACATGGCATGGCATCATGGAAACTATACTGAAAGTAAACTACCAGTCACATCCACTTCAAACATAACATGCTAACTTTATGCAATCATCTACTATTCTAACATGGTTCGTTAAATGCGAATAACAACATATTACACATGCAATGCAGACAAACTTGTGCACTGAGTCCCTCTGACTCTCTTACCAACGAGTTGCCTCGCAACAAAGCAATGATTATTTGCCGATCGCGATCAGAACCATACTTTGTTCAACATTCACCGAGACCTCGTCTCGTGATCATACCAACTCATCACCATGATTACTCACGACTATCTCATAGTCTAATTCATCACCACATTCGTTACACATTATTTATCAACTTAGTTATTATAGGTTTATCCTCCACTTTGGTCGAGACCTGATAGTGTGACCTACTACGAACTTGTGCCCATGACCAAGGATGCGGCTATCGATAGACTGAATACACTCTGCAGAGGTAACACAATGTACCCACCCCACAGAACCCATGGCCTCGTGCTCCCGTTCGGGTGGACCACGGCATTCTGACAGAACCGACTTATTGCCATTACAATATCTCGGTTACTCCGACCAACACCCCCTTGGGGTTCAGTCCTAGGTGGCCCTCGCCAACCAAAGGCTAAACGGCCACCGTCGTGGCAAAAACGGTCCCAAACAGGGACAAAGCAAGCAAAAACAAAACGGCTCACAAGGTTCATGTCCGCCTACCTGATTAGGGTAGCGCGTGCCCATAACCTTCCCTATGTTGGAGGCACCGGCGAGAGGCATGACAATAAATCAATTAGGGCCTTCCCATTCCAAGGTAAATGTGGCTGCAATGGAAAAAGCTCGATTTGGTGGTACTATGACATCCCAGTGATGACGAAGGAGGTTTGCTATTAAGTCATATTATTAACTTCTCCATCATCATGCGAGCAGTAATAACATGAATGCAACAACTATCTTGCAACATACGGATGGAAAACAAAACATCAAGCTTTTCAAATGGACGATGATAGCATGCGAAACATGGCAATACCAAGTACTAGCAACCATAGCAGTACAACAGAATTATCATAACGTCGATACTACTAACATGAAACTAAATAGAGGCATGGTATTATCAGTAACAACTTTAAACTAGCAGGTCAATTTTTTTTACGAAACACAAGCAAGCATGGCACATAACAATAACATAAAGCACTACTGAAATAGCGGCAGACGGAATAGACAAGAAACTAATGCAACTAAGCACACACACGAGGTGCAAGCCAAGTCAAAATGCAATTTTGGGGCTTATGATAAGGTGTTGGCTTGCCTAGGGGTCGAGGATTACACCGGAAGAAGTCCGGAACGGTCGCGGATAGAGTTGCCGGAAACAGTTCTCTCTCGGAGGGGGCTGTTTACGTGCACGGGCAAAGTGGTCATTTTCACTGTGCGAAAATATAATGAAAATGATACCAACGGAAAGAGTATGGCGAGACGAAGACATAAGCGTTAGTTTCACCTCAAACGCTGTTGGGAGTAAAAGGATATGATCGTTTAAAGCCCAGGCACTAATCTGCACAAATAACTTCTACAAACAGGTCCCTGGCAGTTTAAACAGAACGCGCCTTTCTCAGAAATACGCTTCCCAGAGAGGAAAGCGCATTCCAGCCCGAAGAAGAAGAAGAGCACGCCTTCTTTAAGCAAAGACGTAATCCTGGGGACTACGCCTCCACTTATCCAGCGTGGCAAAGGCGGGGTCAACGGCTGAGGGGCTGACGTGTGGGGTCCGCGGAGCCTACGGCCAGCTAGCAGGACGACGCGGTCATCTTCTTCTCCATCGCGCACGCCCGCGAGGCAGAGGGAGGCCACCGGCATCGGGTGTCGATTACCGGCGCCACAGAGGGCCTCCGGCGACGCTCCGCCTACCGACGAGCTCAGCGTGGAGAGCTGCGTCGCCTTAGCCAGTGGCGCACTCCAAAGAGGATGGGGTCGGGCAGGGTTTGCGCAGTGGTGGATGGCGGCTACGGGAGGAGTTGGGGATGAGGCCACCGATGATCTAGCGGCGAGAAAAGGGGGCTAGGAGGCTCACCGGACTACGGGGGATCTCCTGGTGGGGGTGGAACAGCGAGAGGGGCGCGGCAGCGCCGAGATCGAGCAGAGCCCAAGGCGGCGGCCATGGCGATGGGGAGGGGTCAGAGAGGCTCGTGAGCTTGGGGGAGAGGCTTGGGAGGGGTTGAGGACTACGAGGGGTCGAGGGCTCTACTTATAGCCGCGGGGAGAGCTCGAGGGGGATGGGAGGACGTGACACGCGGCGTGGCTATGTGTCCGTGCACCGGCGACGCGCGCGCGCGGCCAAGGGTCATGGGGAGCGGCGGGAAGGCGACGAGGGGGATGCGGACAACGCGCAGGAGCTCACGGAGTCGAGCAACGCTTGCGGACGAGAGGAGGAAAGGGACAAGAGCGAGGAAGGCGACGAGCTCACGGACAGGAATTGTGCGGCGATGACGACGGCTCAACGAGGAATCAAACGAATGGGGAAATGGGTCAAGGGGCATGACGACGATGAGGCTGAGCTGGTTGACAAGCTTGGACGAGCCAGAGCTAGCCGGAGCAGCTCCACTATGGCCAACAGTGCGCAGACCATTGATTTGGCCGGATCCACCCGTGGTCACCACAGACAAGGCGCGCTCTGGTCGTCTACTTAGTGCGAAACTATGTCAGCGGCGGAGTCCTTCCATGGCTCATTAATGGTGAGATGATGGAACGGGCAGAAGTGAAGGGAGCAGAGGGAACCAAGCTCCACAAGTTTGCTGTTCCAAACATGGCCACATCTTGGTGATCAAATTAGAGGGATCAAGGACTAAACTTGATGTCTGGGATGCTTATGGCAGCAAAGACTATAGTCCTGGAAAGTTGGAACGGATTTGGGCAAGTATTTAACATAGCTGCAGTGCAACTGTCAAATATGGCCCAGAAAACAAATGATGGAGCACTCACTAGGAGTGTTGGATTGGGCTAAAACTTGGCAAAGCTTCCTGATTTGGTCATATGTAGGTGTTGCAAAAATATCATACCAAATGGACTTGCCAAATTGGTACTCGTTTCACAAGCATTACTTCTGACCAAAAACTTGGGAAAATTCTAGGCAAATATTGGCTACATGAAATGAGCCAAGATCTTGGGTAGGTGGGTTATATGGATAAGAGAAGGCTTAGGAATATTTTCAGCCATAATGGAGCAAGATAAAATATACTTGCTTCACAAACTGAAGATTTGGGCAGGAAACAAGAATTGCTCCTGTGCTCACATAGCTCAATGAAATGAGCTGAATTTAGGTGGAGGCCAAAGAATTGAGGTACTTGAGAATATGGGGAAGTTTCATCTCATTTTGAAAAACTATGAGGGTACTTCCTTCACAAAATTGAAATTTCATCAGAAACTTTGAAAAATTGCACAAGGAGCTATGATGAGGGGATTGAGCTCATATTTGGTATTCAAGGGTGATTTATGAATATTAATCACCCTGCCAAATTGCAGCTCAATAGGAATTAGGAATAAGGCACTTCCTATGCAAAATTTTAGAGATGGTAGAAACTTGAATTGGATCATGTGCCAAAATTTTGAACTATGGAACATGAGCTAATGATGGAACTAGTGATTATATAGCAAGGAAAAGCTCCACAATTTATGTGGGAATTTTCTCTGCTATAAAAATGGTAGTTCCTTTGGAAAATGACAGAAATGCAATATTGGCTTAAAATAGGAAAAGGCATTTTTCCTTATTTTAGGCCAATATTTTTGTCAGAGCTTGGATTGCGCATAAATATCAACTCCATCAATTCCCATGAATTTAGGAGATGACTAGCTATGCCTTTGGATTTTATTCCTCAGAAAGGCAAGACAAGGAATAAATCATAATTCAATAATATTGCATGGGACTGGCAATATTTTTGCATATCCAAGGATACGGAGGATAGGAGGTTCTCTTGGAACAGAGGGAATGATCAACAGCTCAAGGAAAATGATGGATCCTTTGTAATCACAAAGGCCATATTCAAGTTCCAAAAATTTGGAATTAGGATTTGAGAGGATTTGAGATGATGCAAATGAGGTCTTGCCTACTGACAAAGTCATGAGCGAGGTTTTGAAAGGTTGGAAATGGAAAGAATTCTCAGAGTCATCCAGCAAACTCAAGAGAAATTTGAAAAATGATTGCCAGGAAGAAATAACATGACAAAAATTGATAACCCAATTTTGGGGCTGTTACACGCACGCCTTGGAGCATGGGCGGCATCTTAATGTGGAAGTGGCGGAGGTGCTTCATGGGCTACGTCCCCCGCAAAGGGAGGCGGGCGAGGTAGAGAGATGGACGGTGCAGGAGAGCCCCCAGCGGCGCTGACAAGTTCGGCGATGCGGTCTAGGCAGTCCTCGTAGAAGTCGTCGACGGGGCGGTAGCATAGGAGCTCGCGCGCCATGAGCAGCGCAGCCTGTGCATCCGCGGGTCCGCGATGACCATGGGACAACGTGCCGACTGGAGCCAGCGACAGGGTAGCGGTGCGTCCATCCCGTCGCACCAAGGGGTGCAGCGACGAGGCTTGCTGCTTGTGCCTCGCCGGGCCGATGGCTGCGTTGGCGGTAGGTGATGGAGAACGGTGGGGGGGGGGGTCCACCGGTGGGAGCCGTCTCAGCGATGCGGGCGGCAAGGGCGGCCCGTAGCTCAGCACGAGCTTGACGAGTATCTGCAATGGAAGCGATAGAGCGGTGATGCGTCGACCGACAAAAGAGAGGTTTCGGCACACCCTTACCTGGTGTGCCAAATGTCGGATTTCGGGTTCGTCGAACCCTAGAGAGGTTCGAACTCTGGGGTGTGCACGAAGAACACTCTCTCCCCAGGGCGCTCGCCCTATGCTTCCACGGCCTAGCTCGACGAACTCAAAGAACTAGAGACACATGGGTTTATACTGGTTCGAGCCACCTTGCAGTGTAATACCCTAGTCCCGTGTGTGTGGTGGATTGCCTCGTGGGGCACAAGTACAGTGGATGAACAGCCTCAGGAGCAGAGGTGTTCTGGGGCTCGGATGAGCTTGTGGTATGGTGAGGGTGGACTGGATCCAGTCCCTTCTATCGTGGATTGCTCTCTCTCTCTCTATCTCTCTCTCTCTGGTCAAATTTCCCCTCCCTATGGTCGTGGCTGGGTCCTATTTATAGTGGCCTTGGTCCTCTTCCAAAATATAGGCGGGAATGGATCCCACAATGGCCGAATTTGAAGGGGAACAACTAGTACAAGCTATCCTGATAGAAGCAGTCTTCGCCTGCCAAAGGCTCTGGTGGTGACACCGCGCCGGGCTCCATGATGACCTCCATTATGCTGTCCTGGCGGTCCTTGGTCTTGTTGCACCGATATGGAAACCTTTGCTTTATTCCTTAGGACTGCGCGCCTGCGCTTTCCCCCATAGCACCAAAGGGGAAACTGGTACCTTGTGCCTGCTGGCGCCCTCCTGGCCTTGGTCGTAATGGCTCACGTCAAGTGAACCTCGCGAGGTGCACCTTCCATAGATATCTCCGCTCCTTGGTAGCTAGCCTAGAGAGGCTGTCCCCTGGGAGGTCTTGCCATCGTCCGCCTCGCGAGGCTTGGCCCCTTGCGAGGGTCTTGATCTGTATTTACCGAAGTTGGGCCATACCAGGTCGTCGATGGAGCCACGTCACAGGCCGCAGGCAGGCATGTCTTGGTACCCCCGTTCCCAGGACGCAGACAGCCCAGTTTCCCCTTTGGTGCTATGGGGGCAAGCGCAGGCACGTAGTCCCAAGGAATCAAGCAAAGGTTTCCATATCGGTGCAACATATACTAACAAAGAGAAGCACTTTCTTTATCTACATTGGAAATGAAATGATAGAGAGGACACTCTCTCTATTTTAACTGTATTATTACTTCATTTTATCAGTGGCACTAGGGTCGAGCAGGTGGCAAGCTAGGTGTACCATGCATTGCAAGGATGGAGGCCGGGGGCGCTTAGACTGGGATGCTGAAGCTGGCTCTTTTAGTCCCTATCTTCCCCCTGATGTTTCTTTGGTAGCATTTGGGTTGTAATCCAAACTTGGTCGAGCTGGTGCTGCGTCGCCCTACCTTTCGAGCTTATGTGGCGTACTTGTCTCCCGCTAGTACTCTGTTCGTTGTAGTAGTAGTTGCATAACTGCCCATTTACACTAAGATTTTGTCGGATAGTGCCAAAACAGTAGCACAAGAGCAGAGTCAACATGCAGGATCTTTGGCAAACGGTCAGACCCAAAAGGAACATACCTCGTGATGGGAACCATATCTGCAGTGAACGCCATCGTAGAAGGGATGACACCGGCAACCAACATGGATGATTTAATTCATGGGACATTTTTGTGCAATTCACCTAAAATGAGGCAATGTTTGCATCATGCAGTTAGCAAGTACTTGGTCCCATGAGCTAGCAGCTTCTTCTTCATTAGTTGCAATAATATTGAGCAACATCAAGGTTGGTCGTGAAGCTGCTGGAATGTTCGACTATAATTTCGATATCATTTTTTGCAGTTCAACTAACGTCAAGCGTGAAATTTATATCTCCGTTTGAAAAGGTGGAAAGGAGGGTGACTAATAAGTGATGAAACATACATCAAATGAAAAGAAGCATGTTCCTTATCTCAATGGCGATCCTACAAGGACAGTAGCAATTTCTAAACCAGCAGCATTGCTAGATATTAGTGTGGGAATTAGGATTAACTATGACAACCATTAAATACGACATTACTTTAATGATGCCATTGCTTCATTTTACCTGCAACATTACATTAACAGCTGCTAAAGAGTTGGTATTTGGGCATCGGAGAGTTGGCAGACCAGGACAGTTGCATTTCTAACAAAAAGAAGCAACTTATCTTAATGGAAAATTTAGCAAGTCATGAAAAACAGTGCCATTGATTCATATTACTGGAGGCGTTACGTTGAAAATAACATTGGTTTAACGTGTCCTTACTTTAACAGTGGTACTGGTACATTTTACTAGTGGCATTACATAAGAGGAGCCTGGGGCCACAAACATCCAAATAGGATATCTGGGTTGGTCCCATTTTTGTAGCCACCTTATACTGTGTGAGGCTAGCAAATCTAGTGTTGGACATACTCTGTTGACTTGTCCCCCAGTCCCCACTTTCTTTCCTTTTTCAACCAATAGATCGGTTTATATTGAATTTATACTACGTTTCCCTTTATTTCCCTATTAGCCAAGAGACCAGTTGGATAGCCACTCTCTGCTAATTTTCGCCCCCATTATTTCCTCTTTCGACCAAGTCCTAGATTCACGTGACAAATCTTCCCCCACCCCACCCCCTTTCTTCCCTGTTTGACCAAGTAGTACTAGATTCGACTGCATGAAGTAGTTTTACCTCTTAATAGTAAATATTTAGGCGGCTTTCAAATAGTCGATCGATCCTATCATTGAGGGGCCTGAGACATAGTGAAAGATACAAATGCATCGACATGAGGAGGTGGGGCAGGAGAGCAAGGCCGGTTTCGAACGAAGTTATACCTGAGGGTCACCGGGATGTCGCTAGGTGGGCGGTGGGAGGCCGGATCTGCCCACACTACGGCAGCGAAGAAGAAGGGGTCCGAGGCCCTCCATGGCCGGCACTGCATGGAAGAGAACGGCAAGGCACGCTGATTGGGATGCGCCAGCAGTGGGTAAGAGCTGTCGACGAGGACGACCGCGTGAACATTGCACATTCTCACCTACCTCCGCGGAGGGGATCCGGCCGGATTTGTGACCAGCGGCGAGCAGAGAGAGAGAGAGTGTGGCCACTGTTATCGTATTGAAATCTCGAGAGGACGATAGAATGTGAAGAGAGCAACACTAGGAAGCACGTGTGGAGGCTCCTGCCTATATAGTGGAATGGTTTTCTTTTATCTACCGGAGCCGGCTTGACCTCGTCAATGACTGTCAAGAAGTCTTCATGCACGTGCCCCGGAAGCGAGGTTGTCGTCACTTTTATCTGAAGCACACCGGATTAAAGTTAGACGAAAAAATGCCACATGACAAGAAACCATAACCTCACTGCCCCAAGGAGACAACATGAATCCCGACGAACAAACTAGACGAGAATCAAAGCTCAAATTAAAGAGAAACTCAAAACAAACGGGTCAATCGATATATGTCCTAATTAACATATCGGGCTTGACCTAGATGGCAATCGAGTAGTCTTCGTGCATGTGCCCCCAAAGACCAGCGCCTTGGAGGAATGCATTTGTTGTTGTTTAACCCTCGCAGTGATCCAAAGCACACATCACACATAATATTGCGAGATGACAAGTAACCTTTTTTAGATTTCTCATCTGATAGAGGCAAAGGTGTCCCGTCTTTCGATGAAATGGTGGCTATCATTTTCGGTGGAGTAGACTTTTACGAGCCGACTACGAACGTGCGAGGACGTCGCGCCTTAGTGAAAGAGGCAAAGGTGTCCCATCTTTCAATGAGATGGTGGCTATCGTTTTGGAGGAAGTCGACTTTAATGATCCGACTACGAACGTCCGAGGACGTCGCGCCTTAGCAACCGCTAAACCAACCCTGAGAGGTTATTGACCACACCGGAGCACGATCAACCTGACCACGAAGGTTTGTTTCCTGCAGGCAAACGAAGAACAAGCAAGAAACTAAGATTGCAATCTGGATATTGCGAATATAAGAGGAAAGCTTTATTGATCAAGTTGGGGTTCTATCATGCCTTTGTCTGATCGTTGAATACAAACGAAGTACGCGAAGTTGCAGCTATGGCAAACTTTTAATCTTAACAAAACCCAAAGTCTAAACGACGCCCTAAGGGATGTATATATGGAGAAAGAGAGAGGGAATTTCGTGGCCCCTTGGAGAAGGGATCCGAAACCATCCCTAACTCTGTTTTCCCCACACATATGGACTCTAAAAACAGCTATACTTTACTATTTCGAAATTACAAGGGCCTGGCCCAATAATAAGGCGACACATCACCTATAATAGCCTTTGGACAAAATTTATGAAGTGGCATCTTGTATATTTCGTCCAAGGCTTCACGCACTCATTATGGTGGCTTCAAAGTCCTGAAATCATCACTTGTAACTCCGTTCTTGTTCCCCTTGCGCACGCCATCATCTCCATGCTTGATCTTGCTCCAATGTTCATCCTTCTTGTCCAAGCTAGGCCCTTGTTAGTGATGTCCTCATCATCCTCCCCTTCTTGAATTGAAGTCGTCCTCGACGGAAGCTCATCTTCCTCACCCAAATAAGGCTTCAAATCTGCAATATTAAATGTGGGACTAACCCCAAAATCTGCAGGCAATTCAAGTTTATATGCATTATCATTTATTTTCTCTTACACCTTGAAAGGACCATCAACACGTGGCATTAGCTTTGACTTGCGCAAATTAGGAAACCTATTCTTACGCAAATGTAACCATACAAGATCTCCAGGTGCAAAGACAACACGTTTTCTACCCTTATCTCCAACAAGTTTATATTTAGCATTCTTGCGCTCAATATTTTCCTTAGTTAACTCATGCATTTTTAAGATCAACTCAGCACGTTGTTTAGCATCAAAATTAACTTTCTCCGAAGATGGAAGAGGCAACAAATCAACAGGTGCACGAGGTAGGAAACCATAGACAATTTCATAAGGGCACATCTTAGTAGTAGAATGCAACGAACGATTATAAGCAAATTCAATATGAGGCAAGCATTCTTCCCACATTTTCTTGTTATTCTTCAAAACAGCCCTAACCATAGTAGACAAAGTTCTATTGACTAAGTCAGTTTGTCCATCAGTTTGGGGTGACAAGTAGTACTAAAAAGCAGTTTAGTCCCCAACTTAGCCCATAAACATCTCCAAAAGTGGCTAAGAAATTTAGTATCACCATCTGAAACAATAGTATTTGGTACACCATGCAAGCGAATAATTTCACGAAAGAACAAATCAGCAACATTAGCAGCAGCATCGCTTTTATGACATGGTATAAAGTGTGCCATCTTCGAGAACCTATCCACGACAACAAATATGCTAGCCCTCCCCTTCGTTGTTCAAGGTAAACCCAAAACAAAGTCCATAGATATATCTTCCCAAGGAACACTAGGGACAGGCAAAGGCATATATAAACCATGAGGATTGAGTCGTGACTTAGCTTTTTGACATGTAGTGCAGCGACCAACAAAACGCTCAACATCCCGTCGCATCTTTGGCCAAAACAAATGTGTAGCAAGTACGTCCTCCGTCTTCTTCACGCCAAAGTGTCCCATTAATACTCCTCCATGCACCTCCTGCAACAACAAAAGACGAACAGAGCTAGCTGGAATGCATAGCTTGTTGGAAGAAAACACAAATCCATCATTAACGACGAACTTGTTCCATGTTCTCCCTTCTTTACAATTCTACAATACATCTTTAAATTCAGCATCATGTACATATTGATCTTTGATGGTCTCCAAACCAAATATTTTAAAGTCAAGTTGTGAAAGCATAGTATAACGACAAGACAATGCATTAGCAATAACATTTTCTTTTCCCTTCTTGTGTTTAATAACATAAGGGAATGTGTCTATGAATTCAACCCATTTAGCATGTCTACGGTTCAGTTTTGCTTGACTTTTAATGTGCTTCAAAGATTCATGATCAGAATGTATAACACATTCTTTGGGCCATAAATAATGTTGCCATGTTTCCAAAGTCCGAACAAGAGCATATAATTCCCTATCATAAGTAGAATAATTTAGACTAGGCCCACTCAATTTTTCAGAAAAGTATGCAACAAGTTTACCATCTTGTAATAACACACCTCCTAACCCAATTCCACTAGCATCACATTCAAGATCAAAAGTCTTATTAAAATCAGGAAGTTGGAGTAAAGGAGCATGTGTCAACTTATCTTTCAATACCGTGAATGCATCTTCCTGTGCAGTACCCCAAACAAAAGGCACATCCTTCTTTGTAAGCTCATTGAGAGGTGCAGCAATGGTGCTGAAATCTCTCACAAAACGCCGATAGAATCCAGCGAGGCCAAGGAAACTCCTCACGTGCGTGACCGTTTTGGGCTGCGACCAACTCTCAATAGCTTCAATCTTGGATTTATCAACCTCAATTCCCTGTGGAGTAACCACATAGCCAAGAAATGAGACTCGGTCCGTGCAAAAGGTGTACTTTCCAAGGTTACCAAACAAACGTGCATCACGTAGAGCTATAAAAACAACACGTAAATGTTCCAAATGTTCCTCCAAAGATCTGCTATAAATCAATATATCATCAAAGTATACTACCACAAATTATCCAATGAAAGCACCTAAAACGTCATTCATTAATCTCATGAAAGTACTAGGTGCATTAGTTAACCCAAAAGGCATGACTAACCACTCATATAATCCGAACTTAGTTTTAAATGCTGTTTTCCATTCATCTCCCAATTTCATACGAATTTGATGGTATCCACTACGCAAATCAACTTTGGAGAATATTGTAGAGCCACTCAATTCATCAAGCATATCATCTAGCCTAGGAATAGGATGAACGATAACGAATAGTAATATTATTAATGCCTCTACAATCAACACACATACGCGACGTACCATACTTTTTAGGCAATAGTATAATAGGAACAACACAAGGACTAAGAGATTCCCGTATATAACCTTTGTCGAGCAGCTCCTGTACTTGACGAATAATCTCCTTCGTCTCCTCTGGATTGGTACGGTATGGTGCACGGTTGGGTAGCGATGCACCGGGAATTAAGTCAATTTGATGCTCAATCCCTCGAATAGGTGGTAATCCCGGTGGCACGTCTTGTGGAAAGACGTCAGCGAACTCCTGCAAAATATTATTGACAGCATAGGGCAAAGAGGAAGGCACGTTCTCGAATGAAAATAATGCCTCTTTGCACACAAAAGCATAGCAAACCGATTTGCTAAAATCTTGCTCATCAATATCAGATTTGGTGGCAAGTAAACATGCACTTTTGAATTTAATTTCAGAAGCAACAGTAGATGGTTTATTATTAGGCTTCATTTGTTGCACAAATTCTTTTGCCATAATATGATTTTCACTCTTATTTTTCTCTTGTTTTGCTTTATTAGGTCTATTAATATCATCTTTCAAAATTGAATCAGGAGTCATAGGAAGCAAAGTAATATTTTTATCCCTAGGAACAAGAGTATACTGATTGTTTCTACCATGGTGTACAGAATTTTTATCAAATTGCCATGGTCTACCAAGTAATAAGGAACATGCTTGCATAGGTACCACATCACAATCAACATAATCAGCATATGTAGAGATACTAAAGTGCACACGAACAGTACGTGTTACCTTAACCTTGCCGCTGTTGTTGAACCATTGGATGTAGTAAGGATGTGGATGTGGTCTTGTGGTGAGAGATAGCTTCTCCACCATCTCCATGCTAGACAAGTTGTTGCAACTCCCTCCATCTATGATGATGCGAACAAAACGTTCCTTCACAACTCCCTTTGTATGGAACAAATTATGCCTCTGATTTTGCTCAGCTTGTGTAAACTGCACACTCAAAACACGTTGAGCAACTAAACGTTCATACATGTCAGCATCTTCTGGAGCCATGTATTGCCTCTCATGATCAGAATCGTCTCCGCCGTGTTCTTCACGTGTAATAAGAGCCAAAGTCTCCTCATCATAGTCACTAGCGGACTTATACCCACCATCCTCAGTAGCAATCATCACACGCTGAGATTTGCATTCTCTCGCAAAATGTCCTCTTCCCTTACAACGACGACAAATAATATCACTGGTGTGCCCTGTTGATGCCATGGAAGAAGAAGAACTCTGTGCAGGCCCGAGAGGTGGGCTCTTGGTAGATAATGGTGGTTGTGCCTACTTCCTTGTATCACGGCTGGAGGTAACAGCTGATGGAGGTGTCGGTGCAGTAGAATGTGTGGAAGTAGAGGATGCACGCAGTGTCCATGATGAAGGTCGACCTGTAGAAAAGTTAGTCCGCACCAATGCCTGTCGATCCTGCACTTCATATACAGATTTACAAGCAAGATGGAATAAACGAGTGATATTATTATAATCCTTATACTCTAGAATGGTCTGAATCTCTCTATTTAATCCACCCATAAAACGTGCAAGCATAGCTTCATTCTCCTCAACAATACCACATCTAATCATGCCAGTTTGTAATTCTTGATAATATTCTTCTACAAAAAAATTTCCTTGTCTTAAGCGCTGCAATTTTTGAAGTAATTGACGTTGATAATATGGTGGAACCCAACGAGTATGCATAGCAGTTTTCAAAGCCGCCCAAGTAGCTGGAATAGGATATAATCTACAATGTTCAGACCACCAAATACATGCAAAACTACTGAAAGCACAAACAACAGCAGGAACATGTTTCTCCTCGGGTTATTGTAAACATGTAAAACGTTGTTCAGTTTGTAACTCCCAAGTCAGATATATATCAGGAACATATCTACCCTCAAATGGTGGAATATTCAATTTTAGTTTAGGAAGATGGTCATGTACCTTAGGTGGTGGTGCAGCCCTACCGTTGTGATGATATGCATGAGGACGACCTGGTGGTGGTGGTGCTGGTGGTTGCACGTAGTTCTGATTTTGGTCAACCTCATCCTCGTAATGGTCCTCCACCTCTGCAGTAGCAGCAGGAGCTACAGAAGCATCAACAGTGGCACCAGAAGTTTGACCAGGGTCAAGGGGAACGTGCTGTGCTCGTCCCACTTGATTAGGAAGGCGATTTTGTTGTTGTTGTTGTTGTTGTTGTTGTAGAGGTGCGACAGCTGCAGCGGCCGGTGGTGGTGGAAAATGCGAAAGCAATTTAGCAAACTTGTTATCGAGCTTTGTTTCAAACGTCTTCTCCATGCTATCTATCTTCTCCATGGCCTCTTCAAATCAGTTTAGCACATCTTGCACCTGTCCACTCATCATTTGCTGAAACTTATCATGAAGCTCCTTGTTCGTCAAGTTCTCCCAGTCAGTCTCGTCGGCTTGTGATCCTGGCATGGTTAGTAGCAATAGAAACACACAAGAATATGATCCTACAAACTACTAACAAGTGGTCGTGGTGGCGGGTGTCACAAATCCGTCAAGCAAATCTCAAATTCTTACCAATTCTTACCCAGCATCAGGCGGTGATCGGCAACCGATGTAGTCAAAACTTTCAAAGCTTGGATAGAGCGATTACCAGGGAGAGTCAAACGCATGATGTAGATATATGTGGAGCTGGGAAGGCTTATAATATGGTAGCAAAAAGGGTCGGCAATAATCAATTCAGAGATGCAAAGTTGAATAAACGCTCAACGACGGTACTATGCTGGTCCTAGGCTAGACCGTACTAGAGACGCGAGCCTAGAACACTAGCAAAAACACGGCGCTGCATGTAATCAAGGGGAAAGCACACTCTGAAAATTTTTTCGCCTTTTTTTGCGCTCTTTTTTTTGCCGAAAATCACTATAATGCCGAGTGTCTCAAAACACTTCCCAAGTCAAACTAAGATGATAGGCACGAAACTTTTTTGACGAATTATTTTTTTCGGAATCAGGGCAGCGACGACGAAAAAGTGCGGTAAAAAAACAGTATGGTGGCACGTGTCTCAAAAGACTTCGAAAATCCCAAAAATAGGATAGGGAAAATATTTTCACCTGGCGAAATTTTGGCCTAAAAACTGCCCGGGGGTCTCCAGACTCTTTTTTTTTTTACTTTTTCGTGGACTGTAGGTTTGAAGAACACATTCGATCTAATCTACGAAAAACTATAAAATCTCACCGAGCAACCTGGAAATCTGATACAACTTGATAGAGGCAAAGGTGTCCCGTCTTTCGATGAGATGGTGGCTATCGTTTTGGAGGAAGTTGACTTTGACGATCCGACTACGAACGTGCCAGGACGTCGCGCCTTAGCAACCGCTAAACCAACTCTCAGAGGTTATTGACCACACCGGAGCACGATCAACTTGACCACGAAGGTCTGTTTCCTGTAGGCAAATGAAGAACAAGCAAGAAACTAAGATTGCAATCTGGATATTGCGAATATAAGAGGAAAGCTTTATTGATCATGGTGGGGTTCTGTGACACCTTTGTCTGGTCGTTGAACACAAACAAAGTACGCGAAGTTGCAGCTATGGCGAACTTTTAATCTAAACAAATCCCAAATTCTAACCGACGCCCTAAGGGATGTATATATGGACAAAGAGAGAGGGAATTTCATGGCCCCTTGGAGTAGGGGTCCGAAACCAACCCTAACTCTGTTTTCCCCCACACATACGGACTCTAAAAACAGCCTATACTTTACTATTTCGAAATTACATGGGACTGGCACAGGAATAAGGCGACACAGCACCTATAATAGCCTTTGGACGAAATTTATGAAGTGGCATCTTCTATATTTCGTCCAAGGCTTCACGCACTCATTATGGTGGCTTCAAAGTCCTGAAATCATCACTTGTAACCCCATTCGTGTTCCCCTTGCGCATGCCATCATCTCCATGCTTGATCTTGCTCCAATGTTCATCCTTCTTGTCCTATCTAGGCCCTTGTTAGTGATGTCCTCATCACTTAGCAATCGCTAAACCAACTCCGAGAGGTTATTGACCACGCCGGAGCATGAGCAACCTGACCACGAGGGTCTATTTCCTGCAAGCAAACGAAGAACAAGCAAGAAACTAAGATTGCAATCTGAATATTGCGAATATAAGAGGGAAGCTATATTGATCAAGGTGGGGTTCTGTGACGTCTTTGTCTGGTCGTTGAACACAAATGAAGTACGCGATGTTTCAGCTATGGCGAACTTTAATCTAAACAAAACTCAAAGTCTAAACGACGCCCTAAGGGCTGTATATATGGGGGAAGAGGGGGGGAGGAATTTCGTGGCCCTTGGAGGAGCGGTCCGAAACCAACCCTAACTCTTGTTTCGCCACACATACGGACTCTAAAAACTGTCTATACTCAAGTATTTCAAAGTTACAAGGGCCTGGCCCAATAATAACGTGACGCAACACCTATAATAGCCTCTAGACGAAATTTATGAAGTGGCATCTTGTATATTTCGTCCAAGGCTTCACACACTTATTATGGTGGCTTCAAAGTCCTGAAATCATCACTTGTAACTCCGTTCTTGTTCCCCTTGCGCATGCCATCATCTCCATGCTTGATCTTGCTCCAATGCACATCTTAGTAGTAGAATGCAACGAACGACAATAAGCAAATTCACTATGAGGCAAGCATTCTTCCCACATTTTCTTGTTATTCTTCAAAACAGCCCTAAACATAGTGGACAAAGTTCTATTGACTACTTCAGTTTGACCATCAGTTTGGGGGTGACAAGTAGTACTAAAAAGCAGTTTAGCCCATAAACATCTCCAAAAGTGGCTAAGAAATTTAGTATCACGATCTCAAACAATAGTATTTGGCACACCATGCAAGCGAATAATTTCACGAAAGAACAAATCAGCAACATTAGCCGCATCTTTGCTTTTATGACATGGTATAAAGTGTGCCATCTTCGAGAACCTATCCACGACAACAAATATGCTATCCCTCCCTTTCTTTGTTCGAGGTAAACCCAAAACAAAGTCCATAGATATATCTTCCCAAGGAACACTAGGGACAGGAAAAGGCATATATAAACCATGAGGATTGAGTCGTGACTTAGCTTTTTGACATGTAGTGCAGCGAGCAACAAAACGCTCAACATCCCGTCTCATCTTCGGCCAAAAGAAATGTGTAGCAAGTACGTCCTCCGTCTTCTTCACGCCAAAGTGTCCCATTAATCCTCCTCCATGCGCCTCCTGCAACAACAAAAGACGAACAGAGCTAGCTGGAATGCATAGCTTGTTAGCAAGAAACACAAATCCATCATTAATGACGAACTTGTTCCATGTTCTCCCTTCTTTACAATTCTGCAATACATCTTTAAATTCAGCATCATGCACATATTGATCTTTGATGGTCTCAAAACCAAATATTTTAATGTCAAGTTGTGAAAGCATAGTATAACGACGAGACAATGCATCAGCAATAATATTTTATTTTCCCTTCTTGTGTTTAATAACATAAGGGAAAGTCTCTATGAATTCAACCCATTTAGCATGTCTACAGTTCAGTTTTGCTTGACTTTGAATGTGCTTCGAAGATTCATGATCAGAATGTATAACAAATTCCTTGGGCCATAAATAATGTTGCCATGTTTCAAAGTCCGAACAAGAGCATATAATTCCTTATCATAAGTAGAATAATTCAGACTAGGCCCACTCAATTTTTCAGAAAAGTATGCAACAGGTTTACCATCTTGTAATAACACACCTCCTAACCCAATTCCACTAGCATCACATTCAAGCTCAAAAGTCTTATTAAAATCAGGAAGTTGGAGTAAAGGAGCATGTGTCAAGTTATCTTTCAATACCGTGAATGCTTCTTCCTGTGTAGTACCCCAAACAAACGACACATCCTTCTTTGTAAGCTCATTGAGAGGTACACCAATGGTGTTGAAATCAATCACAAAACGCCTATAGAATCCAGAGAGGCCAAGGAAACTCCTCATGTGTGTGACCTTTTTGGGCTGTGGCCAACTCTCAATAGCTTCAATATTGGCTTTATCAACTTCAATTTCCTGTGGAGTAACAACATAGCCAAGAAAAGATACTCGGTCGGTGCAAAAGGTGCACTTTCCAAGGTTACCAAACAGGCGTGCATCACGTAGAGCAATAAAAACATCACATAAATGTTCCAAATGTTCCTCCAAAGATCTGCTATAAATCAATATATCATCAAAGTATACTAACACAAATCGTCCAATGAAAGCACGTAAAACATCATTCATTAATCTCATGAAAGTACTAGCTGCATTAGTTAACCCAAAAGGCATGACTAACCATTCATATAATCCAAACTTAGTTTTAAATGTTGTTTTCCATTCATCTCCCAATTTCATACGAATTTGATGGGATCCACTACGCAAATCAACTTTGGAGAATATTGTAGAGCCACTCAATTCATCGAGCATATCATCTAACCCAAGAATAGGATGATGATAACGAATAGTAATATTATTAATGCCTCTACAATCAACACACATACGCGATGTACCATCCTTTTTGGGCACTAGAATAATAGGAACAACACAAGGACTAAGGGATTCGCATATATAACCTTTGTCGAGTAGTTCCTGTACTTGACGCATAATCTCCTTCGTCTCCTCTGGATTGGTACGGTATGGTGCGCGGTTGGGTAGCGATGCACCGGGAATTAAGTCAATCTGATGCTCAATCCCTCAAATAGGTGGTAATCCCGGTGGCACCTCTTGTGGAAAGACGTCCGCGAACTCCTGCAAAATGTTAGTGACAGCATGAGGCAAAGAGGAAGGCACGTCCTCGAATGAAAATAATGCCTCTTTGCACACAAAAGCATAGCAAACAGATTTGCTTAAATCTAGATCATCAATATAAGATTTGGTGGCAAGTAAACATCCACTTTTTAATTTAGTTTCGGATGCAACATGAGATGATGGTGTGTTATTAGGCTTCATTTGTTGCTCAAATTCTTTTGCCACAATCTGATTTTCACTCTTATTTTGCTCCTGTTTCGCTTTATTAGCTCTATTAATATCATCTTTCAAAGTGGAATCAGGAGACATAGGAAGCAAAGTAATACGTTTATCCTTACGAACAACAGTATACTGATTGTTTCTACCATGGTGTACAATTTTTTATCAAATTGCCATGGTCTACCAAGTAATAAGGAACATGCTTGCATGGGTACCACATCATAATCAACATAATCAGCATATGTGGAGATACTAAAATGCACACGAACAATACGTGTTACCTTAACCTTGCCGCTGTTGTTGAACCATTGGATGTAGTAAGGATGTGGTTGTCGTCTTGTGGTGAGAGATAACTTCTCCACCATCTCCATGCTAGCCAAGTGGTTGCAGCTCCCTCCATCTATGATGACGCAAACAGAACATTCTTTCCCAACTCCCTTTGTATGGAACAAATTATGCCTCTGATTTTGCTGCACTTGTGTGACCTGCACACTCAAAACACATTGAGCAACTAAACATTCATAATTGTCAGCGTCTTCAGGAGCCATGTATTGCGTCTCATTTTCAGAATCATGTCCACCATGTTCTTCACATGTAATAAGAACCAAAATCTCCTCATCATAGTCAATAGTGGACTCATAACCACCATCATCAGTAGCAATCATGACACGCTGCGATGGGCATTTGCTCGCATAGTGACCACGACCAGTGCAACGACGACATATAACATCATGCGTTGGCCCATTGGATGCCATGGATGAAGAAGAGCTATGCGCAGGAACGGAAGGTGTACTCCTAGTTGATGGTGGTGGTGCCTGTTTGCTTTTATCACGGCTAGAAGTGACGGATGAAGTAGGCGGTGGTGCAGTCGGACGTGTCGAAGTAGATGATGCACGCGGTGTCCATGATGAAGGTCGACCTGCAGAAAAATTAGTTAATGCTAAGGCCTGTCAATCCCGAGGGTATGGTGCAGTCCTACTATTGCGATTATTTGCATGTGGACGACCTGGTGGTTGTGGTGCTAGTTGTTGCACGTAGATCTGATTTTTACCAACCTCATCCTCGTAACCCCCCTCCTCCTCAGCAACAACAGGAGCCACAGAAGTATCAACAGCAGCACCAACAGTTTGGCCAGGCTGAAGAGCAACACGGCTCACTTTGCGGAGGGCGGTTTCGCGTCGTGAAGGTGGTTGTTGTTGTTGCAATGGTGCAGCAGGTGGAGGTAGACGCGCAAGCACTTCAGCGAATTTGGCATACAACTTGGTGTCAATTGACTTCTCAATGCCATCCATCCTCGCTAGTGCGTTGTCAAAAATGGTCATCACATCTTCTACCTGTTGACCCATCATTCGCTGAAATTTATCATGCAACTCCTTGTTCGTCATGTTCTCCCAATCAGTCTCGTCGACTTGCGATCCTGGCATGGTTAGCAGCAATAGAAACACAAAAAAAATGATCCTACAGACTACTAGAAACTGGTGGTGGTGGGGCGTCACAAATCCGTCAAGCAAATCTAAAATTCTTACCAGTTCTTACCCAGCAGCAGGTGGTGATCGGCAACCGTGGTAGTCAAAACTCTCAAAGCTTGGATAAAGCGATTACCAGGGAGAGTCAAACGCACGACGTAGATGTATGTGGAGTTGGGAAGGCTTATAAGATGGTAGCAAAAAGGGTAAGCAATAATCAATCCAGAGATGCAAAATTGAATAAATGCTCAATGACGGTACTGTGCTGGTCCTAGGCTAGACCGTACTAGAGACGCGAGCCTAGAACACTAACAAAATCACGGCGCCGCACGTAATCAAGGGAAAAACACACCCTGAATATTTTTTCGCCTCTTTTTTTGCGCTCTTTTTTTCGCTCCTTTTTTCGCCGAAAATCACTATAATGGCGAGTGTCTCCGAACTCTTCCCAAGTCAAACTAAGATGATAGGCATGAAAATTTTTTGAAGAATTTTTTTGGAATCAAGGCAGCGACGACGGAAAACTGCGGTAAAAAACAGTATGATGGCACGTGTCTCAAAAGACTCAGAAAAGCCTAAAAATAGGATAGGGAAAAAATATTTTCACCTATCGAAATTTTGGCCTAAAAACTGCCCGGGGGTCTCCAGACTTTTTTTTTCGAGACCTACTCAGGAAAGGAAACACAAAACCGAAACTAGATGGATCTCGAAAGCCAATCTAAAATGAAAGCAACCTGGAAATCTGATACCACTTGATAGAGGCAAAGGTGTCCCGTCTTTCGATGAGATGGTGACTATCGTTTTCGGTGGAGTAGACTTTGATGATCCGACTACGAACCTGCGAGGACGTCTCGCCTTAGCAATCGATAAACCAACTCCGACAGGTTATTGACCATGCCGGAGCACGATCAACCTGACCACGAGTGATGAGGACATGGCTACCTTGGATACGACCAAAAATATTGCATGCATGTATATTTGTGTGGTGATTTCTAATGCAAACTATGCAACAATTTATTTATGTCATCGAGGACAAAAATACTTCACAGACTTTTGTGCCATGTCTAATTCCAGGTGTATGGAACATTTGTACAATCCACATATGAAGATAAGGGAAAAAGAGAAGTTTAGGTGTTGTTCAAAAAGTCTCTCACATTCCAAGAGAAGATAGAGTCCAAGTCTCTCACATTCTGCATCCAGATTCGGACTACACAGACATACCTGAATCAAAACGGCAAGAACTCTTTCAAACAAACTCCGAATTGGGTGATTCTTTTTTTGTTAGAAAACTAGATTTTGTAAACTTTCCAACCCAATTGGATTCACCTTCAAATTTATCAGGAGCTTTGAGCTATCGGCGAAACAATCTGACGCTGCAGCAGAATCGGAGTCAAACTACAAGTCCAAAGGTGTTGCATCACCTCCACTTGGGCCCATGAGCCTTGTGCGACCTAGGGTTAGTTTTAGGCTGCCTTGGGACGTCCTCCCACCTCCTTGACCACCACCCCTTGCTCCTATATAAGTAGATCCATCTAGTAGCTTTTTCTTTGGGGATTTGTTTTGTCAAAAGTTAGCCATTGCAACTTCGTGTACTTCGTTTGTGTCCAACGACCAGACCAAGACCATTTACGGATCCCCATCTTTATCAATACTTCATCTATATTTGCAATATTCAGATTGCTGTACCATATTTTTGCTTGTTCTTCGATTGCATGCAGGAATAGACCTTCGTGGTCAGGCTGATCGTGCTTCTGGCATCGTCAGTAACCCCTGGAGATTGGTTTAGCGATTGCTAAGGCACAACGTCGTGCACGTTTGTAGTCGGATCGTCAAAGTCGTCTCCACCAAATCGATAGTTATAATCTCATCGAAAGATCGGGCCCCTCGCTTCTATCAAGTGGTATCAGTTTTCAGGTTGCTCGGTGAGAATTTCCAGTTATTCCAAGAATAGATTTATTTTGTTACCTATTGTCCAAGGAAAAGCCACAAAAAAAGTTAGATCTATTCATCCTTTGTCCTAGCCAGTCTTAGTCTTTATAATTTTCTTTTCATTGTTTGCATTATTGAATTATTGGTTGCATCGTTGTGTCGAGTTGCTGGTCTTAGTGTCTAGCTCGTTAGAGTTTCGAGTTCTGTTCACATTAGTCACGTCGTCGCTGCATCATTATCCCTTCCGCTGTCCACCACCTTATCCATCAATTTCCACCTCATGCTACCCATCGTTCATTGTCACAATCATACTTGAGGTCGTTCGCATCTTTGCTTGATCCAATCTGCATCTTATCTAGTTTGTCTTGGAAAGAGGGAGAAAGAAAAAAAAGACAGAGAAAAAAAGTAAAAAAAAGAGGAGAGAAAAAAATGTGTGAGAAAAAAAGACAGAATTCGGATCTATTAGAGTCAATCTCGTAGTTGATTTCGGATTGGAATCTGTTTTCTGCACTGTTCAGTAAAACAGGCATATCTTCATCATACGAAGTTCGTTTTGGCTTCACAAGTACTCAAATTAAAGCTAGCGACGAGCCGCATTTGAATAGTTGCAGGAGCATGTTCAATATTTTGCACCTCAAAATCGGCTTCTAAATAGGTATTTTTTCCCTCTGAAGTTCGCAAACACAGCTTGTTCCAGTTTTCAGGCCAGTTTTAGAATTTTTTGACACCTCATATCAACTCAGAATTGAGCGATTCTTTTTGCGTCTGAAAGCTTGAGTCAGTAGCATTCTGTAGAAAAAATTATCATAAAATTGGCTCAAACTTTTCCAGAGGAAAGTTGGAGAAAGAGTTGTTGTATATCCTGTTTGGCAGTTGTTTTTCATCATTATCTTAACTGTCATTGTGATTTTCACTTACATCTTGCTATCGAGAGCTACTTCATATCCTTTCTTGATGCTCGTTGTGTTACGTCGTGACCTCATTAGTGTTCTAGGCTCGCGTCTCTAGCACGGTCTAGCCTAGGACCAGCACAGTACTATCATTGACGTTTATTCAACATTGCATCTCTGAATTGATTATTGCTAATCTTTTGCTACCATATATAGCCAACCCAGCTCCACATATTTCTACACCGTGCATATTTACGTTCACCTGGCAATCGCTTTACTCAATCTTTGGAGTTATTTGACACCGCTGGTTGCCTATCACCACCTGCTGCATGGTAAGAACTTGTAAGATATTGATATTTGCTTTATTGTGAGCGCTTTACCACCACATCCTAGTAGTTCATAGGAACATTATTATCGAATTTTGTTTCTTGTTTCTACTAATCATGACAGGTACCGGAGACAGAAGTTCTTGGACGACGGATACATCTACACCATCACGGGATGTGGGACAACACACACAAGCACATGGTCAGGTTATTTCTTTACCGTCATCTGAGGGTAGATTTAATCCTCCTATTTATCTAGCTTGGGAGCTTGAAGTAGAAAAAGTTTTTAGTCACCATCATTTTTCTGAACTTGAGAGAGTACGAGCTGCCACTAGAGTATTTACTGGTTTTGCTTCTGTTTGGTGGAGTGTGCACTGTAAGAAAAATATTGATAATCAACCCACAACTTGGAAAGGTTTGAAGGCTGTAATGAGAAAACATTTTTTCCTCCTTACTATCGCCGTGAATTGCTTCGCAAATTGGAACAATTAAATTAAGCCAGTAACGCTATTCATGCTTACTACCAAGAGTTGAAATCTTATATGCATCATTGTGACATAGAAGAATCTGACGATGATACAACGAATAGATTTTGTGGTGGTTTGAACCATGATATTCGCGCAAGATTTCAGTATATTCCTCGTTGCATTACCGGTATGTATGTTCGTGCTTGTACCTTTGAGAGACAAGTACAGGAGGATGCATTGTGTGACTACAACAACTACTATTCCAGTTCATGCTGACCACCACTGGTTGATTCCTCCACCATTGCACCTACTAGATGAGCCACACCTCCGATTGTGAGTGTGACATCATTTGAAGTGTATGGTACATTGTCATCATCCGTACCTACATTAGCTACATCTTTGCGACAAGGTAACAGTAAAATCAATGATGATATAGCTTCACATGAGGATGATGTTTATTTAGTTAACTTGAATACATCATGTATTGAATTACCTGTTGATTTGAGCACACCACCTAGCTTAGATAATCATGTTACTGTCATGAATGCGTCATGTGATCAAACAACTGAAATACCAACAATTTTGAGTGCACCCATTGAATTAACTGTTGATGCAAAGGAATCATGTGAATCAGAGAATAAATCAGATTGGGATAAAATACATTTGAAAATAATTGTTCCAATGTTTAATCATTTTGATATTACCTCTAATCTTGGTGACGATTCTATGTCAAAAATTTCTCTCACGTCACTTTTGGGCCAAGAGAAGATAGAGTCCAAGTCTCTCACGTTCTGCATCCAGATTCGTACTACACAGACATACCTGACTCAAAACGGCAAGAACTCTTTCATACGGACTTCGAATTGGGTGATTCTTTTTTTTTGGAAGCTAGATTTCGTACACTTTCCAACCCAATTGGATTCACCTTCAAATTTGATGAGGACATCACTACCAAGGTTACACCCACAGCCCCAACTGATACATATACAGGACTAATTACTAGAGCTCGCGCACGCCAATTAAATTACCAGGTACTTTCGTTTCTTGGTAATGTATACTTATACTAATTAGAGACTCCCTAGAAATTACCATATTAATTAGAATTTATGAACCGTTAATCCGACGGGGCCGAGTTATTACGGTCGAGATTTGGTCCAAGTTATTATGGTCCATATTTGTTCCACAATCCATAGACCGCATCCAATTGACCCTCACGATGAATAGAACCAACATAACACGCAAGTACATCTCAAGATCTGAAAAATCTATTTCTCCCGTGCAAAGAAAAAACGATCCTATCCTATAGTATTAATTTTTAAAAGAATATCAGGAGTTACGCAACCCAACCCTCTCTCTTTCCTTCGTCAAGCCCTTCTCAGCTTATCCTATGCGTAGCGTGCCTCTTGCCGCCGCCGCCCTCCTCTTTCCTCAACAGCACTATTAGGGATTTGCATCGAAACAATATTAACTATAGGTTATACCTACGGCCATACACTTACGTAATGGAGACAGTGTGGCGCAGCCGCGTGTCAGACCTAAAGCATATACTGTTGCCCTCCCCGATTACTCTCCGATGAGAAACAAAGTTGGCTTTGCCGATAACTTGCCGGCTGCAGAACTTGCACAGTTGGTATGTAGATCAATCTAAGAATTCTTTGACATTCGATGCTTTAGTCAACATCAACATGAACATGTACATGTACACAGGCTGGATGTGCAAGCAAGCAGGTGGACTAATTCCCGTGAAGCCAATGAGTAGGGCAGCCATGTGACTGTTCTATATATTATCCTGTATGATGGTTCTTTTGGGATTTTCATTCTTTGCGAGATGTCGAATAGATATGTATAATGCATTTATCATCTATATAGATGAAATTAAACCTGGAAAATAGTGATATTTTTTATAAATCTCCATTAGGTTTGCTGACTCTACTGTTATGCTATATTCAATTACTAAAGATTTACATGATAATTTGCAACGCTGCCAAAGTCATATTTTGATTAATTATGTGTACTCTTTAGGTTATAAAGGATATTATTTCAGCAGTTTAGCTCCTTCTGCGTAAATAAAATATTGTTAGAATAAATATGATGAACGCAACTGTTCGCGCAGGTCTCATACACCGAGTACTTTTGCATGTATGTGTAGGATGCGATTTTGTTGGCCTGTACTTTTGGCCGAGAGGTACACATGTACGTATTGCTTCCTGGAGATAGCACGTTCCAAGTAGGCAAGTAGCCTGCTGGATTGTTTCTAGCTTGCAGACGCACGTACGCACCTTGATAGATTCTATGCTGGGTGGCTGCACACCTTGGTCGAGAACGCATGCACGCGAGACAACACAATATTTGATGGCCACGGGAGCGTGTGGCTCCCGTTGTTTTGTTTGTATTGATCTAACTATTGATTACAGATGTTACAACATAGCACGATTAACGTTAGTCTACACTTCTCCTATATGTGATTGCTTCGGTAAGTTGGACACAGACAACCCATGCAGTTAGCTCCAATAAATAATTCCTACAAGAGGTGTAGAGTTTCTCCTTCTTGCTTCTCAAATTCTTTGATGTCAGTATCTACGTGTCTGAGCTATATATAAACAGAGACATTGCGATGTCTATCTGTTGGATGGAGAAACAAACTACCTGCAGAATGTCTACCTGATGCTAGCTTCAGCTACACCTACTATGAGTCTACTCAAATTATAATTTGCTGAGCTATTTAACTTTCTATTTTGTATTTGTCAATATTTATCTTTTATTTGGCATTCAAATAAAATTACTCCATTTGTGTTAAAAAAGCAACTATATGTAACTATGTTCTCTGAATTAAATTTTGCTTTAGCTTCTACTTTATTTCTGGTTTGGTTGTCCTAAAAGATTAATACAGAGATCTTTTTTAATCAGTTGATATGAACATGGGTATACTAATTAGTTTATGTAACTTACTCATTTCATCGTCGTCAATTTCTATTTGTTGTGTACTATATTGTTAGAAAAAATGGTATGTAATGTCGGTGCATTGCTATTGCTACTTATTTACATTTTTTATGTCTCTGCCTTTTGTGGATCTTTTACTTAATGATAATAATGATTATATAAGTATCTACTAAGTATAATTACCTAATATATTTTCCAAATATCATTTAAACATTTAAAAATTATCAGATTGCATTGACTATGGACATCTTGATGCTTGGCTGCATAGTTGTCTCCAGATGTTTTTCTTTTTTCTGATCCATTTTTCTTATATTTGATATACTCCAGATGGAACACAAATGAACATGTGGAGTCACCTAATAATTTTCTTATGGTGGTGATTATTCTATTCCATCGCTAATAATTCATGGATTTTGCTAAAGATGGTGTCATAACAGTGCCCTTAATTAGGTTATCACCGCTCATTTGCAATGCAAGAAAAGGCAATAAATGAGGTGCATGTCTTAAAAATCACATGGTCAAATGTTTACAACCTATGGCTTAAATTTTTTAATAGTTGGTCAAATGTGCTTCTGAAGTTTGTATATGATCCAATGGCTACCAAAAAATTATGTTTGGTTTGCTTCGTTATTCTTGCTATGGAAACAGTTTTATGGTTCTCTATTATTTGTATATCAGCAAAATTATTTTATTTTCTACTACCTAATAAGGCTAAGTAAAACACTGAGACAAAGTTAAGTGTACTGCAATACATTGGATAGCGCAAGAGTTCACACGAAGGACGAGATAGTGAAATTAGTTTTCAAATATTAATGCTATTTTCCAACAGTAGAGGAGAATGCATTTGTAGCTATGAAATTACCGCCATCACAAATGAATATGTGGTGTAGTGTACATCCAAAGTTGGATTACATTTCTAAATTTTGCATATGATTTACTTATGTACTTCTCCCAACTAACCAATCTTCGATGTTTTCCTATACGGTAAGCAACTATTAATTTATTTCGATCTTAATATTTAGTAGATAAATTTTGTCTTTTCTATACTTTAATTCTATAACTATATATTAAGCGGATAAGCATTAATATCTCAATGTGTTCCTAAGATTACTAGCCCGTGCATTTGCACGGGTTGACGACTAGTGATTCTAATGTTCATGAGAATATGATGCTGCCTAAATTGGATACATTTGTCTTGCTTACAAATGAAGGGACTAGCTTGGACAAGAAGGATGTACATTGGAGCCAGATCAAGCATGGAGATGATGGCATGCGCAAGGGGAACAAGAACGGAGTTACAAGTGATGATTTCAGGACATTGAAGCCATCATAATGAGTGTGTGATGCCTTGGACGAAATATACAAGATGCCACTTCGTAAATTTTGTCTAGAGGCTATTATAGGTGCTGCGTCACCTTATTATTGGGCCAGGCCCATGTAATTTCGAAATACTTGAGTATAGGCTTTTTTAGAGTCCGTATGTGTGGGGAAACAAGAGTTAGGGTTGGTTTCGAGCCCCTCCTCCAAGGGCCACGAAATCCCCCCCTCTTCCTCCATATATACAGCCCTTAGGGCGTCGTTTATACTTTGGGTTTTGTTTAGATCAAAGTTCGACATAGCTGCAACTTCGCGTACTTCATTTGTGTTCAACGACCAGACAAAGACGTCACAGAACCCCACTTGATCAATAAAGATTTCCTCTTGAATTCGCAATATTCAGATTGCAATCTCAGTTTCTTGCTTGTTCTTCGTTTGCCTGCAGGAAATAGACCTTCGTGGTCAGGTTGATCATGCTCCAGCGTGGTCAATAACCTCTCGGAGTTGGTTTAGCGATTGCTAAGGCACGACGTCCTCGCACGTTCGTAGTCGGATCGTCAAAGTCGACTTCCTCCAAAACGATAGCCACCGTCTCATCGAAAGACGGGACACCTTTGCCTCTATCAAGTGTTATCAGATTTCCAGGTTGCTCGGTGAGATTTTACAGTTTTTCGTAGTTTAGATCCAGTCTGTTCTTCATACCTATAGTCCACGAAAAAGCCATAAAAAATTAGGGTTAGTTCATCCCATCCGAACCAATCTGATCCTTTGCATAATCTTTTCTATATTTGCTTTGTTGAATTTGTGGTTGCATCATCGTGTCAAGTTGATGGTCTTAGCGTCTAGTCCTTTAGAGTTTCGAGTTCTGTTCATAGGTTGTCACGTCGCCGTTGCCATATATCACCACCGCATCATCATCATCGCTGCTTCCATATACCACCACCGCACCAACTTCATCACCACTGCCATATACCACCACGACATATTCACCGCCAATCCGAGTCTATATAGGCCACCACATATCCGCCGCCATCATGTCAATCCGAGTCCACCTGCAACATATATCCGCCACTAGTCCGAGTTCCACCAGATTCATCTCCGCCACCAGTCCGAGTTCCACCAGATTCATCTCCACCACCAGTCCTATTCCGAGTCTAGTATTTTGTTGCTCTGTTTTGGTTTTCCAGATCACGCCATACTCCGAGTCGTGACAGAGAAGGACTCCCAAACATCCGTGCTACATGCAGTAGAAAAATAGTTCCAAACTCAAAAAAAAACTAAGTCTGGAAAATTCTGGCTAGGCAGTTTTTAGACCAGTTGTAGAATTTTTCGAAAAAAAATTGTTGCGGAGGAAAAAAAAAGAGAGGAAAAAAGTGCAAAAAAAGAGAAAAAAAATTCAGAGTGTGCTCCTCCCTTGTTTACGTGCCGCGCCGTTATTTTGTTAGTGTTCTAGGCTCGCGTCTCTAGCACGGTCTAGCCTAGGACCAGCACAGTACCGTCGTTGAGCGTTTATTCAACTTTGCATCTTTGAATTGATTATTGCTGACCCTTTTTGCTACCATATTATAAGCCTTCCCAGCTCCACATACATCTACATCGTGCTTTCGACTCTCCCTGCTAATCGCTCTATCCAAGCTTTGAGAGTTTTGACTACATCGGTTGCCGATCACCGCCTGCTGCTGGGTAAGAACTGGTAAGAATTTGAGATTTGCTTGACGGATTTGTGACACCCGCCACTACCACCACTTGCTAGTAGTCTGTAGGATCATATTCTTGTGTGTTTCTATTGCTGCTAACAATGCCAGTATCACAAGCGGACAAGACTGACTTTAAGAACTTGAAGAACAAGGAGCTTCATGATAAGTTTTAGCAAATGATGAGTGGACAGGTGCAAGATGTGCTAAACAGATTTGAAGAGGCCATGGAGAAGATAGATGGCATGGAGAAGACGTTTGAAACAAAGCTCGATAACAAGTTTGCTGAATTTCTTTCGCGTTTTCCACCCCCATCGGCCGCTGCTGCTGTCGCTCCTCTACAACAACAACAACAACAACAACAACAACAACAACAACAACAACAACAACAACAACAACAACAACAACAACAAAAACAACAACAACAACATCACCTTACAAATCAAGTGGGACGAGCACAACGCGTTCCCCTTGAGCCTGGTCAAACTTCTGGTGCTGCTGTTTATGCTTCTGTAGCTCCTGCTGCTACTGCAGAGGTGGAGGACCATTACGAGGATGAGGTTGACCTAATTTAGAACTACATGCAACCACCAGCACCACCACCACCAGGTCTTCCTCATGCATATCATCGGAACGGTAGGGCTGCACCACCACCTGAGGTACATGACCATCTTCCTAAACTGAAATTGAATATTCCACCATTTGAGGGTAGATATGTTCCTGATATATATCTTACTTGGGAGTTAGAAACTTAACAATGTTTTACATGTTTACAATATCCCGAGGAGAGAGGTGTTCCTGCTGCTATTTGTGCTTTCACTAGTTTTGCATTTGTTTGGCGGTCTGAACATTGTAGATTATATCCTATTCCAGTTACTTGGGCTGCTTTGAAAACTGCTATGCGTACTCGTTGGGTTCCACCATATTATCAACGTGAATTACTTCAAAAATTACAGCGCTTAAGACAAGGAAAAAATTATGTAGAAGAATATTATCAGGAATTACAAACTCGCATGATTATATGTGGTATTGTTGAGGAGAATGAAGTTATGCTTGCACGTTTTATGGGTGGATTAAATAGAGAGATTCAGACCATTCTAGAGTATAAGGATTATAATAATATCACTCGTTTATTCCATCTTGCTTGTAAAGCTGAACGTGAAGTGCAGGATCGACAGGCATTGCCGCGGACTAAATTTTCTGCGGGTCGACCTTCATCATGGACACCGCGTGCATCCTCTACTTTCACACATTCTACTGCACCGACATCTCCATCAGCTGTTACCTCCAACCGTGATACAAGGAAGCAGGCACAACCACCATTATATGCTAAGAGCACACCTATCGGGCCTGCACAGAGTTCTTCTTCTTCCATGGCATCAACAGGGCACACCAGTGATATTATTTGTCGTCATTGTAAGGGAAGAGGACATCTTGCGAGAGAATGCAAATCTTAGCGTGTGATGATTGCTACTGAGGATGGTGGGTATGAGTCCACTAATGACTATGATGAGGTGACATTGGCTCTTATTACACGTGAAGAACACGGTGGAGACGATTCTGATCATGAGACGCAATACATGGCTCCTGAAGATCCTGACAGGTATGAATGTTTAGTTGCTCAACGTGTTTTGAGTGTGCAGGTTACACAAGCTGAGAAAAATCAGAGGCATAATTTGTTCCATAAGAAGGGAGTTGTGAAGGAACGTTCTATTCGCGTGATCATAGATGGAGGGAGTTGCAACAACTTGGCTAGCATGGAGATGGTGGAGAAGCTATCTCTCACCACAAGACCAAATCCACATCCATACTACATCCAATGGTTCAACAACAGCGGCAAGGTTAAGGTAACACGTACTGTTCATGTGCATTTTAGTATCTCTACATATGTTGATTATGTTGATTGTGATGTGGTAGCTATGCAAGCATGTTCCTTATTACTTGGTAGACCATGGCAATTTGATAAAAATTCTGTACACCATGGTAGAAACAATCAGTATACTCTTGTTCATAAGGATAAAAATATTATTTTGCTTCCTATGACTCCTGATTCCATTTTGAAAGATGATATTAATAGAGCTAATAAAGCAAAACAGGCAAAAAATAAGAGGGAAAATCAGATTGTGGCAAAAGAATTTGAGCAACAAATGAAGCCTAATAATAAACCATCTAATGTTGCTTCTGAAATTAAATTGAAAAACGCATGTTTACTTGCCACCAAATCTGATATTGATGAGCTAGATTTTAGCAAATCTGTTTGCTATGCTTTTGTGTGCAAAGAGGCATTATTTTCATTCGAGGACGTGCCTTCCTCTTTGCCCCTGCTGTCAATAACATTTTGCAGGAGTTCGCGGAAGTCTTTCCTCAAGACGTGCCACCGGGATTACCACCTATTCGAGGGATTGAGCATCAAATTGACTTAATTCCCGGTGCATCGCTACCCAACCGTGCAGCATACCGTACCAGTCCAGAGGAGATGAAGGAGATTATGCGTCAAGTACAAGAGCTGCTCGACAAAGGTTATATACGCGAATCTCTTAGTCCTTGTGTTGTTCCTATTATACTAGTGCCTAAAAAGGATGGTACGTCGCGTATGTGTGTTGATTGTAGAGGCATTAATAATATTACTATTCGTTATCGTCATCCTATTCCTAGGCTAGATGATATGCTTGATGAATTGAGTGGCTCTACAATATTCTCCAAAGTTGATTTGCATAGTGGATACCATCAAATTCGTATGAAATTGGGAGATGAATGGAAAACAACATTTAAAACTAAGTTTGGTTTATATGAGTGGTTAGTCATGCCTTTCGGGTTAACTAATGCGCCTAGTACTTTCATGAGACTAATGAACGAAGTTTTACGTGTGATAGAGGCAAAGGTGTCCCGTATTTCGATGAGATGGTGGCTGTCGTTTTGGAGGAAGTCGACTTTGACGATCCGACTACGAACGTGCGTGGACGTCGCGCCTTAGCAATCGCTAAACCAACTCCGAGAGATTATTGACCACACCGGAGCACGATTAACCTGCCCACGAAGGTCTGTTTCCTGCAGGCAAACGAAGAACACACAAGAAACTAAGATTGCAATCTAGATATTGCGAATATAAGAGGAAAGCTTTATTGATCAAGGTGGGGTTCTGTGACGCCTTTGTCTGGTCGTTGAACACAAACGAAGTACGCGAAGTTGCAGCTATGGCCAACTTTTAATCTAAACAAAACCCAAAGTCTAAACGATGCACTAAGGGCTGTATATATGGAGGAAGAGGGGGGAATTTCGTGGCCCTTGGAGGAGGGGTCCGAAACCAACCCTAACTCTTGTTTCCCCAAACATACGGACTCTGAAAACAGCCAATACTTAAGTATTTTAGAAAACATGGGCCTGGCCCAATAATAAGGTGACGCAGCACCTAGAATAGCCTCTAGACGAAATTTATGAAGTGGCATCTTGTATATTTCGTCCAAGGCTTCATGCACTCCTTATGATGGCTTCAAAGTCCTGAAATCATCACTTGTAACTCCGTTCTTGATCCCCTTGCGCATGCCATCAACTCCATGCGTGTTCTTGCTCCAATGTTCATCCTTCTCAAGCTAGGTCCTTCATTTGTAAGCAAAACAAACGTATCCAATTTAGGCAACATCATATTCTCATGAACATTAGAATCATTTCCAAGAATCGAAAGTACCTGGTAATTTAATTGGCATGCGTGAGCACTAGTAATTGGTCCAGTATATGTAACAGTAGGGGTTGTGGGTGTAACAATGGTATTGATGTCTTCATCATCCTCCCCTTCTTGAAATGAAGTCGTCCTCGATGGAAGCTCATCTTCCTCACCCAAATAAGGCTTCAAATCTGCAATGTTAAAAGGACCATCAGCACGTGGCATTAGCTTTGATTTGCGCAAATCAGGAAATATATCCTTACGCAAATGTAACCAAACAAGATCTCCAGGTGCAAACACAACATGTTTTCTACCCTTATCTCCAGCAAGTTTATATTTAGCATTCATACGCTCAATGTTTTCCTTAGTTAAATCATGCATTTTTAAAATCAATTCAGCACGTTCTTTAGCATCAAAATTAACCTTCTCCGAAGATGGAAGAGGCAACAAATCAATAGGTGCACGAGGTAGTAAACCATACACAATTTCAAAAGGGCACATCTTAGTAGTAGAATGAAATGAATGGTTATAAGCAAATTCAATATGAGGCAAGCATTCTTCCCACATTTTCTTATTATTCTTCAAAACAGCCCTAAGCATAGTAGACAATGTTCTATTGACTACTTCAGTTTGTCCATCAGTTTGGGGGTGACAAGTAGTACTAAAAAGCAGTTTAGTCCCCAACTAAGCCCATAGACATTTCCAAAAGTGGCTAAGGAATTTAGTATCACGATCTGAAACAATAGTATTTGGCACACCAAGCAAGCTAATAATTTCCTGAAAGAACAAATTAGCAACATTAACAGCATCGTCATTTTTATGACATGGTATAAAGTGTGCCATTTTCGAAAATCTATCCACGACAACAAATATGCTATCCCTCCCCTTCTTTGTTCGAGGTAAACCTAAAACAAAGTCCATAGATATATCCTCCCAAGGAACACTGGGTACAGGCAAAGGCATATATAAACCATGAGGATTGAGTCGTGACTTAGCTTTCTGACATGTAGTGCAGCGACCAACAAAACGCTCAACATCCCGTCTCATCTTTGGCCAAAAGAAATGTGTAGCAAGTACGTCCTCTGTCTTCTTCATGCCAAAGTGTCCCATTAATCCTCCTCCTTACGCCTCCTGCAACAACAAAAGACAAACAGAGCTAGCTAGAATGCATAGCTTGTTAGCACGAAACACAAGCCCATCATTAACGACGAATTTGTTCCATGTTCTCCCTTCTTTACAATTCTGCAATACAGCTTTAAATTCAGCATCATGCACATATTGATCTTTGATGGTCTCCAAACCAAATATTTTAAAGTCAAGTTGTGAAAGCACAGTATAACGACGAAACAATGCATCAGCAATAACATTTTCTTTTCCCTTCTTGTGTTTAATAACATAAGGGAAAGTATCTATGAATTCAACCCATTTAGCATGTCTACGGTTCAGTTTTGCTTGAATTTTAATGTGCTTCAAAGATTCATGATAACAATGTATAGCAAATTCTTTGGGCCATAAATAATGTTGCCATGTTTCCAAAGTCCGAACAAGAGTATATAATTCCTTATCATAAGTCGAATAATTCAGACTAGACCCAATCAATTTTTCGGAAAAGTATGCAACATGTTTACTATCTTGTAATAACACACCTCCTAACCCAATTCCACTAGCATCACATTCAAGCTCAAATGTCTTATTAAAATCAGGAAGTTGGAGTAAAGGAGCATGTGTCAACTTATCTCTCAATACCGTGAATGCTTCTTCCTGTGCAGTACCCCAAACAAAAGGCACATCCTTCTTTGTAAGCTCATTGAGAGCTGCAGCAATGGTGACGAAATCTCTCACAAAACGCCTATAGAATCCAGCGAGGCCAAGGAAACTCCTCACGTGTGTGACCGTTTTGGGCTGCGGCCAAATCTCAATAGCTTCTATCTTGGCTTTATCAACCTCAATTCCCTGTGGAGTAACAACATAGCCAAGAAAAGATACTCGGTCGGTGCAAAAGGTGCACTTTCCAAGGTTACCAAACAAACGTGCATCACGTAGAGCAATAAAAACAGCACGTAAATGTTCCAAATGTTCCTCCAAAGATCTGCTATAAATCAATATATCATCAAAGTATACTACCACAAATCGTCCAAATAAAGCACATAAAACTTCATTCATTAATCTCATGAAAGTACTAGGTGCACTAGTTAACCCAAAAGGCATGACTAACCAATCATATAATCCAAACTTAGTTTTAAATGTTGTTTTCCGTTCATCTCCCAATTTCATACGAATTTGATGGTATCCACTAATGGTATCCACTACGCAAATCAACTTTGGAGAATATTGTAGAGCCACTCAATTCATCAAGCATATCATCTAGCCTAGGAATAGGATGACGATAACGAATAGTAATATTATTAATGCCACTACAATCAACACACATACGCGATGTACCATCCTTTTTCGGCACTAAAATAATAGGAACAACACAAGGACTAAGGGATTCACGTATATAACCTTTGTCGAGTAGCTCATGTACTTGACGCATAATCTCCTTCATCTCCTCTGGATTGGTACGGTATGGTGCACGGTTGGGTAGCGATGCACCAAGAATTAAGTCAATTTGATGCTCAATCCCTCGAATAGGTGGTAATCCCGGTGGCACGTCTTGTGGAAAGACGTCAGCGAACTCCTGCAAAATTTTATTGACAGTAGGGGGCAAAGAGGAAGGCACGTCCTCGAATGAAAATAATGCCTCTTTGCACACAAAAGCATAGCAAACATATTTGCTAAAATCTACCTCATCAATATCGGATTTGGTGGCAAGTAAACATGCACTTTTCAATTTAATTTCAGAAGCAACAGTAGATGGTTTATTATTAGGCTTCATTTGTTTCTCAAATTCTTTTGCCACAATCTGATTTTCACTCTTATTTTTCTCCTGTTTAGCTTTATTAGCTCTATTAATATCATCTTTCAAAATGGAATCAGGAGTCATAAGAAGCAAAGTAATATTTTTATCCTTATGAACAAGAGTATACTGATTGTTTCTACCATGGTGTACAGAATTTTTATCAAATTGCCATGGTCTACCAAGTAATAAGGAACATGCTTGCATAGGTACCACATCACAATCAACATAATCAGCATATGTAGAGGTACTAAAATGCACAGGAACAGTACGTGTTACCTTAACCTTGTCGCTGTTATAGAAACATTGGATGTAGTAAGGATGTGGATGTGGTCTTGTGGTGAGAGATGGCTTCTCCACCATCTCCATGCTAGCCAAGTTGTTGCAACTCCCTCCATCTATGATCACGCGAACAGAACGTTCCTTCACAACTCCCTTTGTATGGAACAAATTATGCCTCTGATTTTGCTCAGCTTGTGTAATTAGCACACTCAAAACATGTTGAGAAACTAAACATTCATACATGTCAGCATCTTCAAGAGCCATGTATTGCGTCTCATGATCAGAATTGTCTCCACCGTGTTCTTCACGTTTAATAAGAGCCAAAGTCTCCTCATCATAGTCACTAGCGGACTCATACCCACCATCCTCAGTAGAAATCATCACACGCTGAGATTTGCATTCTCTCGCAAAATGTCCTCTTCCCTTACAACGACGACAAATAATATCACTAGTGTGCCCTGTTGATGCCATGGAAGAAGAAGAACTCTGTGCAGGCCCGATAGGTTTGCTCTTGGCAGATAATGGTGGTTGTGCCTGCTTCCTTGTATCACGGCTGGAGGTAACAGCTGATGGAGGTGTCGGTGTAGTAGAATGTGAGGAAGTAGAGGATGCACGCGGTGTCCATGATGAATGTCGACCTGCAGAAAAGTTAGTCCGCACCAATGCCTACCGATCCTGCACTTCACGTTCAGCTTTACAAGCAAGATGGAATAAACGAGTGATATTATTATAATCCTTATACTCTAGAATGGTCTGAATCTCTCTATTTAACCCACCCATAAAACGTGCAAGCATAGCTTCATTCTCCTCAACAATACCACATCTAATCATGCCAGTTTGTAATTCCTGATAATATTCTTCTACATAATTTTTTCCTTGTCTTAAGCGCTGCAATTTTTGAAGTAATTCATGTTGATAATATGGTGGAACCCAACGAGTACGCATAGCAGTTTTCAAAGTAGCCCAAGTAGCTGGAATAGGATATAATCTACAATGTTTAGACCACCAAACACATGCAAAACTAGTGAAAGCACAAACAACAATAGGAACACGTCTCTCCTCGGGATATTGTAAATATGTAATATGTTGTTCAGTTTCTAACTCCCAAGTAAGATATATATCAGGAACATATCTACCCTCAAATGGTGGAATATTCAATTTCAGTTTAGAAAGATGGTCATGTACCTCAGGTGGTGGTGCAGCCCTACCGTTGCGATGATATGCATGAGGACGACGTGGTGGTGGTGGTGCTGGTGGTTGCACGTAGTTCTGATTTTGGTCAACCTCATCCTTGTAATGGTCCTCCACCTCTGCAGTAGCAGCAGGAGCTACTGAAACATCAACAGTGGCACCAGAAGTTTGACCAGGCTCAAGGGGAACGCGTTGTGCTCGTCCCACTTGATTTGGAAGGCGATGTTGTTGTTGTTGTTGTAGAGGTGCGATAGCTGCAGCCGACGGTGGTGGTGGAAAGCAAACTTGTTATCGAGCTTTGTCTCAAACGTCTTCTCCATGCCATCTATCTTCTCCATGGCCTCTTCAAATCTGTTTAGCACATCTTGCACCTATCCACTCATCATTTGCTGAAACTTATCATGAAGCTCCTTGTTCGTCAAGTTCTCCCAGTCAGTCTCGTAGTCTTGTGATCCTGGCATGGTTAGCAGCAATACAAACACTCAAGAATATGATCCTACAGACTACTAACAAGTGGTGGTGGTGGCGGGTGTCACAAATCCGACAAGCAAATCTCAAATTCTTACCAGTTCTTACCTAGCAGTAGGTGGTCATCGGCAACCGTGGTAGTCAAAACTCTCAAAGCTTGGATAAAGCGATTACCAGGGAGAGTCAAACGCACGACGTAGATGTATGTGGAGTTGGGAAGGCTTATAATATGGTAGCAAAAAGGGTCAGCAATAATCAATTCAGAGATGTAAAGTTGAATAAACTCTCAACGACGGTACTGTGTTGGTCCTAGGCTAGACCGTACTAGAGACGCGAGCCTAGAACACTAACAAAATCACGGCGCTGCACGTAATCAAGGGGACAGCACACTCTGATTTTTTTTGCCGAAAATCACTATAATGGCGAGTGTCTCAAAACTCTTCCCAAGTCAAACTAAGATGATAGGCATGAATTGTTTTTGATGATTTTTCTTCGGAATCAGGGCAGCGACGACGAAAAAGTGTGGTTAAAAAATTGTATGATGGCATGGGTCTCAAAAGACTCAGAAAAGCCTAAAAATAGAATAGGAAAAAAATATTTTCCCATGTTTTTATTTTTTTTTCCGAGACCTACACAGTCAAGGAAACACGAATCCGAAACGTAGATGGATCTCGAGAACAAACGTAATATGAAAAGAACTCAGATTGGTGGTGGATATATGGTGGTAGGATATGGCATCGGTTGTAGGATATGGCAGCGGTGGTGGTATGTGGTCGCGGTGGTGGGATATGGCAGCGGCGGTGATATGGCAGCAACGATGAATATGGTGTGGCGGCGGCGTGACAAACTATGAACAGAACTCAAAACTCTAAAGAATCTAGACGCTAAGACCAGCAACTCGACACGACGATGCAACCGCAAATTCAACTAAGCAAACACGCAAAAGATTATGCAACAGCTCAGACTCCTTCGGATATGATGAACTAACCCTAATTTTTTTTGGCTCTTTCGTGGACTGTAGGTATGAAGAACAAACTTGATCTAATCTACGAAAAACTGTAAAATCTCACCGAGCAACCTGAAAATCTGATACCACTTGATAGAGGCGAAGGTGTCCCGTCTTTCTATGAGATGGTGGCTATCGTTTTGGAGGAAGTCGACTTTGACGATCCGACTACGAACGTGCGTGGACTTCGCGCCTTAGCAATCGCTAAACCAACTCCGAGAGGTTATTGACCACACCGGAGCATGATCAACCTGACCACGAAGGTCTATTTCCTGCAGGAAAATGGAGAATAAGCAAGAAACTAAGATTTTAATCTGGATATTACGAATATAAGCGGAAAGCTTTATTGATCAAGGTGGGTTTCTGTAACGCCTTTGTCTGGTCGTTGAACACAAAGGAAGTACGCGAAGTTGCAGCTATGGCGAACTTTTAATCTAAACAAAACCCAAAGTCTAAACGACGCCCTAAGGGCTGTATACTTGGAGGAAGAGGGGGGGGGGATTTCGTGGCCCTTGGAGGAGGGGTCTGATACCAACCCTAACTCTTGTTTCCCCACACATACAGACTCTAAAAACGGCCAATACTTAAGTATTTCGAAACTACATGGACCTGGCCCAATAATAAGGTGACGCAGCACCTAGAATAGCCTCTAGACGAAATTAATGAAGTGACATCTTGTATATTTCGTCCAAGGCTTCATGCACTCCTTATGATGGCTTGAATGTCCTGAAATCATCACTTGTAACTCCGTTCTTGATCCCCTTGCGCATGCCATCAACTCCATGCGTGTTCTTGCTCCAATGTTCATCCTTCTCCAAGCTAGGCCCTTCATTTGTAAGGAAAACAAACGTATCCAATTTAGGCAGCATCATATTCTCATGAACATTAGAATCATTGCCAAGAAACGAAAGTACCTGGTAATTTAATTGGCATGCGCGAGCTCTAGTAATTGGTCCAGTATATGTAATAGTAGGGGCTGTGGGTGTAACAATGGTATTGATGTCCTCATTAACGTGCTTTCATTGGACGATTTGTGGTAGTCTATTTTGATGATATACTGATTTATAGCAAATCTTTGGAAGAACATTTGGAACATTTAGGTGCTATTTTTATTGCTCTACGTGATGCACGTTTGTTTGGTAACCTTCGGAAGTGCACCTTTTGCACCGACCGAGTATCTTTTCTTGGCTATGTTGTTACTCCACAGGGAATTGAAGTTGATAAAGCCAAGATTGAATCTATTGAGAGTTGGCCGCAGCCCAAAACGGTCACACAAGTGAGGAGTTTCCTTGGCCTCGCTGGTTTCTATAGGCGTTTTGTGAGAGATTTCAGCACCATTGTTGCACCTCTCAACGAGCTTACCAAGAAGGATGTGCCGTTAGTTTGGAGTACCGCACAAGAAGAAGCCTTCACGGTATTGAAAGATAAGTTGACACATGCTCCTTTACTCCAACTTCCTGATTTTAATAAGACTTTTGAGCTTGAATGTGATGCTAGTGGAATTGGATTAGGAGGTGTGTTATTACAAGATGGCAAACCGGTTGCATACTTTTCTGAAAAATTGAGTGGGCCTAGTCTGAATTATTCTACTTATGATAAGGAATTATATGCTCTTGTTCGGACTTTGGAAACATGGGAACATTATTTATGGCCCAACGAATTTGTTATACATTCTGATCATGAATCTTTGAAGCACATTAAAAGTTAAGCAAAATTGAACCGTAGACATGCTAAATGGGTTGAATTCATAGAGACTTTCCCTTATGTTATTAAACACAAGAAGGGAAAAGAAAATGTTATTGCTGATGCATTGTCTCGTCGTTATACTATGCTTTCAGAACTTGCCTTTAAAATATTTGGTTTGGAGACCATCAAAGATCAATATGTGCATGATGCTGAATTTAAAGATGTATTAAAGAATTGTTAAGAAGGGGGAACATGGAACAAGTTCGCCGTTAATGATGGATTTGTGTTTCGTGCTAACAAGCTATGCATTCCAGCTAGCTCTGTTCGTCTTTTGTTGTTGCAGGAGGCGCATGGAGGAGGATTAATGGGACACTTTGGCGTGAAGAAGACGGAGGATGTACTTGCTACACATTTCTTTTGGCCAAAGATGAGATGGGGTGTTGAGCGTTTTGTTGCTCGCTGCACTACATGTCAAAAAGCTAAGTCACGACTCAATCCTCATGGTTTATATATGCCTTTGCCTGTCCCTAGTGTTCCCTGGGAAAATATATCTATGGACTTTGTTTTGGGTTTACCTCGAACAAAGAAGGGGAGGGATAGCATATTTGTTATCGTGGATAGGTTCTCGAAGATGGCACACTTTATACCATGTCATAAAAGCTATGATGCTGCTAATGTTGCTTATTTGTTCTTTCATGAAATTATTCGCTTGCATAGTGTGCCAAATACTATTGTTTCAGACCGTGATACTAAATTTCTTAGCCACTTTTGGAGATGTTTATGGGCCAAGTTGGGGACTAAACTGCTTTTCAGTAATACTTGTCACCCGCAAACTGATGGACAAACTGAAGTAGTCAATAGAACTTTGTCTACTATGCTTAGGGCTGTTTTGAAGAATAGCAAGAAAATGTGGGAATAATGCTTGTCTCATATTGAATTTGCTTATAATCGTTCGTTGCATTCTACTACTAAGATGTGCCCTTTTGAAATTGTCTATGGTTTCCTACCTCGTGCACCTATTGATTTGTTGCCTCTTCCATCTTCGGAGAAGGTTAATTTGGATGCTAAACAACGTGCTGAATTGATCTTAAAAATGCATGAGTTAACTAAGGAAAATATTGAGCGCATGAATGCTAAATATAAACTTGTTGGAGATAAGGGTAGAAAACGTGTTGTCTTTGCACCTGGAGATCTTGTTTGGTTACATTTGCGTAAGGATAGGTTTCCTAATTTGCGCAAGTCAAAGCTAATGCCACGTGCAGACGGTCCTTTCAAGGTGTTAGAGAAAATAAATGATAATGCATATAAACTTGAGTTGCCTGCAGATTTTGGGGTTAGTCCCACATTTAGCATTGCTGATTTGATGCCTTACTTGGGTGAGGAAGATGAGCTTTCGTCTAGGATGACTTCAATTCAAGAAGGGGAGGATGATGAGGACATCACTAACAAGGTTACACCCACAGCCCCAACTGATACATATACATGATCAATTACTAGAGGACGCGCACGCCAATTAAATTACCAGGTACTTTCGTTTCTTGGTAATGATTCTAATGTTCATGAGAATATGATGCTGCCTAAATTGGATACATATGTATTGCTTACAAATGAAGGGCCTAGCTTGGACAAGAAGGATGGACATTGGAGCAAGATCAAGCATGGAGATGATGGCATGCGCAAGGGGAACAAGAACAGAGTTACAAGTGATGATTTCAGGAGTTTGAAGCCACCATAATGAGTGTGTGGAGCCTTGGACGAAATATTAAAGATGCCACTTCATAAATTTCGTCTAGAGGCTATTATAGGTGTTGTGTCACATTATTATTGGGCCAGGCCCATGTAATTTCAAAATACTTGAGTATAGGTTGTTTTTAGAGTCCGTATGTGTATGGAAACAAGAGTTAGGGTTAGTTTCGGGCCCCTCCTCCAAGGGCCACGAAATCCCCCCCCCTCTTCCTCCATATATACAACTCTTAGGGCGTCGTTTAGACATTGGGTTTTATTTAGATCAAAGTTCGCCATAGCTGCACCTTCACGTACTTCGTTTGTGTTCAACGACCAGACAAAGACGTCACAGAATCCCACTTGATCAATAAAGCTTTCCTCTTGAATTCGCAATATCCAGATTGAAATCTCAGTTTCTTGCTTGTTCTTCGTTTGCCTGAAGGAAACATACCATCGTGGTCAGGTTGATCGTGCTCCGGCATGGTCAATAACCTCTCGGAGTTGGTTTAGCGATTGCTAAGGCGCGACGTCCTCACACGTTCGTAGTCGGATCGTCAAAGTCGACTTCCTCCAAAATGATAGCCACCATCTCATCGAAAGACGGGACACCTTTGCCTCTATCAAAATTCGTCCGGAGCGTTGAGATATCGGCAAAACAATCTGACGCTGCAGCCGAATCCGAGTCAAACTACAAGTCCAAATGTGTTGCATCACCTCCACTTGGGCCCATGAGCTTTGTACGACCTAGGGTTAGTTTTAGGCTGCCTTGGGACGTCCTCCCACCTCCTTGGCCACCACCCCTTGCTCCTATATAAGTAGATCCATCTAGTAGCTTTTTCTTTGGGATTTGTTTAGTCAAAAGTTAGCCATTGCAACTTCGTGTACTTCGTTTGTGTCCAACGACAAGACGAAGACCGCTTACGGATACCCATCTTTATCAATACTTCATCTATATTTGCAATATTCAGATTGCTTTACCATATTCTTGCTTGTTCTTCGATTGCATACAGGAATAGACCTTCGTGGTCAGGCTGATCGTGCTTCTGGCATCGTTAGTAACCCCTGGAGATTGGTTTAGCGATTGCTAAGGCACAACGTCGTGCACGTTTGTAGTCGGACGGTCAAAGTCGTCTCCACCAAATCGATAGTTATAATCTCATCGAATGATCGGGCCCCTCGCTTCTATCAACGAGGGTCTATTTCCTGCAAGCAAACAAAGAACAAGCAAGAAACTATTATTGCAATCTGGATATTGCGAATATAAAAGGAAAGCTTTATTGATCAAGGTGGGGTTCTGTGACGTCTTTGTCTGGTCGTTGAACACAAACGAAGTACGCGAAGTTGCAGCTATGGCGAACTTTAATCTAAACAAAACCCAAAGTTTAAACGACGCCCTAAGGCCTGTATATATGGGGGAAGAGGGGGGAGGATTTTATGGCCCTTGGCGGAGGGGTCCGAAACCAACCCTAACTCTTGTTTCCCTACACATACGGACTCTAAAAACAGCCTATACTCAAGTATTTCGAAATTATATGGGCGTGGCCCAATAATAAGGTGACGCAGCACCTATAATAGCCTCTGGACGAAATTTATGAAGTGGCATCTTGTATATTTCATCCAAGGCTTCACACACTCATTATGGTGGCTTCAAAGTCCTAAAATCATCACTTGTAACTCTGTTCTTGTTCCCCTTGTACATGACATCATCTCCATGCTTGATCTTGCTCCAATGTTCATTCTTCTTGTCCAAGCTAGGCCCTTCATTTATAAGCAAGACAAACATATACAATTTAGACATCATCATATTTTCATGAACATTAGAATCAATACCAAGAAACAAAAGTACCTTGTAATTTAATTGGCGTGCGTGAGCTCTAGTAATTGGTCATGTATATGTGTCAGTTGGGGCTGTGGGTGTAACCTGGTTAGTGATGTCCTCATCATCATCAAAACTATTGCCCTTTACAACACAGCCTGCACGATATGTAGACGATAGCCAATCCTGTCGTCTACTGTAGTCTTCTCACATGCATGGACGAACTGATCTCCTGTGTCTTGCAGGGATCGTCCAGACACCGATGTGTTTACATCACTGCTCTAGTACTAGCGCTAGTCTCTCTCTTCTATTAACTCAGCTGACTTGCGGGGACCGGGGGGGTGGGGTGTGCCTATGGTCGGTTCAAAATCGCAGTCCCACATGTGTGTGCAAACGCAATATGACCCGTGTTCCATTCGGAGTGCAGCGTGCTAGACCGACCAACCGACCGTCTGGGGTGTTGCGCGAATGCGACGGGCGTGTTGCATACATGTGTGCTGCCGTTTTCTTGAGGCTTTGATCCATGGCGCAATCCATGGATACAAAATTATATTTGAAAGTCGAGGGCGGGGCTTTTCCCGTGCGGTAGGCAGGGCAGTTCTGCCTAGTCGGTTCAACCGACAGACGAGAAGATGAGGGAGTAGGCTGCTACAAATGTAGGGATGTGTAATTTGATGGCTCGTTACTGCTGGACAGGTGGGGCTGTGTGATTTCACTTGCCATTATCATTATTACTACGATGCTACGACTGGCGCGAGTCACCACTTTTCCTGACCACCTCTATGGTACTCCCTCTCTCTCAGTTTACAAGGCGTGCACCTCTATGGTACTCCCTCTCTCTCAGTTTACAAGACTATGTATGACATACCAATATCAGATAGCGTAACGCACCTGGACGGAGGAAGTAGTTTCATGCATGGGAAGTAGTAAAAAAGATGCTCATTTATAGCCGTCTGAAATCTCCACGGGCGCAACCCCGCGAGTGAGGCGATGGGTCTGGTTCACGCTACCATGATACGGGCTGCTAGCAGCCCTTGGATCTGAGATCAAACGGTCGCATGCTAAGTTGCTGAAAATTTGGAGAATAACCCACCAGGATAGGATATTCACCCATAGGTCTAGAATCATGCCATGCAACCGGTCGATCTCAGATCCAAGGGCTCTCGGAAGCCCGTATCATCGGAGCATGGAAAGCTCCATATCACCTGTAATATTTCCGACGCTTGACGCGCGAACACGCAGATGCATGAAGCCATTTAATTCGGCTTCTAGTAGACATGACATCTAATTGGGCCCCCATAGTACTGCGCATGAATCCATTTATCCACCGGGCAAGCCACTACCCTGCCGTTCGCATTCCCCACTCATCATTTTTACAATTGGAAAACCGCTAGCAGTTTGCTCCTACTCGTCCCGTCCTTTCACATTACAGTAGTTCCACTAATCCTAACCCTCCTCCCAAATCCATGGCGACCAAATTCTCCATGATCTTCGGTGAGTACAAGGTTACAGGCATAACCGGCGATGAGTTCGACGTCATCTACACCCGTTCTTCTGTGATGGTGAAAAGATGTATGGCTCGCTGGGCTTGATATTGAGTACACAATAATCCTGGGAAGAGAGAAGGATCTACTAGAGGATGATAAGAAGATGCCCATCGTGATCCACGTTTGCGTGCATAACTTGTGCTTGGTCTACCACATATGCCATGCCGACGTTGAGTGCAAGGTATTTAAGACCTTCCTCGTGGACCGTAAAGTCAAATTCACTATTGTAGACTTTACGAACGACAAAAGAGTCCTGGTTAGGATAGGCCTCGTTGCAGGCCAGCCCTTTGACCTCCAGAGGAATCGGCTGGTGTCCTCCGGTCAGCTTTCAATGCTGACCCTGGTAGGAGCCATGGTTCATCCTTCATACCATACACTGAAGAAACCTTTGCCAAGGTTTCATCTTGGATGGGAGTGGAATGTACTAGATATAGACCACATCCACTACGCTGCAACGGATGCCTACCTTTGTTTCAATATTGATGTAGGGTGGAACCCTACGTGGACGATCTTTCACCAAAAGGAGGGATCCTGAGGAAGAACACGAGGGGCACGAGGAAAAACACATGAGGGACACGGAGAGAACACTCAAATAAACAAGTTTAGGTCACACAAATGCTAGATCCGGGTACACAAAGTGTGATACACGATACACGATCAACTAAGGACGATATAAGTGGCGGTAGTCATCTCTGTGAGGAGGTCTTGATGTTCTTCTCCGTTAAGGAGGTCTTGAATCTGGTGGATCTTCTCCGAGGAGGCCGCGGTCTCGTAGGAGAGGAACCACTAAGATTTTGGATGAGCTAACACAAAGCTAACCCTAGAAAGTATGGGTGAAGTGATATATATAGGCTAGGAGGGGCGAAGGGGTACATGGGCCTCGGCCCAAAGTCATGCACGCAGGCACTGTCCGGATAATCCGGATGTTGGTCAGGATGATCCGGGCTTCGGGGGTCCGGATGATCCGGGGCGGCGTCCGGATGATCCGGACGTGTCGCCTGTGCAACGGAGGGTCCGGATGTCCGGGTCCTGGTCCGGACGTCCGGGTGTGGCCGGATGATTCAGTCTAGGGTCCGGATGATCCGGCTTCAGTGAGGAGCTCTCGGGTGTCCGCGGACACATTACCCGGATCGTCCGGGCGGGGGTCCGGATCGTCCGGGCTTTGCCCTGATCATGCGAGCCTTCGTCTGGATCATCCGGCCAGTCTGAGGCTTGGCCGTTTTCTTCTCCGTCTTCCTTCTTCGATTCCTCTTGTTCCTTGGCTTCTCCATGGTTGCTCCCGAGGTACCTGAGTATGCATAGAGTTTGGGATGAGGGTAGCAGCCATATCTCATGTGAATCGAAATAATGTTGCAAGAGGAGTGAAGTCACCTCGGTCTCGAGAGCTCGTGCTCGAGCGCGTGTCATGGGTCCACTTGGCAGTTGGTGAGACGATGGTAGCTCCATGAGGATGACCTTGGGATGCTCCGCATCATCTCCCCTCCCTTGGGAAAGATCCAACCTCAGATCGAAATCATCATCACCATGGAAAGTGGAGAGATCCTTGACGTCGAAGACATCACTCACGTTGTACTTGTCGCGTGGAATCTCGATCTTGTAGGCATTGTTGTTGTATCGTACTAGAACCTTGACGGGTCCGTCGGCCCGAGGTAGTAGTTTGGACTTGTGCTCGTTGGGGAAACGGTCCTTGCGAAGTGTAGCCATACGAGATCTCCCGGTTGCAACAGCATAGGTTTCTTGTTGGTGTTGAGCTTGGACGCTAGTCGATGTACTTACCTCTCGATCGTTGCCCTTGTATCTTCATGCACCTCCTTGAGATAGCTTGCTCGAGCACTTGCGTCCAAGTTGATGCGTTCTCGTAGAGGTAGAGGTAGGATGTCAAATGGGGACTACGGGTTGAAGCCGTAGATGACCTCGAAAGGGGACTTGCCGGTAGTCAAATGTCTTGCGCGGTTGTAGGCATACTCGGCGATGGGCAAGCATTGCTCCCATTCCTTGATATTCTTCTTGATCAACACGCGAAGAAGCATCTAAAGTGTGCGGTTCGTCACCTCCATTTGGCCGTCGGTTTGTGGATGATATGCCGAAGAGAAGAGGAGCTTCATGCCGAGTTTGGCGCATAGACTCTTCCAAAAGTAGCTCAAGAACTTGACGTCCCGGTCCGACACGATCGTCTTGGGCACTCAATGTAGACGAATGATTTCCCTACAAAAGAGATTTGCCACATGTGAAGCATCGTAGTTCTTGTTACAAGGAATTAAATGAGCCATTTTAGACAATCTATCCACGACATCAAACACAGAATCTTTTCCATTTTGGGTCCTAGGCAATCCAAGTATAAAGTCCATGCTTATGTCTTCCCATGGATGGTATGGAATAGGAAGTGGCATGTAAGGACCATGAGAGTGAGCTTTTGTAATGTGGGGTGGAACCCTAGGTGGCCGATCTTTCACGAAAAGGAGGGATCCCAAGGATGAACACGTGAGGCACGAGGTAAAACACAAGAGGAACAAGAAGGACACACTCAAATCAACACGTTTAGGTCACACAAATGCTAGATCTGGGTACACAAAGTGTGATACACAATACACGATCGACTAATGATGTTACAAGTAGAGGTAGTCATCTCCGTGAGCAGGTCTTGATGTTCTTCTCCGTGAAGGAGATCTTGAATCTGAGCTATCACAAAAGCTACCTAGGACGAAGGAAGTCAACGAGTAAATATTACATGGGGTGACGACGTTGGGTCGGATGTCCGAGGGTTACCGGATGTCCGGTGGCTCGGGAGGGACCGGACGTTCGGTAATCCTCGGATTTCCGCTAATTACGTTATGTGGTCGGCGTCACGGACGTCCGGTGGCCTTCGGTCGTCCGGCGTCTGGGAGTTGTCGGTCGTCCGGTGAACGTCGGACGTCCGGTGCCTGGGAGTGTCCGGTCGTCCGGTAGGGGTTGGACGTCCGGAGCCTGTAGAGTCTTCAGGCGCCCTTCTTCTTGTTCCAAACACTTGTCGATCCCGCCGCCTTGTCCACTGTGCAGAGCTGTCCCGTGGCCTTCATCCAAGTACCTGAGTATGCATAGTGTTTCCGATGAGGGTAGAATCCATGTCCCATGTGACCCGAGAGGAAATTGATAGAGTAGCGAGTTCACCTCGGCTTCGAGAGCTCTTGCATGGGCTCGTGGCATTGGTCCTTTGGGCACTTGGTGAGTCGACGGTAGGTCCATGGGGATGACCTTGGGATGCTCCGCATCATCTCCCCTCCCTTAGGAAATATCCGACCTCGAATCAAAATCTTCATCACCATGGAAAGGAGATAGGTCCTTGATGTTGATGGTATTGCTCATGTTGTACTTGTCTCGTGGAATGTCAATCTTGTATGCATTGTTGTTGTAGCGTGCTAGCACCTTGAAAGTTCCGTCGGCTCGAGGTAGTAGTTTGTACTTGCGTTCGTTGCGGAAGCGGTCTTTCGAAGATGAAGCCATATGAGATCTCCCGGTTGGAACACCATTGGTGCCTTATTGGCATTGAGGTTGGTGGTGAGGCGATGGACTTGTCGCTCGATCGTTGCCCTTGTATCTTCATGCACCTTCTTGAGATACCTTGCTCGTGCACTAGCATCCATGTTGATGCGTTCTTGTAGAGGTAGAGGTAGGATGTCCAATGGGGAGAACAGGTTGAAACCGTAGACGACCTCGAAGGGGGACTTACCGGTAGTCGAATGTCTTGCGCGGTTGTAGGCGTACTTGTCACACCCTGATTTTCATATCACATTGCTTAAGCTTATTTTCATGTTAAAAATGTGGATTTGCAAAAACTTTTGAGTGTTTTTGACTTTGCTTGATTTGACTTTTGTCTGCTGTTTGCTAGTGCTCTAGAAATCAAATAAATCCTCCAACTCTTATACTTCATCTCCTTGACCCAAAACCTTTTCCCAATGATCATGCCATGTGTATAGACCAGGATAGAATTTTCGTATAAAAATATTTTGGCCAAATGGTATTTTCTAAAATTAGTTTTCCAAAAACCCCTGAATTGAGGTTTGCACTGCAATTACCTTATTTAGGGTGAGAAAAATCTTTCAAAAAGTATATTTGAATCCTATTAGGTATAGGACTTCCAGAAACCACAAAAGTATAATTTTAAAAGTTATTTTTATATTTTATTTAAAAGCTTTTTCTTAAGGCCAGAAATGGTCTTTAATAGGGAAAAATTATTTAATCATTTCAAAAATAATTGCCAAAATTCAGGGAGACTCATAGGACATATATTGTCCATATATAAGAGTTTCAACACATGGTCATGTTCAAAATATTGGACAAATCCTTCCAAAACCCTTTCTGGATATTTCAAGCTTTTGAAATATTTACAAAGGAAATATTCTCCAAAAATTCCAGGGAAATTCTATCATGTCACATATGACATATTTGATGATCTTGCAAAGCCTCATGCCTTGAAGATCAAGGAAACATCCTCAAACCCCTTCAAAACCATTCTGTCCATATTTGAAGTTTGAGCAACTCTACATTGCCAAACTTGTCCAAATGTTCTCAAATTTGGTGCACATGCTAGAATGGCCTAATAAGGCATCTAGACCAAATGGCACAAGATTTGGAAAAGAGCAACTTGTTCAGATCACCCCAAAACCACTTCTGTTCAAATTCAAATTTGAACAACTTTACATTGTCAACTTTTTATCTGGATCCTCAAACTTTGTGGGCATGTTCCTAACCCCAAATGATGATGCTACACCAAGTGGTGCATCATGGGGAGATGATTTGCTTGACTCAAACATGGTGAAACCATTTCTGTTCATTTCTAGGGTTCACCAAAGTTACATTGGCCACTTTGCCCAAATGAGCTCAAATTTGGTGTAGGGGCCTAATTATATGTGACATTTGATCCTGTTAAGTCCCATGTCAAGTGGATGTCATTTGCTTGATCAAACCTTGATCAAACACCTTCTGTTCATTTACCAAAACATGTGTTTGGACCCCTTTTACTATTTCCCTTTACCCCAAATTCTTACCACAGCCTATTCTGATCATCATCTACCCCCAGTAACATTCCCTTGGCCTCAGCTCAATTATTGGAGGGGGTAAAACCCCAATTTTCACTGCTGGACAGCAGGTTTTCACCCTCTTCCTCGCCTCCCTCCTCATCCCAGTGGTTCCCCAGAGCATCCAAGACCCCCACGCCATTGTTTACTATCCCCTAGTACTGCTGGACACTACTGGACACTGGGGGACACGACCTGGACAGCAAAGACTTGAGCATGCCGGCCAAAGACGCGCTCTGGAGCACGCTACAGTGCACCAAGGCACTGTAGCTCGGCCCTCCCGAGGCTTCCAGGCGGTCTTGGGCAGAGTGGGCGTGTCCGTCGAGGTCCCCTCGACGTCCACGACCAGCCGGGCTGTCGGTCTTATCCTCCCCGGCCCTCCTCCTCTCTCTCCACGAGCTCGCCGTGCGCGCCCTGGACCGTGCTCACGGTGCACCGCGGCCGCAGCTATAAAAGGGCTTCCTCCGAGCGCCTCTCGCCTCTGCTGGACCCTCCTCTCTCCCGTGCACCTCCCGGACATCTTCCCTCTTCCCCTAGTGCTCTCCTTGCCCCTCCATGGCCGTCGAGCCGCCGTCGGTATCCTCCCTGGTTTGCTCCCTGTGGCCTTCCTCGTCCATGTTGGCCACCAGGAGGGGAACGGCCACTGGAGCACGAAGCTCCCCCAACCCTCGCCGCTCCTTCCCGAGCCTCGTGGTGCTCGCCCCACCAGCAACCGCCGAGGCCGCCGCCATGGCCGACGCAGGAGGAGCTCCGGCCCCTCCCTTGCCGCCCCAAGGGGCCTCATGGGTGCGCCACTCCCCGGGGAGCCCTCCGGTGGCCGCGCCCTGGCCAGGGGTGGCCCGTGCCATCGGGGACGGGCGCCGGCGTCGCGCTGCCCGTGCCTCCCCTCCCCTCTGTTGTGGGAGCGGGAGGAGGAAGAAGGCCCTACGGGGGGGGCCCACCTGGCAGCGACCCGGCCAGCAGGCCCACCCATTTTAAGTGGAAACGGCAACGGCGCAGCACGCCTTCCCCGCGCGGAAGCGCATCGCCAAAAGGCGCCTCCGACGTCACCGCTTTCCTCCTGTGCGCGCGGCCGAGCCATGGGCCGGCCCAGTTTCTACGCGGCTATCTCCCGCCCAGCGTGCAGCATAAGGGTATAACCCCTATTCCTTTCCTTTTTCCCTTTTTCTATCAACTTCAAAAATGCCTAGAATATTCATATGAACTCCAAATTGCATGATTCAAAATTCCTATGACTCCAAAAATCATGCTCTACCTGTTGGTGCTACATACACATTATTCCAGAAACTTTTCCTACACAAATATTTATCAAATCACAGAGAGCTCATTTTTGATCCAAATGCAGTGATTCAAATTCCTAGATGCTTGTCATGTCCAAACTTAGTTTTGGAACATTTTTAATAATAGTTTCCGTACCCCACCAAATAATGAGCCATTTCTTCCTACTTATCAGCTTTGGAAAATCCTAGGAAATTCATTTCAATTCCAAATCCAGTGAAACCAACTCCTAAATGCTTCTAAAATCATGACTTGATGATGGGTACCTTTGCTCATCATTCAAGGAATTATTTCTGTATACTTCTTCCAAATCCATGAACCCTTTGGTTCCATCATATTGAAATGTTCCCAAATACTCATTGATCCAACACCTATGAAACCAACTTAGTCATTTCTAATATGACCAGAGGTATCCTAGAAAAGTCCAACTCCTATTTTTAGAGCACTTTTATTTTTGCTTTGATTGTGTTGCTTATTATGATTGTTTCCATCGTTAGTTAACGTAATAAGCGGAGTATTCGGCGATGGACCAGAAGGTTTGAAGACTCTGAAGAATAAGGCAAGCAGCCCTTTGACCATGTTCAAGAAACCTTTTTATGCATGTCTCATAGCACCTTATTATTCAATGCATCGGAATCATGTTGAGGTGGAAACCACTTTGGTTGCTACCCCTGTTACTTTACTGTTGAAACTTGCATCAAACATGACCCTACCTTCCTATGAGGGTTATGTGGGTGGGAGTAGTTAGGTTGCTTTACTAGTGGCTACGCAAATGGGTCGGGTATATGCATGGTGACGGAGGCAGGATACTTTCAAAAGACTTTTCGAAAACCCCGTCGGGTGCCATTTATGCCCGAGGGAGATGGTGAGATGGGTAACAACTTTATGACGAAGTGGTGTACAGAGGAAAGTGTGTGTGTTGTTTTGAAAAACGGATTGGTTTAAGTTGCGACCGTTATTCCAACCTTACATGCGCAACCACTCTACCCTTATATGGGAAAGGGCATTATTGATTACCTAGGTCGATACTAGCATGGTGCCCGCATTACTAGTGACGGGGGTGACATGAGGTCACTCTCGGGACGGGGTCGTGCTTGGATAGGCGGCCATGACTGTTTTTACAGGGCATCGGACACACCGTTGGTACCCCGTGCTTGTGATATGTGATGAATTCGGAGCGAGTCTCCACAAACCTTGAGATGTCAAATGTTTGGCACGGGGCTGCTACCAATCGAGTGGACTCTATGTTAGTGTCGTCTAGGGAAAGGTAGTGATCGGGTGCTTACCCCGGGTACTTGAGGTACCGCGGGTCGTGGATGACACGGAAGTTCCCCGGATCTAGTGGGTAAAGTGTGCAACCTCTGCAGAGTGTAAAACTATTCGAATAGCCGTGTCCACGGTCATGGACAGTTGGGTAACCGCTCTTGGGCTACGTCCAATGTTTGCGAAACCTGGTGTGTGTGTGAGGGAACAACATGGTTCAGTAAGATTAATGATGTGATACCTGAGGAAGTTACAATGAGCTTGAACATGAGTTGATTACATCTCTTTCTCGATATGATGTCCGTGACCTCCTGTTACTTGTTACAGACACATGCATATCCATGTTACATGTTGATCATACTTGCATATGAAAAACTAGCTTTTTGCAAAACTGCCAACCTAGCAGTAGATCCTTGCATAAATATTCTGTTATCACACTTGGGTTGCTTGCGAGTACATTCAATGTACTCATTGGCTTGCCACTGGTTATTTTATTGGCCAGGCAGGAGAGAACAGGTTATGATGAAGATTTCTCGGTGACGAGCATGCGAGCTAGGACGCTTCCCAGTCAGAATGCCTGTAGGGTTAAGGCAGATGGCATGGGTCCCGGTTGTCTTGAAGATTTTCCTCTGCGATGATATACTCAAGACTTGACCATTATGGTCCTATTTGTGTAATACGGAAGTATGGATGTAAGACTCTTGTTATTCAACTTCTGTGTGTTGAGTGAGCATTGATCTCTGGGATCACTGTACACATGCATTCGGTGATCACGACTTACGAGTCGGGGTCCCCACAGAGCTGGTATCAGAGCCATCCTGACTGTAGGAAGCCTTAGTTAGCATGGTCGTTAGTTAGGGCAAAACTATTTTCAAAACTACTACTAGTTTTCAAAACTATCTATACTTCTCTTCCCTTCTCAGTTTTTCGAAAACTAGGCTATACTTGATCTCTTCCCCTTCAAAACCTTGGTCGCTAGAACCCTTATGCCCCTGACCACTGGATTTTCTGTAATCCTCGTGGAGTGCACCTTGCCGAACACTCACCCACAACTTTTGCACCCAAGATTGGTGACACCCCGACAAGACGATACCAATGGAAGTTACATCCTCGATGGATAAGGACATGAAGACCCAGAAGATGGGGGACACCCTTGATAAGAACCCCCAAGATGGTGCAACTTTGGCCTATAGAGGACCAGGCTATAGGTTATGCAAATCATGATATACACCGCTAATAGAGTAATCATGTCACTACCGTTGTTGTATCGACAACCACCGGTGGACGAGAACCTTGCCATTTGGTCCGCCTCACTATAGTGAGCAGGAAAACGGTTCTCTTCGTTCCCCGCTCTTGGTGTCGATGTTTTCATCAACGGAACCGACATGTTGGACCTCTATTATGCCTTGTTATTGTCATTACATATGGATTGCCTACCTGGTACCCTCGACGCCCCAGAAGGCACAAGGGATCGTCATGATTAAAGAGACAAGAGAAGACCAAGTCAACGCCAGCTACAAGGAGGCACCTTCACCCCATCACCTCATCAGGCGAGAAGATGTTGAAGATTCTTCAGGCTCAGCCCGGATCGTTCATCAAGCAACTACAAGGAGCATAGCAACATCCAAGGAAGCCCAGAAGACTGCACGAGGCACAAGTCACGACACTGAGTTCGAGAACCCCTAGGGTAGTGTAATGCCCAGGATGGAGTTATACCTCCTACGTGTTGAGGCACGACTTAAAGGCATAAGTCCATCCTAGAATGATCTCAAGTTTGGTAATCTTTGCACAACTCATGTAAAAGAGGGACAGTAAACTGAAAATAGTTGGCTTACAATCGCCACGTCACAGAATAACAGTACAAGTCTCAAACATCATACATTAAGATCACTACAACCCTCTAAGGGCAAAAGCCAAAAGTCAAAGTACCAAACTCAGATAAAACAACCACAGGCGGATCGAATCCTAGTAAGAGACTCCACTACTGATCGTCCGGGTAGCGCACGTAGTACCGACTACGCTCCTCGTCGTACTCCCAATCCAGCTCGGTGCCATCACCTGGATAGCTCACAGCTGGACCTGCATCTGGTGTGTGATGTAACTGTGAGCCACAGAGGACTCAGCAATCCCGTCTCCGGGTAACAGAACTATCAAAGCCTTTAGGTGAGGGAAAGGCTGAAGAAAGAACAAGTCTGCAGCAGCAACTAGCATCTAGCTTACGCAAGTGAGAGCGAGAAGAGAAGGCATCGGCGAGAAGTGATCACGAAGTGATCCTAGCTACAAGCTCACAAGCATAACCCCTCCGTGTTCAACTCCCGAATCCCTATTCGGAAATTGACAGTCACGGAACACACGCTGGTAGTGTATTAGTAACATTGTGTCAAGTTATCTACAACCGGAATTAACAAGTTCCCATCTGCCATATAACCGCGGGCACGGCTTTCGAAAGTTCAAACCCTGCAAGGGTGTTCCAACTTGACCCATTACAAGCCCACGATCCGCGGAGTCGCAACTCCAAAGTGGGAAGACCCGAGTATCCTCGGAATCCCGTGCTCAAGTTAAACCGAACTAAGGTAAGGCTAATCCAGCAAATCCTCCCGGCGTGTCGTCACCCTGATCGTAGCCGCGCGTATCTAGGTCTCAGGACACGACCGGATGGGTGATTCTACAGGTTTTTACCAAACCTCGAGTTTCCTTGAGGTGGCCCCGCAGACTCCCCGTTTCGGACCAACACTCATGTGGAGCACTGGCCCGGGGTTGTTGATTAAGAAAGAGGGTTAATTACTCCCTATGCATGTTTAGTTTGTTATTAGGCAAATAGTACCAATGTTGGGACTTGCTGGAAAAGACTTAGCACTTAGCGGTTTATCGAGGGGGTCCCATACACCCCAACCGTGTTAGGAACGCATAATCAAGGAACATAAAACCGGCTTATACGGGTCCTAACGGCATGAGTGGAACAAAACACCAAGCAAAAGGCTTAGCCTTCCACCCTTGCCAATATATAGATGATTTCATTTAGAGCATTTATATAGTGTGATATAACCCAACCAAACTTCAACATGGAGCAAGCATCTTCACTTCACCTGCAACTAGCAACGCTATAAGAAGGGCTGAGCGAAGCGTACTTAGCCAAGCAATGGTTTGCATAGGTAGGGTGGTTAAACATGGCAATTGGTTACAAGTAGGAGGCTGACAAGAAGAACATGGGCATCGAGGCAAAACTATAGATCGAGACTACTAGCAATAGGCAAAGATAGTAATGTTATCGGGGTTCGGTCATCTTGCCTGAAGAGAAGACGTTCGGATCGAAAGAAGGGTCCTCGTGCTCAAACTCGTTGGAAACCTCGTGCTCAACCTCGTTGGAAAACTCGTGCTCAACTTCCGGCTCTAAACAAGACAAACACACCAAGCACCAATCAACACGATGCAATGCGCACTCGAAAAAACTTGAATGCATGAAGGATGCACTAGGGATGCACATGGAGCACGTAAAACATCACTCAAGCAAAACACCTCAAAACAAGATAAAAACCTGATATTATTAATCTACACAGAAAAACACCCAAGTTTGATATAAGATTCGCTGAAATCGGAGTTACGGGCTAAAAGTTATGCCCGAAACAAGATTTGAGCGAAAGCTGAAAATTACAGCAACATAGCAACTTGGGAGCTCAAAATAATTAAGCTCCAGCACCCAAAAAGCATGGCAAAGGACTTGAACACAAACTAGATATAAAGTACAGCAACTAGGTCCCAAGTGCACCCCCAACGGAGTCACGGATCAATAGCAATGATCTTGGACATATTGAACTTTGAAATAAAATTCTGGCAGCAGAATTTTATTGAAAGTTTGGAGCAAAAGATAAACATGCTACAGCCACTCAAATGGACATGTGAGGACATGGATGGAAATACAACAATATATACTTCAAGGAACAATCAAAATCCACCCCAAAACTATCATGCTTTGTCCTACAACATCACACGAACATGGCATCGGAACGTTACAGATTTCAGACTTAGTGAAATTTCACTAAGTCCTAAAACAGCAATAACATCATAGCATGTAAAAGAGCATGTTTAAGACACCTCGAAACTAAACATGGCAAAGGGTAAGCACCTCATCAAAGTACATATGACGGTGATCCCAAAACACACAAGCATGCATCATTGTGGTGAACACACCGATTACAACGAGCTCAACAAGATGGCATTTCATAACAAGTGAAAACACAACATGTGAACATGGCACTTTGCAACGATGACAACAAGGAAACAATAAATCTACCATGCAACCTATCACACACAACACGTAGTTCGTGGCAAGACGAACACGTGGACATGTCATTTGCATCGTTTGGACAAACGAGCTAAAAGATATCACAAGTCAAAGGTGGCATGAAAATAACACATAACAGCAGTTTGTAACATGATGCACTCTTGCAACAGCAAAACAAGTGTCAAGATGACATCTAACATGCATGACAACCACAGGTAAAACATAGAGGACAACTCCACGAACATCTGGACATGCTACACGCGCAAAACGGAGCAACAGGCACAAAGTTATGCATGAACTAAAACAGCATCAGCACACAAGTTAACAGGGACTTAGAAGGAAATTAGGTCAACCTCTGGATCCAGATCTAGAACTGATGAACAGTAGATGGGCCGGGGCTACAGTGGCGGCGGCCCGGTGGAGCTGGTGGTCTGGCGGCCCGATCCGGCGGCGCGGAGCACCTGCGGTGGCGCTGGGCCTGCGGTGGTGCGGCGGCCCAGCCAGGCCACCCGGCTGGCGCGGAGCAGAGGCGCGGAAGGCCCCGCGGTGGGCCTCGGCGGCGAGGGGGGCCTGGTGGCGATGGCCCCGCGGAGGGGAGCGCTGGCGATGAGGTCCACCCGCCCGGCTGGCGCGGTGGGATGTGGTGGCACACGGGCCCGAGGCGGCGGTGAGGCCCAAGAGGAGGAGGAGGCGAGGCGCGAAGGGAGCGGTGTACGGGCCGGCGAAGCGTTCCCCCTGGACCGCGGGGTGGCGATCTGGGCCCGCGCGCGCGGTCGATCGCTGCAGAAGATCGAGGCCGAGGCGGCGGTCGGGCGCGCGTTGACTTCTGTCGATGGAGCTGCTCGCTGCGGCTGGCGGCGATTCCTTCGATGGACTAAGCTGGATCCCCTCGGGATCTGGTGGAGTAGAGGATTGGATCTGATAAAAAGAAAAAAAGAAAGTGGAGAAGGGGGAAGAAGAAGGGGATGCCCAAATAGACTAGGGGGGTCTATATGTAGCAGTTTTGCTAGGGTTTGGAGGCTAGGGGTGTTTAGGAGCCCTCCGATCGTGATCCAACGGATCCGATCGCGGGGATAGAATAAAAAGGACTAGGAGGAAATAACAGACTGCGGTAGGGTGTTTCCGGGACACGAAGTAAAGGCACTTCGGACCCACACGGACAACGGAGGGAAAAGTCAACGGAGTCCAAACGAGACGAGATTTGAGAGGCGGGTTGCACACAACAAAACAACAACACACACAACAACCTCGCGGCACACCGGTAACGAAAAACGCCCGAACAACAAAGTAGGCCTACGGGACGTCACGGACACGTGAGGGAGCTCCGGAACGTGAAACGGACAACGGGAAGAAACACAACGAACCGGATGCAACCCACAACACAAATGCAATGCCATGCACATGTCTACATGATATGAATGAATGCCACACACTCACACCACAAAACGACAAAAGCCCGAAAGACAAAGAACCCGAAATGGAAATAGATGAAGCCGGAGATATATTATATACCCAAAAGGGAAAGTATTACATCCGGGGCATTACAAACTCTCCTCTACTACAAAAAGATCTCGTCCCGAGATCTAGGACTGGAAAAAGGAAGGGTACTCGGAACGAAGATGATCTTCTCGTTCCCAGGTAGCTTCTCGGTCGGTGTGATGTGACCACTTGACTTTCAGAAACTTGATGGACTTGTTGCGAGTCTTGCGTTCGGTTTCTTCGAGAATTGCAACTGGATGCTCTCGGTAGGAAAGGTCTTGTTGAAGATCAATCTCCTCAAACGGAATCATGCGCTCAGGTGCCTTGAAGCATTTGCGAAGCTGAGACACATGGAAGACATCTTGAACATTTGCAAAGTTGGAAGGGAGCTCGAGCTGATAGGCTAGATCGCCTCTTTTGCCAAGAATTTTGAAAGGCCCGACGTATCTAGGAGAAAGCTTTCCTTTGATACCGAATCTTTGGGTTCCTTTCATCGGAGACACTCGGAGATAGACATGATCACCAATGTCGAAAGCCAAATCACGATGCTTTCCGTCATAGTAGCTCTTCTGACGCGACTGAGCGGCCTTGAGATTCTCACGTATGACTTTGCACATATCTTCGGCTTCAGAGATCAAATCATTGCCAAGAAGTTGGCGTTCGCCTGTTTCAGACCAGTTGAGAGGGGTACGGCACTTTCTGCCATAGAGAATTTCAAACGGTGCTTTGCCTGCGCTTGCTTGAAAGCTGTTGTTGTAAGAGAACTCGGCAAATGGAAGACAGTCCTCCCATTTCATGCCGAAGGAGATGACACAGGCTCTGAGCATATCTTCTAGGATCGGATTCACACGCTCGACTTGACCACTAGTCTGAGGGTGAAAGGCAGTGCTGAACCTGATCTTCGTGCCCATGGCGGACTGAAAGGAGTCCCAGAACCTTGATGTGAACAAGCTATCACGGTCTGAGGATATCACTTGAGGAATGCCATGTAGGGACACAATTCTGGAAGTGTACAGCTCTGCAAGTTGAGCTGCATTGATTGATTCTTTGACTGGAAGAAAGTGAGCGACTTTGGTAAGCTTGTCAATCACCACAAAGATAGCATCATTGCCTCGCTTGGATTTAGGAAAGCCAGTGACGAAGTCCATTTCAATGTGGTCGAACTTCCACTCAGGAATAGGAAGAGGTTGGAGAAGACCGGCTGGACGTTGATGTTCTGCTTTCACTCTTCTGCATACATCACATTCATTCACGAACTGGGCAATTTCCCTTTTCATGCGTGTCCACCAGTAAGATTGCTTGAGGTCTTGGTACATCTTGGAACTGCCAGGATGAATGGAAAGGAGAGAATCATGAGCTTCTTCCATTATGAGCTTCCTGAGATCACCTTTGGGAACAACGAGTCTGTCCTCGAAGAACAAGGTATCTCTCTCATCAACACGGAAGCACTTATATTTTGGAGTGCCCTTTGCAATCCCATGTTTCACCTTCTTCACCATGGTATCACTGAGCTGGGCCTCACGGACTTGATCTTCCAAGGTAGGAGCAATTTGGAGATTTGCAAGAAAACCCTGCGGAACAACTTGGAGGTTGAGCTTCCTGAAAGCTTCACAAAGCTCAGGCTGATATGGCTTGATAAGAAGGCTGTTGCAATATGCCTTTCTGCTCAAAGCATCTGCAATCACATTCGCCTTGCCTGGAGTGTATTCAATGCTGGGGTTGTACTCTTGGATCATCTCGACCCAACGAGTCTGGCGGAGGTTCAGATGCGGCTGTGTGAAGATGTACTTCAAGCTCTTGTGATCAGTGAAGATGTCGACCTTTCTGCCCAACAACAGATGTCTCCACGTGATCAGAGCATGTACCACAGCTGCTAGCTCGAGATCATGTGTGGGATAGTTCTTCTCAGCTGGCTTTAGCTGACGTGAAGTGTATGCCACAATTCTCTTCTCTTGCATAAGCACACCACCAAGACCTTGAAGAGAAGCGTCACAGAACACTTCATAGGGCTTGGATTCATCTGGAGGAATCAGAACTGGTGCGGAAACAAGCTTCTCTTTGAGGGTTTTGAAAGCCACTTCACACTCGGGAGACCAAAAGTATTTGACATTCTTCTGAAGGAGGTTGGAAAGAGGCTTGGCAATCTTGGAGAAGTTCTCCACAAACCTTCTGCAATAGCTGGCAAGACCCAGAAAACTGCGGAGCTGCTTGACGTTCTGAGGAGCTTCCTAGTTGACAATTGCTTCAACTTTCTCGGGATTAACCGCAATACCGTCAGCTGAGTTAATGTGGCCCAGGTACAAAACCTTATCGAGCCAAAACTCGCACTTTGAGAACTTGGCATAGAATTTATGCTCTCGGAGTCGATCAAGAACCAGACGCAAATGCTTTTCGTGATCTTCTTCATTCTTGGAAAACACCAGAATATCATCCAGATACACAAGCACGAATTCGCCAGTATAGGGGTTGAAGATGCAATGCATCATCCTTGAAAAGGTAGGAGGAGCATTGGCGAGACCGAAGGACATGACGGTATACTCATATGAACCGTAGCTCGTTCTGAAGGCCGTCTTGGGAATGTCTTCCTCGCGAATGCGAATTTGATGGTAGCCCATTCGGAGGTCAAGCTTAGAGAACACTTTAGCTCCTTTGAGCTGCTCAAAGAGTTCGTTGATGTTGGGGAGCGGATACTTGTTCTTAATCGTCTTCTTGTTCAGTGGCCGGTAGTCAACACAGAGACGCTCCGTGCCATCTTTCTTCTTGACAAATAAGACACCACAGCCCCACGGAGATGTACTCGGTCTGATGAGACCCATACGCTCCTGTTCATCCAACTGTTTCTTCAATTCCTTCAATTCATCTGAAGAGAGCTTGTATGGACGCCGGCAAACAGGTTCGGTGCCCGGCTCGAGTTCAATGACAAACTCGACCTGACGGTGTGGAGGCATGCCTGGAAGTTCTTCTGGAAAGACGTCTTGATATTCATTCACCACTGGAATTTGCTCTATGGCATTAATTTCACCCTTATCATTAAGAGAGAAAAGCCGAATAGTATTATCCCTGGAGGCGAAGATAATCACATCTTCATCAGAATGAGTCAATTTGACTTCCTTTTGAGCACAATCAATGTGAGCATCGTGCTGAGAAAGCCAATCCATTCCGAGAATGAGGTCGATGTCAGAATGACCAAGAATCACCGGTTTAGCCAGAAAACGATAATCTCCCATGCGAATAGAAACATCCGGAGCATAAACACTAGAAGTCATAATCTTGCCCGGAGAAACAACTTGTAACTTCTGAGGCAGACTTTGGATGTCAAAATTATGCTTGGATGCAAAAGGTTGAGACATGAAAGAGCATGATGCACCCGAATCAAATAACACTTTAGCAGGTATAGAGTTCACTGGAAGGTTACCCAGAATGACATCAGAAGAAGCCTCTGCTTGTGCTGCATTCATCAGATTGACCCTGGCAGCCTTTGGATCATGCTTGACCATAGCGGTACCGACAGGAGGAGGAGGAGGAAGACGCTTCGGATTCGGACATCTGTTGGCATAGTGACCTTTCTGAGTACATTTGTTGCAAGTCACTTCTGAGAGAGGACGGAACTGAGAGCCACTGGAGTTGGAGCCTTGAGACTGAAACTGCTTCTTTGACTGGTTGCTTGGGTTGGGTGGGTGGGAGAAACCACGACCACTAGAGTTCTTGTTGTTGGAGTTGTTGAAGTTGCTGGAGTTGTTGTATGGAGCTCGAATCATTAGAGGAGGAGGAAGCCAGAATTTCTGTTGTTTCGCAGCCAACTGAGACGATGAGGTAGAGTGAACAGCATCTCGAATTCTCTTCTTAGAAGCCTCCATCTTAAGCTGAGCTGCTTCTTGTTTCAAAGCCATGTTATAGAACTTATCGAATTCGTCTGGCTCGAACAAAGTGAGAGCAAGCTGAAGTTCATCTTTGAGACCTCCACGGAACTGATAGATTTTACTCTTTGCATCAGGAATGTCTTGCTTTGCATAGCGAGCGAGGTATTGGAACTTGACATTATACTGATAGACTGTCATGGAGCCCTGCTTGAGGTTGCGGAATTGCTCACGCATACCCTCGATAACACTTGTAGGAATGTGATGCGAGCGGAAATCCTTGCAGAAATTCTCCCAAGAGATCACTTGACCCGGCCTTCAGTCTTTGTACTGCTGCCACCAGTCAGCTGCTTGATCTTTCAGTTGGAAGGCTGCAAACTTCACATAGTCATCTTCTTTCACGTTACTGCACTCAAAATGCTTCTTGATATCGGTCAACCAATCTTCAGCATCAAGAGGGTCGACACAGTAACTGAAAGCTTTAGGATTGTTGGCCAAGAACTGGTTGAGGGTAGCATGGTGCTGCTGGAAGAAGTTGCCTTGGTTCATTGGAACACCCTGATTAGCTTGATTAGCTTGCATAGCTTGCATTTGCTGCATCATCTGCATCATCAACTGAGTGTTCTGGGCAGTAGTCTGCATAATCGCTCTCCAAGCCTCAGGCGGAGGAGGAGGGGAAGGAGGACATTCTGGAACCTCTTCACCCTCTGGGTTAGCATTCGGAACCCTCTTCGGAGCCATCCTGTAAGAGATGACCACGAATCAGCAATTGATTGACAAAAGGAATAAGCTGAATCAATGGAATGAATTGCAACAAGTCTTCACAATAATCATTCGAACAATAAGAACGAATGAAATCATCTGAACAAGAGGAACGAATGAATTTCTTAGTTAAATGATAACATCAGTCTTCACGAGAAGCCACATAGGGATCAAAAGGATAAAATAATAAAAACAACAAGGTACGGAAAAGGAACAAACACAGGAGAGGAGTTTCGTTCTAACATCTTTGTGCTGAAAGCATATGAACGCGTTACGAAAAGGTTTTGCAATCCCCGGATCAGCATAGCCAAGGACCCTTTAAGATGCAACTCCTGATAGTAACCTCGGTCATATAACTCCTTCACTCAATGTCGAACCCCGAACTCACTAACCTGCATTCGTTGGAAGAATGCCTACGATCTACTGGATAAAACCCACCTATAGCTTTCCGAAAGATTCCAGTTATGCAATCAGGTGTTGGGGATACACGGGAAGCACCGCGCAATCAACTCTAACCTACATCCAGGTGTATCCATCCTTCAACACATAACCAGTCTTTCTCGGAAACTGTGTACCTCGGACCTTCGAAAAGCATCCACTATAACAAGCTATGGCAATACTCCCGAACTACCTCCCCAGTACTGGGTGATGTCGGGGTTATCTTGCCACTGGCCGTATAGGGGAGATTTTCGATGTCGGCCGTCTTAAGTATTTAGTACTGTCGCGATATACTTGTTACAATGATACCCCGAAGCTCAACTCCTCGGTAACAGGAGGCATCGGGAACAATATCCTTGTCACAAGAACATCGAAACAATCCCAGAATACTCGCGGGATTCCTAAAAAAAAATTTGTGCAAATTTTGAAGATAGGAGAGACAAGAGTAGATGTCAGGAGTCCTCACCAGAGAGAAAAGGGATGAGAAGCAAAGAAATCCTACTCTCCGATATAATATAGGACTCAAAAAGTTTTCAGTGTGTGCCTAGACTCAACCGTCAACGGTTCGATCAAACAGTGGGGGCTCCTATGTCGGAGAAGGCTCTGAATACCAACTTGTAATGCCCAGGATGGAGTTATACCTCCTACGTGTCGAGGCACGACTTAAAGGCATAAGTCCATCCTAGAATGATCTCAAGTTTGGTAATCTTTGCACAACTCATGTAAAAGAGGGACAGTAAACTGAAAATAGTTGGCTTACAATCGCCACGTCACAGAATAACAGTACAAGTCTCAAACATCATACATTAAGATCACTACAACCCTCTAAGGGCAAAAGCCAAAAGTCAAAGTACCAAACTCAGATAAAACAACCACAGGCGGATCGAATCCTAGTAAGAGACTCCACTACTGATCGTCCGGGTAGCGCACGTAGTACCGACTACGCTCCTCGTCGTACTCCCAATCCAGCTCGGTGCCATCACCTGGATAGCTCACAGCTGGACCTGCATCTGGTGTGTGATGTAACTGTGAGCCACAGAGGACTCAGCAATCCCGTCTCCGGGTAACAGAACTATCAAAGCCTTTAGGTGAGGGAAAGGCTGAAGAAAGAACAAGTCTGCAGCAGCAACTAGCATCTAGCTTACGCAAGTGAGAGCGAGAAGAGAAGGCATCGGCGAGAAGTGATCACGAAGTGATCCTAGCTACAAGCTCACAAGCATAACCCCTCCGTGTTCAACTCCCGAATCCCTATTCGGAAATTGACAGTCACGGAACACACGCTGGTAGTGTATTAGTAACATTGTGTCAAGTTATCTACAACCGGAATTAACAAGTTCCCATCTGCCATATAACCGCGGGCACGGCTTTCGAAAGTTCAAACCCTGCAAGGGTGTTCCAACTTGACCCATTACAAGCCCACGATCCGCGGAGTCGCAACTCCAAAGTGGGAAGACCCGAGTATCCTCGGAATCCCGTGCTCAAGTTAAACCGAACTAAGGTAAGGCTAATCCAGCAAATCCTCCCGGCGTGTCGTCACCCTGATCGTAGCCGCGCGTATCTAGGTCTCAGGACACGACCGGATGGGTGATTCTACAGGTTTTTACCAAACCTCGAGTTTCCTTGAGGTGGCCCCGCAGACTCCCCGTTTCGGACCAACACTCATGTGGAGCACTGGCCCGGGGTTGTTGATTAAGAAAGAGGGTTAATTACTCCCTATGCATGTTTAGTTTGTTATTAGGCAAATAGTACCAATGTTGGGACTTGCTGGAAAAGACTTAGCACTTAGCGGTTTATCGAGGGGGTCCCATACACCCCAACCGTGTTAGGAACGCATAATCAAGGAACATAAAACCGGCTTATACGGATCCTAACGGCATGAGTGGAACAAAACACCAAGCAAAAGGCTTAGCCTTCCACCCTTGCCAATATATAGATGATTTCATTTAGAGCATTTATATAGTGTGATATAACCCAACCAAACTTCAACATGGAGCAAGCATCTTCACTTCACCTGCAACTAGCAACGCTATAAGAAGGGCTGAGCGAAGCGTACTTAGCCAAGCAATGGTTTGCATAGGTAGGGTGGTTAAACATGGCAATTGGTTACAAGTAGGAGGCTGACAAGAAGAACATGGGCATCGAGGCAAAACTATAGATCGAGACTACTAGCAATAGGCAAAGATAGTAATGTTATCGGGGTTCGGTCATCTTGCCTGAAGAGAAGACGTTCGGATCGAAAGAAGGGTCCTCGTGCTCAAACTCGTTGGAAACCTCGTGCTCAACCTCGTTGGAAAACTCGTGCTCAACTTCCGGCTCTAAACAAGACAAACACACCAAGCACCAATCAACACGATGCAATGCGCACTCGAAAAAACTTGAATGCTTGAAGGATGCACTAGGGATGCACATGGAGCACGTAAAACATCACTCAAGCAAAACACCTCAAAACAAGATAACAACCTGATATTATTAATCTACACAGAAAAACACCCAAGTTTGATATAAGATTCGCTGAAATCGGAGTTACGGGCTAAAAGTTATGCCCGAAACAAGATTTGAGCGAAAGCTGAAAATTACAGCAACATAGCAACTTGGGAGCTCAAAATAATTAAGCTCCAGCACCCAAAAAGCATGGAAAAGGACTTGAACACAAACTAGATATAAAGTACAGCAACTAGGTCCAAAGTGCACCCCCAACGGAGTCACGGATCAATAGCAATGATCTTGGACATATTGAACTTTGAAATAAAATTCTGGCAGCAGAATTTTATTGAAAGTTTGGAGCAAAAGATAAACATGCTACAGCCACTCAAATGGACATGTGAGGACATGGATGGAAAGACAACAATATATACTTCAAGGAACAATCAAAATCCACCCCAAAACTATCATGCTTTGTCCTACAACATCACACGAACATGGCATCGGAACGTTACAGATTTCAGACTTAGTGAAATTTCACTAAGTCCTAAAACAGCAATAACATCATAGCATGTAAAAGAGCATGTTTAAGACACCTCGAAACTAAACATGGCAAAGGGTAAGCACCTCATCAAAGTACATATGACGGTGATCCCAAAACACACAAGCATGCATCATTGTGGTGAACACACCGATTACAACGAGCTCAACAAGATGGCATTTCATAACAAGTGAAAACACAACATGTGAACATGGCACTTTGCAACGATGACAACAAGGAAACAATAAATCTACCATGCAACCTATCACACACAACACGTAGTTCGTGGCAAGACGAACACGTGGACATGTCATTTGCATCGTTTGGACAAACGAGCTAAAAGATATCACAAGTCAAAGGTGGCATGAAAATAACACATAACAGCAGTTTGTAACATGATGCACTCTTGCAACAGCAAAACAAGTGTCAAGATGACATCTAACATGCATGACAACAACAGGTAAAACGTAGAGGACAACTCCACGAACATCTGGACATGCTACACGCGCAAAACGGAGCAACAGGCACAAAGTTATGCATGAACTAAAACAGCATCAGCACACAAGTTAACAGGGACTTAGAAGGAAATTAGGTCAACCTCTGGATCTAGATCTAGAACTGATGAATAGTAGATGGGCCGGGGCTACAGTGGCGGCGGCCCGGTGGAGCTGGTGGTCTGGCGGCCCGATCCGGCGGCGCGGAGCACCTGCGGTGGCGCTGGGCCTGCGGTGGTGCGGCGGCCCAGCCAGGCCACCCGGCTGGCGCGGAGCAGAGGCGCGGAAGGCCCCGCGGTGGGCCTCGGCGGCGAGGGGGGGCCTGGTGGCGATGGCCCCGCGGAGGGGAGCGCTGGCGATGAGGTCCACCCGCCCGGCTGGCGCGGTGGGATGTGGTGGCACACGGGCCCGAGGCGGCGGTGAGGCCCAAGAGGAGGAGGAGGCGAGGCGCGAAGGGAGCGGTGTACGGGCCGGCGAAGCGGTCCCCCTGGACCGCGGGGTGGCGATCTGGGCCCGCGCGCGCGGTCGATCGCTGCAGAAGATCGAGGCCGAGGCGGCGGTCGGGCGCGCGTTGACTTCGGTCGACGGAGCTGCTCGCTGCGGCTGGCGGCGATTCCTTCGATGGACTAAGCTGGATCCCCTCGGGATCTGGTGGTGTAGAGGATTGGATCTGATAAAAAGAAAAAAAGAAATTGGAGAAGGGGGAAGAAGAAGGGGATGCCCAAATAGACTAGGGGGGTCTATATGTAGCAGTTTTGCTAGGGTTTGGAGGCTAGGGGTGTTTAGGAGCCCTCCGATCGTGATCCAACGGATCCGATCGCGGGGATAGAATAAAAAGGACTAGGAGGAGATAACAGACTGCGGTAGGGTGTTTCCGGGACACGAAGTAAAGGCACTTCGGACCCACACGGACAACGGAGGGAAAAGTCAACGGAGTCCAAACGAGACGAGATTTGAGAGGCGGGTTGCACACAACAAAACAACAACACACACAACAACCTCGCGGCACACCGGTAACGAAAAACGCCCGAACAACAAAGTAGGCCTACGGGACGTCACGGACACGTGAGGGAGCTCCGGAACGCGAAACGGACAACGGGAAGAAACACAACGAACCGGATGCAACCCACAACACAAATGCAATGCCATGCACATGTCTACATGATATGAATGAATGCCACACACTCACACCACAAAACGACAAAAGCCCGAAAGACAAAGAACCCGAAATGGAAATAGATGAAGCCGGAGATATATTATATACCCAAAAGGGAAAGTATTACATCCGGGGCATTACAGGTAGGATGAGTCGTGTACCCCCCTATGCGCAGTCGAGTCCATATGATGGTTCGGATAGAACCGTGATTGTGCGTTGTTTGCTTTTATTCGTTTGTGTTTTGATATAAGTTGCACTTTTGCCCCAGGCAACAAGTGCATGGCTATATCACCTCCTTTGCCTTGCTTCTTTTGTTTCTGCCTTTTTGCACCTGTTTGTTGCACCTGCACAACAGAACCCCCTTTAGGCATTTCCCTCCTCTACGCTGCTTCTTCCCTCTATTCTCTTCCTTCCCCAATTGAAGACCCGCAAGACAAGATGCACCAAGGATTCTACCTCGACGGCCAACTGGCACTGAAGACTTCTGCTACAACCTCCACGATCAATTGCAACCCCGTAGTGTTATGTTTAACCCTCCAGACCAGTAACCCCTTTTCCTAGACCCTTTGAGACTTCCCAAGACACTCTAGCACGAATCCTTAACCATGTGCCTAACTCATGGTAAGGCGAGAGAACCTGTTAAGCCTTTGTAACCTTGCACAACACTGGGTTCGTAAAGGAGCTAGTGGACACGATGAGTGAGCACATTTTCATCCTGATATAGCACGAGGTCTGACGATGCCATAGATAGACCAGTTCGAGGATATTGGACAAATGACTTGGTGGTTTATATCAGTGGCTTCGAGGAATTATCTGAGACCCTGGTGGATTATGAGGTTTTCATATTGGTGGGATCATGACTTAGGGAAAGCATGTAGGAGTGCCCGTTGGGCATGAGACTTGATTCTGGTTGGTATAGATGCTGGATATGTCTGCATGGTTCGGAGTAAATTGGATTTAGACCAATGATCTTGATCATGATACCATGTTTCTCGGTGGACAATAACCTAGGAGATTGGATTATTTGTCGGAGTTGATTTAGGGATCTATTTAGTCATGATCTTGGAGTTTACTTGACCCGGAGGATGGGAATTTGGTGGACATATTGTCGTGATGCATAGTCCTTCCCAGTGTTTGGATATCAGGGTATTGAGATCTTATGGATCACCGTAGACATCGGATTTGTAGGATTGTTGGATTATGTGGTGATTGATGGAATTACCGGGCTATTGGAGTTGACCTATAGGAAGGAAACAAATCTTGGAGTGGCATATGACGTGTTTCCTTAGAATAGAGATGCATTATCTTGAGCCTTGCAAGACTAGGTTGAGTACTTGGATTGTGGAGATTAACTTAGGCTCAGTAGCATGTATGATCTACCTTTGGATTTTAGAGGCAGACGTGCATATGGATTTGGGGATCTTAGACAAGTATAATTTTGCGAGACCGTCTCTTGAGAATCATGAGGATATGTATGGCAATGAGTGGTGATTGGAGTTGGTCTCTGCGAGAAGATGCTTTTCCGTTCGGAGTACTAGATGGAGCTATTGGCATCTCAGAAACTGTGCTTAAGGATAAGATGATATAGGTTCACTCACTCACTAGAACCCTTGAAACCCTTAAGCCCCACCGAGCCACCACCTGGTCAGATTCTGACCGCAGGGCCTTGACTTAGAGTCAGGAAGGCCTCTGCAAATACTCAACCGAGACCACCACCAATACCCCAGCTTACCTTGCGTGCCCCTTAGACCTCATGGAGCAATTGGACAAGTTGGGTAACATCATTATTTGATGGCCTACTTGTCTGCCCGAAGACAAAGAAGAGACGGACAACTGGATGGAAGACATTTGAAGACCGCCCTGTCAAGAAGGAAGATCTACACCGACCGCCGTCATCCAGAAGAAAACTTCCGCGTTGAAGACCGGGCGTATCTGCAAACCACTCCTCTCAAGGGAGCCAAGCTTTTCCGTGTCGAAGGAACGCTCACACCAAGATTGTATCAAGACTTGAAGGCACGATTCCGGTGGCACGAGATGAAAAGAGAGATATGCAACCTATGTTGCAAAGCGTGATGTGTGCCAAAGGGTCAAGGGTGAATATCAGCGACCCACCGGATTGCTTCAACCACTCAAGGCTCCTGAGTGAAAGTGGGATGAAGACGGAATGGACTTCGTCATGGGATTACCAAGGTCGGATAAGAGGCATGGCTCTATCTGGGTCATGGTCGATCATTTGACCAAGGTGGACCATTCCATTCCTGTCAAGACCACTTATGATGGCAACCGGCTGGCAGCTCTCTAGATCGACCGAATCGTAAGTCTTCATGGTATTCCCAAGGAGATTGTGTCAGATCGAGGAACCCAGTTCACCTCAAGGTTCTGGAAGAAGTTCCGAGAAGCCTTGGGAACCAAGTTATCTTTCAGCACGGCTTCCACCCCCAGACCGGAGGTCAGACTGAACGAGTCAACCAGATTCTCGAAGTCATGACTCCGAGCCTGTGTCTTGGCGTATGGAGCCAAGTGGGAGGATTGTCTCCCTTTTTGCCGAGTTCTCCTATAGCAACAGTTACCAGTCGAGCCTTCAGATGGCACCATTTGAGGTGTTGTGCGGACGCAGGTGTCGCACACCCCTCAACTGGTCAGAGACTGGAGTGGGACTAGTCTTTGGACCGGTTATTCTCCGCGGAGCGGAAGAGCAAGTCCAACTAGCCAGAGAACGTTTGGAGGCAGCCAAGTCAAGGCAAAAGAGCTATGCTGACCCTCACCGTCGAAACATAAGTTTCCATGTCGGGGACCACGTGTACCTGCGGGTAACTCCTCTGAAGGGAAACAAGCGTTTCCACGTCAAGGGGAAGCTCGCACTAAGGTTCATTGGACCCTTTGAGATCACTGCAAGTCATGTGGTAGACGGCTCCCCAGCTAGGTCTACCACCTGAGATACCCTCCGTGCACCAAATCTTCCACGAGCCCCCACTCTGGGAGTGCTTCTTACCTCCTAGCTAGCCCGATGCCCGCAAGGACATCGATCACCGAGCCTTTGGCAGCTAACCCAACCTAACCTATGCAAGAGACCCCTCAGCAACCTCCATCAAGGAAGGCATCAAGCAAGAAGCCATACCATCAAGCACTTCAGGTTCCAAGGAGCACCGCTCAGAAGAAGAACCAACAAGAAGAAGTAAAGACTACCCCGTATCCAAGACTCCGCCTTTCTTTCCACGCCTAGTCTGGGAATCTCGGGGACGAGATTCTTGCAAGGGGGGTAGGTCTGTCACACCCTGATTTTCATATCACATTGCTTAAGCTTATTTTCATGTTAAAAATGTGGATATGCAAAAACTTTTGAGTGTTTTTGACTTTGCTTGATTTGACTTTTGTCTGCTGTTTGCTAGTGCTCTAGAAATCAAATAAATCCTCCAACTCTTATACTTCATCTCCTTGACCCATAACCTTTTCCCAATGATCATGCCATGTGTATAGACCAGTATAGAATTTTCTTATAAAAATATTTTGGCCAAATGGTATTTTCTAAAATTAGTTTTCCAAAAACCCCTGAATTGAGGTTTGCACTGCAAGTACCTTATTTAGGGTGAGAAAAATCTTTCAAAAAGTATATTTGAATCCTATTAGGTATAGGACTTCCAGAAACCACAAAAGTATAATTTTAAAAGTTATTTTTATATTTTATTTAAAAGCTTTTTCTTAAGGCCAAAAATGGTCTTTAATAGGGAAATATTATTTAATCATTTCAAAAATAATTGCCAAAATTCAGGGAGACTCATAGGACATATATTGTCCATATATAAGAGTTTCAACACATGGTCATGTTCAAAATATTGGACAAATCCTTCCAAAACCCTTTCTGAATATTTCAAGCTTTTGAAATATTTACAAAGGAAATATTCTCCAAAAATTCCAGGGAAATTATATCATGTCACATATGACATATTTGATGATCTTGCAAAGCCTCATGCCTTGAAGATCAAGGAAACATCCTCAAACCCCTTCAAAACCATTATGTCCATATTTGAAGTTTGAGCAACTCTACATTGCCAAACTTGTCCAAATGTTCTCAAATTTGGTGCACATGCTAGAATGGCCTAATAAGGCATCTAGACCAAATGGCACAAGATTTGGAAAAGAGCAACTTGTTCAGATCACCCCAAAACCACTTCTGTTCAAATTCAAATTTGAACAACTTTACATTGTCAACTTTTTATCTGGATCCTCAAACTTTGTGGGCATGTTCATAACCCCAAATGATGATGCTACACCAAGTGGTGCATCAAGGGGAGATGATTTGCTTGACTCAAACATGGTGAAACCATTTCTATTCATTTCTAGGGTTCACCAAAGTTACATTGGCCACTTTGCCCAAATGAGCTCAAATTTGGTGTAGGGGCCTAATTATATGTGACATTTGATCCTGTTAAGTCCCATGTCAAGTGGATGTCATTTGCTTGATCAAACCCTGATCAAACACCTTCTGTTCATTTACAAAAACATGTGTTTGGACCCCTTTTACTATTTCCCTTTACCCCAAATTCTTACCACAGCCTATCCTGAACATCATATACCCCCAGTAACATTCCCTTGGCCTCAGCTCAATTATTGGAGGGGGTAAAACCCCAATTTTCACTGCTGGACAGCAGGTTTTCAACCTCTTCCTCACCTCCCTCCTCATCCCAGTGGTTCCCCAGAGCATCCAAGACCCCCACGCCATTGTTTACTATCCCCTAGTACTACTGGACACTGGGGGACACGGCCTGGACAGCAAAGACTTGAGCATGCCGGCCAAAGACGCGCTCTGGAGCACGCTACAGTGCACCAAGGCACTGTAGCTCGGCCCTCCCGAGGCTTCCAGGCGGTCTTGGGCGGAGTGGGCGTGTCCATCGAGGTCCCCTCGACGTCCACGACCTGCCGGGCTGTCGGTCTTATCCTCCCCGGCCCTCCTCCTCTCTCTCCACGAGCTCGCCGTGCGCGCCCTGGACCGTGCTCATGGTGCACCGCGGCCGCAGCTATAAAAGGGCTTCCCCTGAGCGCCTCTCGCCTCTGCTGGACCCTCCTCTCTCCCGTGCACCTCCCGGACATCTTCCCTCTTCCCCTAGTGCTCTCCTTGCCCCTCCATGGCCGTCGAGCCGCCGTCGGTATCCTCCCTGGTTTGCTCCCTGTGGCCTTCCTCGTCCATGTTGGCCACCAGGAGGGGAACGGCGACTGGAGCACGAAGCTCCCCCAACCCTCGCCGCTCCTTCCCAAGCCTCGTGGTGCTCGCCCCACCAGCAACCGCCGAGGCCGCCGCCATGGCCGACGCAGGAGGAGCTCCGGCCCCTCCCTTGCCGCCCCAAGGGGCCTCCTGGGTGCGCCGCTACCCGGGGAGCCCTCCGGTGGCCGCGCCCTGGCCAGGGGTGGCCCGTGCCGCCGGGGATGGGCGCCGGCGTCGCGCTGCCCGTGCCTCCCCTCCCCTCTGTTGCGGGAGCGGGAGGAGGAAGAAGGCCCTGCGGGGGGGGCCACCTGGCAGCGACCCGGCCAGCAGGCCCACCCATTTTAAGTGGAAACGGCAACGGCGCAGCGCGCCTTCCCCGCGCGGAAGCGCATCGCCAAAAGGCGCCTCCGACGTCACCGCTTTCCTCCTGTGCGCGCGGCCGAGCCATGGGCCGGCCCAGTTTCTACGCGGCTATCTCCCGCCCAGCGTGCAGCATAAGGGTATAACCCCTATTCCTTTCCTTTTTCCCTTTTTCTGTCAACTTCAAAAATGCCTAGAATATTCATATGAACTCCAAATTGCATGATTAAAAATTCCTATGACTCCATAGATCATGCTCTACCTGTTGGTGCTACATACACATTATTCCAGAAACTTTTCCTACACAAATATTTATCAAATGCCCATTTTACACTTTCTGTGATTAACTTTAGAAAATCACAGAGAGCTCATTTTTGATCCAAATGCAGTGATTCAAATTCCTAGATGCTTGTCATGTCCAAACTTAGTTTTGGAACATTTTTAATAATAGTTTCTGTACCCCACCAAATAATGAGCCATTTCTTCCTATTTATCAGCTTTGGAAAATCCTAGGAAATTCATTTCAATTCCAAATCCAGTGAAACCAACTCCTAAATGCTTCTAAAATCATGACTTGATGATGGGTACCTTTGCTCAGCATTCAAGGAATTATTTCTGTATACTTCTTCCAAATCCATAAACCCTTTGGTTCCATCATATTGAAATGTTCCCAAATACCCATTGATCCAACACCTATGAAACCAACTTAGTCATTTCTAATATGACCAGAGGTATCCTAGAAAAGTCCAACTCCTATTTTTAGAGTACTTTTATTTTTGCTTTGATTGTGTTGCTTATTATGATTGTTTCCATCGTTAGTTAACGTAATAAGCGGAGTATTCGGCGATGGCCCAGAAGATTTGAAGACTCTGAAGAATAAGGCAAGCAGCCCTTTGACCATGTTCAAGAAACCTTTTTATGCATGTCTCATAGCACCTTATTATTCAATGCATCGGAATCATGTTGAGGTGGAAACCACTTTGGTTGCTACCCCTGTTACTTTACTGTTGAAACTTGCATCAAACATGACCCTACCTTCCTATGAGGGTTATGTGGGTGGGATTAGTTAGGTTGCTTTACTAGTGGCTACGCAAATGGGTCGGGTATATGCATGGTGACGGAGGCAGGATACTTTCAAAAGACTTTTCAAAAACCCCGTCGGGCGCCATTTATGCCCGAGGGAGATGGTGAGATGGGTAACCACTTTATGACGAAGTGGTGTACCGAGGAAAGTGTGTGTGTTGTTTTGAAAAACGGATTGGTTTAAGTTGCGACCGTTATTCCAACCTTACATGCGCAACCACTCTACCCTTATATGGGAAAGGGCATTATTGATTACCTAGGTCGATACTAGCATGGTGCCCGCATTACTAGTGACGGGGGTGACATGAGGTCACTCTCGGGACGGGGTCGTGCTTGGATAGGCGGCCATGACTGTTTTTACAGGGCACCGGACACACCGTTGGTACCCCGTGCTTGTGATATGTGATGAATTCGGAGCGAGTCTCCACAAACCTTGAGATGTGAAATGTTTGGCACGGGGCTGCTACCAATCGAGTGGACTCTATGTTAGTGTCGTCTAGGGAAAGATAGTGATCGGGTGCTTACCCCGGGTACTTGAGGTACCGCGGGTCGTGGATGACACGGAAGTTCCCCGGATCTAGTGGGTATAGTGTGCAACCTCTGCAGAGTGTAAAACTATTCGAATAGCCGTGTCCACGGTCATGGACAGTTGGGTAACCGCTCTTGGGCTACGTCCAATGTTTGCGAAACCTGGTGTGTGTGTGAGGAAACAACATGGTTCAGTAAGATTAATGATGTGATACCTGAGGAAGTTACAATGAGCTTGAACATGAGTTGATTACAACTCTTTCTCGATATGATGTCCGTGACCTCCTGTTACTTGTTACAGACACATGCATATCCATGTTACATGTTGATCATACTTGCATATGAAAAACTAGCTTTTCGCAAAACTGCCAACCTAGCAGTAGATCCTTGCATAAATATTCTGTTATCACACTTGGGTTGCTTGCGAGTACATTCAATGTACTCATTGGCTTGCCACTGGTTATTTTATTGGCCAGGCAGGAGACAACAGGTTATGATGAAGATTTCTCGGTGACGAGCATGCGAGCTAGGACGCTTCCCAGTCAGAATGCCTGCAGGGTTAAGGCAGATGGCATGGGTCCCGGTTGTCTTGAAGATTTTCCGCTGCGATGATATACTCAAGACTTGACCATTATGGTCCTATTTGTGTAATACGGAAGTATGGATGTAAGACTCTTGTTATTCAGCTTCTGTGTGTTCAGTGAGCATTGATCTCTGGGATCACTGTACACGTGCATTCGGTGATCACGACTTACGAGTCGGGGTCCCCACAGTACTCGGCGATGGGCAAGCATTGCTCCCATTCCTTGATGTTCTTCTTGATCAACACGCAAAGAAGCGTCGAAAGCGTGCGGTTCGTCACCTTCGTTTGGTCGTCGGTTTGTGGATGATATGCCGAAGAGAAGAGGAGCTTGATGTCGAGTTTGGTGCACAGAGTCTTCCAAAAGTAGCTCAAGAACTTGACGTCCCGATCCGACACGATCGTCTTGGGTACTCCATGTAGACGAATGATTTCCCTACAAAAGAGATTTGCAACATCTGAAGCATCATCGATCTTGTTACAAGGAATTAAATGAGCCATTTTAGAGAATCTATCCACGACAACAAACACGGAATTTTTGCCATTTTGAGTCCTAGGCACTCCAAGTATAAAGTCCATGCTTATGTCTTCCCATGGATGGTCTGGAATTGGAAGTGCCATGTAAAGGCCATGAGATTGAGGTTTTGACTTAGCTTTGCGACATGTAGAGCATCGCTTGGTGAGGCGTGAGACTTCACGAAGCATCTTGGGCCAAAAGTAGTTCTTGGAGAGTGTAGCAAATGTCTTGTCACAACCAAAGTGTTCCATGCGTCCTCCTCCATGAGATTCCTGCAAAAGGGGGAAACGAAGCGAAGACTCGGGAATGCAAAGTTTGTTCGCTCTCATAAGATATCCATCCTTGATGTAGTAATGTTCCCAAGAAGTGTGAGTCAAACACTTAGCATAAGGATTTGCAAAGAAAGGATCATGCTCATATAAGTCTTTTATGTGCTCAAAGCCAATAACATTCAACTCAAGTTGTGTGACAAGCATGCATTTGCGGGAAAGCGCATCCTCCACAACATTTTCTTTACCTTTGATGTACTTGATGACATAGGGGAAAGACTCAATGAACTCACTCCACTTATCATGATGCTTGTTCAATTTAGTTTGACCCTTGAGATACTTGAGAGTCTCATGGTCCGTATGAAGAATGAATTCATGAGGTCTAAGGTAATGTTCCCAAACACGTAAAACTCGCACCAAGGCATATAGCTCTTTATCATAGATGGGGCAGTTAAGTTGCTCTCCGGATAGCTTCTCGGTAAAGTATGCAATTGGACGTTTTTCTTGCATTTGCACGCCACCTATGCCGGTACCGCTAGTGTCAGAATGGATCTCAAACGGTTTGTCAAAGTTCGGTAGGGCAAGAAGTGGTGCGTGGGTAAGCAAGCTTTTTAGCTCTTTGAACGCGGTGTCTTGCGAACGACCCCAAATGAAGGATGCGCTTTTCTTCCTCAAGGCCTGTAGAGGCATAGAAATAGTGCATAGAAATAGTCCTTCACAAAACATCGATATAAACCGGCTAAACCAAGAATGCTACGCACTTGTTGGAGATTCGTTGGTTGTGGCCAAGTTTTAATTGCATCAATTTTAGTTTCATCAACATGAACACCTTGTCAAGAAATGACAAATCCTAGGAAGACGGCCTTGTCAACTCCAAAAGTGCATTTTTCCATGTTAGCATATAAGCGCTCTTTCCGAAGGGTTTGTAAAACCATACGGATGTGTGTCACATGGTCCTCAAGCGACTTGCTAAAAACGAGGATGTCATCAAAGTAAACCACTACAAAGACGCCTATGTAGGGTCGTAGAACGAAATGCATGAGACGCATAAATGAGCAGGGTGCTTCCGATAAACCCGTTGGCATGACAAGCCACTCATATAACCCAAACTTGGTTTTGAAAGACGTTTTACACTCATGACCCTCTTGAATGCGAATTTGGTAGTAGCCACTTTTAAGATCAATTTTCGAAAATATGGTGGCACCACACAATTCATCAAGCATGTCGTCTAAGCGTGGAATAGGGTGACGGTATCTAACGGTGATAGCATTTATCAGACGACAATCGGAACAGATGCGAAAACTTCCATCTTTCTTAGGCACGAGAATAACCGAAACGACACAAGGGCTCAAGCTTTCACGTACATGACCTTTGTCGATGAGTTGTTGCACTTGTCATTGTATGTCCTTGGTTTCCTCGGGATTGACGCGGTAAGGAGGCTTGTTTGGAAGTGGTGTGTCGGGTATGAGGTCGATGCCGTGTTCGATTCCGCGAAGGGGAGGTAGACCCGGAGGTAGCTCATCGGGAAAGACGTCCGAGAATTCGTGCAACAATTGAGACAACACTAAAGGTAGAGGTGGTGAAGTGTTAGTAGGTTTGGCTTCCCCTTTGCATAAAAGCACAAGGTAAAAGACACTCGATGGGTTCTCACACACTTCTCTCATCTCACTTTTGGTGGCAAATAGCACTAGTTGTTTCTTGTCACTCATCGTGGAGTCGCTCATATTTGGCTTGTGGCTCTCACTCTCCTTTTCGTGGCTCACTCTTTCACCATTATCTCCACGATGGTTGGTAGGTAAGTGTTTGTCGGCAGCGACTTGACTTGGTGACATAGGACGTAGCACGAATTCCTTTCCCTTCATCTTGAAGCTATAGTGGTTGGTTCGTCCATTGTGTGTGACTCCACGATCATTTTGCCATGGTCGTCCAAGTAGAAGGTGGCACACGGACATGGGGACCACATCACACTCAAGTGTGTCCTTGTAGGCGCCTATCTTGAAGGAGACTTGCACGCTGTGCTCGACTCGAAGAATTCCGGTATCGTTAAGCCATTGGACCTTGTAGGGGTGAGGGTGCTTCGTCTTGACCAAATGAAGCTTGGCGCATAGCTCTTCACTTGCCAAATTATGACAACTTTATCCATCGATGACAACCTTGACGGAGCGGCCATTGATGCCGACCTTGGTATGGAAGATATGACATCGTTGGTCGTCATCTTGTTGATGTTAGAGTGTCAAGACCTTTGAGACAACGAGATTTGGACTTGCGTCATTGTCGCAAAACACTTGATGGTCTTCTTCTTCATTCACTTGTCGACGCATAGCTACATGCTCAAGGGCTTCCGTCTCATCGTCGCTCATTGAGTCATATGATCCGTCATCATTGATGATCATGGTTCAAACGGTCTTGCACTCAAATGATTTGTGGCCTCGCCCTTGGCACTTGAAACATTTGATGGAACTCTTCTTGGAGTTGTCCTCGGTTGGTGTTGTAGATGATGAAGCTCTTGTCTTGAAGTTGTTTGTAGAAGATGGACGACTTGATGTAGTCGCATTCTTGTAGCTTGACTTGTCACCGAAGTTTGTAGATGGCTTGGTAGAGGTAGTTGGAGTAGTCGAAGTCGTTGAAGCTTGGTTGTAGGAGCCGAAGTTCTTGGAGTTGAACTTGGAGTACTTGTAGTCCTCTTGAACTTGTCGCTCCGCTTTGGTTGCTTGATGTACTAGCTCGAGGAGATTGGTGTATGGTTGAAAGTCCGCAATCTTCTTGATAGGATAGTTGAGTCCATTCAAGAATCTCGCCATTGTTTGCTCTTCATCTTCCGTGATGTTGGCTCGTATCATGGCAATCTCCATCTCCTTGTAGTACTCTTCAACGGACTTGGTACCTTGCTTGAGGAGTTGTAGCTTCTTGAACAAATCACGGTTGTAGTGTGTCGGCACAAAGCGTTCTCTCATGACTTCCTTCATTTGAGCCCAAGTAGTGATAGGAGGTTCGCCTTTTGCTTCTCTTCTCTCGATGATTTGCTCCCACCAAATGAGAACATAGTCTTGGAACTCAAGGGAGGCCATATCAATTTTCTTCTCTTCATCGAGGTTGTGTAAGCGGAAGATCTTATCTACTTTCAATGCCCATGAGAGGTAGTCTTCGGGATCAATGCTTCCGGAAAACTTTGGCATGGTGAACTTAAGCTTGCCATAGCGATGCTCTTCATTGTTTGCTTGCCTATTGAGAAGGCATTCTTGATTTGGGCGATTATCAATCTCATGTTGCTCTTGGCGGAGTAGATGTTCATTGTCATGATGTACTTGCTGAGCTTGTGGTTCTTGTTGAGATTGTTGCTCTTGTCGCGCTTGAGGGGGAACTTCTTCTTGCATGTGTGCTTGGTGGCGCCTCTCTTGTATCTCATCGCGGAGGAAATCCTCTTCTTGACGAGTATGTCGATTGCGAGTTGCCACATTGCGATGTGAATCACGTAATGCTCATTGCGCCTCAAGAGCTTGAGCTTCTCGGCGTTGTTGGGCTTGACGATTAGCCTCGGCATCTTGTTCTTCTTGGTGTCGACGTGCTCGCTCTTGTTGTTGTTGGCGTAGTCGTTGCCGTTCTTGCGCTTTGTCAAGTGTAGCTTGGTTTTGACGATGTCGACTTTCTTGCTCTTCAAATAGCTCTTGGGAGCTCTTGTCATGAAGTGGATTCCGGTTGTCATGTCGATCTCGACGTGCGGCTTGACGAAGAGTGTTCGATGTAGGTGTTCTTGGTCCTTCCATGTAGTCGGTATGGCGACTTGAGCGGCTTCGTCTTTGAGAACATGTGGAAGAAGAACGTCGGTTGACTATCAAAGTCCGTAGCTCATCGAATTGAGTAGACATGTTGGTGTTGATGATGTCGAATTGCTCTCTTGTTCGTCCTTCAAATTGTCGTGCGTCAGCGGCGACTTGCTCAATGCACTCTCGCATAGCTTGACTTTCTTGATGGACAGCTCGTTGGACGCCGAAGAGATGTAGTTTGGTGACATAGTTGTTTGATTCTTGAGGATCATCGAAGAGCAGGTTCGAAGATGTACTTGGCCTATCCATCATTGTAAGCAAGAGTGTGAGTGGGAGAAAGGAGAAGACAATACCAATTGTACCTTGACCGAAGCTGAAAATGGATCAATGATCACTCAATAATGTAACCCGGAAATAGCACTATTGGTACCACTTCGTGTCGATTCTCACACCTACACAAGTAAAGCTTTGAGAGGAGCTTGGTTAGGATGGTGGCAAAAATTCAATGCAATTGTCAAAGTGACTCAATGATGTTGAAAATGATTCACAAATTGCTCAAGCAACAAGTAGATCACAAGCAAAGTAGCACACGGAACACACGCACAGATACATAAATGTGGTTGTGCAACCAAGGGTGAGCGAAAATGTGGAATCCACGGAAAATTCTCGTGTTGCACAACAGTAGAGAGACGCTAACCGATTGCTTAATAGGCGGATACGCACTTGTGCACGACCTATAGAGACAAACGTAACGACTTCCTATCACAAGTATGCTATGAGTGTATGATGTGCCGATGCTTTGGCACAAGATGATGTATTGCTATCACATATGATCTCTTTTGATGCATGGCGTATGATGATATTTTCCTTTTGCTTATAAGCTTTGGGTGGCTCTTTTGCTTAATAGCTTGTGAGCTCTTTCTTTGGCCACTTATGCATGCTTCTCGGATCAAGGTAGCTATTGTGTATGCGGATCACTCTTTTGGCACACGGAGATATGATGATGTAGTATGCAATATCTATGACTATCACTAATGTGCACAAGTGTCGTGGCCCGGCAAAACTCGAATGGCTAGTCTCGATGGGAAAGGTACGCAAAATGGTCCATAGGGGTGACATCGCAAGTGCAAGGTAGAATGACAAAGCGTCGTCGATGTTACCGTCCTTGTCGAGTTTCAGAGGTGGTCTTGTCGATGTCGCTTCGTTCCGAGATAGCCGAAACACACAAGGAAACGAAAAAAAAACCACAACTCAAATGATCCAAGACACAAGAGGTAAGACCGTAGTGACTTGGGTTAGGCAATGGTGGTGGTGGTATGGGAGATGTGAGTGTATGAAAGGGTAGGTGGTTGTGGAAGGTGTAACAAAACGGAAGAAATTCAGTTTCGTCAAGGCTCGTCGGACGTCCGGTTGGTCGCCGGTCGTCCGGTCGCCGGACGTCCGATAAGTATCGGAAATCCGGTGATAGTTTCTGTATATGTGGTGCCGGTCGTCCGGTGGTTAACTGACGTCCGGTGCTTCGCGGGGTTCCGGACGTCCGGTAAATCGTCGATCGTTCGGTAGGTCTGGGCTAGGGTTCGAGGATCCGTGGACAAAATGGTCAAACTTGGCCAAATTTGCGGAAGAAAATTAGGGAAAAGGTGGGGAAAAGCTAGATCCACTCGTGGCACAGCAAATCCATGGAACAAAGTCAATAAAATCTTGCCAAATCAACATATCACAAAAAAAATTGGGGCTATTTTTGGTGAGGAATTTTTGAAATTGGGAAGAACACAACAAAAATAAGCTAGAAAACACGGGTAGGGGCTCCAATTTCGTGAGAAACTGTGGCTCTTGATACCATAAATGATGTAGGGTGGAACCCTAGGTGGCTGATCTTTCACGAAAAGGAGGGATCCCAAGATGAACACGTGAGGCATGAGGGAAAACACAAGAGGAATAAGAAGGAAACACTCAAATCAACACGTTTAGGTCACACAAATGCTAGATCCGGGTACACAAAGTGCGATACACAATACATGATCAACTAAGGACGATACAAGTTGCGGTAATCATATCCGTGAGGAGGTCTTGATGTTCTTCTCCGTGAAGGAGGTCTTGAATCTGGTGGATCTTCTCCGAAGAGGCCACGGTCTCGTAGGAGAGGAACCACTAAGGTCTAAAATGAGCTATCACAAAAGCTACCTAGGACGAAGGAAGTCAACGAGTATATATTACATGGGGTGACGCCGTCGGGTCGGACGTCCGAGGGTTACCGGATGTTCGGTGGCTCGGGAGGAACCGGACGTCTGGTAATCCTCGGATTTCCGCGAATTACGTTTGGTGGTTAGCGTCACGGACTTCCGGTTGCCTCCGATTGTCTGGTCGTCTGGGAGTCGCCGGTCGTCCGGTGAACGTCGGACGTCCGGTGCCTGGGAGTGTCCGGTCGTCCGGTAGGGGTCGGACGTCCGGAGCCTGTAGAGTCTTCAGCCGCCCTTCTTCTTGTTCCAAGCACTTGTCGATCCCGCCGCCTTGTCCACTGTGCAGAGCTGTCCCGTGGCCTTCATCCAAGTACCTAAGTATGCGTAGTTTTTTCTATGAGGGTAGAAGCCATGTCCCATGTGACCCGAGAGGAAATTAATAGAGGAGCGAGTTCACCTCGGCTTCGAGAGCTCTTGCACGGGCTCGTGTCATTGGTCCTTTGGGCACTTGGTGAGTCGACTTTAGGTCCATGGGGATGACCTTGGGATGTTGCGCATCATTTTGACTTAACTTTGAGACATGTAGAGCATCGGTTGGTGAGGCATGAGAAGTCATGTAGCATCTTGGGCCAAAAGTAGTTCTTGGAGAGCGTAGCAAATGTCTTGTCGCATCCAAAGTGTCCCACGAGTCCTCCTCCATGAGAGTCCTGCAAAAGGAGCAAACGAAGCGAAGACTCGGGAATGCAAAGTTTGTTAGCTCTCATAAGATATCCATCCTTGATGTAGTAACGTTCCCAAGAAGTGTGAGTCAAACACTTAGGATAAGGATTTGCAAAGAAAGGATCATGCTCATATAAGTCTTTTATGTGCTCAAAGCCAATAACATTCAATTCAAGTTTTGTGATAAGCATGCATTTGTGGGAAAGCGCATCCGCCACAACATTTTCTTTGCCTTTGATGTACTTGATGACATAGGGAAAAGACTCTATGAACTCACTCCATTTAGCATCACGCTTGTTCAACTTAGTTTGACCCTTGAGATACTTGAGCGTCTCATGGTCCATATGAAGAATGAATTCATGAGGTCTAAGGTAATGTTCCCAAACACGCTAAACTCACACCAAGGCATAGAGCTCTTTATCATAGATGGGGTAGTTAAGTTGCGCTCCAGATAGCTTATCGCTAAAGTACGCAATTGGGCGCTTTTCTTGCATGAGCACGCCACCTATGCCGGTAACACTAGCGTCACAATGAATCTCGAAAGATTTATCAAAGTTTGGTAGGGCATGAAGTGGTGCGTGTGTGAGCAAGTCTTTGAGCGTAGTGAACGCGGTGTCTTGCGAAGGACCCCGAACAAAGGGTGTGTTCTTCTTGCTCAAGGCGTGTAGAGGCATAGCAATTGTGCTAAAGTCCTTCACAAAACGTCGATAGAAACCGGCTAAACCAAGAAAGCTACGCACTTGTTGGAGGTTCATTGGTTGAGGCCTAGGTTTAATTGCTTCAATTTTAGTTTCATCAACATGAACACCTTGTAAAGAAACGACAAATCCTAGGAAAACGACCTTGTCAACGCCAAAAGTGCATTTTTCCATGTTAGCATATAAGCGCTCTTTCAGAAGGGTTTGTAAGACCATACGGATGTGTGTCACATGGTCCTCAAGCGACTTGCTAATAATGAGGATGTCATCAAAATAAACCACGACAAAGACGCTTATGTAGGGTCGTAGAACAAAATGCATGAGACGCATAAATGAACCGGGCGCTTCCGATAAACCCATTGGCATGACTAGCCACTCATATATCCCGAACTTGGTTTTGAAAGCCGTCTTCCACTCATCACCCTCTTGGATACGAATTTGGTAGTAGCCACTTTTAAGATCAATTTTGGAAAAGATGGTGGCACCACATAATTCATCAAGCATGTCATCTAAATGTGGGATAGGGTGACGGTATATAACAGTGATAGCATTTATCGGGCGACAATGGGAGCACATGCGAAAACTTCCATCTTTCTTAGGAACGAGAATAACTTGAACGGCACAAGGGCGAGAATAGTTGATGGAACTCGTCTTGGAGTTGTCCTCGGTTTTTAGTTGTAGATTATGAAGCTCTTGGCTTGAAGTTGGTTGTATGAGGTAGATGTAGTCGCATTCTTGTAGCTTGACTTGTCACCGAAACTTGTAGATGGCTTGGTAGAGGTAGGAGTACACGAAGTCGTTGAAGCTTGGTTTGAAGAGCCGAAGTTCTTGGAGGTGAACTTGGAGTACTTGTAGTCCTCTTGAACTTGTCGCTCCACTTTGGTGGCTTGGTGTACTAGCTTGAGGAGATTGGTGTATGGTTGAAAGTCCGCAATCTTCTTGATAGGATAGTTGAGTCCATTCAAGAATCTCGCCATTGTTTGTTCTTCATCTTTCGTGATGTTTGCTCGTATCATGGGAATCTCTATCTCCTTATAGTACTCTTCAACCGACTTGGTACCTTGCTTGAGGAGTTGTAGCTTCTTGAACAAGTCACGATTGTAGTGTGTTGGCACGAAGCATGCCCTCATGACTTCCTTCATCTGAGCCCAAGTAGTGATAGGAGGTTCGCCTTTTGCTTCTCTTATCTCTATGATATGCTACCACCAAATGAGAACATAGTCTTGGAACTCAAGGGAGGCCATTGCAATTTTCTTCTCTTCAGCAAAGTTATGTAGGCGAAAGATCTTGTCGACCTTCAATGCCCAAGAGAGGTAGTCTTTGGGATCAATGCTTCTGGAAAACTTTGGCATGGTGAACTTAAGCTTGCCATAGCGATGCTCTTCGTTGTTTGCTTGTCTATTGGGAGGGCGTTCTTGATTTGGACGATTGTCAATCTCATGTTGCTCTTGGCGGAGTAGATGTTCGTTGTCATGGTGTACTTGCCGATCTTGTGGTTCTTGTTGAGGTTGTTGCTCTTGTCGCGCTTGAGGAGGAACTTCTTCTTGCATCCGTGCTTGGTGGCGCCTCTCTTGCAACTCATCGCGAAGGAAATCCTCTTCTTGACGAGTGTGTCGATTGCGAGTTGCCACATTGCGATTTGAATCACATAATGCTCGTTGCGCCTCAAGTGCTTGAGCTTCTTGGTGTTGTTGTGCTTGGCGATGAGCTTCGGCATCTTGTTTTTCTTGGTGTTGACGTGCTCGCTCTTGTTGTTGTTGGCATAGTCTTTGCCGTTCTTCTGCTTGCTCAAGTGTAGCTTGGTTTTGACGATGTCGACTTTCTTGTTCGTCAAGTAGCTCTTGGGAGCTCTTGTCATGAAGTGGATTCCGGTTGTCATGTCGAGCTTGACGTGCGGCTTGACGAAGAGTGTTTGATGTAGGGGTACTTGAGACGTCCGTGGAGTCGGTGTGGCGACTTGAGCGACTTCGTCTTTGAGAAGATGTGGAAGACGAACGTCGGTTGACTATCAAAGTCCGTAGCGCATCGAAGTGAGTAGCCATGTTGGTGTTGATGATGTCGAATTACTCTCTTTTTCTTGCTTCAAATTGTCGCGCGTCCGCGGCTGCTTGCTCAATGTGCTCTCGCATAGCTTCACTTTCTTGATGTAGAGCTCGTTGGACACCGAAGAGATGTAGTTTAGTGACGTAGTTGTTCGATTCTTGAGGATCATCGAAGAGCGGGTTCATAGATGTACTTGGCCTATCCATCGTCACAAGCATGTATGTGAGTGAGAGAAAGGAGAAGACAATACCAAATGTACCATGACCGAAGTTGACAATGGATCAATGATCACTCAATAATGTAACCCATAAATAGCACTATTGGTACCAAGTCTTGTCGATTCTCAAACCTACACATGTAAAGCTTTTAGAGGAGCTTGGTTAGGATGGTGGCAAAATTCAATTCAAAAAGCGAGTAAGATTCAATGATGTTGAAAATGATTCACAATTGGCACATGCAACAAGTAGATCACAAGCAAAAAGTAGCACACAGAACACACGCACTGATAGATAAATGTGGTTGTGCAACCAAAAGTGAGCACAAATGTGGAATCCACGGAAAATGCTAGTGTTGCACAACGCTAGAGAGACGCTAACTGATTGCTTAATAGGCGGATACGCACTTGTGCACGACCTATAAGAGCAATGTAACGACTTCCTATCACAAGTATGCTATGAGTGTATGATGTGCCGATGCTTTAGCACAAGATGATGTATTGCTATCTCATATGATCTCTTTTGATGCAAGGCGTGTGATGCTATTGTGCTTTTCCTTATAAGCTTTAGATGGCTCTTTTGCTTAAAAGCTTGTGAGAACTTTCTTTTGCCACTTATGTATGCTTCTCGGATCAAGGTAGCTATTGTGTATGTGGAAAACTCTTGTGTCACACGGAGACATGATGATGTCGTATGCAATATTTATGACTATCACTAATGGTGTCGTGGCCCGGCAATACTCAAATGGCTAGTCTCGGTAGGAAAGCTACGCAAAATGGTCAATGAGGGCTTATCAATACAAGTGCAAGGTAGTAAACAAAGTGTCATCGATGTTACCGTCCTTGTCGAGGTTGAGAGGTGGTCTTGTCGATGTCATTCCTCTCCGAGATAGCCGAAACACACACGGAAACGGAGAAACCACAACTCAAATGATCCAAGACACAAAGAGGTAAGACCTTAGTGATTTTGGTTAGGCAATGATGGTGGTGGTGGGTTATATGTCGAGGGTGTAGCAGAAAGGGTATCTGGGGTTGTTGCGGTGGTGGAAACGGGGCTGCGAAAAGCTGCAAAATGCAGTTTTGTTAGGGGTGGCCGGATGATCCAGGTGTCTGGCCGGATGATCCGGGTGGGGAGCCGGATGATCCGGGTAGGTCAATCCTGGTCGGGATGAACTCGTGGAGGAGGGGGGGGATTCGGTGGAAAAAGAATTTTTCGGGGGTTTGGGGTGGATTTGAGGGTGGGGGAAGTGGGAGAAAGGGTAATCCACTTGTCACACAACTCAACCACGGATCGCAATCAATAAAATCTCATCAAAACACAAAAATCACAAAAAAATATTGTAGGGCTATTTTTGGCGGGGATTTTTTGAATTTGGGGAAGAACACAACAAAACAAGGCTAGAAAACGGTGGGGGGGATCCAAATTCATGAGAAACCAAGGCTCATGATACCATAGATGATGTAGGGTGGAACCCTACGTGGCCGATCTTTCATGAAAAGGAGGGATCCCGAGGAAGAACGCGAGGGGCACGAGGAAAAACACAAGAGGGACAAGGATAGAACACTCAAATCAACAAGTTTAGGTCACACAAATGCTAGATCCGGGTACACAAAGTGCGACACATGATACACGATCAACTAAGGACGATACAAGTGGCGGTAGTCATCTCTATGAGGAGGTCTTGATGTTCTTCTCCGTTAAGGAGGTCTTGAATCCGGTGGATCTTCTCCGAGGAGGCCGTGGTCTCGTAGGAGAGGAACCACTAAGGTTTTGGATGAGCTAACACAAAGCTAACCCTAGAAAGTATGGGTGGAGTGATATATATAGTCTAGGAGGGGCGAAGGGGTACATGGGCCTCGGCCCAAAGTCATGCACACATGCACTGTCCGGATGATCCGGATGTTTGTCCGGATGATCCGGGCTTCGGGGGTCCGGATGATCCGGGGCGGCGTCCGGATGATCCGAACGTGTCGTCTCTGCAGCAGAGGGTCCGGATGTCCGTGTCCTTGTCCGGACGTCCGTGTGTGGACGGATGATCCAGGCTGGGGTCCGGATGATCCGGCTTCAGTGAGGAGCTCTCGAGTGTCCGCAGACACATTACCCGGATTGTCCGGGCGGGGGTCCAGATCGTCCGGGCTTTGCCCGGATCATCCGGGCCTTCGTCCGGATCGTCCGGCCAATCTGAGGCTTGGTCGTTTTCTTCTCCGTCTTCCTTCTTCGATTCCTCTTGTTCCTTGGCTTCTCCATGGTTGGTACCGAGGTACCTGAGTATGCATAGAGTATTGAATGAGGGTAGCGGCCATATCTCACGTGAATCGAAATAACGTTGCAAGAGGACTGAAGTCACCTCGGTCTCGAGAGCTCGTGCTCGAGCGTATGTCATGGGTCCACTTGGCACTTGGTGAGACGATGGTAGGTCCATGGGGATGACCTTGGGATGCTCTGCATCAAATATCTACAAGGGTTGGACGAAGAGCCGAATCCAAGTGTGTGGTTCAAGCTAAGTATCGGCCAAGACCAAGAGGGACAAGGACAAATCGAGCACGAGGATGAGGAGTCCGAGTAAGGTGGCAGTGTCGCTGCTCATGGTGGTTCTAATACAGTGTCTATAGGATTAGTTGCTTAGTTTAATTTCTGGGTGCTTATTTTTATTTGACTGGTGTGTTGTGCTGAGCCCCCAACAGAACTACTTTATGCTCCTTCTCATCACTTTGAATATTTAGTATGCACCCCATCTAAGCACATACTAGATTTTTTAATAGTACTATATGCATGATTTGGCGACGAGCGCTCTCTATATGTACCACCTTTGATGTAGGGTGGAACCCTGGGTGGCCGATCTTTCACGAAAAGGAGGGATCCCGAGGATGAACACGAGGTGCACGAGGAAAAACACAAGAGGGGCAAGAAGAAAACACTCAAATCAACAAGTTTAGGTCACACAAATGCTAGATCCGGGAACACAAAGAGTGATACACGATCCATGATCAACTAAGGACGATACAAGGAGCGGTAGTCATCTCCGTGAGGAGGTCTTGAATTCTTCTCAGTGCAGGAGGTCTGCAATCCGTGTGGATCTTCTCCGAGGAGGCCGCGGTCTCATGGGGAGAGAAACCACTAAGGATGAGCAATGCTCTAGTTTTAGATGAGCTATCACAAAGCTAACCCTAGAAAGTATGGGTGGAGTGCTATATATAATCTAGGAGGGGCGAAGGGGTACAAGGGCCTCGGCCCAAGGTCATGCACGCAGGCACGGTCCGGATGATCCGGATGTTGGTCCGGATGATCCGGGCTTTGGGGGTCCGGATGATCCGGGGCGGCGTCTGGATGATCCGGCAGCATCTTCTCTGCAGCGGGAGGTCCGGATGCGGCCGGATGATCCGGGATGGGGTTCGGATGATCCAGCTTCGGTGAAGTAGCTTCGGGTGTCGGGGTGCGCATTATCCGGATCGTCCGGGCGGGGGTCCGGATCGTCCGGGCTCTGCCCGGATCATCCGGGTCTTCATCCGGATCATCCGGCCAGTCTGAGACCTGGCATATTTCTCCTCCATCTTCCTTCATCAATTCCTCTTGTTCCTGGGTTTCTCCATGGTTTGTCTCGAGATGCCTGAGTATGCATAGAGTTTCTGATGAGGGTAGAAGCCATGTCTCATGTGAATCGAAATGACGTTGAGAGAGGAGTGAAGTCACCTCGGTCTCGAGAGCTCGTGCTTGAGCGCATGTCATGGGTCCACTCGGCACTTGGTGGGACGATGGTCGGTCCATGGGGATGACCTTGGGATGCTCCGCATCATCTCCCCTCCCTTGGGAAGGATCCATCCTCGGATCAAAATCTTAATCACCATGGAAAGGGGAGAGATCGTTGATGTTGAAGGCATTGCTCACGTTGTACTTATCGCGTGGAATGTCGATCTTGTAGGCATTGTTGTTGTAGCGTGCTAGCACCTTGAAGGGTCCGTCGGCCCGAGGTAGTAGTTTCGACTTGCGCTCGTTGGGGAAACGGTCCTTGCGAAGATGCAGCCATACGAGATCTCCCGGGTGGAACACCAGTGGTTTCTTCTTGGCGTTGAGCTTGGAGGCTAGGCGATTTACTTGTCGCTCGATTGTTGCCCTTGCATCTTCATGCACCTTCTTGAGGTAGCATGCTCGAGCACTTGCGTCCAAGTTAATGCGCTCTTTTAGAGGTAGAGGTAGGATGTCCAATGGGGACAATGGGTTGAAGCCGTAGACGACCTCGAAAGGGGACTTGTCGGTAGTTGATTGTGTTGCGCGGTTGTAGGCGTACTCGGCGATGGGCAAGCATTGCTCCCATTCCTTGATGTTCTTCTTGATCAACATGCGAAGAAGTGTCGAAAGTGTGCGGTTCCTCACCTCCGTTTGGCCGTCGGTTTGTGGATGATATGCCAAAGAGAAAAGGAGCTTGATGCCGAGTTTGGCGCATAGAGTCTTCCAAAAGTAGCTCAAGAACTTGACGTCCCGATCGGACACGATAGTCTTGGGTACTCCATGTAGACGAATGATTTCCCTACAAAAGAGATTTGCCACATGTGAAGCATCGTCGATCTTGTTACAAGGAATGAAATGAGCCATTTTAGAAAATCTATCCACGACAACAAACACAGAATCCTTTCCATTTTGAGTCCTAGGTAATCCAAGTATAAAGTCCATGCTTATGTCTTCCCATGGATGGTATGGAATAGTAAGTGGCATGTAAAGACCATGAGATTGAGCTTTTGACTTAGCTTTGCGACATGTAGAGCATCGGTTGGTGAGGCGCGAGACGTCACGGAGCATCTTGGGCCAAAAGTAGTTCTTGGAGAGCGTAGCAAATGTCTTGTCGCGTCCAAAGTGTCCCATGAGTCCTCCTCCATGAGATTCCTGCAAAAGGAGCAAACGAAGTGAAGACTTGGGAATGCAAAGTTTGTTAGCTCTCATAAGATATCCATCCTTGATGTAGTAATGTTCCCAGGAAGTGTGAGTCAACCACTTAGTATAAGGATTTGCAAAGTGATGCAGAGCATCCCAAGGTCATCCCGATGGACCTACCATCACCTCACCAAGTGCCAAGTGGACCCATGAAATGTGCTCGAGCACGAGCTCTCGAGGCCGAGGTGACTTCACTCCTCTCTCTACGCCACTTTGATTCACATGGGACATGGCTGCTACCCTCATCAGAGACTCTTTTTATACTCAGGCACCTCGGGAGCAACCATGGAGAAGTCAAGGAACAAGAAGGATCGAAGTAGGAAGAAGGAGGAGAGAAACAACCGAGATTTAGCCAGCCCGAATGATCCGGACGATGTCCCGGAAGATCCGGCCGAAGCTCGGATGATCCGGACAAACGTCCGGACGATCTAGCAAATGTGCCCGAAGACACCCGAAGCTCCACGCCGAAGCCGGATCATCTGGACCACGGCCCGGATCATCCGGATGCACCCGGGCATCCGGACGAAGACCTGGACATTAGGGCCACCCGCAGCAGATCAGGCATGTCCGGATCATCCGGACGCCGCCCCGGATCATCCGAACTCCCGAAGCCCGGATCATGCGGACCGACGTCCGGATCATCCGGACAATGCCTGCATGCATGTTGTTAGGCCGAGGCCCATGTACCCCTTCGCCCATCCTAGCCTATATATACCACTCTACCTAAACTATCTAGGGTTAGCTTTGTGTTAGCTCATACAAAACCTTAGTGGTTCCTCTCCTACGAGACCGCGGCCTCTTCGGAGAAGATCCACCAGATTCAAGACCTCCTATACAGAGAAGAACATCAAGACCTCCTCACGAAGATGACTACCGCTACTTGTATCGTCCTTAATTGATCGTGTATCGTGAATCGCACTTTGCGTACCCGGATCTAGCATTTGTGTGACCTAAGTTTGTTGATTTGAGTGTTTTCTCCTTGTCTCTCCTGTGTTTTTCCTCGTGCCCCTCATGTTCTTCCTCGGGATCCCTCCTTTTCTTGAATGATCGGCCACGTAGGGTTCAACCCTACATCATCTATGGTATCATGAGCCTTGGTTGATCACGAATTTGGAGCCCCACACCTTGTTTTCTAGCTTGTTTTTGTTGTTTTTCGTCCAAATTCGGAAATTCCCCACCAAAAATAGCCCTACAATTATTTTTTGTGATTTGTGTGTTTTGATGAGATTTTGTTGATTGTGATCCGTGGTTGGGTTGTGTGACAAGTGGATCATCCTTTTCCCCACCTCCCTCACCCTCAAAAATCACCGAAAATCCGAGAAAAATACTTTTTCCACCTATTCCCCGAGCTCATCCCGCAAGGGTTGACAAACCCGGATCATCCGGACATCCATCCGGATCATCCGGCCAGAGCTCGGGTAATCCGGCCAGACATTCGGATCATCCGGTCAACCCTGTCGAAACTGCATTTTGTAGTTTTTCTTCGCCACATTTCCGCAACTGCAAAAACCCTAGACACCCCTTCCGCTATACCCTCGATATTTAACATACCACCAACACAACCATTGCCTAAACAACATCACTACGGTCTTACCTCTTAGTGTCTTGGATCATTTGAGTTGTGGTTTTATCAGTTTTCGTTTGTGTTTCGGCTATCTCGGAGCGGAACAACATCAACAAGACCACCTCTCAACCTCGACAAGGACGGTAACATCGACGACACTTCGTTTATTACCTTGCAATTGCATTGATAGACCCTCATCGACCATTTTGCATAGCTTTCCTACCGAGACTAGCCATTTGAGTATTGCCGGGCCACGACACTTGTGCACATTAGTGATAGTCATAGACATTGCATACTACATCGTCATATCTCCGTGTGACACAAGAGTGTTCCGCATACACAATAGCTACCTTGATCCAAGAAGCATGCATAAGTGGCCAAAGAAAGAGCCCACTAGCTTTTAACCAAAAGAGCCATCCAAAGCTTATAAGCAAAAGCATAATAGCATCAAGCGACTTGCATCCAAAGAGATCATATGAGATAGCAATACTTCATCTTGTGCTAAAAGCAACGACACATCATACACTCATTGCCTACTTGTGATAGGAAGTCGTTACATTGCTCTTATAGGTCGTGCACAAGTGCATATCCGCCTATTAAGCAATCGGTTAGCGTCTCTCTAGAGTTGTGCAACACAAGCATTTTCCGTGGACTCCACATTTTCGCTCACTTTTGGTTGCACAACCACATTTATCTATCCGTGCGTGTGTTCCGTGTGCTACTTATCGATTGTGATCTACTTGTTGCATGAGCTACTTGTGAATCATTTTCAACATTATTGAATCTTATTCACTTCTTGCATTGAATTTTGCCACCATCCTAACCAAGCTCCTGTAAAAGCTTTACTTGTGTAGGTGTGAGAATCGACAAGACTTGGTACCAATAGTGCTATTTCTGGGTTACATTTTTTTTTACCATGAAGACTGCAAGGCTTACACCTCACATCATTTTATTGAAAAAATAAGAAGCAAGTATATACAACCTTCTAAAGAGAAGGAGAAAGAGAGGGGGAGGGGGCTAAACTATAAAAGAGAAGAACCTACTACTTACAATGCTAAGAGTAGCAAAATAGGATCAAGGGGAAAGGAAATCTATCCATTTGAGGAGGGCATCCTTGAATCTGGCTTTGATCCTATGAGAGATCATGGTGATGTCATGGGTGAAGCTAGCACTCCACTGTCTGAAGGTTGGGGGAATGTGTCTGAAGGCTTTATCATTTCTGACTTTCCAAATATTCCACCATGCCAAGAAGACCACTTCTGCAAAGAAAGGCTGACCAAAGTCTCTTCTAGCTTGTTTAGCAATTTGATACATATCTGAACTGTCAATCCATTCAATCTGCAAGTAATTACAAACTCACACACTAAAGTTGCATTGATAGAACAGATGGTTCCTGTCCTCCAGTGCTGCTGTAGAGCAAAGTACACATTGTGGTCCATCATTGATCTTCCAGTGCCTACGTTGCAACATGTATTTCGTATTGATCATGTCCATAATGACCTACCAGGCAAACATCTTTATAGACATAGTACAATAGCTCTTCCAGATCCAACCAAGTAGTGGGTTAGCTACAATTGGTTGGTGGACATATAGATAGAACTTCTTGGCTGTATACTCAGAAGCCTTTCCATGCTTCCAGAGCCATGTATCAGGGATCTGTTGGTTAAGCTGCACAGTGGATAATAAGGTGGATAAAGCAAGCATTTCATCATGGGCCATCTGAGATAGCGGAAGGGAAAACAACTCTTGAATGTCCTCAGTCATATAGAAGTCCCTGACTTATAAAGTTTTATCAGAGCAGAAGGAGTGTCGCCTGGGAAATCTATGCCTCAAAGGTATAACATTGTTATCCAATTCCCAGCTATCATACCAAAACAGTGCAGTGTCTCCCGAGTTCACCTTTATCATTGTTACTGCTCTGAATTTATCCATTAACTTGGACACATCCTTCCACCAAAAAGAACCACATAAAGTAGTGTCATGTGGGACCCTATTGAAGTAATAGGAGTCCCAGATCAAGTTCACCCAAGGAATATCTCCTTTATTGTAAAATTTGTTCAGGTGTTTCATGAGAAGAGCTTCATTCTGCAATCCAAGATTCAGAATACCAAGTCCCCCCTTGGACTTAGGCTTGCAGACTAAAGGCCAGGCAGCAAGTGAGGGGCCCTTATCTTGACCATACTTTCTCCATAAGCATTGCCTCTGTATTCTCTCCAATTGTTTCAGAATGCCTGCAGGTAGTGACAAGCTGCAGAGGAAATATATTGGCAGGGAGGATATAACAGAGTTGACCAGTTGCAACCTACTTCCTTTTCGCAAGAACCATGAACTGGCAGTGAGCCTTCTCTCCATGAAATCAGCCAAGGGCATTAGGTCTACAATCTTAGGCCTGGTGGTGCCCACTGGTAATCCCAAGTATGTGAAGGGCATTGATCCCAACTTACATCCAAGTAAATTTGCTAGAGCAGAGGCTGAGCTCTCATCAGTATTAATAGGGTACATTGAGGATTTGTGGTAGTTGATCTGAAGGCCAGTGGCTATGGCAAACAAATCTAATACCTTTCTTAGTGCAAGCAGCTGGGATTTCTCTGCTGGAATAAACAGTAGGGTGTCATCGGCACACTGCACTATAGGAAAATCAGGATCATGAGTTGGAATAGGCAGGCTAATGTCCCCTTGGCACAAAAGATTATTTATCATTGTTTGCAAGAGGTCATCAGCTATAACAAATAACAATGGGGACAATGGATCTTCTTGTTTAACCCCACACTTACATTTGAAGTGTTTACCAGGCACTCCATTAAGCAAGACTGAGGAGGTGCCAGAGGATAGTAGCTCCTTAACCCAGCCTATCCACTTTTGAGTGAAACCTTTAGCCTTGAGGATTCTGATCATTGCCTCATGCTATATTGAGTCAAAGGCCTTTTCAAAATCCAACTTAAGTAATATAATTGACCTCTTAGACTGATTGCATTGGTGGATGTATTCAAAAGTCCAGGCCAAACAATCCTGGATTGTTCTTGTTTTTATAAACCCATATTGGTTCTTGTGGATGCATTTAATAATCATCTCCTGAAATCTGTTGGAAGCCAATTTAGTTAAGAATTTGAGGCCCACACTGGTGAGAGAGATAGGCCTAAAATCACTAGTAGTCTCAGGTGAGTTCTTCTCGGGGACCAATCTGTTGGCATCATTGAGATTCTCCAGTCTGACTGTACCTACATGGAATTCATGAACCAAAGTGATGAAATCCTGAGAAACAATGGGCCAACATTGTCTGAGGAAGAGCCCATTGAAACCATCAGGTCCAGGCGCCTTATCAATGGGCATTTCTTTGATAACCTTTTCAATCTCTGAGGCAGTGAAAGGTTTAGACAAAACCTCCAGACCAGGAACATGTTTAATAAGAGACAAGATTTCATCACCCAACACTATGGGTCTTACTGTTCTGATTCTTTTTTGAACACCTGCAAGAACTCAGCTGCCATGACATCATGATTAGCCGTTGATGTCCCATCCTGCAACACTAAATTTGCTATGGCATTTTTTCTGTGCCTCTCAGTTGCCATAGCTTGGAAAAATTTGGTGTTGTCCTCTCCCACCTTTATATATCTGATAGTGCACCTTTTCCTCCAATATAAGAATTGAACATGCAGGAGATGTTCATGGTGTATCTTGACCAACTTTCTGAAGTTTCTCTCAGGCACCGAGAGAGGTCTGATCTCCTCAAGGTCATCAAACCATAGGATTACCCAATTGGTCTTTAGGAGCAACTTTTTAATATGAGAGAGCCCTTTCTGCCATTTCTTGAGGGCAAATCTCAAGGACTTCAGCTTGTCAACTATTATTGCACAATTATGTGACTTTGTTGATTTCCTCTGCCATACTTCCTTTACACATTCCATGAAGCCAGGTTGTTCAACCCAAAAATTCTCAAATCTGAAAATATGTGCCTTGGGGATATTAGTGCAAATAGAAATGAGATAAGGTACATGATCAGAAGTGGTTTTTGCCAACGGTGTGACCTGTGTCATTGGATATTGAAGGATCCAATTGGCAGAAGTGAAAACCCAATCAAGTTGCTCAAGCAGAGGTGAACTTTGCATATTTGACCATGTAAATTTTCTTCCTTTTAGGGGTAATTCAAGGAGACCCAGATGCCCAATTATTTCATTAAAGATAAAAATATCATTAATGTCTCCTCCAGAAAGATTTCTATTATGCAATGACCTTATGAAGTTGAAATCACCCATGAGCATCCAGTTGGCATCAGGGTCAATATCAAGGTTATATAACCAGGCTACAAAAGCATCTCTCATTACACCCTGACAAGGCCCATAGACATTCACTAATGTCCAGGTTTCATTGTTATGAACCGAAGCGAATTTGACAATAATTCCATATGATTCAATTTGAAGTAACGTTCCAGTGAACATGTCAGAGCGCGAAATACCATCAGAGGCACCATTCGATGAAATGATCAAAGCAGGGGGGGCAAATCTTTTTATGAGAGCACGGTCAGTGTTCTGCAATTTGGTTTCTTGTAGGCAAATTACAACACATTTGCTATTAACCACCTTTTCTCTGACTGCACGTTGACGGGCCTCAGAGTTGAGTCCTCTCACATTCCAACATAGAACATTCCAGCTACGGGTATCGAAATTACTCATTATATAAACAAGATAAGTAATAAGATAGTTGCATGGCACACAACACCATGGTTGGTTCAAGAGTAGTCGAGCCTGAAGCTCCCTCCACTTAGTTTGCAGCATAACAAAAGGAACCGAAAAGATAAATAGCCCATTTTAGGGGCTTGCAATGACAATAAGTTTGTAACATCAACATCATTCAGCCGTTGACGACGAAGAATCCACCTGGGGATCAGCCATAAGCTTATCCACCGTCAAAAGTGCATGATCCATCTCCAGTTCTGCACCAGCCGCCTGTAGAACCTTAATTGGGGTATGAGGTGGGCCTTTAGCATTGTCATGAGGCTTCTGCTGGTCCGCATCAGTCGCGTTTACAACATCAGAAATTGGTTTTGATAGAGGGCGATTCTTCCTAGGGTGGGAAACAAGTTTCTCAAAAACAGCATTCTTGTACCCGTTGAGCCTGACAGAGCTTCGCGTGCAGCGCTGACAGAAGTGTCCACAACAGGAACAGCCTTGCGTTTCTTCAGTTTTGACGTGCTAGGTGCCTTGTTTGCTTGTGCAGTGAAGATCAAAGAGTTGGAAGATTCTTCCAGTGCAGGGAAGAGAGCACGCTCCACCGGACGTCTCGCTGGGGAGGGAGATACCTGAGGTGGCAATTGTTCCCGTTGCATTATCAGAGAGGATGTTCCTGCGTCAGCATCAAAGACAATGGACCAGTTCTTCTTAGAATAAATGACAGTGCCCATGGGTTCAAAGAACAGAGGGCGGGGGACTTTAGCCACAGCAATGTCCTCCATGAGACAGTCAAAAGACCTCTTCCATATCATCTCGGGAGGTAGAACTGGACCCGCCACAATTTTGATCATTCCCACAAAAACCTGCTATTGCTGAATCAAGAGGGGTTGGTATGGCACAATGGCAAGAGGCTGCACTTGCTGGATCTCCTGTTGCTGAATTTGGACCTCTTGCGTCTGGGAAGAGAGCGATTCCTCAGGTTGGTCAATGTCAATTGAAACCTGTTCCTGAGCAGGAGGAGCAGGCTGATTAACTTTGTCATCATCGCCCCAGACTGCATGGCCCCATCCTTGAGGCATAGGCTGTTCCGACTCCATTTGAGGTTGTTCATTCCAACCAAGGAACGGGTATTGGGGCATGACGAAAGGAAGGTTATCAGGCTTTAAATTTCCAGGCAGAGGGTGCGGGTTCCCATCAAGTGGCATGGAATCTTCGTCATTAGGCATCTGATCCGCAAAGTTGGCCCCCAGCACATAGCAAGCAGCCGACCAGGAAACTCTAGCGCCACCCCATTCAGCATAATCACCAAAAACAACGTCCCGTGGCACAAGAGGTGTGTCAGGGAAACTCACATCCACAATGGAACGGACAAGGTAAGGATCTGCACTGTTCCAAGATAGAAATTTGCCAAAAGTGCTCACTGCCTGAGATATAAATACCGTATTGCGGTAATCCAGCGGGATTCCAATGAACATCAGCCAACCAGTTCGAAAGCCATGAACTCCTCTGAAATTCTCTCCTTCATCATGATTCATAAAGCGAACGAAACGGCCGTTGCCAATATCAAACGGCGCATGCTGAGTTAAGCTAAACCGAACAGCCGAGTCCCTTACTTGAAAACGACCAACGCCATGAAACCAGGGCTGAGCGGAATGGACCAGAATACCTCTGTTTTGCAGAAACAGTATGATCTCCTCGCGAACATGGCCTTCTTCACCCGCAGGAGGCGCAGGGATCACTTCTGCCACCATGTAGTCTTCATGTCGCCGGGCCGGATGGGAGGATGGTGAGATGAAGGTGCGCGGCAGCTGGAAGGCGCCGCCGTCAATGATGTGGTGGCCTGCCGGCACAAAACTCTCTGGGTCGAGCTCAAAGTTCGCCATGGGTGCAGGTCCAGGTGGTGGTGAAAGCAATGGAGGAGGCGATGCTGGAGCAGGGTTTTCTTTGGGGTCGCCGGCAGTGGAGGAACTGGGGCAGAATGGCGATGAGACCTTGGGGTCGTCCACAATAACTGGAGCATGATTTCCAAGAGAGGCAGGCGATGTCGAAAAATCAGAGAGCTGCCGCTGCAAAATCGGTTTCGAAACCAATCCGTTGCGCCGAGCGAAATCATCACAATCCTTACCTGAGTGACCCGAACGGGAGCAAGCCGAGCAAGCCATTCGCATTCCACAAGAGGATGACAGGTGGCCCCGCTCTGAGCATAACGTGCAGCTAAGGATCCGGTCCACCATGTCATCGACCATAGAGGAAAACTGGGCCCCCGCTTCCTGAGATGTCGGTATATCAGGGCTCATCGAACACGCCCTGAGAGAGGCATGTCTGATATCTGACGGAGTAGAAAAAGGGCCAAGAGATACCAGGAGAAGCATGCCCAATTGGCCGATTGAGACCCAGAGAGAATTCCAAGGCATGCATTGCTAGCGCCTCCGTGGAGCCCAAAGCCATTTGGCTTGGCCCAAAATGATCCTTTGAGAACCCAACCGAAGGCCCGCCCGCTTGAATAGCCGTGCATGGCGCCTCCGTAACAACCGTGTTATCCGCGTTGATCGCGGGAGCTGCTTCGGACTGCATGCACCGAGTGGCCGGAGGTGTTGCCGGGCGGCTGGTCGCCGAGGAGGAAGACCCAACTGTGCCAAAAGTAATAGGTGGCCTCGCCACCATCCAACGGAGTTCTGCAGGGGGCGGCGGATGGATCACCACATGCTCGTGTGGTGGTAAATCATATCCACCATATAGAGCAGATTGAATGAAATCTTCAGTCACCGGAAAACGATAACCACGGCAGGCAGTGTAGTTCTCAAAGGTGGCAAAAGATAGTTTATTCTGTACCGAATTCGCAGACTTAATACAAGATCAAATTGGGGGTTTATGCATAGCTAGCATAGCTAAAGATGAACGACGTTTGTCTGGACTAACAAAAATCCATTCCGCATCACATTCCTTTCTCCAAATATTGACCTCTCATTCCCAGTTAGGGCCCCCATTGCCCCAAAGATTGAAATAACAGTTGAAATCATAACAGGAGTAGGAACGAAGATCCATGATGTAAAAACCTACTTGCTTACAGGAAACGTGGAACGCAAATACCTTTCCTTTGATATGAGAAACTTGCAAATCAATAGTTGAACCACTAATCGCTGATTCAATGGCCGCCGCGACAGAATCTTCATTTGGACGGAAGATGTGACGACTGAAGGAAACCACTAACTTGAAAGAACGCCTCCCATTCATAGGATGGACTGAGCACCCCGTAGATCTGAAGATCTCATCTTCAAACTTGAGGCCTGGGGAGAAATCCAAGCCCAGGGTCGATCCACCATGAGGACCGATGAGAGATGGGTATTAACTTGATCAGCGGAGAGCGCTGAAGCCAATCACCGGAGACAATAGAGCAATCAGTGGTGGAGTGTGGAGATCGCCGGAGAGGGTGGGTGGGGTGGTGGGTGCGCCATGAAAGGAGTCCGGGTTACATTATTGAGTGATCATTGATCCATTGTCAACTTCGGTCAAGGTACATTTGGTGTTGTCTTCTCCTTTCTCCCACTCACATACTTGCTTGTGACGATGGATAGCCCAAGTACATCTACGAATCCGCTCTTCGATGATCCTCAAGAATCGAAGAACTACGTCACCAAACTACATCTCTTCGATGTCCAAGGAGCTCTCCATCAAGAGAGTGAAGCTATGTGTGAACACATTGAGCAAGTCACCGGCGACGCGTGTCAATTTGAAGCAAGAACAAGGGAGAAATTCGACATCATCAACACCAACATGGCTACTCAATTTGATGCGCTACGGACTTTGATAGTCAACCGATGTTCTTCTTCCACATCTTCTCAAAGACGAAGCCGCTCAAGTCGCCACATCGAATCCACGGACGGCTCAAGTACCCCTACATCAAATACTCTTCGTCAAGCCGCACGTCAAGATCGACATGACAACCGGAATCCACTTCATGACAAGAGCTCCCAAGACTTACTCGACGAATAAGAAAGTCAACATCGTCAAAACAAATCTACACTTGAGCAAGCATAAGAACGGCAAAGACTACGCCAACAAAAACAAGAGCTAGCACGTCAACACCAAGAAGAACAAGATGCCGAAGCTCATCGTCAAGCACACCACCGTCGAGAAGCTCAAGCTCTTGAGGCGCAAGGAGCATTACGTGATGCACATCGCATTGTGGCAACTCGCAATCGACACACTCGTCAAGAAGAGGATTTCCTTCGCGATGAGATGCACGAGAGATGGCACCAAGCACGAATGCAACAAGAAGTTCCTCCTCAAGCATGACAAGAGCAACAACCTCAACAAGAACCGTAAGCTCGGAAAGTACACCATGACAATGGGCATCTACTCCGCCAAGAGCAACATGAGCTTGATAATGGTCCAAATCAAGGATGCCCTCCCAATTGGCAAGCAAACAATGAAGAGCATCGCTATGGCAAGCTTAAGTTCACCATGCCAAAGTTTTTCGGAAGCATTGATCCCGAAGACTACCTATCATGGGCATTGAAATTTGATAAAATCTTTCGCCTCCACAACTTTGATGAAGAGAAGAAAATTGCTATGGCCTCCCTTGAGTTCCCAGACTATGTTCTCATTTGGTGGTACCAAATCATTGAGAGAAGAGAAGCAAAAGTAGAACCTCCTATCACTACTTAGGCTCAAATGAAGGAAGTCATGAGAGCACACTTCATGCCAACACACTACAACCGTGACTTGTTCAAGAAACTACAACTCCTCAAGCAAGGTACCAAGTCTGTTGAAGAGTACTACAAGGAGATGGAAATTGCCAAGCACGCTTACGGAAGATGAAGAACAAACGATGGGGAGATTCTTGAATGAACTCAACTATCCTATCAAGAAGATTGCGGACTTTCAACCATACACCAATCTCCTCGAGCTAGTACATCAAGCAACAAAAGCGGAGCGACAAGTTCAAGAGGACTACAAGTACTCCAAGTTCAAGTCCAAGAACTTCGGCTCCTACAACCAAGTTTCAACGACTCCGGCTACTCCTACCTCTACCAAGCCATCTACAAACTTCGACGACAAGTCAAGCTACAAGAATGCGACTACATCAAGTTGGCCACCTTCTACAAACAACTTCAAACCAAGAACTTCATCATCTACAACTCCAAGATGAGTTCCATCGAATACTTCAAGTGCCAAGGGCGAGGCCACAAGTCATTCAAGTGCAAGACCGTTCGTACCATGATTATGAATGATGACGGATCTTATGACTCAATGAGCGATGATGAAATGGAAGCCCTAGAACATGTAGCTATGCATCGCCAAGTGAATGAAGATGAAGACCACCAAGTGTTTTGTGACAATGACTCAAGTCCCAATCTCGTTGTCTCCAAGGTCTTGACACTCCAACATCAACAAGATGACGATCAAAGATGCCACATCTTTCATACCAAGTCTGGCATCAATGGACGCTCCGTCAAGGTTATCATCGATGGAGGAAGTTGTCACAACTTGGCAAGCGAAGAGCTATGCGACAAGCTCAACTTGGTGAAGTCGAAGCACACTCATCCCTACAAGGTCCAATGGCTTAACGAAGCCGGAACTCTTTGAGTCGAGCACACCGTGCAAGTCTCCTCTAAGATAGGCGCCTACGAGGACACACTTGAGTGTGAAGTGATCCCCATGTCCGTATGCCATCTTATTCTTGGACGACCATGGCAATATGATCATGGAGTCACACACAATGGACGGACGAACCACTATAGCTTCAAGATGAAAGAAAGGAGTATGTGCTACGCCCACTGTCACGAAGTCAAGTAGCCGCCGACAAACACTTACCTACCAACCATCGTGGAGAGAATGGTGATAGAGTGAGCCACCAAAAGGAGAGTGAGAGCCACAAGCCAAATATGAGCGACTCCATGATGAGTGACAAGAAAAAACTAGTGCTATTCGCCACCAGAAGTGAGATGAGAGAAGTGTGTGAGAACCCCTCGAGTGTCTTTCACCTTGTGCTCTTATGCAAAGGGGAAGCAAAGCCTACTAACACTTCACCACCTCCACCTAGTGCTATTCTCGGACGTTTTTCCGGATGAACTACCTCCGGGTCTACCTCCACTTCATGGAATCGAACACCGCATCGACCTCATACCCGGCACACCACTTCCGAACAAGGCTCCCTACCACGTCAACCCCGAGGAAACCAAGGAGATACAACGGCAAGTACAACAACTCATCGACAAAGGTCATGTATGTGAAAGCTTGAGCCCTTGTGCTGTTCCGGTTATTCTCGTGCGTAAGAAAGATGGAAGTTTTCGCATGTGCTCCGATTGTCGCCCGATAAATGCTATCACCGTTAGATACCGTCGCCCTATCCCACGCTGAGAAGACATGCTTGATGAATTATGTGGTGCCACCATCTTTTCGAAAATTGATCTTAAAAGTGGTTACTACCAAATTCGCATTCAAGAGGGTGATGAGTGGAAAACGGCTATCAAAACCAAGTTCGGGTTATATGAGTGGCTTGTCATGCCAATGGGTTTATCGGAAGCGCCCGGTTCATTTATGCATCTTATGCATTTTGTTCTACAACCCTACATAGGCGTCTTTGTAGTGGTTTACTTTGATGACATCCTCATTTTTTGCAAATCGCTTGAGGACCATGTGACACACATCCGTACGGTTTTACAAACCCTACGAAAAGAGCGCTTATATGCTAACATAGAAAAATGCACTTTTGGCATTTACAAGATCGTTTTCTTAGGATTTGTCGTTTCTTCCCAAGGCGTTCACGTTGATGAAACTAAAATTTAAGCAATTAAAACTTGTTGGAGATTCGTTGATTGTGGCCAAGTTTTAATAGCTTCAATTTTAGTTTCATCAACGTGAACACCTTGGGAAGAAACGACAAATCCTAGGAAAATGACCTTGTCAACGACAAAAGTGCTCTTTCCGAAGGGTTTGTAAAACCATAAGGATGTGTCTCACATGGTCCTCAAGCGACTTGCTAAAAACGAGGATGTCATCAAAATAAACCACTACATAGACGCCTATGTAGGGTCGTAGAATGAAATGCCTGAGGCGCATAAATGAGCCGGGCGCTTTCGATAAGCCCATCGACATGACCAACCACTCATATAACCCAAGCTTGGTTTTGAAAGCCATTTTCCACTGATCACCCTCTTAGATGCGAAATTGGTTGTAGCCACTTTTAAGATCAATTTTGGAAAAGATGGCGGCACCACATAATTCATGAAGCATGTCGTCTAAACGTGGAATAGGGTGACGGTATCTAACGGTTATGGCATTTATCGGGCGATAATTGGAGCACATGCCAAAACTTCCATCTTTCTTTGGCACGAGAATAACTGGAACGGCACAAGGGCTCAAGCTTTCACGTACATGACCTTTGTCGATGAGTTGCTGGACTTGCCGTTGTATCTCCTTGGTTTCCTCGTTGTTGACGCGGTAAGGAGCTTTGTTCGAAAGTGGCGCACTGGGTATGAGGTCGATGTGGTGTTCGATGCCGCGAAGTGGTGGTAGACCCGGCGGTAACTCCTCGGGAAAGATGTCCGATAATTCCTGCAACAATTGAGACAACACTAAAGGTGGAGGCGGTGAAGTGTTAGTAGGTTTGGCCTCCCCTTTGCATAAAAATACAAGGTGAAAGACACTCGAGGGGTTCTCACACACTTCTCTCATCTCACTTTTGGTGGCGAATAGCACTAGTTGTTTCTTGTCACTCATCGTGGAGTCGCTCATATTTGGCTTTTGGCTCTCACTCTCCTTTTGTTGGTTCACTCTCTCACCACTTTCTCCATGATGGTTGGTAGGTATGTGTTTCTCGGCGGCTACTTGACTTGATGACATTGGGCGTAGCACGAACTCTTTACCCTTCTTCTTGAAGCTATAATGGTTGGTCCATCCATTGTGTGTGACTCCACGATCGTATTGCCAAGGTGATGTAGGGTGGAACCCTAGATGACTGACTTTCACGAAAAGGAGGGATCCCGAGGATGAACACGTGGTACACGAGGGAAAACACAAGAGGAACAAGAAGAAAACACTCAAATCAACAAGTTTAGGTCACAGAAATGCTAGATCCGGGAACACAAAGGGTGATACACGATACACGATCAACTAAGGACGATACAAGTGGTGGTAGTCATCTCCGTGAGGAGGTCTCGATGTTCTTTTCCGTGAAGGAGGTCTTGAATCCGGTGGATCTTCTCCGAGGAGGCCACGGTCTTGTAGGAGAGGAACCACTAAGGTCTATGATGAGCTATCACAAATCTAACCCTAAAAAGATGGAGGGGGAAGAGTACTTATATTGTAGGGGACGGAATAGGGATACACGGGTCCAGGGCCAAGTGGCTGCGCACAGGCAGGGTCGGATGTCCGGGCGTCTGGCCGGATGTCCGGGCTTTGGCAAGGCGCCGAATGTCCGGGCATTTTACCGGATGTCCGGGCTAGCGGGGCCGAGTCTCGGGTGGGTTCTGTGATGTGGCGCCGGATTTCTGGGCTCGAGGCCGGATGTCCGGGCACTTCCCGGCCGGATGTCCGGGGCCTGGCCGGATGTCCGGGCCCTGTAGCTTCGGCTGCGGGGACTCTTCTGTAGCTGTAGGTCGAGGGGCTGGATGTCCAGGCCAGGGGGTCGGATGTCCGGGGCCTGGAGCTTTCTTCAGCTTCTCTTGCTGCCATGCTTCGTTTGTGAGCTTGGGGGCTTGTCCATCTTCATGAACTTCTCCGATGGGGTCTTCTTGATACCTGAGCACACAAAACACATCCGTCTGAGGTAGTAGCCATGTCTCGCAAGATTCATATGGAAGTTGGACTAGGAGAGATGTCACCTCGGTCTCGAGAGCTCTAGCAGGAGCACGTGTCATTGGTCCTTGGGGCTCTTGGTGAGGCGAAGGAGGGTCCATGGGGATGACGTTGGGATGCTCCGCATCATCTCCCCTCCCTTGGGAAAGATCCAACCTCGGATCGAAATCTTCATCACCATGGAAAGGGGATTGATCCTAGACGTTGAAGGCATCGCTCACGTTGTACTTGTCTCGTGCGATGTCGATCTTGTATGTGTTGTTGTTGTAGCGTGCTTGCGCCTTGAAGGGTCCGTCGCGCTAGGTAGTAGTTTGGACTTCCGCTCGTGTGGGAAGCGGTCCTTGCGAAGATGAAGCCAAACAAGATCTCCCTATTGGAACACCATTTGTGCCTTGTTGACATTGCCCTTGTATCTTCATGCACCTTCTTGAGATAGCTTGCTCGTGCACTTGCGTCCATGTTGATGCGCTCTTGTAGAGGTAGAGGTAGGATGTCCAATGGGGACAACGGGTTGAAGCCGTAGACGACCTCGAAGGGGGACTTGTCGGTAGTCGAATGTCTTGCCCGGTTGTAGGCGTACTCGGTGATGGGCAAGCATTGCTCCCATTCCTTGATGTTCTTTTTGTTTAACACGCGAAGAAGCGTCGAAAGTGTGCGGTTCGTCACCTCCGTTTGGCCGTCGGTTTGTGGACGATATGCCGAAGAGAAGAGGAGCTTGATGCCGAGTTTGGCGCATAGAGTCTTCCAAATGTAGCTCAAGAACTTGACGTCCCGATCCGACACAATAGTCTTGGGCACTCCATGTAGACGAATGATTTCCCTACAAAAGAGATTTGCCACATGTGAAGCATCGTCGATCTTGTTACATGGAATGAAATGAGCCATTTTAGAAAATTTATCCACGACAACAAACACGGAATCCTTTCCATTTTGAGTCCTAGGCAATCCAAGTACAAAGTCCATGCTTATGTCTTCCCATGGATGATATGGAATAGGAAGAGGCATGTAAAGACAATGAGATTGAGCTTTTGACTTAGCTTTGCGACATGTAGAACATCGATTGGTGATGCGTGAGACGTCACGTAGCATCTTGGGCCAAAAGTAGTTCTTTGAGAGTGTAGCAAATGTCTTGTCGCATACAAAGTGTGCCATGAGTCCTCCTCCGTGAGATTCCTGTAAAAGGAGCAAACAAAGCGAAGACTCGGGAATGCAAAGTTTGTGAGCTCTCATAAGATATCCATCCTTTATGTAGTAGCGTTCCCAAGAAGTGTGAGTAAAACACTTAGCATAAGGATGTGCAAAGAAAGGATCATGCTCTTATAAATCATTGATGTGCTCAAAGCCAATAAGATTCAACTCAAGTTGTGTAACAATCATGCATTTGTGGGAAAGCGCATCCGCCACAACATTTTCTTTGCCTTTGATGTACTTGGTGACATAGGGAAAATAATCAATGAACTCACTCAACTTACCATGACGCTTGTTCAACTTAGTTTGACCCTTGAGATACTTGAGAGTCTCATGGTCCGTATGAAGAATGAATTCATGAGGTCTAAGGAAATGTTACCAAACACGCAAAACTCTCACCAAGGCATATAGCTCTTTATCATAGATGGGGTAGTTAAGTTGCGCTCTGGATAGCTTCGCGCTAAAGTACGCAATTGCGCGCTTTTCTTGCATTAGCACGCCACCTATGCTGGTACCGCTAGCGTCACAATGCATCTAAAACGGTTTGTCAAAGTTCGGTAGGGCAAGAAGTGGTGCGTGGGTAAGCAAGCTTTTTAGCTCATTCAACATGGTATCTTGCGAAGGACCCCAAATGAAGGGTGCGTTCTTCTTGCTCAAGGCGTGTAGAGGCATAGCAATTGTGCTAAAGTCCTTCACAAAACATCGGTAGAAACCGGCTAAACCAAGAAAGCTATGCACTTGTTGGAGATCCGTTGGTTGTGGCCAAGTTTTAATTGCTTAAATTTTAGTTTCATCTACGTGAACACCTTGTGAAGAAACGACAAATCCTAGGAAAACGACCTTGTCAGCGCCAAAAGTGCACTTATCCATGTTAGCATATAAGCGCTCTTTTCGAAGGGTTTGTAAAACCATACGGATATGTGTCACATGGTCCTCAAGCGACTTGCTAAAAACGAGGATGTCATCAAAGTAAACAACTACAAAGACGCCTATGTAGGGTCGTAGAACGAAATGCATGAGACGCATAAATTCGTGATCAACCATGTCTCATGATACCATAATGATGTAGGGTGGAACCCTAGATGGCCGATCTTTCACGAAAAGGAGGGATCCCGAGGATGAAGACGTGGTACACGAGGGAAAACACAAGAGGAACAAGAAGAAAACACTCAAATCAACAAGTTTAGGTCACACAAATGCTAGATCCGGGAACACAAAGGGTGATACACGATACACGATACACGATCAACTAAGGATGATACAAGTGGTGGTAGTCATCTCCGTGAGGAGGTCTTGATGTTCTTCTCGGTGAAGGAGGTCTTTAATCCGGTGGATCTTCTCCGAGGAGGCCGCGGTCTCGTTCTTAGTTGGAAAGTGTTACATCTGGGGCATTACAAACTCTCCTCTACTACGAAAAGATCTCGTCCCGAGATCTAGGACTGGAAGAAGGAAGGGTACTCGGAACGAAGGTGATCTTCTCGTTCCCACGTAGCTTCACGGTCGGTATGGTGTGACCACTTAACTTTCAAGAACTTGATTGACTTGTTGCGGGTCTTGCACTCGGTTTTTTCAAGAATAGCAACGGGGTGCTCACGGTAAGACAAGTCTTGTTGAAGATAAATCTCCTCGAATGAAATGGTGCGTTCAGGTGTCTTGAAGCACTTGCGGAGTTGAGACACGTGAAACACATCATGAACATTTGCAAAGTTGGATGGAAGCTCGAGTTGATAGGCTAGATCGCCTCTTTTGCCAAGAATCTTGAAAGGGCCCACGTATCTCGGAGCAAGCTTTCCTTTGATACCGAATCTTTGGGTGCCTTTCATAGGAGAAACACAGAGATAGACATGATCCCCAATGTCGAAAGCCAAATCACGATGCTTTCCGTCATAGTAGCTCTTTTGACGTGACTGAGCGGCCTTGAGATTCTCACGTATGACTTTGCACATTTCTGCGGCTTCTGAGATCAAGTCATTGCCAAGAAGTTGACGTTCACCAGTCTCGGACCAGTTGAGAGGGGTACGGCACTTTCTGCCATAGAGGATATCAAATGGAGCTTTGCAGGCACTTGCTTGGAAACTGTTGTTGTAAGAGAACTCGGCCAACGGGAGACAATCTTCCCACTTCATGCCAAAAGATATGACACAAGCTCTGAGCATGTCTTCGAGGATCTGGTTTACTCTTTCAACTTGACCACTAGTCTGAGGGTGAAACGCAGTGCTGAAACAGATCTTAGTGCCCATGGCTGACTGGAAGGAGTCCCAGAAGTTGGATGTGAACAAACTTCCACGGTCTGCGGAGATAACTTGAGGAATGCCATGTAACGACACAATTCTGGAAGTGTACAAATCTGCCAGCTGAGCTGCATTGATGGATTCTTTGACTGGAAGGAAGTGAGCTACTTTGGTTAGCTTGTTGATCACAACAAAGATAGAATTGTTCTCCTTCTTGGACTTGGGAAATCTAGTGACGAAATCCATTTCACTGTGGTCGAATTTCCACTCGGGAATAGGAAGTGGTTGGAGGAGACCGGCTGGACGTTGATGCTCTGCCTTCACTCTTCTGCAGACATCACATTCATTCACGAATTGGGCAATCTCCCTTTTCATGCGAGTCCACCAGTAAGATTGCTTGAGGTCTTGGTACATCTTGGAACTTCCGGGATGAATAGAGAGGAGGGAGTCATGTGCTTCGTTCATTATGAGCTTCTTGAGATCACCCTTGGGAACCACAAGTCTGTCCTCAAAGAACAAGGTGTCTTTCTCATCAACGCGATAGCACTTGTATTTGGGAGTACCCTTTGCAATACCATGTTTCACTTTCTACACCATAGAATCACTGAGCTGGGCCTCACGGATCTGATCTTCCAAGGTAGGAGCAACTTGAAGATTTGCAAGAAAGCCTTGCGGAACAACTTGGAGGTTGAGCTTCCTGAATGCTTCACAAAGCTCAGGCTGAAACGGCTTGATACGGAGACTGCTGCAATATGCCTTTCTGCTCAAGGCATCTGCAATGACATTGGCCTTGCCAGGTGTGTATTCGATGCTTGGATCATACTCTTGGATCATCTCAACCCAACGAGTCTAGCGAAGGTTCAGGTTCGGCTGTGTGAAGATGTACTTCAAGCTCTTGTGATCGGTGAAGATGTCCACTTTTCTGCCCAACAGAAGGTGTCTCCACGTGATCAAGGCGTGTACCACTGCTGCTAGCTTGAGATCATGTGTGGGGTAGTTCTTCTCACTTGGCTTCAATTGACGAGAAGTGTATGACACAATCTTCTTGTCTTGCATTAGCACACCACCAAGTCCTTGAAGAGAAGCATCACAGAATACTTCGTAGGGCTTGGACTCATCTGGAGGAGTAAGAACCGGAGCAGAGATGAGCTTTTCTTTGAGAGGTTTGAATGCCACATCACAATCCGGAGACCAGTTGTACTTGACATTCTTCTGCAGCAAGTTGGAGAGAGGCTTGGCAATCTTGGAGAAGTTCTCAACGAACCATCTGCAATAGCTAGCGAGACCAAGGAAGCTTCGGAGTTGCTTGACGTTCTGATGGGGTTCCCAGTTGACAATCGCTTGAACTTTCTCGGGGTTGACAGAAATACCCTCAGCAGAAATGATATGGCCCAAATACAAGATCTTATCGAGCCAGAATTCGCACTTGGAGAACTTGGCATAGAACTTATGTTCACGGAGTCTGTCGAGAACCAAAGGGAGGTGCTTTTCATGATCCTCTTCATTCTTGGAGAATACAAAGATGTCATCTAGATAGACGAGCACAAATTCGTTGGTGTAGGGGTTGAATATGTAGTGCATCATCCTCGAGAATGTGGGTGGAACATTTGCGAGGCCAAAAGACATGACTGTGTATTCATAGGAGCCGCAGCTGGTTCTGAATGCAGTCTTGTGAATATCTTCTTCACGGATACGAATCTGGTGATAACCCATCCGGAGATCGAGCTTTGAGAACACTTTTGCTCCTTTGAGCTGCTCGAACAATTCATTGATGTTGGGGAGCGGATACTTGTTCTTTATTGTCTTCTTGTTCAATGGCCTGTAATCAACACAAACGCGCTCCGTGCCATCCTTCTTCTTGACAAATAGAACACCACAGCCCCAAGGAGAAGTGCTAGGCCTGATTATACCCGTAAACTCTTGCTCATCGAGTTGTTTCTTCAGCTCCTTCAACTCTTTAGGAGAAAGCTTGTACGGACGCCGACATGCTGGCTCAGTACCGGGCTCGAGTTCAATGACGAATTCAACTTGACGATGCGGAGGCATGCCTGGAAGCTCTTCTGGGAAAACATCTTCATATTCCTTGACCACCGGAATTTGAGAGATGGCATTAATCTCGCCCCTGTCATTGAGAGAGAATAGCCTGATTGTGTTATCTCGAGAGGCGAAGATAATCACGTCTTCGTTAGGATGAGTAAGCTTGACTTCCTTATTTGCACAATCAATGTGAGCATCATGCTGGGAAAGCCAATCCATCCCAAGAATAAGATCAATGTCGGAGTTGCCGAGAACAACCGGAGAAGCTAGAAAGCGGTAATCACCCATACGAATAGATACATCTGGAGCATACAATCTAGAATTCATGTGCTTGCCTAGAGAAATAATTGATAACTCCTTGTCCAAGAGTGCCGAAATGAAATCATGTTTGGTAAAGAATGGTCTTGACATGAAGCAAAGTGATGCCCCAGAATCAAACAATACTTTTGCAGGAATAGAGTTAACTGAGAGGTTACCCAATATCACATCAGAAGAATTCTCCGCTTGAGTTGCATTCATCAGATTTACTCTTGCATGCTTGGGATTGTGCTTGACAATAGCAGTGCTGACAGGTGGAGGAGGCGGAACGCGCCTTTGGTTGGGGCACTTGTTAGCATAATGACCCTTCTGAGAGCACTTGTTGCAAACCACTTCTGAGAGAGGACGGTGATAAGGAGCACTTGACTTCGAAGCTTGAAAGTGATTCTTTGACTGATTGCTTTGGTTGGGTGGGTGGGAGAAACCACGGCCACCAGAATGCTTGTTATTGTTGTTGGGAGGTCGGATCACTGGAGGAGGTGGAAGCCAAAACTTCTGCTGCTTTGCAACCACTTGGGAAGAAGAGGAGGAGTCAATAACATCTCTGATCCTCTCTTTGGAAGCTTCCATCTTGAGCTGGGCTGCCTCTTGCTTAAGTGCCATGTTATATAATTGATCAAACTCATCAGGCTCGAACAAGGTGAGAGCTAGTTGGAGTTCATCCTTCAGTCCACCCCGGAACTGATAGATCTTGCTCTTGGCATCTGGGATGTCTTTCTTGGCATAGCAGGCAAGGTTTTGGAACTTGACATTATATTGATAAACAGTCATTGATCCTTGCTTCAGGTTGCGGAATTGCTCATGCATTCCCTCGATGACACTTGTTGGAATGTGGTGGGAGCGAAAATCCTTGCAGAAGTCAGCCCACGAGATTTCACGCCCTTCTTCGGAGTCTTTGTAATGCTGCCACCAATCAGCGGCTTGGTCCTTGAGTTGGAAGGCGACAAACTTCACATAGTCCTCAGGTCTCACGTTACTGCACTCGAAATGCTTCTTGATATCTGTTATCCAGTCTTCATCATCTAGAGGGTCCACACAGTAACTGAATGCCTTTGGTTGGTTTCTAGGAACTGGTTGAGTGTAGCAAAGTGAGGTTGGTTGAACAAATTGCCTTAGCCTTGGTTCCCATGAACACCTTGATTTGCTTGATTTGCTTGAATGTTCTGCATCATTTGCAAAAGCATCTGGGTGTTCTGGTTAGTCGCTTGCATAATTGCTCTCCAGGCCTCAGACGGAGGAGGAGGGGAAGGAGGACGATCAGGAACCTCTTCACCCTCTGGGTTAGCGTTGGGAACCCTTTTAGGAGCCATCCTGAATGAGATGACAACTATTAGCCATTGATTGATAAAAATATATATGCTGAATCAACGGCTAGAAATTGCAACATAAGTCTTCACAAGAACATTCGAATAAGAATGAACGAATGTAATCCACAGATTAATGGTAACAACAATCTTCACGAGAACCCCCTTGGGAGAACAAAAGGTAAATAAAAACAACAAGGAGCAGATAGAACAATTACAAGATAAAAGCTTCGTTCGACATATTCGTGCTGAAAGCTTATGGAATGTGTTACAAAAGGGTTTTGCAATCCCCGGATCAGCATAGCCAAGGACCCTTTAAGATGCAACTCCCGATCGGAACAACGCCCATAAAACTACTTCACTCAATGTAGAACCCCGAACTCTATATCATGCATTCGTTGGAAGAATGCCTATGAGCTACTAGATGAATCCACATATTAATTTCTGAAAGCTTCTAGTTATGCAATCAGGTGTTGGGGATACAGGGGAAGCATCGCGCACTCAACTCTAATCCTACATCCAGCTTTATCCATCCTTCAACACATAACCAGTTATTTCCAAAAACCGTCTACCTTGGACCTTCGAAACGCATCTACTATACAAGCTATGGCAATACTCCCGAACTACCTCCCCAGTACTGGGTGATGTCGAGATTATCTTGCCACTAACCGCATAGGAGAGTTTTCGATGTCGGCCGTCTTAAGTATTCCAGAACTGCTGCGATATATTTCTGACGACAACACCTCGGAGCTCAACTCCCCGGGACACTGCCACAACCCCTAAATGACAGGAGGCATCGAGAACAATGTTCTCGTCACAGAGACATCGGAACAATCCAAACAATACCCGCGTGATCCTAAATTTTTTTTGTGAATTTTTTAGAGTAGAAGAGATAAGAGTAATCGTCAGGAGTCCTCACCAGAGTGAAAAGAGATGAGGAGCAAAAAGAAATCCTACTCTCCTATATATATATGTAGGACTCAAAACATTTTCAAGTGTGTGCCTAAACTCAACCGTCAATGATTCGATCAATCAGTGGGGGCTTCTAGGTCGGAGAAGGCTCTGAATACCAACTTGTAATGCCCAGGATGGGATTATACCTCCTACGTGTCGAGGCACGACTTAAAGGTATAAGCCCATTCTAGAATGATCTCAAGTTTGGTATCTTTGCATGACTCATGTAAAAATAGGGATGAAATTGCAAAAGGATAGTTGGCTTACACTCACCACGTCACACAATACATTACATAAGCAAATCATCATCGAAATAACATCACAGTCCGACTACGGACGAAGATCCAAAAGAAAGATACCAAATACATAAAGCCACAAGGTCCGAATCGCCCCTAGTAGAAACCACTACTAATCATCGGGATAGTGCACATAGTGTCGACTACGTTCTTCATCGAACTCCCAGTACAGCTCCGTGCCGTCACCTGAGTAGTTCACCATAGTACCTGCATCTAGTGTTGTGTAGAATCTGTGAGCCAGGGAGGACTCAGCAATCCCGTTCCCGGGTAGCAAAACTATCTAAGCCTTGGGTGTGGAACAAGACTGAAGAAAGATAAAGGTTGCAGCTGCACTAGCACTAGCTTACGTGTTTAGAGTGAGAAGAGAAGTGCCACGAGCGTCAAAGTGATCACGAAGTGATCCTATCTAAGCACGTCAACCATAACCCCACCATGTTCACTTCCCGAACCCCTTTTGGAAAATGACCTTCACGGTTACTCACGCTGGTAGTGTGTTCTAAACATGGTGTCAAGTTTTCTACAACCGGATATTAACAAATTCCCATCTGCCACATAACCACGGGCACGACTTTCCAAAGTTCAAAACCTTGCAGGGGTGTCCCAACTTAGCCCATTACAAGCTCACGATCTGCGGAGTCGCAACTCCAAGTTGGGAAGGACCGAGTATTCTCGAAATCACGTGCTCAAATTATTCCTACATAGGTAAAACTAATCCAGCAAGACCTCCTGGCGTGCCAACACCCTGACAGTAGCCGCGCGTATCTAGTCTTAAGCCACGACCGGATAGGTCAACCTATAGGAAAATACCAGCCCTCGGGTTCCCCCAAGGTGGCCCTACAGTTCGCCCATTTTGGACCAACACTCAAATCGAGCACTGGCCCAGGGGGGTTGATTAATTAATCCTCGGGTTAATTACTCCCTCGACAAGTTTTAGTTGTTAGGCAAATGGAGTACCAATGTTGGGCCTTGCTGGAAAAGGTTTAGCGCTAAGCTGGTTATCGAGGGGGTCCCATAACCCCAATCGTGTGAGGAACGCAAAATCAAGGAACATAACACCGGTTTATACGGTTCCTAGGGCGGCATGAGTGGAACAAATCACCAAGCAAGAGGCTTAGCCTTCCACCCATTACCAATATAGAGATGATTTATTTAAGAGTTTATATAGTGTGACATCCCAACAATAACTTCAACATGAAGCAAGAATCTTCAAATCTTCTCCTGCAACTAACAATGCTATAAGAGGGGCTGAGCGAAGCTTACATAGGCAAACAAAGGTTTGCTAGGTTGGGTGGTTAGACAGATTCATGGTTACAATAGGAGGCTGACAAACAAACATGGGCCTCGAGGCAATGAGCTAAAGAGCGAGACATCTAGAAATAGGCAAAGATAGTAATGATATCTGGGTCAGGTTATCTTGCCTGTCGAGTAGTCGATGGGATCGTAAGACGGCTCCTCGTTCTCAACCTCGGTAGTAACCTCGTTCTCGTACTCGGTCTCGGCTTCCGGCTCTACTCAACACAAGAACACAATGTGGCACGATATCAAACAAGGTGCAATGCACAATCAACATGATGCAAGTATGATGCACTTATGATGCAATACAAGTCAAGGTATGAAGCACACAAGAACAACACAAGGCAACAAGTTTAAATGAGGCCGAAATCAACTTAAAGCTAATCCTGTAAGTCCTCATATGCATATGTTGAAATTGGTCCAGATCTTAACAAACTTTAAGTTAAAGTTGTTAACTAGCAAGTTAACATGCACCAAGATGATCTACATGAAATTCTAGTCAAGTTTCATATAAAGTTTGCTTAAATCGGAGCTACGGTCTAGAAGATATGAGCAAAACAAGACAAGCATGGCAACGGTGGAAGATGCACTCAAACATCAAGCAAACACATCCCAAACATGTAAACAACATGATATTATGATTATTCATGCAAAATCACACAAGTTTCATATAGGGCACGCTCAAAACGGAGCAACGGTTCAACACATACACACGAAACAAGATACAATGCAAAGCTGAAATTAACAACCACATAGCAACTTTGGAGCAAGGAATATATACTCTACAGCACTCAAACATGATGACAATAAGCATGGACATGAATTAGACATATCCTACAGCAAACAACTCCATTGGAGCAACTCCATAGGAGGCATGGATCAATAGCAACAAGCTACAACATTTTGAACATGCTGTTAAAAACCTGACAGTTATATTTTATAGCAACTTGGGAGCAACAATTAAATAAGCTACAGCAAGCCATATGAGCAAGTGAGGGCATGGATGGATAGACAATAACATGGACAACAAGGAATGATCGTTGGCCACTCAAAGACCTGCATGAGTTTGACTAGGGCATCAAGCAAACATAGCATCAGGATAAGACAGATTCCAGACTTAGTAGAAATTTCACTAAGTATAAAACAGTTATGTAGGCATTGCATGTTTACAAGCATGTTTAAGTCACCTCAAGGCATATCATGGAAAATGGTTTGCACCACAGCAAAGACCACAAGATGGAGATTCTAAAACATATTAACATGTGACAAGGGGACAAACACATCAATAGCAACGAGCTCTTCAAATCAGCATCTCATAACATGTTACAAAACTTAACAGCCACATGCACTTTTGCAACCAAGGTTCACATGGCAATATGAACCCTAACATGCATGCTACAGCAATCATCATGTAGAGCATCTCATAATGAACATTTTGGCATATCATTTGCTTCATTTGGATAAACATGCACCAAGTTATCACATCTCAAACATGGCATGAAAATAACAAGTTACAGCAGTTTATATCAAGTAGCACTCTTGTCACGAAGGTTAAGACATCTAGATGATCTCAAACAAGCATGAGACAATGGAACAAAATGTAGTGCACAACACCACGATCATTTCGATATATCATATGCACAAAACGGATATACGAGTACAAAGTTACGGGCATGCAAAGGAGGCAAAAAAAAGTTACAGATCTGGGACTTGGTGGAAAATCACCTCCGCGAAAATTCAACGCGGGACGGGTTGGACCCGGGACGGAGGGATCCGGCAATTTGGATCGGGGACCGGTGGATCTCGTCCCGATCCGGAGGTTCGCTGGAGTTGGAGGAAGAAGATGACCGGAGGGAGCACCGGCGAGGAGATGGACGGAGGCGGCCGGAGACGGGCGGCGCGGCGGCGCCCGAGGCCGGAGTTGACTGCGGCGGCGGCAGCTTGAAGGGGATCAGCGGAGGAGCTTGATGGAGACGCGGCGGCGGCGCTGGCTTGCGGGCGCGGCGGCGGCGGCTTGCGCGCGCGGCGGCGGAGTGGCTTGCGCGCGGCGGCGGGGTGGCTTGCGCCGGCGGCGGCGGTGATGAAGGTGGCAGGCGGCGGCTGTCGCCGGGGCGGAGGCGGTGCGCCCGGCCTGCGGCGGCACAGGAGGCCGGCGGGGTAGGCGCGGGAGGCGGAGGGCGATCCGGCGATGTCGGCGGCGAACTCCGGCGATGGCGGCAGCAAAGTCCGGCGAGGTGGTCCGGCGAGATGGTGCGGTGAGGTGGCGGCGGTGGAGATGGGATGAGGTGGCCCAACCAATGGGGGGTCGCCACGTGGCGGCGGTGATGACGTGGCGGCCTTCGATTAGTTGGGGTGATGTGGCCGCGGGTCGGACGTGTCCGGCGGCTGCGCGGACGTGTCCGGCGCGCGGAGCGGGAGGAAAATTAGGGTTGCACCGGGATTTCGGGGATGGGGACTGTTTTATAGTTTCTGGGAGCTAGGAAACTCCAAATGAGGAGCGGTTTTCGGCCACGCGATCACAATTCGACGACCGAGATGATGGGAGTGGTTGTGCTGGGTTTGTGGGCTGTTGTGGAGGGGGTCTTGGGCCTTAAAGATGAGGTTCTTTTAGCCCACTAGGTTAACTGTTGGAGTACCAAACGAACTCCGAACGCGACGAAACTTGACAGGCGGCCTACACGTACCAAAACAACATCGCACAACAAGTCTCACGTCATTACGGAAACGATACACGGCCACACACGAAAAAAGGACTCGGGGATGCCACGGGCACGTGTGTGAGCGTCGGAACTCGAAACGGACAACGGGAAGAGGCGAGTGGAACCGGGTGCAAGCGACAACACGAATGCAATGCAATGCACATAACAACATGACATGAATGAAATGCACACACGCACACGACAAAACGAAAAAAACCCGAAATGAAAGAAGAGCCCAGAATGGAATTGATGAAGTCAAAGTTTCATATATTGCCATATTTGGAAAGTGTTACATCTGGGGCATTACACCCTTCGCCGAAAATCCGGTCCCTCATCACAGAAGGCAACCGAAGCCGGCCACGCTCAGCCCGGACATCCGGCCAGAGGCCCGGACATCCGGCTCCTTGTGAGGCGCCGGACATCGGGCCCCCGGCCCGGACATCCGGCGCCTGCCTGCGCGCAGAGACGGGCCTGAGGCTCATGTATCCCTCTCCCACTTACCCCTTAGTGGACCTAGACTATATATACTCCTCCACCTCCTCCTAGTTAGGGCTAGCTTAGGTTTAGCTCATTTGAGACAGAGCTTTGCTCATCCACTAGTGGTTCATCTCCTTGGGAGTGACTGCAGCCCCTCCACGGAGAAGATCCACACGGATCCAAGACCTCTGCGGAGAAGATCCTACGGGATACCAAGACCTCCTCACGGAGAAGACTATTTCTACTTGTATCGTCCGTTGTTGACCGTGGATCGTGTACCTCTTTTGTGTTTCGAGGATCTAGCATATGTGTGACTTGTTCTTGTTGGTTTGAGTGATTCTCTCGTGTTTACCCTCGTGTTCCCTCTCGTGTTCTTCGTGTTCTTCGTGGGATCCCCGCCATTTCGTGAAAAATCGGCCATCTAGGGTTCCACCCTACATTAAGAGGTGAGGGCCTTTGTGATTTGACGGCTCATTACCGCTAGAAGGTGGGGCCTTGTGATTTGACTGCTCGTATAAATGTTGCCGATGAACCAAGGAGGAGCAAAGAACCGTGTGGTATACTACTACTTTCCACTGGAGTAGGACTAGTATGACGGAGGAACACGGAACACGGCAGCCTAGTGCAACATGGCGAACCCACAGCGCCGCTTATCGTTACTCCCTCTTTCTCAGTTTACAAGGCGTGCACGTTCCCCTAAGTCGTCAATTTGACAAACCTAATCGAAGTCATATATTAAGAGAAACATACCATTGTAAACTTTAGATATTCTATTTTCAAACGGTAAATTTTTTTGTGTTATATAGTTTATATTACGGAGATAAAATTGGCAACCTAGGTATACGCATAGGACTTATAAACTAAAACGAATGGAATAGCATTGTTCTCTTCGTGCTTCGCAAAGAACATGACACATGCGGCGAAACACCCAAAGCAAAAGAAGAAGGAAGATTGCCCCCCCCCCCCGAAAAAAGAAGGAAGACGTAGACACAAGTCTGGGGCACTGCTCTCTACATCATGAAGAGTTGACCGCGGAGTCCTAACTGCTTCTTCAATGCCTCCACGACCTTCATCTCCTCACTCGTTCCTCCGCTATCTTCTACATTCTGTCCATGACACGGGATTTCTCTACGCGAGCATTCATCATCTCTTCCATGGCCGCATTACGTACCTTGACAACAGCCAAGTGCTCGATGCGGAGCTTTGCCAACTCCTCCTTCTGTTCCATGGCGAGGGCGTGTAGCATCTTCATGGAGGAACTACTCTTTTCATGCAGCTCCTTCTATCCGGCGTTCTCTTCCTTCAGAATGTCGAGCTCGTGGCAGAGCTTCGCATTGTCCTCCTGAAGTTGCAGGATTTTGCCGGTCGCCTTCTTACCCAAGGCAATACTCTCTCCTTCAGCTGCATCATCAAGCCGGGGGTCAACTCCTCCCGCTTATAGAGCTTAGCAGGCATGTCGTCGAGGCTCACCTTCAGCAGCTCCAGCAAGCCGTCGATGAACTCGTTCTGCTTATTGAGCTGATCGGGCATGTCATCAAGGCATAACGACTCCAGCACCGCGAGCTCCGCATGTTCGCCTCGGGCTAGGGCGCTCCTGGGAGCCCTAGCCTGCCCGTGAGTGATCTTTCGAGGTCTCTGTGAGGCGGTGAGCCCCCTCTTTTTTCCGCGGCCTTGGTCGCCGCTCTGTTGCTACGAGTAGTTCTCGACCTAGAACTTTGCACACCGGCCATGGCAAGGACGGACGAACAAGAAAGACTTATGAGGAGGAAGGTAGAGTGATTTTCGGCTAGGTATAGTTCCCCTTTTTATATCCTAGTACTGCACACCTGCATAGTGGGAACACGATCAAGTTTGATACGTACCAGGTGTGAGTAGGTTTGCACTTAATTATAGCATGATATTAATACTACTACTACTTTGGAATGTGATGCATGGGAACAAGCTAAAGATTAATTGATGGTCGAGGCCCAAAACGGCTCTCGATGAGTTTCGTGGAACACAAAATTCAAGTACTACTCCTCAAATGCTACCGCACAAGTCAGTGATGTAACTGGTCATACATGTCAGACCAAGCCGGTGCGTGTCGCGGGTCTGACCGACCGTCTGTTGGTGCGACCGACCGTAAGAATTACGCGATGGAGACTTCTGGTTCTGGCTTCAGGTGATTGTCATGACCAAGCAGTCAAAAACTCGTGATATATCAATTACCATCTTTTTCAAACAACCAAGTATTTTCACAGGAATACAATGCATATAGATGGAGTGATTGTCACAGTTGCAAACCGCCAGGGAGCCGCAAGTTCAGTGCAGCAACAACCGAGTAGGTCACTACATCGCTAGCGGACAAGGAGGGCAACTCACCGCGCCTACGATGCATCCCCAGCGCCATCACCACAGCTGGCTCTGCGATTTGGCTTCTCCCATCACCCATTTGAACAGTTGCACCGGCTACTCATTCCACCCCGTAGGCATGCGCGTTCTTTCCTCCTAGTCGACTCGGTGAATATGATCTTTGTCATTAGCCCCAGCTCGAAATCAACGCGACGCTGCCAGATGCTGACATCCCTCAGCATCTCTCCCCTGAGATCGACTTGCTCCTGCGCCTTGTGCTTTGCGAGGCGCAACTGAGGGAGTCCTAGATTTGGGGGTCCATGAGTGTCCGGTCTACCGAAGCTGGGCCGGACAGATGGGCTATGAAGATGTTGATAAACTGACATCCCCCGTGTCCGGTTAGGACTCTTGTGTATGTAGAAAGGCAGGATAGATGTTCGGGTGTAATGATTCCTTTCTTCCCAAGTAATCTTTGTAACCCTAGGCCTCCTCTGGTGGATATATAAACTGGATGATCTAGTCTGTAGAGGGTAGCAGAATCACAATTGCATAGGCTAGACTCCTAGTGTTTTAGCCATTACGATCTCAAGGTACATCAACTCTTGTAACCCTATATTCATCAAGATCAATCATGTAGGAAGTAGGGTATTACCTCGATCGAGAGGCCCTGAACCTGGGTAAACATCGTGTCCCCAGTCTCCTGTTACCACCGATCCTTGGACGCAGAGCTTAGGCACCCCTACCCGAGATATGCCGGTTTTGACACCGACAATGGTGCTTTCATTGAGAGATCCGATGTGTACTCGCGAGAAGCGGTCGATGGCTCGTCTCGTCATCAATGACGACATCACCCTTGAAAACAACCTGGCTTTGTGCCAGGTCATCCAGCTTGGTGGGTTCGCTGTATGTGCCCGCATGACCGCTAGGCCGACCGCGCCCCCCACGGTTATTGAGCACCACTCCTATATCGGCTCCGAACATTCCGAAGGCACGACTCCGGTGGATTCATCGTCCTTAAACGAGCTGCTGGATCGTATTACCACCATGGGGCTTTCATCGCCTAAAGATCAGATCATGCTTAAATCCTGTCAGGAGGATGACAATTCCACCCGGATCACTCACCTGGTGGCGGTCATCGAGGAACGGGCCGAAGATACTTCCCCTCGTGAAATGGAGACTGGCGCTATTCGGATCTCCAAACCCTTTGAGTTGAACACACCTATTTCAGGTGGCACTTCGTGTCTTTCGAGGTCAGGGACAGACGCTGAGCCTTCAGGGCACTCAGATCCCACAGGATCGGGATCATCCACATCGGAGGTTGGACGTACCCCGGACATCACATTGGGTCGGGACTCAAATTTATCCACACCCACCCGCCACAGTACATGCTCTCCAAGTAAATCCAGACTCCTAGATATACGTGATCTCCTGTACGTATAGCAGTAGCCCCAAGAGACAGTTCATCACTTCTGGGCCAGACTCCTGCTTATTAAAAACAAGATTAAGGACTGTTGCGACGATGATGCGGTTCCCATATATCACCACAATTGCACGGACGAGGGAGTCTTGAAAGCCCTCAACCGTCGTCGAGTATAGAGTTTTTCGGAATGGTCGCATTTAGTACGAAAGTACTGCGCTATGGAAAGTACTTGGAAGGCCCAGAATACACATCCGAAGCATTCTGTCTTCGTATAACATGTCACTAAAGCAAAACGGACATACCCTAGCAGGGCATCCTGTAAAGTGCCCATTGGTAAGAAAAACAGACCTTTCATAGGACAGAGGTTCGTTCTGGACGAACTCTTAGATAAGCCTTGACAAATACATGCTGCCCTGGACATTACCCCAACCCACAGCCTTAGAGTGTGTTGGGTACTCCAGCAAGTAGCAAAAAGCGGAGACGCAATCCTCGCCACCGCAACTTCAGGGGAGAACAACTTTAACGTCCTTACTCTATTCGAGATATTCTCCTCAATGCAAGAGAGCACATCGCGAACTTGCCGAGGTTCATCAAATAAGCACTGCAAGCCCATGGAGTGATGTGACAATCACTTTTTCTGCCAACGACGAACCGTGAGTCCGGCCGGTCCGAGCCATAGTCGCTCTTGTACTAAACCCAATAGTAGACGGCTTTCGCCTTACTAAAGTACTCATGGACGGCGACATCAGACTCAACCTTATATACAAGGACACGTGATGCGGAGCATCCCACGATCATCCCCATATTCACTTCGATGAGACCACAACTACACACAATTGGACACAAGGTTAACTCGCTCCTCTCCGAACCTCCACTTTCTACATGTGAGACATGGCTACTACCTCAAATATATGTGCTATGCATGACCAGGAACCAAGAGGGAGGCCATGTAACAGCTCGGAGCATTGGACAAGACGGCGAGGACACCAAGTACAAGGATCAAGAGGAGCTGCTGGAAAAGCTACAGGCTCCAGACGTCCGGCCTCCACCGGACGACCGACGCGTCCCAGGCGACCGGACGACTGGCAAACACCGGACGTCCGTAACGGCGATCATAGAAGGAAAATAGGGGAAGTCCGAAGACTTCCGGACGTCCGGACCCTCGCGAGCCACCAGACGTCCGGTAGCCGTCGGACGTCCGCTACATGCTGTCTGCGCACAGTTATCGGGCCAGATGCCCATGTATCCCTCTCCCACTTACCCCTTCATGGCCCTATACTATATATACTCCTCCACCTCCTCCTAGTGAGGGTTAGCATTGGTTTAGCTCATTTTAGACTAGAGCTTTGCTCATCCTTTACGGATCTACTCCACGAGAGAGACCGCGGCCCCTCTACGGAGAAGATCCACCTTGGATTCAAGACCCCTAACGGGAAGATCCTTCGCGGATTCAAGACCTCCTCATGGAGATGAACTTTGCCTTGTATCTTTCCCTTTGTTGTTTATGTACCTTGTGATCTCGTGTGTTTGATTGTCTAATGGATGTGTGATTGGACTTGTTCTTGAGTGTTTTCCCTTGTGTTTTCTCCCCGTGTTCATCGTGTTCTTTGTGGGATCCTCTCCATTTCGTGAAAGATCGGCCATCTAGGGTTCCACCCTACATCAACACGCTTGCAAAAATGCAGGTTGATAAATCCCACATTGAACAAAGTAATACAACCTTCATAGGGATTTTTCCCAGCCGGGAAGCCTAGTGTTCGGGAAGCATTAAGTTCAACGTAGTATTCAGTACACCCGAGAACTACGGGTCGGAGGAACTGCTCTTCCACATTGTCCCCTTCAACATCAGATACAATGCCCTTCTAGGGTGGGACGCTTTCAGGACATAGCCCATTACGGGTGCATGAAGCTCAAAATGCGAGGGCCCAATAGAATAATCATAGTAGCAAGTGATCTGGATAGAACACTCCGGGCCGAGAACAGAATCGCATCCTTAGCCATAGAGGCACTATCCGAAGCCCTCGCGGCCGAAGAATTAACCACCTTACGATCTACGGTGGACAAGGATGACGTAGTCCTTGACAAAAGATCGAAATCTACCTCCTTCAATCCAGCAGATGAAATTATCAAATTTCAAGTCCATCCGACGGATCCCAACAAGAAGGTATCCATTGGTGCACAGCTGGACCCGACAGTAGACAGCGCCTTGCGTGCATTCCTTGCGCGCCTGGCACCCTTCAGACATGTCGGGAATCGCACATAGGCTGGCCGAACACAACCTTAACATCATCAAAGGGTTAAAGCCAGTCAAGCAGTCACTACGACAATTTATCGAATCCAAAAGACAATCGATGGGGGAGGAGCTAGCCAAGTTACTAGAAGCCGAATTCATAAGGGAAATTAAACATCCAGACTGGCTAGCCAACTTAGTCATGGTACCAAAGAAGGATAAATGCTGGCGCCTTTGTGTGACTTTACGGACTTAAAGAAAGCTTGACCTATGGATCCTTTTTGTGACAGCCTGGATTTTGCCCTTTTCTTTTTCTTTTGATTTTCTTAGATTTCTTGATTTTATTTGCTTTTCTGTGGTTATGTGGTTCTGAAAATTGGGAAGACCCTGTCTTCCTAGGTTTTATAGTGGCTTTCCATCCTCATAATCATCCCATGATCCTATCATTTCCATCCTTGACCTAATCCAAAATTCTTTTTCTAGGGAATGTTCCTTTTCTATTAAAGGAATAATTCTTTTTGCCCTAGATTATGAAGCAACCTATATCTCTGTCATTCTAAAAATTTCCAAATAATTCTCATAAATTGTTTGGGTCATATCTTTCTCAAATATGGCATAACATTTCATTGCCATGGTCAGAAATAATTCTCCAATAATCATTTTCCTATCCTGCCCTAAATGGCACTTTACAAATCCAGTGCTATTTATCTTTGGCCAATTGACTCCAAACTTTGTGGACATCTTTTCCTGTCAATATCATTGCCTTGTGCCAAACTTCAACTTCATTTTCCTAGTAAATATTTTCAGCAATTTTCCAAAGTCTCTGTCCAGAAAGGAACTTTGTGAAGGAAATATATTCTAGGCATGTCCTAATGAGGTGAAACTTTGTCACATCCTTCATTTGACCAAATCATGATTCTCTACAAAATTTGAGATCAGGGAGATCATCTATGTGAGCCCAGCTCCAAATCTTGGTTTTTGGTCAGATTTTCACTTTGTGAAGCAACTATATTTTATATTGCTTCATTTGACCTGAAAATTTACCAGGACACTCCTACATCTATACCTACTCCCTCCACCAAGTTTTGGCTCAATCCACTTAGCCATTTACCCTCAGTAAATTCTCCTATTTTCTGGTCAGAATGGAGCTCTATGAAGCAAGTACCACTTTGGTAATTCCAAATGGCATGAAATTTTTACAGCACCTCCATATGGTCAAATAACCCCACTCCACCAAATTTCAGCTCATGTGGAATCACCACGTGAGTGCATCATCCAATTCTCATTTCTGGACCAGATTTGGCAGTTACAAAACAACTACATTAAACCTTGGTCCAAATCTTCTCAAAGTTACGAGGATGAAAGTCCTTTGTTACCTAAACCTTGCAGACAACTCCATTGCCTCGAATCATCATCCTGTTGATCACCAGTGCTCGCCCAAGTTTACTGCAGTAAACTTCAGAGCTCATTTAGCATTTGACCATTGTGTCTTTAACCTAGTTACCACCTTAGTTGCAACCTACCCAGGAAGGACTCCACGCAGACATCGTTTGGCCGACCGTGTGGCACTGTGTGCACCAGTGCACGCGGTGATCACGAGCTTTGGCATGCAATGCGTGCACTCTGCGGGCTTTGGACGCATCTGGGGTGTCTTCTAGGTCCGGCCCCTCTCCCTCTCGTCGTCTTCGTGCTCGTGAGTATGTCCAACAGCTTCACCTCGTCATCGCCGTCCTCCTGGAGCCATCTCCCCCTCCGTAAGCCCCTCCATCAGCGCTCGTCGCCGTGCGCCCACGGGTGCACTGTGGCCGACCGAGCCTTAATGGCGTTCGGCCGCATCTCTCATGTGCCCTCGGCCCCTCCTGCCCTGTGCACCTCTGTAGCTCGTTCGCACCCCCTCTTGTCGTGATCCCGTGCCACCCCGTGCTTGCTGTCAATCGCCAAAGCGTTGGCCGGATCCCCACGGCGACACCCGAGCTTGGTCTCCCTCGCCCGGCTATATATAGGAATCCCCGGCCTTGTTCGAGCACACCACTGGACTCCACACACTCCCAGCTCCCTCCCGAGCCTTTCAACCTCTCGCCGGAGCCTCTCTAGCTCGACCTTCGCCACAATGGCCGCCGCCCCTATCCTCCTAGATTACAGCCAGCCAAGCCTCCTCTCTCCATTCCACCAACCCCAGGAGAACCACAGAAGTCCGGTGATGCCCCCACCGCCATGCCTTGATCGCCGGTGCACTGGAGCCCCGTTTTCCTCCACGTCTGAAATCCTCCTCCGCCGCGAGCTCGACAGCAACCTTCCCCTAGCTCCTCGGCGTCTTCCATGGCCGGGAACGGCTGCGGCTCGTTTCCCTAAGCTCGCTCGTATCTCACATGGCCCGAGTGGTGGTCGGAGTCACCGGGAATCATCGTCGGGGCCATCGGCCTCGCCTCTCCTGTCACTGCCATCGAGAGGAGGAAGAAGGAGTCGAGCGGAGAGAGATGGATAAGGCGGGCCCCACTCGTTATCCGCAGAGCGCCACGGGCCCCCACTGCCACGCGGGATAAGTGGAAGCACACTCTCCGCATTACGCTTTCCCCGTGGGAAAGCGCATTTTGCTGGAGTGCATGACCCGCCGAGCTGCCAGGGGCTTGTGTGTGAATACTTTATTTACAAAATGGCCCCTCATCTTCAAACCCCTATATCTTTTTTATCCCAACTCCGAATCAGGTGATTCCAAAGCCCACTTGTTCGTCTCGTCGAGTCCGTTCTGTTGGTAACATATTCACTATGGGTTGACATACTAGAAATGACCACTTTGCCCTTGCCCGTAAATAGCCCCCTCCGAGAGAGAACTGTTCTAGCGAATCTTTCTGCAGCTTCACCACACCTCTTCCCAGAGTATTCTTCTTTCCCAGGCAAGCCACAACAACCACTTGCATGATAGCCATGCAGTAGCCATGGTTTCTACTTGAACATTTAATAAAAGTTTGCTCGTTATCTGTCTGCTTGTTTGCTACTACTATCATTGTTTCGGTTATGCTCGTGGTTTCATGTTCACCTTCATGATATGTTCTGATGCTTCTTGTTATACTTGCTAGTATTATGGTCACATGTCATGATTGGTAGTAGAAGTACATGCTGGTAGAAGTGATGTTTCTCCTAATGCATGCCTGTCGCTTGTCAAGTACCGTTGATATGCATGTTCCGTTGCAACTAGTTAGTTACATGCTTACTTGGTAGTGTTCTTGCATGGTATTTATTTATTTATGATGCTAGTAGTCATGTAAGCTATGAGTAGTGTTCTATTTGTGATATTCATGCTCGTCAGTATGCCATGCTCATCTGGATAAATGGTTAAATGTTGTTGTGACGCACCCTCATGCTTATGTTGATATCATGTTCATGCATTGTAGTTGCATCATGCTATTTTATCATGGCTCATCTTTTTGCATTCAAGTTTAACCGGATAAAAATGAACTTGAACAACTATTGGCTGAGTCATGGTGCCACCATATCGAGCTGACCAGTGCAGCCACACTTACCTTTATGGGAAGGTCCTAACTAGGTCTATTGTCATGCATCTCGCCGGTGCCTCCAAAGAGGGAAGGTTACGGGCGTGCGATACCCTGGCTCGGTAAGCAGACATAACCTTGTGTGCCCATTGTTGTTGTAAGGATCCATGTCGCTGTTTGGGACGTTTATGTTTTGCCACGACGGTGGTAGTTGGTGCCTTTGGTAGGCACGGGGCCACCCAGGACTTAGCCCAAAGGGGAGTTGGTCGGAGTGGTCGGGAGAGTGTCATGGCAGTAGGACGGTTTTGTCGGAACACCGTTGGTCCACCCGAATGGGAGTGCGAGGCCATGGGTTCTGTGGTGTGGGTATAGTGCGCTACCACTGCAGAGTGTGTGTTTAATCTATCGATAGCCGTGCCCGCGGATAATGGCCCAGTTCGTGTCGGTCACACTATGAGTCAACAGTAATAATAATAACTTGATTAATAACAACCCCAGTTTGATGATGAGAAAGTTGTTGGATGTGATCGTGAGATGATCACGGTGGTATCGAGGATACAGAGTTGTTGGATGTGACTGTGAGATGATCATGGTGGTATCAAGGATACCGAGTTGTTGGATATTTGGGATGTTCTGGGAGATCAGAGTAAGTTGGTGCATAAGTGTCATCATGTTGCATGTAGTATCATCATGCTCTTATGTTCATGCCATCCTTATTCTAGTTGTATTATGTTCATTTGTGCATGCCATGTTGTTCTGTTAGCATCATACTCATGATTGAATTAACCTGCTAATGACGTGTTGTTGTTTGTCTTGACTACTTTTGGTTTATTGTGAGCTTGCAAGTACATTCAATGTACTGACCTGGTGTGTCATGCCAGTTTGCAGGTCATGCATGGATTGCTTGCTTGTTTTGGTGTGGTTCCTGTGTTCGTGAGCTAGGATAAACGTTCCAGCCAGAGTCCCTGCGGACTGGAGTCCATCATCGTCGTTCTTTGTTCCGCTGCCAGTAGAGATTCCGCTGCCTCGAGTTGTTATGCTGCTTGCATAGAGCGACTATGGTTGGCGTAGCGTCGCTGTGCCAGTGTTATTCATGTAATATCGAAGGCCTTGTATCCATATTCGCGTTGTAATAGAAAGCTGGTTTGTTCTATGCTAAGTAGTTCTGTATTCCAGAAGACTTCACCTCGATCTTTCGGCTGCAATACGGGGTGTTCCGGTTTCTCTGAGTCGGGGTGCCACAGGCTTGGTATCAGAGAAGGTCTAGCTGTAGAGCGTCCTAGTCCGCTGGAACGTTAGAAAACGGTAGTATAGGGTCTGGTTGTTGCCCTTGCTTGCTGCATTTGGTTCTTGCATTTGTTTGATGCCTATAGTCTTATTCGGTTACGTCTAACCCCTGTTTACTGCGTAGATGGCGGTCAACTTCCATGATTTCAGTGCCATCCCCAGAGCTCCCTGTGCTATTCCTATTGAGTTCAGTCCCACTCCTGCACCTCTCAGCTTTGCCACCCTCCTTGGAGACATGTGGCGTAGCATTTATCCCCTCGGAGATCAACCCCAGTATCAAGTATTCCAATTTTCTGCCGGAGGAAGAATCCTGGAATATGTTGCTCATGTCCATCTGTCAGCCCCGATTCCTGTCGGTAAGCGCACCTGTAGTTTCCACGGTGGTTACGGCGCTACTCCCTAGCGTGCCGTTCAGCTTGCCGCAACGGCAGGAATCACCGGTCTTTGTCGTCAAGAGAGCATGGTGCATGAAAACCGTGCTTATCAGTATTACCCCACCATCATCGAGAATCCTAGGCGAATTCAGTTTCCCTCTGTCAACCCTGAAGATGACCCGTCTATCCTCACCATGTCTCGCTACATGACGGCCGAGTGTCTTCTTATTTCCGAGTTAGTCCGAGACGTCATGCGAGTCAGGAGATTGCTTGGTGCCACTTTACCTTAGTCTCCGCTAGCTTCTCAAACCCCTTCGCCTCGTCCATCTGGAGTTTCGGAGTCAGCCGTCCCGCTAGATACTTCGTCAGCTCCCGAGCGTTTTCTCAAGCGTAGGGTGTAGTCCCTCTTGTAGTACATGTGCATTTGCTGTAGTATTATGCTTGTGTGTGCTTGTATGTCCCTGTGTGAAATAGTTTCGTAACTTGTGTGCTTTATTTAGCTTGTTTTCTGTGTGGTTTGTGCCACCGCTCGTTTTCTCGTGCTTCTTTGTTTTGAATCTTCGTTGTTACCCCCTTATGGAAATTGCTCAATCAACACACCGGATCAGAAGAAGCAGTGAGAAGTAAATATATACACCAAGGAAATCAATTAACAGTAATGAGATTTTCAGCCGATAGCATTGGATTGCAGACATTTGGTCTGGATACAGATTATCTTCTGCTCAGACTTTTAGTAACAAGTACCTGTTAGAGATCCATCTTTATTGAAGCAATAATTAAACTAGCAGGAGAACAAAATTGGATCTAAGTCCAACATGCATTTTAATTAAAGGTATGGTCCGTACACACTTATTGATTCTGCCATGAGTCAGATTTAATACGCGCGACACCCAGAAGTCAGTCCAAATATGTAATGAATTCGGCAAGGACAACCAGACAATTCTTGTCATACAAATAATCAGCAGTCAGAACGACAAGAATATAATATATATATTCTAGTCAGTCTTTACAATTTATCAGCAAAAAGTACAAGGAAAAATTCCCCAGTCTGCATCAGTAAGGTATGAATAATTTTCCCATTCAAGACATTCAGTACTCTTCCATAAGATGCTGCAGAAGCTTTTGGCATAATATACCAAATCTTCACTAGTAAGTCTTTAAGGGGGGAAGCTTCTGAGGTACCGTACCCAGTCTTCCTCAACAAGCTATCCGCCGAAAGCCTCGAGCACAAGCTATCCAGTCTTCCTCAGCAAGATATCTCAGTGATTTCCAATGCAAGCTGCCCAGTCTTCTTCAGTACGACACTCGTACAAGAGATTAAACAATAAATTGTTGGCATACGGCAGTTTATTTCAAGTGTCAGATCTGCAACAGTTAACTCAGAAATGAGAATCAGTCGGAACAAAGGTATGATGGCAGAATATTGCCTATGACAACACTAAGGATCGCGAAAATAATCAAGGGTATATAATGCCCAGTCTTTCAGTTAAAAATCCAGAAACTGAAAATAATAATGAAGGATCAAGAACGACAATACAGTAAGGGTCTCACATCAGGACAACTTGCTCAGTCCACAGTATGCTCAGAACTGACAAGCATTGAATACCCGAGTCTATCACGTCCGACCTCAGGATAGCTCAATACATTGACCTCAGCGAAGCATCGCACGGACATTCATGGATATACCGACAAAATACAGAATCAGTGAGCTGGTGCATTTTTCTATTCAAACACATCAAGCAACAATCAAACCTCTGGATACTCGAGACTATGAGGCCAATCAATATAAGTCGGAAACTCCCGCAAGACGCTAGAATCGATCAAACGAACAGGTATGGTTCACATCACAGTTCTAAACCCAGAAGGCATGCATATATATATTCGAGCGACACGATGCCTGGATAAAAGAGAATTCTTTGTTCCACGGGAAGGTATTCCCAACTCCGTGGAATATTCTCGATACTCGATACCGACTAATATCTCTCTCAAGGATCAATATCGAGAAGGACACGTATGTCAGAACAATAATCTTTTGGACCTCAGCTAAGTTAGAAGTATGAAAAGAAAATTTTGAGACAGCATGACCAGGAACATATGAGGCAAGCCCGGTTAAAATGTGAGGTACGGTACAACAAACCACACCAGATCAAGGCAGTCAGTCAGATCAAATCTAGTGGAAATATTACATGGGAACATAATGCGAGAGTGAATAAAAGAAACCCGAGTTGGAAACGGTTTCTTAAATCCAGAATATTTACTTGTTCCCTAAGCACACAAATCTCGAGGATGAGATTTCTTTAAGGGGGGAAGGTTCGTGACAGCCTGGATTTTGCCCTTTTCTTTTTCTTTTGATTTTCTTGGATTTCTTTATTTTATTTGCTTTTCTGTGGCTATGTGGTTCTGAAACTTGGGAAGACCCTGTCTTCCTAGGTTTTATAGTGGCTTGCCATCCTCATAATCATCCCATGATCCTTTCATTTCCATCATTGACCTAATCCAAAATTCTTTTTCTAGGTAATGTTCCTTTTCTATTAAAGGAATAATTTTTTTTGCCCTAGATTGTGAAGCAACCTATATCTCTGTCATTCTAAAAATTCCCAAATAATTCTCAGAAATTGTTTGGTTCATATCTTTCTCAAATATGGCAAAACATATTATTGCCATGTTCAAAAATAATTCTCCAATAATCATTTTCCTATTCTGTCCTTAATGGCACTTTGCAAAGCAAGTGCTATTTATCTTTGCCCAATTGACTCCAAACTTTTTGGACATCTTTTCTTGTCCATATCATTGCCTTGTGCCAAACTTCAACTTCATATGCCTAGTAAATATTTTTCAGCAATTTTCCAAAGTTTCTGTCCAGAAAGGAACTTTGTGAAGGAAGTATATTCTAGGCATGTCCAAATTAGGTGAAACTTTGTCACATCCTTCATTTGACCAAATCATGATTCTCTACCAAATTTGAGCTCATGGAGATCATCTATGTCAGCTCAGCTCCAAATCGTGGTTTCTGGTCAGATTTTCACGTTGTGAAGCAACTATACTTCATATTGCTTCATTTTAGCGGAAAATTTACCAGGACACTCTTACATCAATACCTACTCCCTCCACCAAGTTTTACTCAATCCACTTAGCCATTTACCCTCAGCAAACTCCTAGTTTCTGGTCAGAATGGAGCTCTGTGAAGCAAGTGCCACTTTGGTAATTCCAAATGGCATGAAATTTTTACAGCAGCTCCATATGGTCAAATAACCTGATAGAGGCGAGGGGCCCGATCTTTCGATGAGATGTTAATTATCGATTTGGTAGAGCCGACTTTGACGATCCGACTACAAATGTGCACGACGTTGCGCCTTAGCAATCGCTAAACCAATCTTCAGGGGTTACTGACAATGCCAGAAGCATGATCAGACTGACCACGAAGGTCTATTTCTGCATGCAATCGAAGAACAAGCAAGAACATGATAAAGCAATTTGAATATTGAAAATATATATGAAGTATTGATAAAGGTGGGGATCTGATGCGGAGCATCCCAAGGTCATCCCCATGGACCTACCATCGTCTCACCAAGTGCCGAGTGGACCCATGACACGCGCTCGAGCACGAGCTCTCGAGACCGAGGTGACTTCACTCCTCTCTCAACCTCGTTTCGATTCACATGAGACATGACTACTACCCTCATCAAAAACTCTATGCATACTCAGGCACCTCGAGAGCAACCATGGAGAAACCAAGGAACAAGAGGAATCGAAGAAGGAAGACAGAGGAGAAATCTGCCAAGTCTCAGACTGGCCGGATGATCCGGAGGACGACCCGGATGATCCGGGCAGAGCCCGGACGATCCAGAAAATGCGCACCCCAACACCCGAAGCCACTTCGCCAAAGCCGGCTCATCCGGAACCAGTCCCGGATCATCCGGCCGCACTCGGACGTCCGGACCAGGACCCGGACATCCGGACCTCTCGCTGCAGAGAAGACGCAGCCGGATCATCCGGACGCCGCCCCGATCATCCGGACCCGCAAAGCCCGGATCATCCGGACAAACATCCGGATCATCCAGACCGTGCCTGTGTGCATGACCTTGGGTCGAGGCCCATGTACCCCTTTGCCCCTCCTTCCTTATATATAGCACTCCACCCATACTTTCTAGGGTTAGCTTGGTGATAGCTCATCTCATCCTTAAAGGTTCCTCTCCCCACGATACCGCGACCTCTTCGGAGAAGATCCACGCGGATTCAAGACCTCCTTCACGGAGAAGAACATCAAGACCTCCCCACGGAGATGACTACCGCTACTTGTATCGTCCTTAGTTGATCATGGATCGTGTAGCACTCTTTGTGTCCCCGGATCTAGTATTTGTGTGACCTAAACTTGTTGATTTGAGTGTTTTCTTCTTGTCCCTCTTGTGTTTTTCCTCATGCACCTCGTGTTCATCCTTGGGATCCCTCCTTTTCGTGAAAGATCGGCCATCTACGGTCCCACCCTACATCATCTATGGTATCATGAGCCTAGGTTGATCACGAATTTGGAGCCCCACACCTTGTTTTCTAGCTTGTTTTTGTTGTTTTTCGTCCAATTTCGAAAATCCCCACAAAATTAGCCTTACAATTTTTTTTGTGATTTGTGTGTTTTGATGAGATTTTATTGATTGTGATTCGTGGTTGAGCTGTGTGACAAGTGGATTTCCCTTTACCCCACCTCTCCCACCCTCAAATCCGCCCAAAATCCCAGAAAAATTCATTTTCCACCGAATTTTCACCTCTTCCCCGAGTTCATCCCGAGCAGGTTGACCCACCCGGATCATCCGGACAGGCATCCGGATCATCCGGACTACCCTGACGGAACTGCTTTCTGCAGTTTTTCTCAGCCACCGTTTCCGCCACCGCAACAACCCTAGATACCCCTTATGCTACATCCTCGACATATAACCCACCACCACCTCCATTGCATACCGTCTTCGATACTATTTCGCCTCATTTTGTCTTGGACACATTTGAGTTGTGGTTTCTCCGTTTCCGTGTGTCTTTTGGCTATATCGGAGCGGAACGACATCGACAAGACCACCTCTCTACGTCGACAAGGACGGTAACATCGACGACACATTGTATACTATCTTGCAATTGCATTGATAAAACCTCATCGACCATTTTAGGTAGCTTTCCCATCGAGACTAGCCATTTGAGTATTGCCAAGCCACGACACTTGTGCACATTAGTGATAGTCATAGATATTGCATACTACATCATCATATATCCGTGTGACACAAGAGTGTTCCGCATACCCAATAGCTATCTAGATCCAAGAAGCATGCATAAGTGGCCAAAGAAAGAGCTCACAAGCTATTAAGAACAAGATCCATCCAAATCTTATAAGCAAAAGCACAATAGAATGAAATGCCTTGCATCAAAAGAGATCATATCATATAGCAATACATCATCTTGTGCTCAAGAATCGGCACATCATACACTCATAGCATACTTGTGATAGGAAGTCGTTACGTTGCCTTTATAGGTCGTGCACAAGTGCGTATCCGCCTATTAAGCAATCGGTTATCGTCTCTCTAGCGTTGTGCAACAAGAGCATTTTCTGTGGATTCCACATTTTCACTCACTTTTGGTTGCACAACCACATATATCTATCCGTGCGTGTGTTCCGTGTGCTACTTATTGCTTGTGATCTACTTGTTGCATGAGCCAATTGTGAATCATTTTCAACATCATTGAATCTTACTCACTTTTTGCATTGAATTTGTGCCACCATCCTAACCAAGCTCCTCTCAAAGCTTTACTTGTGTAGGTGTGAGAATCGACAACAAGTGGTACCAATAGTGCTATTTCCGGGTTACATTATTGAGTGATCATTGATCCATTTTAAACTTCGGTCAAGGTACATTTGGTATTGTCTTCTCCTTTCTCCCACTCACATACTTGCTTGTGATGATGGATAGGCCAAGTACATCTACGAACCCGCTCTTCGATGATCCTCAAGAATCGAACAACTACGTCACCAAACTACATCTTTTCGGTGTCCAACGAGCTCTACATCAAGAAAAGGAAGCTATGCGAGAGCACATTGAGCAAGTCGCCGCCGACGCGTGCCAATTTGAAGCAAGAACAAGAGAGCATTTCGACATCATCAACACCAACATGTCTACTCAATTCGAAGCTCTACGAACATTGATAGTCAACCGACGCTCCTCATCCACATCTTCTCAAAGACGAAGCCGCTCAAGTCGCCATACCGACTACACGTCTGGCTCAAGTACCCCTACATCAAACACTCTTCATCAATACGCACGTCAAGCTCGACATGACAACCGGAATCCAATTCATGACAAGAGCTCCTAAGAGCTATTTCAAGAGCAAGAAAGTCGACATCGTCAAGACCAAGCTACACTTGAGCAAGCACAAGAACAACAACGACTACACCAACAACAACAAGAGCGAGCACGTCAACACCAAGAAGAACAAGATGCCGCGGCTCATCGTCAAGCACAACAACGCCGAGAAGCTCAAGCTCTTGAGGCGCAACGAGCATTACGTGATTCACATTTCAATGTGGCAACTCGCAATCGACACACTCGTCAAGAAGAAGATTTCCTTCACGATGAGATGCAAGAGAGGCGCCACCAAGCACGAATGCAAGAAGAAGTTCCTCCTCAAGCATGACAAGAGCAACAACCTCAACAAGAACCACAAGCTCGGCAGGTACACCATGAAAATGAATATCTACTCCGCCAAGAGAAACATGAGATTGACAATCGTCCAAATCAAGAACGCCTTCACAATAGGCAAGCCACCAATGAAGAGCATCGGTATGGCAAGCTTAAGTTCACCATGCCAAAGTTTTACGGAAGCATTGATCCTGAAGACTACCTCTCACGGGCATTGAAGGTTGACAAGATCTTTCGCCTACACAACTTTGATGAAGAAAAGAAGATTGCAATGGCTTCCCTTGAGTTCCAAGACTATGTTCTCATTTGGTGGGAGCAAATCATAGCACAAAGAGAAGCAAAAGGCGAACCTCCTATCACTACTTGGGCTCAAATGAAGGAAGTCATGAGAGCATGCTTCGTGCCAACACACTACAATCGTGACTTGTTCAAGAAGCTACAACTCCTCAAGCAAGGTACCAAGTCCGTTGAAGAGTACTACAAGGAGATGGATATTGCCATGATACGAGCAAACATCACAGAAGATGAAGAACAAACGATGGCAATATTCTTGAATGGACTCAACTATCCTATCAAGAAGATTGCGGACTTTAAACCATACACAAATCTCCTCGAACTAGTACACGAAGCCACCAAAGCGGAGCGACAAGTTCAAGAGGACTACAAGTACTCCAAGTTCACCTCCAAGAACTTCGGCTCTTCCAATCAAGCTCCAATGACTTCGGTTCCTCCTACCTCTACCAAGCCATCTACAAACTTTGGTGACAAGTCAAGCTACAAGAATGCAACTACATGAAGTCAGCCACCTTCTACGAGCAACTTCAAGCCAAGAGCTTCATCATCTACAACTCCAATCGAGGACAAATCAAAGACGAGTTCCATCAAATGCTTCAAGTGCCAAGGGCGAGGCCACAAGTAATTTGAGTGCAAGACCGTTCGTACCATGATCATCAATGATGACGGATCTTACGACTCAGGTTGCTCGTGCTCCGGCGTGGTCAATAACCTCTCGGAGTTGGTTTAGCGATTGCTAAGTGATGAGGACATCACTAACAAGGGCCTAGATTGGACAAGAAGGATGAACATTGGAGCAAGATCAAGCATGGAGATGATGGCATGCGCAAGGGGAACAAGAACGGAGTTACAAGTGATGATTTCAGGACTTTGAAGCCACCATAATGAGTGCGTGAAGCCTTGGACGAAATATACAAGATGCCACTTCATAAATTTTGTCCAGAGGCTATTATAGGTGCTGCGTCACCTTATTATTTGGCCAGGCCCATGTAATTTCAAAATACTTGAGTATAGGCTGTTTTTAGAGTCCGTATGTGTGGGGAAACAAGAGTTAGGGTTGGTTTTGGACCCCTCCTCCAAGGGCCACGAAATTCCCCCCTCTCCCCCCATATATACAGCCCTTAGGGCATCGTTTAGACTTTGGGTTTTGTTTAGATTAAAGTTCGCCATAGCTGCAATTTCGCGTACTTCGTTTGTGTTCAATGACCAGACAAAGACGTCACAGAACCCCACCTTGATCAATAAAGCTTTCCTCTTATATTCATAATATCCAGATTGCAATCTTAGTTTCTTGCTTGTTCTTCGTTTGCTTGCTGGAAATAGACCCTCGTGGTCAGGTTGATCGTGCTCGGGCGTGGTCAATAACCTCTCGGAGTTAGTTTAGCGATTGCTAAGGCGCGACGTCCTCGCACGTTCGTAGTCGGATCGTCAAAGTCTACTCCACCAAAAACGATAGCCACCATCTCATCGAAAGACGAGACACCTTTGCCTCTATCAAGTGGTATCAGATTTCCAGGTTGCTCGTTGAAATTTTACAGTTTTCGTAGATTAGATCGAGTCTGTTCTTCATTCCTATAGTCCACGAAAAAGCCAAAAAAAAATTTATGGTTAGTTCCTCTTATCCGAACCAGTTTGAGCCTTCGCATAGTCTTTTCAGTATTTTTCTTTGTTGAATTTGTGGTTGCATCGTCGTGTCAAGTTGCTGGTCTTAGCGTCTAGTCTTTTAGAGTTTCGAGTTCTGGTCATAAGTTGTCATGCCGCCGCCGCAACATGTTCATCGCTGCTGCCACATACCACCACTGATCCGTATCCATATACCACCACCAATCTGTATCCATATACCACCACCAATCCGTATCCATATACCACCATCGGTTCCATATACCATCTCCGCTTCCATATTCGACCATCATATACCCACTACCAATCCGAGTTCTTTTCGTTTTAGATTGGCTTTCGAGATCCATCTAGTTTCGGTTTCGTGTTTCCATGCCTGAGTAGGTCTCGGGAAAAAAATCAGGCAATCCGGAGACCCCCGAGCAGTTTTTAGGCCAAAATTTCGACAGGTGAAAATATTTTTTCCCTATCCTATTATTAGACTTTGCTGAGTCTTTTGAGACCCGTGCCATCAAACTATTTTTTTACCGCACTTTTTCGTCGTCGCTGCCCTGATTCTGAAAAAACATCAAAAATATTTCGTGCCTATAATCTTAGTTTGACTTGGGAAGAGTTTTGAGACACTTGCCATTATAGTGATTTTCGGTAGAAAAAAGATCGCAAAAAAAGCAAAAAAAAATCAGAGTGTGCTTTCCCCTTGATTACGTGAAGCGCCGTGATTTTGTTAGTGTTCTAGGCTCGTGTCTCTAGTACGGTCTAGCCTAGGACCAGCACAGTACCGTCGTTGAGCGTTTATTCAACTTTGCATCTCTGAATTGATTATTTCTAACATTTTTGCTACCATATTATAAGCTTTCCTAGCTCCACATACATCTAAGTCGTGCGTTTGACTCTCCCTGGTTATCGTTTTATCCAAGCTTTGAGAGTTTTGACTACCACGGTTGCCGATCACCACCTGCTGCTGGGTAAGAACTGGTTAGAATTTGAGATTTGCTTGACGGATTTGTGACACCCCACCACCACCATTTTCTAGATGTCTATAGGATCATATTTTTGTGTGTTTCTATTGGTGCTAACCATGCCAGGATCACAAGTCGACGAGACTGACTGGGAGAACATGACAAACAAAGAGTTGCATGATAAATTTCAGCAAATAATGGGTCAACAGGTAGAAGATGTGATGACCAGTTTTGACAACGCACTAGCACGGATGGATGGCATTGAGAGGTCAATTGACACCAAGTTGGATGCCAAATTTGCTGAAGTTCTTGCGCGTCTACCTCCACCTGCCGCACCATTCCAACAACAACAACAACAACAACCTTCACGTCACGAAACCACCCTCCGCAAAGCGTGCCGTGTCGCTCTTCAGCCTGGCCAAACTATTGGTGCTGCTGTTGATACTTCTGTGGCTCCTGCTGCTGCTGAGGAGGAGGACGATTACGCGGAGGATTACGAGGACGAGTTTGATGAAAATCAGAACTACATGCAACAACCAGCACCACAACCACCAGGTCGTCCACATGGATATAATCGCAATGGTAGGGCTGCACCGCACCCTCAGGTACGTGATCATGACCGTCTCCCTAAACTAAAATTGAATATTACAGCATTTGAGGGTAGATATGTTCCTGATATATATCTTACTTGGGAGTTAGAAACTGAACAACGTTTTACATGTTTAAAATCTCCCGAGGAGATACGTGTCGCTGCTGCTCTTTGTGCTTTCACTAGTTTTGCTTGTGTGTGGTGGTCTGAAAATTGTAGATTACATCCAGATAATATTCCAACTACTTGGGCTACTTTCAAAACTGCTATGCGTACTCGTTGGGTTCCACCATATTATCAACGCGAATTACTTCAGAAATTGCAGCGTTTAAGACAAGGAAAAAATTCTGTAGAGGAATATTATCTGGAATTACAAACTGCCTGATTAGATGTGGTATTGTTGAAGATAATGAGGATATGTTTGCACGTTTTATTGGTGGCTTAAATAGAGAGATTCAGACAATTCTAGAGTATAATGAGTATAATAATATCACTCGTTTATTCCATCTTGCTTCCAAAGCTGAACGTGAAGTGCGGGATTGACAGGCCTTGGCACGAACTTATTTTTCTACAGGTCGACCTTCATCATGGACACCGTGTGCATCATCTACTTCGACACGTTCGGCTGCACCACCGCCTACTTCATCCGTCACTGCTAGCCGTGATAAAAGCAAATAGGCACCACCACCATCAACCACTAGTACACCTTCCGGTCCTGCGCAGAGCTCTTCTTCATCCATGGCATCCAATGGGCTAACACATGATGTTATATTTCGTCGTTCCACTGGTCGTGGTAACTATGCGAGCAAATACCCATCGCAGCGTGCCATGATTGCTACTGAGGATGGTGGTTATGAGTCCGCTAGTGACTATGATGAGGAGATTTTGGCTTTTATTACACGTGAAGAATATGGTGGAGATGATTCTGAAAATCTGACGCAATACATGGCTGTTGAAGACGGTGACAGGTATGAATGTTTAGTTGCTCAACGTGTTTTGAGTGTGCAGGTCACACAAGCAGAGCAAAATCAGAGGCATAATTTGTTCCATACAAAGGGAGTTGTGAAGGAACATTCTGTTCGCTTCATCATAGATGGAGGGATCTGCAACAACTTGTCTAGCATGGAGATGGTGGAGAAGTTATCTCTCACCACAAGACCACATCCACATCCTTACTACATCCAATGGTTCAACAACAGCGGTAAGGTGAAGGTAACACGTACTCTTCATGTGCATTTTAGTATCTCCACATATGCTGATTATGTTGATTGTGATGTGGTACACATGCAAGCATGTTCCTTATTACATGGTAGACCATGGCAATTTGATAAAAATTCTGTACACCATGGTAGAAACAATCAGTATACTCTTGTTCATAAGGATAAATGTATTACTTTGCTTCCTGTGTCTCCTGATTCCATTTTGAAAGATGATATTAGTAGAGAAAATAAAGCAAAACAGGAGCAAAATAAGAGTGAAAATCAGATTGTGGCAAAAGAATTTGAGCAACAAATGAAGCCTAATAACACACCATCATCTCATGTTGCATGAAAAATTAAATTAAAAAGTGGATGTTTACTTGCCACCAAATCTGATATTGATGATCTAGATTTAAGCAAATCTGTTTGCTATGCTTTTGTGTGCAAAGAGGCATCACTTTCATTCGAGGACGTGCCTTCCTCTTTGCCTCCTGCTGTCACAAACATTTTGTAGGAGTTCGCGGACGTCTTTCCACAAGACGTGCCACCAGGATTGCCACCTATTCGAGGGATTGAGCATCAGATTGACTTAATTCCCGGTGCATCGCTACCCAACCGCGCACCATACCGTACCAATCCAGAGGAGTCGAAGGAGATTATGTGTCAAGTACAGGAGCTACTCGACAAAGGTTATATACGCGAATCCCATAGTCCTAGTGTTGTTTCTATTATTTTAGTGAAGAAAAAGGATGGTACATCGCGTATGTGTGTTGATTGTAGAGGCATTAATAATATTACTATTCGTTATCGTCATCCTATTCCTAGGCTAGATGATATGCTTGAAGAATTGAGTGGCCCTACAATATTCTCCAAAGTTGATTTGCGTAGTGGACACCATCAAATTCGTATGTAATTGGGAGATGAATGGAAAACAGTATTTAAAACTAAGTTTGGATTATCTGAGTGGTTAGTCATGCCTTTTGGGTTAACTAATGCACCTAGTACTTTCATGAGATTAATGAATGAAGTTTTACGTGCTTTCATTGGACGATTTGTGGTAGTATACTTTGATGATATATTGATTTATAGCAGATCTTTGGAGGAACATTTGGAACATTTATGTGCTGTTTTTATTGCTCTACATGATGCACGTTTGTTTGGTAACCTTGGAAAGTGCACCTTTTGCACCGACCGAGTATCTTTTCTTGGCTATATTGTTACTCCACAGGGAATTGAGGTTGATAAAGCCAAGATTGAAGCTATTGAGAGTTGGCCGCAGCCTAAAACGGTCACACACGTGAGGAGTTTCCTTGGCCTCGCTGGATTCTATAGGCGTTTTGTGAGAGATTTCAGTAGCATTGCTGCACCTCTCAATGAGCTTACGAAGAAGGATGTGTCTTTTGTTTGGGGTACTGCACAGGAAGAAGCATTCACGGTATTGAAAGATAAGTTGACACATGCACCTTTACTCCAACTTCCTGATTTTAATAAGACTTTTGAGCTTGAATGTGATGCTAGTGGAATTGGGTTAGGACCTCGCACGTTCGTAGTCGGATCGTCAAAGTCTACTGCACCGAAAACGATAGCCACCATCTCATCGAAAGACGGGACACGATTGCCTCTATCAAGTGGTATCACCACCTGCTGCTAGGTAAGAACTTGTAAGAATTTGAGATTTGCTTGACGGATTTGTGATGCCCCACCACCACCATTTTCTAGTAGTCTGTAGGATCATATTTTTGTGTGTTTCTATTGGTGCTAACCATGCCAGGATCACAAGTCAACGAGATTGACTGGGAGAACATGACAAACAAGGAGTTGCATGATAAACTTCAGCAAATGATGGGTCAACAGGTAGAAGATGTGATGAGCAGTCTTGACAACGCACTAGCAAGGATGGATGGCATTGAGAAGTCAATTGACACCAAGTTGGAAGCCAAATTCGCTGAAGTGCTTGCGTCTACCTCCACCTGCTGCACCATTCCAACAACAACGACAACCACCTTCACGTCACGAAATCGCCCTCTGCAAAGCGTGCCGTGTCGCTCTTCAGCCTGGCCAAACTATTGGTGCTGCTGTTGATACTTCTATGGCTCCTGCTGCTGCTGAGGAGGAGGACAATTACGCGGAGGATTACGAGGAAGAGGTTGATCAAAATCAGAACTACATGCAACAACCAGCACCACAACCACCAGGTCGTCCACATGCATATAATTGCAATGGTAGGGCTGAACCACACCCTCAGGTACACAATCATGACCGTCTCCCTAAACTAAAATTGAATATTCCAGCATTTAAGGGTAGATATGTTCCTGATATATATCTTACTTGGGAGTTAGAAACTGAACAACGTTTTACATGTTTAAAATATCCCGAGGAGAGACGTGTTGCTGCTGCTCTTTGTGCTTTTCACTAGTTTTGCTTGTGTGTGGTGGTCTGAATATTGTAGATTACATCCGGATAATATTCCAACTACTTGGGCTGCTTTGAAAACTGCTATGCGTACTCGTTGGGTTCCACCATATTATCAACGTGAATTACTTCATAAATTGCAGCGTTTAAGACAAGGAAATTTTTTTGTAGAGGAATATTATCAGGAATTACAAACTTGCCTGATTAGATGTGGTATTGTTGAAGATAATGAGGCTATGCTTGCACGTTTTATGGGTGGCTTAAATAGAGAGATTCAGACAATTCTAGAGTATAAGCAGTATAATAATATCACTCGTTTATTCCATCTTGCTTCCAAAGCTGAACGTGAAGTGCAGGATCGACAGGCCTTGGGACGAACTAATTTTTCTGCAGGTCGACCTTCATCATGGACACCGCGTGCATCATCTACTTCGACACGTTCGGCTGCACCACCACCTACTTCATCCGTCACTTCTAGCCATGATAAAAGCAAACATGCACCACCACCATCAACCAGGAGTACACCTTCCGGTCCTGCACAGAGCTCTTCTTCATCCATGGCATCCAATGGGCTAACAGATGATGTTATATGTCGTCGTTGCACTGGTCGTGGTCACTATGCGAGCAAATGCCCATCACAGCGTGTCATGATTGCTACTGAGGATGGTGGTTATGAGTCCGCTAGTGACTATGATGAGGAGATTTTAGCTCTTACTACACATGAAGAACATGGTGGAGATGACTCTGAAAATGAGACGCAATACATGGCTCCTGAAGACGCTGACAGTTATGAATGTTTAGTTGCTCAACATGTTTTGAGTGTGCAGGTCACACAAGTAGAGCAAAATCAGAGGCATAATTTGTTCCATACAAAGGGAGTTGTGAAGGAACGTTCTGTTCGCGTCCTCATAGATGGAGGGAGCTGCAACAACTTGGCTAGCATGGAGATGGTGGAGAAGTTATCTCTCACCACAAGACCACATCCACATCCTTACTACATCCAATGGTTCAACAACAGCGGCGAGGTTAAGGTAACATGTACTGTTCGTGTGCATTTTAGTATCTTCACATATGCTGATTATGTTGATTGTGATGTGGTACCCATGCAAGCATGTTCCTTATTACTTGGTAGACCATGGCAATTTGATAGAAATTCTATACACCATGGTAGAAACAATCAGTATACTCTTGTTCATAAGGATAAACGTATTACTTTGCTTCCTATGTCTCCTGATTCCATTTTGAAAGATGATATTAATAGAGCAAATAAAGCAAAAACAGGAGCAAAATAAGAGTGAAAATCAGATTGTGGCAAAAAAATTTGAGCAACAAATGAAGCCTAATAACACACCATCATATCATGTTGCATCTGAAATTAAGTTAAAAAGTGGATGTTTACTTGCCACCAAATCTGATATTGATGATCTAGATTTAAGCAAATCTGTTATCTATGCTTTTGTGTGCAAATAGGAATTATTTTCATTTGAGGACGTGCCTTCCACTTTGCCTCCTGCTGTCACCAACATTTTGCAGGAGTTCGCGGACGCCTTTCCACGAGACGTGCCACCGGGATTGCCACCTATTCGAGGGATTGAGCATCGGATTGACTTAATTCCCGGTTCATCGCTACCCAACCGCGCACCATACGGTACCAATCCAGAGAAGACGAAGGAGATTATGCGTCAAGTACAGGAGCTACTCCACAAAGGTTATATACGCGAATCCCTTAGTCCTTGTGTTGTTCCTATTATTTTAGTGCCTAAAAAGGATGGTACATCGCGTATGTGTGTTGATTGTAGAGGTATTAATAATATTACTATTCATTATCATCATCCTATTCCTAGGCTAGATGATATGCTTGATGAATTGCGTGCCTCTACAATATTCTTGAAAGTTGATTTGCGTAGTGGATACCATCAAATTCGTATGAAATTGGGAGATGATTGGAAACAACATTTAAAACTAAGTTTGGATTATATGAGTGGTTAGTCATGCCTTTTGGGTTAACTAATGCACCTAGTACTTTCATGAGATTAATGAATGAAGTTTTACGTTCTTTCATTGGACGATTTGTGGTAGTGTACTTTGATGATATATTGATTTATAGAAGATCTTTGGAGGAACATTTGGAACATTTATGTGCTGTTTTTATTGCTCTACGAGATGCACGTTTGTTTGGTAACCTTGGAAAGTGCACCTTTTGCATTGACCGAGTATCTTTTCTTGGCTATGTTGTTATTCCACAGGGAATTGAGGTTGATAAAGACAAGATTAAAGCTATTGAGAGTTGGCCGCAGCCCAAAACGGTCACACACGTGAGGAGTTTCCTTGGCCTCGCTGGATTCTATAGGCGTTTTGTGAGAAATTTCAGTAGCATTGCTGCACCTCTGAATGAGCTTACAAATAAGGATGTGCCTTTTGTTTGGGGTACTGCACAGGAAGAAGCATTCATGGTATTGAAAGATAAGTTGACACATGCTCCTTTACTCCAACTTCCTGATTTTAATAAGACTTTTGAGCTTGAATGTGATGCTAGTGGAATTGGGTTAGGAGGTGTGTTATTACAAGATGGTAAACCTGTTGCATACTTTTCTGAAAAATTGAGTGGGCCTAGTCTGAATATTGTACTTATGATAAGGAATTATATGCTCTTGTTCGGACTTTGGAAACATGGCAACATTATTTATGGCCCAAAGAATTTGTTATACATTATAATCATGAATCTTCGAAGAACATTAAAAGTCAAGCAAAACTGAACCGTAGACATGCTAAATGGGTTGAATTCATACAGACTTTCCCTTATGTTATTAAACACAAGAATGGAAAATAAAATGTTATTGCTGATGCTTTGTCTCGTTTTTATACTATGCTTTCACAACTTGACTTTAAAATATTTGGTTTGGAGACCATCAAAGATCAATATGTGCATGATGCTGAATTTAAAGATGTATTGCAGAATTGTAAAGAAGGGAGAACATGGAACAAGTTCGTCGTTAATGATGGATTTGTGTTTCGTGCTAACAAGCTATGCATTCCAGCTAGCTATGTTCGTCTTTTGTTGTTGCAGGAGGCGCATGGAGGAGGATTAATGGGACACTTTTGCGTGAAAAAGACGGAGGACGTACTTGCTACACATTTCTTTTGGCCAAAGATGAGATGGGATGTTGAGCGTTTTGTTGCTCGTTGCACTACATGTCAAAAAGCTACGTCACGACTCAATCCTCATGGTTTTTATATGCCTTTGCCTGTCGCTAGTGTTCCTTGGGAAGATATATCTATGGACTTTGTTTTGGGTTTACCTCGAACAAAGAAGGGGAGGGATAGCATTTTTGTTGTCGTGGATAGGTTCTCGAAGATGGCACACTTTATACCATGTCATAAAAGCGACGATGCTGCTAATGTTGCTGATTTGTTCTTTCGTGAAATTATTCGCTTGCATGGTGTGCCAAATACTATTGTTTCAGATCGTGATACAAAATTTCTTAGCCACTTTTGGAGATGTTTATTGGCTAAGTTGGGGACTAAATTGCTTTTTAGTACTACTTGTCACCCCCAAATTGATGGACAAACTGAAGTAGTCAATAGAACTTTGTCTACTATGCTTAGGGCTGTTTTGAAGAATAACAAGAAAATGTGGGAAGAATGCTTGCCTCATGTTGAATTTTCTTATAATCGTTCGTTGCATTCTACTACTAAGATGTGCCCTTTTGAAATTGTCTATGGTTTCCTACCTCGTGCACCTATTGATTTGTTGCCTCTTCCATCTTCGGAGAAGGTTAATTTTGATGCTAAACAACGTGTTGAATTGTTCTTAAAATGCATGAATTAACTAAAGAAAATATTGAGCGCATGAATGCTAAATATAAACTTGTTGGAGATAAGGGTAGAAAGCGTGTTGTCTTTGCACCTGGAGATCTTGTTTGGTTACATTTGCGTAAGGATAGGTTTCCTAATTTGCGCAAGTCAAAGCTAATGCCACGTGCTGATGGTCCTTTCAAGGTGTTAGAGAAAATAAATGATAATGCGTATAAACTTGAGGTGCCTACAGATTTTGGGGTTAGTCCCACATATAACATTGCAGATTTGGAGCCTTACTTGGGTGAGGAAGATGAGCTTCCGTCGAGGATGACTTCAATTCAAGAAGGGGAGGATGATGAGGACATCACTAACAGGGTTACACCCACAGCCCCAACTAACACATATACATGACCAATTACTAGAGCTCGCGCACGCCAATTAAATTACCACGTATTTTCGTTTTTTGGTAATGATTCTAATGTTCATGAGAATATGATGCTGCCTATATTGGATACATTTGTCTTGCTTACAAATGAAGGGTCTGGCTTGGACAAGAGGGATGAACATTGGAGCAATATCAAGCATGGAGATAATGGCATGCGCAAGGGGAACAAGAACGGAGTTACAAGTGATGATTTCAGGACTTTGAAGCCACCATAATGAGTGCGTGAAGCCTTGAACGAAATATACAAGATGCCACTTCATAAATTTCTTCCAGAGGCTATTATAGGTGCTGTGTCACCTTATTATTGGGCCAGACCCATTTAATTTCAAAATACTTGAGTACAGGCTGTTTTTAGAGTCTGTATGTGTGGGGAAACAAGAGTTAGGGTTGGTTTAGGACCCCTCCACCAAGGGCCACGAAATCCCCCCCTCTTCCCCCATATATACAGCCCTTAGGGCGTCGTTTAGACTTTGGGTTTTGTTTAGATTAAAGTTCGCTATAGCTGCAACTACGTGTACTTTGTTTGTGTTCAACGACCAGACAATGACGTCACAGAACCCCACCTTGATCAATAAAGCTTTCCTCTTATATTCGTAATATCCAGATTGCAATCTTAGTTTCTTGCTTGTTCTTCGTTTGCTTGCAGGAAATAGACCCTCGTGGTCAGGTTGATCGTGCTCCGGTGTGGTCAATAACCTCTCGGAGTTGGTTTAGCGATTGCTAAGGCGCGACGTCCTCGCACGTTCGTAGTCGGATCGTCAAAGTCTACTCCATCGAAAACGATAGTGTCACACCCTGATTTTCAGGCCACAACACTTAAGATAATAATCATGCTAAAAATGTGGATTGACAAAAACATTTGAGTGTTTTGGGTCATTGCTTGATTTGATTCTTGTTTGTTGTTTGCTAGTGCTCTAAAAATGAAATAAATCCTCCAACTCTTATACTTCATCTCCTTGATCCAATACCTTTTCCCAATGATCATGCCATGTGTATAGACCAGTATAGTATTTTCTCATAAAAATATTTTGGCCAAATAGTATTTTCTAAAATTAGCTTCCCAGAAACCCCTGAATTGAGGTTTGCACTACAAGTACCTTATTTTGGGTGTGAAAAATCTTTCAAAAAGTATATTTGAACCCTATTAGATATAGGACTCCCATAAACCACAAAATTATAATTTTAAAAGTTATTTTTATATTTTATTTAAATGCTTTTTCTTTAGGCCAGAAATGGTCTTTAATAGGTACAAATTATTTAACTATTTCAAAAATAATTGCCAAAATTCAGGGAAACTCATAGGACATATATTCTCCATATATAAGAGTTTTAGCACATGGTCATGTTCAAAATATTGGACAAATCCTTCCAAAACCCTTTCTGGATATTTCAAGCTTTTGAAATATTTACAAAGGAAATATTCTCCAAAAAATCCAGGGAAATTCCATCATGTCAAATATGACATATGTGATGATCTTACAAAGCCTCATGCCTTGAAGATCAAGGAAACATCATCTAATCATCATCTAATCCCCTCAAAACCATTTCTGCCCATTTTGGAGTTTGAGCAACTTTACATTGCCAAACTTGTCCAAATGCTCTCAAACTTGGTGCACATGCTAAAATGATGTAAATATGCATTTATGCCAAATGGCACAAGTTTTGGAGAAGGACAACTTGATCTAAGTGCTCCAAAACCCTTTCTGACCAGATCCAAATTTGGACAACTCTACATTGCCAACTTTTTACTTGGGGCCTCCAATTTTGTGGACATGCTCATAAACCCAAATGATGACACTACACCAAGTGGTGCATCAAGGAGAGATGATTTGCTTAACTTAAACTTGGAAAATCCATTTCTGTTGATTTCTAGGGTTCACCAAAGTTACATTGGCAACTTTGCCCAAATGAGCTCAAATTTATTGTAATGGCCTAAATGTATGTGCCATTTGGTCCTGTTAAGTCTCATGTCAATTGGAAGTCATTTGCTTGCCCAAAACCACATCAAACACCTTCTGCCATTTTACCAAAACCACTGTTTTGCCCCCTTTTACTATTAACCTTTGATTCAACTTTTTACCACAGCATCACCTAGTCACCTTCTACCTCCAGTAACTCTCCCATGACCAGAGCTCAATGATTGAGGGGTGAAAACCCTCATTTTACCTCCCTGGACAGCCCCTCTCTCCCTCTTCTTCTGCCTCTCCCCTCTCCTACTAGCTCCCCAAGGCATCCCAGGCCGTCTGAGCTTTGTTTACTGCCCCCTCTACCTCCTAGACACTGGTGGCCATGCTCTGAGCGCCATAAAGATGCCATGGCATGCAATGGCCCGGCTCTGGAGCGCGCTACAGTGCCCTGGCGCACTGTAGGCACCCCCAATCAGGAGCACCCGACCACCTCGGGCCTTCCCCTCGTGTCCCCCGAGGCCGCCTCGACGTCCATGTCATGCAACGCTGTCGGCCCCTTCCTCCTTCTCCCTCCTGCTGCCCCTCTCACACGCGCACCGGCCGACCGCGAGCTCCAGTGAGAGGCTTCGCACGCGTGAAGCCTCTGGCACCTCCATGCTCTCTTTCTCCTTCTCCCTCAACTTGGACCACGCCCACACACACCTCATACATCCCCGAGCCTCCTCCCGTGGCCACCCCGGCCATTTCCGCGGGTGCCCGTAGGCCGCGTCCACGATGAGCCGTGGCCTCTCTAAATAGGGCCGCCCCAGGCCTCCCTCTGGAGCCCCTTTGCTCTATCAATCTCCCTTGCACCCCTGGACCAGCCCAACCCCCTCCTCGCGCCCTCCATCCGCCACCATGGCCGGAGCCTTGCCGTCGGCTTCCGGCCAAATTTGCACCACCAAGGCCCCCTCCCCTCCACTCCTTCGCTCTACCGGATCTCCAAGACCACTACAACTCACTCCGCGCCCCGGTTGCACTTCCCGGTGGCCGTGACGACAGGCTCATCCTCGACAGCACCCCGGTCCGTCGCGCCCAAAGCTCCTCCTCCTCCCGGGCTCCTCCGCGAGCGTGAAGCACCTGGACGAGCACGCCTCGTCGCGCTGGACCCACCGGTGTGCCGGGCGTCACCGGAGGTGGCCGGAGCCGCCAGGGGAGAGCGCCGGTGCTCGCGCTGCCTCGCATCCCCTGTCGCTCCTCTGCCTCAAGCGCGAGGTAGGGGACGACCGCCCCGCCAATTGGCAGGGGGGCCTCGCCCGTCAGCGGCTGTGCCGACCAACAGGCCCACCAGTCGGGTTAAGTGGAGACGGCTTCAGGCCAATCCGCTTTCCCCGTTAGGTGGCGCCCTCGCGTAAATGCGCCATCGACGTGGACCCCCTGCAGGTGCACGCGAAGAGTTGGGCCTGGCCCAGTGAGCTGCCCAGCTAAGTTACGCTCTGTGCGTAACTTAGGTCCATCTAGGTATAACCCCTTCACATTTTCTTTTTCCAGAGACAATGTAAAATCCATAAATAATTCAAATGAACTCCAAATTTGATGATTCAAATTTCTGGTAGTTTCTAAAATCATGATCTACCTGTTGGTGCGGCATGCATATTTTTCCAGAAACCTTTTCTTCACAAATATTATCAAAATGTCATTTTTCTATTTCTGTGATAAACTTTAGAAAATCACAGAGAGCTCAGATTTGATCCAAAGGCAGTGGTTCAAATTCCTAGGTGCTTGTCATATCCAAACTTAGTTTTGGAACATTTTTATTAATACTTTATGTACCCCACCAAATAATGAGCCATTTCTTCATATTTATCAACTTTGCAAAATCCTAGGAAATTCATTTGAACTCCAAATCCAGTGAAACCAACTCCTAGATGTTTCTAAAATCATGACTTGTTAAATGGGTGCCTTTGCTCATTTTTCAAAAATATATTTCTGTACACTTCTTTCGAATCCATAAACCCCTTGATTCCATCATATTGAAATGTTCCAAACTATCCATTGATCCAATACCTATGAAACCACCTTGGTCATTTCTCATATGACCAGAGGTATCCTAGAAAAGTCCAACTCCTATTTTTAGAGCACTTTTATTTTTGCCTTGTTGTGTTGCTTATTATGATTGTTTCCATCGTTAGTTGACGAAATAAACGGAGTACTCGGAGATGGACTAGAAGGTTTGAAGACTCGGAAGGACAACGCAAGCAGCCCTTTGACCATGTTTGAGAAACCTTTTTATGCATGTCATATAGTACCATAATCGTGTTGCTACGGAATCATGACGAGGTGGAACCACATTGATGGTTTTCCACTGCACTTCCTCGTTGATACTTGCATTGTGCATGACCCTACCTTCTTATGAGGGTTATGCCGGTGGGAGTAGATAGATGTGTGCTATAATAGTTGGCTACGCAAATGGGTCAGGGTTATGCATTGAGAGAAACAAGTGCGGTTTGACATACTTGCAAATGACCCAGTGGGTGCCACTAATGCCCCTGGGAGACGATGAGGAACTAGGGCACTACTTGGTGAATAAGTAGTGTACCGAGGCTTGATGAAAGTGTTGTTTACAGAGATGGATTAGATTTATGTGTGACTACCGTCCCAACCAAACATGTGCAACCACTCTACCCCTTATGGGACGAGGCATTATTGATTACCTAGGCTGATACTAGCATGGTGCCCACATCACTAGTGACGAGGGAGACTTGAGGTCACTCTCTGGACGGGGTCGTGCTTGGATAGGCGACCATGACTGTTTTTACAGGGCACCGGACACACCGTTGGTCCCTTCGTGTACGCGTGACATTGAAAAAAGGGCAAGTCCCATGACTTATTGATTGTACTCGAGGGTCGTGCACCAACGAGTGGACCCTATGTTAGTGTCGTCTAGGGAAAAGTAATGACCGGGTGCTTCCCCCGAGTGCTTGAGGTACTGCGGGATCATGGGTGACACGAAAGCTTCCCGCATCTTGTGGGTAAAGTGCGCAACCTCTGCAGAGTGTCAATCTATTCGAATAGCCGTGTCCACTGTCAAGGACAGTTGGGTGGTGCTACTTAGACTATGTCCATAAGTTTCTGGAAAACAACACGGTTTGGGTAAATCTGTTGATGTGATTGTGAGAAAGTCATGATGAGCGTGAGCAAGAGTTGTTCATGACCCTTTCTCGATATTGATGTCTGAAACCTCCTGATACTTAATGCAGGCACATGCATGTCCATGTTATATGTTGATCATACTTGCATATGAAAAACTAGCTTTCCGCAAAACTGCCAGTTTAACAGTAGAGCCTTGCATAATCATTCTGTCATCACACTTGGGTTGCTTGAGAGTACATTCAAAGTACTCATTGGCTTGCCACTGGTTATTTTATTGGCCAGGCATGAGAGAACAGGATATGATGAGGATTTCTTGGTGGCGAACATGCGAGCTAGGACGCTTCCCAGTCAGAATGCATGTAGGGTTAAGGCAGATGGCATGGGTCCAAGTTGTTATTGAAGATTTCCGCTGCAATGATATACTCAAGACTTAACCATAATGGTCCTATTTGTGTAATACGGTATGTATGGATGTAAGACTCTTGTTATTCAGCTTCTGTGTGTTCAGTGAGCATTGATCTCTGGGATCACTGTACACGTGTACTCGATGATCACGACTTATGAGTCGGGGTCCCCACAGAGCTGGTATCAGAGCCATCCTGACTGTAGGAAGCCTTAGTTAGCATGGTCGTTAGTTAGGGTAAAACTATTCCCAAAACTATTACTAGTTTTCAAAACAATCTATACTTCTCTTCCCTTCTCAGTTTTTCAAAAACTAGGCTATACTTGATCTCTTCCCCTTCAAAACTTTGGTCGCTAGAACCCTTATTCCCCTGACCACTGGATTTTCTATAATCCTTGTGGAGTACACCTTGCCAAACACTCACCCACCTCTTCCTAACACAAGAGTGGCGACAGCACGACAAGACGATACCAACAGCAAATCCATCCTCGAGGAATGAGGACATGAAGACCCAGAAGATGGTGACACCCTTGACAGTGCCCCAGGATGATGCAACATTGGCCTACGATGACCAGGGCATAGGTTATGCAAGATCATAATATACCTCGCTAATAGAGTAACCTTGTCACTACCGTTGATGTGTCGGCAACCACCGGTGGATGAGAACCTCGCCATTTGGTCCGCCTCACTATAGTGAGCAGGAAAACGGTTCTCTTCGTCCCCCGCTCTTGGTGTCGATGTTGTCATCAACGTAACCGACATGTTGAACCTCTACTATGCCTTGATTAATAGCATTGCATAAAGAATTGCCTACCTGGTACCCTCGACGTCCCAGAAGGCACAAGGGATCGTCATGATTAAAGAGACAAGAGAAGACCAAGTCAACGCCAGCTACAAGCAAACACCGTCACCACATCATCTCATCAAGCAAGAAGTTGTTGAAGATTCTTCAGGCTCAACCCGGATCGTTCATCAAACGACTACAAGGGACATAGCAACACCTGTGGAAAACTCAGAAGACTGCACGAGGCACAAGTCACGACACTGAGTCCGAGAACCCCTAGGGTAGGATGAGTCGTGTACCCCCTATGCGCAGTCGAGTCCGTATGATGGTTCGAATAGAACCATGATTGTGTGTTCCTTGATTTTAATTGTTTGTGTTTTGATATAAGTCGCACTGTTGCCCTAGGCAACAAGTACACGACTATATCACCTTCCTTGCCTTGTTTCTTTTGTTTCGGCCTTTTTGCACCTGTTTGTTTGCACTTGCACTATAGAACCCCCTTTAGGCACTCCCCTCCTTTGTGCTACTTTTTCCCTCTCTTCTCTCTCCTCCACTGAAGACCCGCATGACAAGAAGTACCAAGGATTCCAATTCGGTGACCAACTAACAATGAACACTTCTGCTACAACCTCCACGACCAAGTGCAACCCCGTAGAATTATGTTTAACCCTCCAGACTAGTAACCCATTCCTAGACCCTTTGATACTTCACGAGATACTCCAGCACGAACCCTTAACCGTGTGCCTAACCCATAGAATTGCGAGAGAATCAGTTAAGCCTTTGTAACCTTGCACAACACTGGGTTTGTAATGGAACTAGTGGACACAGTGAGTGAGCACATTTTCGTCCTAATATAGCACAAGAACTGACGATGCCATAGATAGACCAATTTGAGGATATAAGACAGATGACTTGGTGGCTTCATATCAGTGACTTCGAGGAATTATCTGAGACCTTGAGGAGTTGTGAGGTTTTCATGTTGGTGGGATCATGATTAATGGAGTAGCATAACTTTCATCACCCTGGAGTAACTTGGATTTGCAGGACTATTGTGATCGCAAATTGAAAATTCTTGGAGGTATAAGGATTTGACTTGAGCAGATGATATTGATGGGAGATAGTTGGCATTATGATGATGACTTTGGGGAAAATGTAGGAATTCTCACTGGACATGAGATTTGGTTTAAGTAGGTGATTCTGGTTGGGTATAGATGCTAGTATGTCTACATAGTCTGGAGTGAATTGGATTTAGACCGTTGATCTTGATACCATGTTTCCCGGTGGACAATAAAACTAGGAGATTGGATTAATTATCGTAGTTTATCTAGGGATCTATATAATCATGACCTTGGAGTTTGCTAGACCCGGATCATGGGAATTTGGTGGACTTACTATCGTAAGGCATAGTCCTTCCAAGTATTTGGATATTATAAGGACTTGAGATCTTGTGGAACACCGTAGACACCGGATTTGTAGAATTGTTGGATTATGTGGTGATTGATGGAAATTACCGGGCTATTGGAGTTGATCTGTAGGAAGGAAACAAAATCTTGGAGTGGCATGTGACGTGTTTCCTTAGAATAGAGATGCATTACCTTGAACCTTGCAAGAATAGGTTGGGCGCTTGGATTTTGGTGTTTGATTCCCGCTTGGCAGCTTGTATGCCCTACCCGTGGATTTTTAGGGGTAGCCATGGATATGATTATTGGGATCGTAGACATGTATAATTTTGTTAGACCTCCTTTTGGGGGCCATGAGGTTATGTATAGCATGAGTGGTGATTGAAGTTGGTCTATGCGAGAGTATGCATTTAGTGGTATAAGGTTATTCGTTTGGAATACTAGATAGAGCTATTAGCATCTCAGAATCCGTGCCTAAGGATAAGATAATAAACGTTCACTCACTCACTAGAATCCTTGAAACCCTTAAGCCCCACCGAGCCACAACACGGTCAGATCCCGACCACGGGCCTTGGCTCTAAGTCAGGAAGGCCTTTGCAAATACTCAACGGAGACCACCACCAATACCCCAGCCTACCTTGCGTACCACGTAGACTTCATGGAGTACTTGGACGAGTTGGGTAACATCATTATTTGATGACCTACTTGTCTGCCCGAAGACAAAGAAGAGACGGTCAGCTGGATGGAAGGCATTTGAAGACTGACATGTCAAGAAGGAAGAACTACACCGACCACCATCCTCGAGATGTAAACTTCCGCGTCAAAGACCGGGCGTATCTGAAAACCACTCCTCTCGAAGGAACCAAGCATTTCCAGGTCGAAGGGACGCTCACACCGAGATTTATCGACTTTCTTCAAGACCACTGCAAGACAAATAGTAGACGGCTACCAGCTAGATTTACCACCTGAGATACCCACTGTACACCAAATATTCCTCGGGTCACCACTCTGGAAGTACTTCTTGAAGGAATTATGCCCTAGAGGCAATAATAAAGTTGTTATTTATATTTCCTTATATCATGATAAATGTTTATTATTCATGCTAGAATTGTATTAACCGGAAACTTAGTACATGTGTGAATACATAGACAAAATAGAGTGTCCCTAGTATGCCTCTACTAGACTAGCTCATTGATCAAAGATGGTTATGTTTCCTAACCATAGACATGAGTTGTCATTTGATCAACGGGATCACATCATTAGGAGAATGATGTGATGGACAAGACCCATCCGTTAGCATAGCACTATGATCGTTTAGTTTTACTGCTATTGCTTTCTTCATGACTTATACATGTTCCTATGACCATGAGATTATGCAACTCCCGAATACCGTAGGAACACCTTGTGTGCTATCAAACGTCACAACGTAACTGGGTGATCATAAAGATGCTCTACAGGTGTCTCCGAAAGTATTCGTGGTGTTGGCATAGATCAAGATTAGGATTTGTCATTCCGAGTGTCGGAGAGGTATCTCTGGGCCCTCTCGGTAACACACATCACAATAAGCCTTGCAAGCAAAAGACTAATGAGTTAGTCACGAGATGATGTGTTACGGAACGAGTAAAGAGACTTGCCAGTAACGAGATTGAACTAGGTATAGAGATACCGACGATCGAATCTCGGGCAAGTAACATACCGATGACAAAAGGAACAACGTATGTTGTTATGCGGTTTTGACCGATAAAAGATCTTCGTAGAATATGTAGGAGCCAATATGAACATCCAGGTTCCGCTTTTTTTTATTGACCAGAGATGAGTCTCGGTCATGTCTACATAGTTCTCGAACCCGTAGGGTCCGCACGCTTAACGTTTGATGACGATCGGTATTATGAGTTTATGAGTTTTGATGTACCGAAGGTAGTTCGGAGTCCCGGATGAGATCACGGACATGACGAGGAGTCTCGGAATGTCTGAGACATAAAGATTGATATATTGGACGACTATATTCGGACACCGGAAGTGTTCCGGAAAAGTTTCGGATTTAACGGGATTGCCGGAGGGGGTTACCGGAACCCCCTACGAGGGGGGATGGTCCATAGTGGGCCTTAAGGGAAAGAGAGAGGCAGCCCATAGGGCTGGCCGGCGCCCCACCTAGGGTTCCTAGTTGGACTAGGATTGGGGGGGCGCCACCTCTCCTTTTTCCTTTCCCTCTCTTCCTTCTTTTGGTGATTCCTACTAGGAATAGGATTGCAATCCTATTCCTAGTAGGATTGCAACCCTAGCCGCACCAAACAAGGGCCGGCCGGCCTCCCCCCTTGCTCCTTTATATACGGGGGCAGGGGGGCACCCAAAGACACACAAGTTGAATTGTTTTAGCCGTGTGCGGTGCCCCCCTCCACAGAAACACACCTCGGTCATACCGTTGCGGAGCTTAGGCGAAGCCTTGCACCGGTGAATACATCATATCCGTCACCACGCCGTCGTGCTGACGAAACTCTCCCGTGAAGCTCAACTGGATCGAGAGCTCGTGGGACGTCATCAAGCTGAACGTGTGCTGAACGCGGAGGTGCCGTACGTTCGGTGCTTGATCGGTTGGATCGCGAAGAAGTTCGACAATATCAACCGCGTCACTTGACGCTTCCGCTCCCGGTCTACGAGGGTACGTAGACACACTCTCCCCTCTCGTTGCTATGCATCTAGTAGATAGATCTTGCGTGATCGTAGGAAAATTTTAAAATACTATGTTCCCCAACAGTGGCATCATGAGCCAGGTCTATGCGTAGATGATATGCACGAGTAGAACACAATGAGTTGTGGGCGATACTAGTCATACTGCTTACCAGCATGTCATACTTTGCTTCGGCGGTATTGGGAGATGAAGCGGCCCGGACCGACATTACGCGTACGCTTACGCGAGAATGGTTTCACCGTTACGAGCACTCGTTGCTTAAAGGTGACTGGCGGGTGTCTGTCTCTCTCACTTTAGCTGAATCAAGTGTGGCTACGCCCGGTCCTTGTGAAGGTTAAAACAGCACATACTTGACGAAATATCGTTGTGGTTTTGTATGCGTAGGTAAGAACGGTTCTTGCTAAGCCCGTAGCAGCCACGTAAAACATGCAACAACAAAGTAGAGGACGTCTAACTTGTTTTTGCAGGGCATGTTGTGATGTGATATGGTCAAGACATGATGAGTTATACGGTTTTGTATGAGATGATCATGTTTTGTAAAGTTATCGGCAACTGGCAGGAGCCATATGGTTGTCGCTTTATTGTATGAAATGCAATCGCCATGTAATTGCTTTACTTTATCACTAAGCGGTAGCGATAGTCGTAGAAGCAATAGTTGGCGAGACGACAACGATACTACGATGGAGATCAAGGTGTCGCGCCAGTGACGAAGGTGATCATGACGGTTCTTTGAAGATGGAGATCAAAAGCACAAGATGATGATGGCCATATCATGTCACATATTTTGATTGCATGTGATGTTTATCTTATTATGCTTCTTATTTTGCTTAGAACGACGGTAGCATTATAAGATGATCCCTTACTAAATTTCAAGGTATAAGTGTTCTCCCTGAGTATGCACCGTTGTGAAAGTTCGTCGTGCCGAGACACCACGTGATGATCGGGTGTGATAAGCTCTACGTTCAAATACAACGGGTGTAAGCCAGTTTTGCACACGCAGAATACTCGGGTTAAACTTGACGAGCCTAGCATATGCAGATACGGCCTCAGAACACTGGAGACCGAAAGGTCGAGCGTGAATCATATAGTAGATATGATCAACATAAGATGTTCACCGTTGAAACTACTCCATCTCACGTGATGATCGGACATGGTTTAGTTGATTTGGATCACGTGATCATTTAGATGACCGGAGGGATGTCTATCTAAGTGGGAGTTCTTAAGTAATATGATTAAATTGAACTTTAATTTATCATGAAGTTAGTCCAGGTAGTATTAGCATATCTATGTTGTAGATCAATAGCTCGCGATGTTGCTCCCCGTTTATTTTTCATATGTTCCTAGAGAAAACCAAGTTGAAAGATGTTAGTAGCAATGATGCGGAATTGTTCCGTGATCTAAGGATTATCCTCATTGCTGCACAGAAGAATTATGTCCTTGATGCACCGCTAGGTGACAGACCTATTGCAGGAGCAGATGTAGACGTTATGAACGTTTTGACAAAAGCTCGATATGATGACTACTTGATAGTTTAGTGCACCATGCTTTACGGCTTATAACCGGGACTTCAAAAACGTTTTGAAACGCCACGGAGCATATGAGATGTTCCAAGAGTTGAAATTAGTATTTCATACTCATGCCCGTGTCGAGAGGTATAAGACCTCTGACAGTACTTTGCCTACAAGATGGAGGAGAATAGCTCAACCAGTGAGCATGTGCTCAGATTGTCTGGGTAGTACAATTGCTTGAATCAAGAGGGAGTTAATCTTCCAGATAAGATAGTAATTGACAAAGTTCTCTAGACACTATCACCAAGTTAGTAGAACTTCGTGATGAACTATAATATGCAAGGGATGACGAAAGTAATTCCCGAGCTCTTCACGATGCTAAAATCGGCGAAGGTAGAAATCAAGAAAGAGCATCAAGTGTTGATGGTTAACCAGACCACTTGTTTCAAGTAAAGGGCAAAGGGGTAGAAGGGGAACTTCAAGAAGAATGACAAGCAAGTTGTCACTCCCGTGAAGAAAACCAAAGCTAAACTCAAGCCTGAAACAAGTGCTTCTATTGCAAAGGAAATGGTCACTAGAAGTGGAACTGCCCTAGATATTTGGCGGATAAGAAGGATGGCAAAGTGAACAAAGGTATATTTGATATACAGATTATTGATGTGTATTTTACTAGTGTTCATAGCAACCCCTCGGTATTTGATATTGGTTCAGTTGCTAAAGAGTAGTAACTCGAAATGGGAGTTGCATAATGAACAGAAACTAGTTAAAGGATGAAGTGACGATGTGTATTGGAAGTAGTTCCAAGATTGATATGATCATCATCGCACACTCCCTATACTTTCGGGATTAGTGTTGAACCTAAATAAGTGTTATTTGGTGTTGAGCATGAATATGATTTGATCATGTTTATTGCAATACGGTTATTCATGTAAGTTAGAGAATAATTGTTGTTCTGTTTACATGAATAAAACCTTCTATGGTCATACACCCAATGAAAATGGTTTGTTGGATCTCGATCGTAGTGATACACATATTCATAATATTGAAGCCAAAAGATGCAAGGTTAATAATGATATTGCAACTTATTTGTGGCACTGCCGTTTAGGTCATATTGGTGTAAAGCGCATGAAGAAATTCCATAGTAATGGACTTTTGGAATCACTTGATTATGAATCACTTAGGTGCTTGCGAACCATGCCTCATGGGCAAGATGACAAAAACTCCGTTCTCCGGAACTGTGGAGCGAGCAACAGATTTGTTGGAGATCATACATACAGATGTATGTGGACCAATGAGTGTCGAAGCTCGCGGCGGGTATCGTTATTTTCTGACCTTCACTGATGATTTGAGCAGATATGGGTATATCTACTTAATGAAGCACAAGTCTGAAACATTTGAAAAGTTCAAAGAATTTCAGAGTGAAGTGGAGAATCATCGTAACAAGAAAAATAAGAGTTTCTACGATATGATCGTAGAGGTAAAATATTTGAGTTAGCGAGTTTGGCCTTCAGTAAAAACAATGTGAAATAGTTTCACTACTCACGCCATCTGGAACACCATAGTGTAATGGTGTGTCCGAACATCATAACCGTACTTTATTAGATATGGTGCGATCGATGATGTCTCTTACCGATCTACTACTATCGCTTTTGGGGTTATGCATTAGAGACAGCTACATTCACGTTAAATAGGGCACCATCTAAATCCGTGGAGATGACACCGTATGAACTGTGGTTTGACGAGAAACCTAAAGCTGTCATTTCTTTAAGTTTGGCACTGCGATGCTTATGTGAAAAAGTTTCAACATGATAAGCTCGAAACCAAATCGGAGAAGTAAATCTTCATAGGATACCCAAAAAGAAACTGTTGGGTACACCTTCTATCACAGATCCTAAGGCAAGATCTTTGTTGCTAAGAGCAGATCCTTTCTAGAGAAGGAGTTTCTCTCGAAAGAAGTGAGTGGGAGGAAAGTAGAACTTAATGAGGTAATTGTACCTTCTCCCGGATTGGAAAGTAGTACATCACAGAAAATTGTTCCAGTGATTCCTACACCAATCAGTGAGGAAGTTAATGATAATGATCATGAAACTTCAGATCAAGTTTCTGCTAAATGTCGTAGATCAACCAGAGTACGTTCCGCACCAGAGTGGTACGGCAACCCAGTTCTGGAAATCATGTTACTAGACCATGATGAACCTACGAACTATGAGGAAGCGATGATGAGCCCAGATTCCGCAAAATGGCTTGAAGCCATGAAATCTGAGATGGGATCCATGTATGAGAACAAAGTGTGGACTTTGGTTGACTTGCCCGATGATCGGCAGGCCATCGAAAATAAATGGATCTTCAAGAGGAAGACCGACGCAAACGGTAATGTTACTGTTTACAAAGCTCGACTTGTTGCGAAAGGTTTTCGACAAGTTCAAGGAGTTGACTATGATGAAACTTTCTCACCCGTAGCGATGCTTAAGTCTGTCCGAATCATGTTAGCAATTGCCGCATTTATGAAATCTGGCAAATTGATAACAAAACTGCATTCTTTAATGGATTTATTAAAGAAGAATTGTATATGATGCAACCAGAAGGTTTTGTCAATCCTAAAGGTGCTAACAAAATGTGCAAGCTCCAGCGGTCCATCTATGGACTGGTGCAAGCATCTCGGAGTTGGAATATACGCTTTGATAAGTTGATCAAAGCATATAGATTTATACAGACTTACGGTGAAGCCTGTATTTACAAGAAGTGAGTGGGAGCACTACAACCTTTCTGATAAGTATATGTGAATGACATATTATCGATCGGAAATGATGTAGAATTTTCTGGAAAGCATAAAGGAGTGTTTGAAAGGAGTTTTTTCAAAGAAAGACCTTGGTGAAGCTGCTTACATATTGGGCATCAAGATCTATAGAGATAGATCAAAACGCTTGATAAGACTTTCGATGAGTAAATACCTTGATAAGATTTTGAAGTAGTTCAAAATGGATCAGTCAAAGAAGGAGTTCTTGCCTGACTTGTAAGGTGTGAAGTTGAGTAAGACTCAAAGCCAGACCACGGCAGAAAAATATAGAGAGAATGAAAGTCATTCCCTATGCCTCAGCCATAGGTTCTATAAAGTATGCCATGCTGTGTACAAAACACGTTGTGTACCTTGCCATGAGTTTGACAGGGAGGTACAATAGTGATCCAGGAGTAGATCACTGTACAGCGGTCAAAATTATCCTTAGTAATTGGATGACTAAGGAAATATTTCTCGATTATGGAGGTGATAAAGAGTTCGTCGTAAAGGGTTACGCCGATGCAAGCTTTGACACTAAATCCAGATGACTCTAAGTATCAATCTGGATGCGTATTAAAAGTGGGAGCAATTAGCTAGAGTAGCTCCATACAGAGCATTGTAGACATAGAAATTTGCGAAATACATACGGATCTGAATGTAACAGACCCATTGACTAAACTTCTCTCACAATCAAAACATGATCACACCTTATTACTCTTGGGTATTAATCACATAGCGATGTGAACTAGATTATTGACTCTAGTAAACCCTTTGGGTGTTGGTCACAAGGTGATGTGAACTATGGGTGTTATTCACATAAACGATGTGAACTATCGGTATTAAATCACATGGCGATGTGAGCTAGATTATTGACTCTAGTGAAAGTGGGAGACTGAAGGAATTATGCCCTAGAGGCAATAATAAAGTTGTTATTTATATTTCCTTATATCATGATAAATGTTTATTATTCATGCTAGAATTGTATTAACCGGAAACTTAGTACATGTGTGAATACATAGACAAAACAGAGTGTCCCTAGTATGCCTCTACTAGACTAGCTCATTGATCAAAGATGGTTATGTTTCCTAACCATATACATGAGTTGTCATTTGATCAACGGGATCACATCATTAGGAGAATGATGTGATGGACAAGACCCATCCGTTAGCATAGCACTATGATCGTTTAGTTTTACTGCTATTGCTTTCTTCATGACTTATACATGTTCCTATGACTATGAGATTATGCAACTCCCGAATACCGTAGGAACACCTTGTGTCCTATCAAACGTCACAACGTAACTGGGTGATCATAAAGATGCTCTACAGGTGTCTCCGAAAGTATTCGTGGTGTTGGCATAGATCAAGATTAGGATTTGTCACTCCGAGTGTCGGAGAGGTATCTCTGGGCCCTCTCGGTAACACACATCACAATACGCCTTGCAAGCAAAAGACTAATGAGTTAGTCACGAGATGATGTGTTACGGAACGAGTAAAGAGACTTGCCAGTAACGAGATTGAACTAGGTATAGAGATACCGACGATCGAATCTCGGGCAAGTAACATACCGATGACAAAAGGAACAACGTATGTTGTTATGCGGTTTTGACCGATAAAAGATCTTCGTAGAATATGTAGGAGCCAATATGAACATACAGGTTCCGCTATTGGTTATTGACCAGAGATGAGTCTCGGTCATGTCTACATAGTTCTCGAACCCGTAGGGTCCGCACGCTTAACGTTTGATGACGATCGGTATTATGAGTTTATGAGTTTTGATGTACCGAAGGTAGTTCGGAGTCCCGGATGAGATCACGGACATGACGAGGAGTCTCGGAATGTCCGAGACATAAAGATTGATATATTGGACGACTATATTCGGACACCGGAAGTGTTCCGGAAAAGTTTCGGATTTAACGGGATTGCCGGAGGGGGTTACCGGAACCCCCTACGAGGGGGGATGGTCCATAGTGGGCCTTAAGGGAAAGAGAGAGGCAGCCCATAGGGCTGGCCGGTGCCCCACCTAGGGTTCCTAGTTGGACTAGGATTGGGGGGGGGGGGCGCCACCTCTCCTTTTTCCTTTCCCTCTCTTCCTTCTTTTGGTGATTCCTACTAGGAATAGGATTGCAATCCTATTCCTAGTAGGATTGCAACCCTAGCCGGACCAAACAAGGGCCGGCCGGCCTCCCCCCTTGCTCCTTTATATACGGGGGCAGGGGGGCACCCAAAGACACACAAGTTGAATTGTTTTAGCCGTGTGCGGTGCCCCCCTCCACAGAAACACACCTCGGTCATACCGTCGCGGAGCTTAGGCGAAGCCCTGCGCCGGTGAATAGATCATATCCGTCACCACGCCGTCGTGCTGACGAAACTCTCCCGTGAAGCTCAACTGGATCAAGAGCTCGTGGGACGTCATCAAGCTGAACGTGTGCTGAACGCGGAGGTGCCGTACGTTCGGTGCTTGATCGGTTGGATCGCCAAGAAGTTCGACAACATCAACCGCGTCACTTGATGCTTCCGCTCCCGGTCTACGAGGGTACGTAGACACACTCTCCCCTCTCGTTGCTATGCATCTAGTAGATAGATCTTGCGTGATCGTAGGAAAATTTTAAAATACTACGTTCCCCAACACTTCTTACTTCCTAACTAGCCCGTCCCTGCGAGAACATCGATCACCGAGCCTTTGACATCTAGCTCAACCTAACCCGTACAAGAGACCCCTCAGCAACCTGCATCAAAGAGGGCAACAAGCAAGAAGCCACACCACCAAGTACTTTAAGGTTCCAGGGAGCACCACTCGGAAGCAGAACCAACAAGAAGAAGTGAAGACTACCCCGTATCCAAGACTCCGTATTCCTTTCCACGCCTAGTCTAGGAATCTCGGGGACGAGATTCTTGTAAGGGGGGTATGTCTATCACACCCTGATTTTCAGGCCACAACACTCAAGCTAATAATCATGCTAAAAATGTGGATTGACAAAAACTTTTGAGTGTTTTGGGTCATTGCTTGATTTGATTCTTGTCTGTTGTTTGCTAGTGCTCTAAAAATCAAATAAATCCTCCAACTCTTATACTTCATCTCCTTGATCCAAAACCTTTTCCCAATGATCATGCCATGTGTATAGACCAGTATAGTATTTTCTTATAAAAATATTTTGGCCAAATAGTATTTTCTAAAATTAGCTTTCCAGAAACCCTTGAATTGAGGTTTGCACTGCAAGTACCTTATTTAGGGTGTGAAAAATCTTTCAAAAAGTATATTTGAACCCTATTAGATATAAGACTCCCATAAACCACAAAATTATAATTTTAAAAGTTATTTTTATATTTTATTTAAATGATTTTTCTTTAGGCCAAAAATGGTCATTAATAGGTAAAAATTATTTAACTATTTCAAAAATAATTGCCAAAATTCATGGAAACTCATAGGACATATATTGTCCATATATAAGAGTTTCAGCACATGGTCATGTTCAAAATATTGGACGAATCCTTCCAAAACCCTTTCTGGATATTTCAAGCTTTTGAAATATTTACAAAGGAAATATTCTCCGAAAATTCCAGGGAAATTCCATCATGTCAAATATGACATATGTGATGATCTTACAAAGCCTCATGCCTTGAAGATCAAGGAAACATCATCTAATCCTCTCAAAACCATTTTTGCCCATTTTGGAGTTTGAGCAACTTTACATTGCCAAACTTGTCCAAATGCTCTCAAACTTGGTGCACATGCTAAAATGATGTAAATATGCATCTATGCCAAATGGCACAAGTTTTGGAGAAGGACAACTTGATCTAAGTGCCCCAAAACCCTTTCTGACCAGATCCAAATTTGGACAACTCTACATTGTCAACTTTTTACTTGGGGCCTCCAATTTTCTGGACATGCTCAGAAACCCAAATGATGACACTACACCAAGTGGTGCATCAAGGAGTGATGATTTGCTTAACTTAATCTTGGACAATCCATTTCTGTTGATTTCTAGGGTTCACCAAAGTTACATTGGCAACTTTTCCCAAATGAGCTCAAATTTGTTGTAAGGGCCTAAATGTATGTGCCATTTGGTCATGTTAAGTCTCATGTCAATTGGAAGTCATTTCCTTGCCCAAAACCACATCAAACACCTTCTGCCATTTTACCAAAACCACTGTTTTGCCCCCTTTTACTATTAACCTTTGATTCAATTTTTTACCACAGCATCACCTAGTCACCTTCTACCTCCAGTAACTCTCCCATGACCATAGCTTAATGACTGAGGGGTGAAAACCCTCATTTTACCTCCCTGGACAGCCCCTCTCTCCCTCTTCTTCTGCCTCTCCCCTCTCCTACTGGCTCCCCAAGGCATCCCAGGCCGTCTGAGCTTTGTTTACTGCCCCCTCTACCTCCTAGACAATGGTGGCCACACTCTGAGCGCCAAAAAGATGCCATGGCATGCAATGGCCGCGCTCTGTAGCGCGCTACAGTGCCTTGGCGCACTGTAGCCACCCCTAATCAGGAGCACCCGACCACCTCAGGCCTTCCCCTCGTGTCCCCCGAGGCCGCGTCGACGTCCGTGTCACGCAACGCTGTCGGCCCCTTCCTCCTTCTACCTCCTGCTGCCCCTCTCGCACACGCACCGGCCGACCGCGAGCTCCAGTGAGCGGCTTCGCACGCGTGAAGCCTCTGGCACCTCCCTGCTCTCTTTCTCCTTCTCCCTCGACTTGGACCACGCCCACACACACCGCAGACATCCCCGAGCCTCCTCCCGTGGCCACCCCGGCCATTTCCGCGGGAGCCCGTAGGCCGCGTCCATGATGAGTCGTGGCCTCTCTATATAGGGCCGCCCCAGGCCTCCCTCTGGAGCCCCTTTGCTCTATCCCTCTCCCTTGCACCCCTGGACCAGCCCAACCCCCTCCTCGCGCCCTCCATCCGCCACCATGGTCGGAGCCTTGCCGTCGGCTTCCGGCCAAATTCGCACCACCAGGGCCCCCTCCCCTCCACTCCTTCACTCTACCAGATCTCCAGGACCAACGCAACTCACTCCGCGCCCCGGTTGCACTTCCCGTTGGCTGTGACGACAGGCTCATCCTCGACGGCACCCCGGTCCGTCGCGCCCAAAGCTCCTCCTCCTCCCGGGCTCCTCCGCGAGCGTGAAGCACCTGGACAGGCACGCTTCGTCGCGCTGGACCCACCGGTGTGCCGGACGTCGTCGGAGGTGGCCGGAGCTGCCAGCGAGAGCGCCGGTGCTCGCGCTGCCTTGCGTCCCTTGTCGCTCCTCTGCCTCAGGCGCGAGGTAGGGGACGACCGCCCCGCCAGCTGGCAGGAGGCCCCGCCCGTTAGCGGCTGTGCCGACCAACCGGCCCACCAGTCAGGTTAAGTGGAGACGGTTTCAGGCCAATCCACTTTCCCCGCTGGGTGGCGCCCTCCCGTAAACGCGCCATCGAAGTGGACCCCCAGCAGGTGCACGCGAAGAGTTGGGCCTGGCCCAGTGACCTGCCCAGCTAAGTTACGCTTTGTGCGTAACTTAGGTCCATCTAGGTATAACCCCTTCACATTTTCTTTTTCCAGAGACACTGTAAAATCCATAAATAATTCAAATGAACTCCAAATTTGATGATTCAAATTTCTGGTAGTTTCTAAAACCACGATCTACCTGTTGGTGCAGCATGCACAATTTTTCAGAAACCTTTTCTTCACAAATATTATCAAAATGTTATTTTTCTATTTCTGTGATAAACTTTAGAAAATCACAGAGAGCTCAAATTTGATCCAAATGCAGTGGTTCAAATTCCTAGTTGCTTGTCATATCCAAACTTAGTTTTGGAACATTTTTATTAATACTTTCTGTACCCCACCAAATAATGAGCCATTTCTTCATATTTATCAACTTTGCAAAATCCTAGGAAATTCATTTGAACTCCAAATCCAGTGAAACCAACTCCTAGATGCTTCTAAAATCATGACTTCTTAAATGGGTGCCTTTGCTCATTTTTCAAAAATATATTTCTGTACACTTCTTTCAAATCCATAAACCCCTTGATTCCATCATATTGAAATGTTCCAAACTATCCATTGATCCAATACCTATGAAACCACCTTGGTCATTTCTCATATGACCAGAGGTATCCTAGAAAAGTCCAACTCCTATTTTTAGAGCACTTTTATTTTTGCCTTGTTGTGTTGCTTATTATGATTGTTTCCATCGTTAGTTGACAAAATAAACGGAGTACTCGGAGATGGACCAGAAGGTTTGAAGACTCGGAAGGACAAGGCAAGCAGCCCTTTGACCATGTTTGAGAAACCTTTTTATGCATGTCATATAGTACCATAATGTTGTTGCTATGGAATCATGACGAGGTGGAACCACTTTGATGGTTTGCCACTGCACTTCCTCGTTGATACTTGCATTGTGCATTACCCTACCTTCTTATGAGGGTTATGCCGGTGGGAGTAGATAGATGTGTGCTATAGTAGTTGGCTACGCAAATGGGTCAGGGTTATGCATTGAGAGAAACAAGTGCGGTTTGACATACTTGCAAATGACCCAGTGGGTGCCACTAATGCCCCTGGGAGACGATGAGGAACTAGGCACTAGTTGGTGAAGAAGTAGTGTACCGAGGCTTGATGAAAGTGTTATTTACAGAGATGGATTAGATTTATGTGTGACTACCGTCCCAACCAAACATGTGCAACCACTCTACCCCTTATGGGACGGGGCATTATTGATTAACTAGGCTGATACTAGCATGGTGCCCACATCACTAGTGACGGGGGAGACTTGAGGTCACTTCCGGGACGGGGTCGTGCTTGGATAGGCGACCATGACTGTTTTTACAGGGCAGCGGACACACTGTTGGTCCCTTTGTTTATGCGTGACATTGAAAAAAGGGCAAGTCCCATAACCTATTGATTGTACTTGAGGGCCGTGCACCAAGGAGTGGACCCTATGTTAGTGTCGTCTAGGGAAAAGTAATGACCGCGTGCTTCCCCCGAGTGCTTGAGGTACTGCGGGATCGAGGGTGACACGAAAGCTTCCCGGATCATGTGGGTAAAGTGCGCAACCTCTGTAGAGTGTCAAACTATTCGAATAGCCGTGTCCACGGTCAAGGACAGTTGGGTGGTGCTACTTAGACTATGTCCATAAGTTTCTGGAAAACAACACGCTTTGGGTAAATCTGTTGATGTGATTGTGAGAAAGTCACGATGAGCGTGAGCAAGAGTTGTTCATGACCCTTTCTCGATATTGATGTCTGAAACCTCCTGATACTTGATGCAGGCACATGCATGTCCATGTTATATGTTGATCATACTTGCATATGAAAAACTAGCTTTCCGCAAAACTGCCAGTTTAGCAGTAGAGCCTTGCATAATTATTCTGTCATCACACTTGGGTTGCTTGCGAGTACATTCAAAGTACTCATTGGCTTGCCACTGGTTATTTTATTGGCCAGGCATGAGAGAACAGGATATGATGAAGATTTCTTGGTGGCGAACATGCGATATAGGACACTTCCCAGTGAGAATGCCTGTAGAGTTAAGGCAGATGGCATGGGTCCAAGTTGTTATTGAAGATTTCCGCTGCAATGATATACTCAAGACTTGACCATAATGGTCCTATTTGTGTAATATGGTATGTATGGATGTAAGACTCTTGTTATTCAGCTTTTGTGTGTTCAGTGAGCATTGATCTCTGGGATCACTGTACATGTGTACTCGGTGATCACGACTTATGAGTCGGGGTCCCCACAGATAGCCACCATCTCATCGAAAGACAAGACACCTTTGCCTCTATCATTTTCGCATGTGCTCCGATTGTCGCCCGATAAATGCCATAGCTGTTTGATACCGTCACCCTATTCCACGTTTAGACGACATGCTTGATGAATTATGTGGTGCCACCATCTTTTCCAAAATTGATCTTAAAAGTGGCTACTTCCAAATTCACATCCAAGAGGGTGATGAGTGGAAAACGGCCTTCAAAACCAAGTTTGGGTTATATGAGTGGTTGGTCATGCCGATGGGCTTATCCGAAGCACCCGGCTCATTTATGCATCTCATGCAATTCGTTCTCCGACCCTACATAGGCGTCTTTGTAGTGGTTTATTTTGATGACATCCTCGTTTTTAGCAAGTCGCTTGAGGACCATGTGACACACATCCGTATGGTTTTACAAACCCTTCAGAAAGAGCGCTTATATGCTAACATGGATAAATGCACTTTTGGCGTTGACAAGGTCATTTACCTAGGATTTGTCGTTTCTTCCCAAGGTGTTCATGTTGTTTAAACTAAAATTGAAGCAATTAAAACTTGGCCACAACCAACGAATCTCCAACAAATGCGTAGCTTTCTTGGTTTAGTCGGTTTCTATTGACATTTTGTGAAGGACTTTAGCACAATTGCTATGCCTCGACACGCCTTGAGCAAGAAGAACACACCCTTTGTTTGGGGTCATTCGCAAGACACCGCGTTCAATGAGCAAAAAGACTTGCTCACCCACGCACCCCTTCTTGCCCTACCAAACTTTGATAAACCTTTTGAGATTCATTGTGACGCTAGTGGTACCTGCATAGGTGGTGTGCTAATGCAAGAAAAGCACCCAATTGCGTACTTTAGCGAGAAGCTATCCGGAGCGCAACATAACAACCCCATCTATGATAAAGAGCTCTATGCCTGGGTGAGAGTTTTGTGTGTTTGGGAACATTACCTTAGACCTCATGAATTCATTCTTCATACAGACCATGAGACGCTCAAGTATCTCAAGGGTCAATCTATGTTGAACAAGCGTGATGCTAAGTGGAGTGAGTTCATAGAGTCTTTTCCCTATGTCATCAAATACATCAAAGGCAAAGAGAATGTTGTGGCGGATGCGCTTTCCCGCAAATGCATGCTTGTCACAACACTTGAGTTGAATGTTATTGGCTTTGAGCACATAAAAGACTTATATGAGCATGATCCTTTCTTTGCAAATCCTTATACTAGGTGTTTGAGTCACACTTCTTGGGAACGTTACTACATCAAGGATGGATATCTTATGAGAGCTAACAAACTTTGCATTCCCGAGTCTTCGCTTTGTTTGCTCCTTTTGCAGGAGTCTCAGGGAGGAGGACTCATGGGACACTTTGGACGCGACAAGACATTTGCTACGCTCTCCAAGAACTACTTTTGGCCCAAGATGCTCCGTGACGTCTCACGCCTCACCAACCGATGCTCTACATGTCGCAAAGCTAAGTCAAAAGCTCAATCTCATGGTCTTTACATGCCACTATCTATTCCATACCATCCATGGGAAGACATAAGCATGGAATTTATACTTGGATTGCCTAGGACTAATAATGGAAAGGATTCCGTGTTTGTTGTCGTGGATATATTTTATAAAATGGCTCATTTCATTCCTTGTAACAAGATCGACGATGCTTCACATGTGGCAAATCTCTTTTGTAGGGAAATCATTCGTCTACATGGAGTACCCAAGACTATCGTGTCGGATCGGGACATCAAGTTCTTGAGCTACTTTTGGAAGACTCTATGCGCCAAACTCGGCATCAAGCTCCTTTTCTCTTCGGCAGATCATCCACAAACCGACGGCCAAACGGAGGTGACAAACCGCACACTTTCGACGCTTCATCGCCTGTTGATCAAGAAGAACATCAAGGAATGGGAGCAATGCTTGCCCATCGCCGAGTACGCCTACAACTGCACAAGACATTCGACTACCGGCAAGTCCCCTTTCGAGGTCGTCTACGGCTTCAACCCGTTGTCCCCATTGGACATCCTACCACTACCTCTACAAGAGAGCATCAACTTGGACGCAAGTGCTCGAGCAAGCTACCTCAAGAAGGTGCATGAAGATACAAGGGTAACGATCGAGCGACAAGTACATCACCTAGCCTCCAAGCTCAACACCAACAAGAAACCAATGGTGTTTCACACGGGAGATCTCGTTTGGCTGCATCTTTGCAAGGACCATTTCCCCAACGAGCGCAAGTCTAAACTACTACCTCGGGCCGACGGACCCTTCAAGGTGCTAGCACACTACAACAACAATGCCTACAAGATCGACATTCCACGCGACAAGTACAATGTGAGCGATGTCTTCAACGTCAAGGATCTCTCCCCCTTCCATGGTGATGAAAATTTTGATCCGAGGATGGATCTTTCTCAAGGTAATCCCCATGGACCTACCATCGTCTCACCAAGTGCCGAGTGGACCCATGACACACGCTCGAGCACGAGATCTCGAGACCGAGGTGACTTCACTCCTCTCTCAATGTCGTTTCGATTCACATGAGACATGGCTGCTACCCTCATCAGAAACTCTATGCATACTCAGGCACCTCGAGAGCAACCATGAAGAAACCAAGGAACAAGAGGAATTGAAGAAGGAAGACGGAGGATAAATATGCCAAGTCTCAGACTGGCCGGATGATCCGGACGAAGACCCGGATGATCCGGGCAGAGCCCGGACGATCCCGACCCCGCCTGGACGACCTGGATAATGCGCACCTCGAGACCTGAAGCTACTTCGCGGAAGCCAGCTCATCCGGTCCCAGTCCCGGATCATCCGGCCGCACCCGGACATCCGGACCAGGACCCGGACATCCGGACCTCCTGCTGCAAAGAAGACGCTGCCGGGTCATCTGGACGCCGCCCTGGATCATCCGGACCCCCAATGCTCGGATCATCCGGACCAACATCCGGATCATCCGGACCGTGCCTGCGTGCATGACCATGGGCCGAGGCCCATGTACCCCTTCGCCCCTCCTAGCTTATCTATAGCACTCCACCCATACTTTCTCGGGTTAGCTTGGTGATAGCTCATATCATCCTTAGTGGTTCCTCTCCCCACAAGACCGCGGCCTCCTCGGAGAAGATCCACACGGATTCAAGACCTGCTTCACGGAGAAGAACATCAAGACCTCCCCACGGAGATTACTACCGCTACTAGTATCATCCTTAGTTGATCATGGATCGTGTATCACTCTTTGTGTCCCCGGATCTAGCATTTGTGTGACCTAAACTTGTTGATTTGAGTGTTTTCTTTTTGTCCCTCTTGTGTTTTTCCTCGTGCACCTCGTGTTCATCCTCGGGATCCCTCCTTTTCGTGAAAGATCGGCCATCTAGGGTCCCACCCTACATCAGGATCCGTAAGCGGTCTTGGTCTGGTCGTTGGACACAAACGATGTACACGAAGTTGCAATGGCTAACTTTTGACTAAAAAACTCCCAAAGAAAAAGCTACTAGATGGATCTACTTAAATAGGAGCAATGGGTGGCGGCCAAGGAGGTGGGAGGACGTCCCAAGGAAGCCTAAAACTAACCCTAGTTCGTACAAGGCTCATGGGCCCAAGTGGAGGTGATGCAACACCTTTGGACTTGTAGTTTGACTCGGATTCTGCTGCAGCGTCAGATTGTTTCGTCGATATCTCAACGCTCTGGACGAATTTGAAGGTGAATCTTATTGGGTTGGAAATTGTACGAAATCTAGTTTCCAACAAAAAACGAATCACCTAATTCGGAGTCCGTATGAAGTAGTTCTTGCTGTTTTGAGTCAGGTATGTGTGTGTAGTCCGAATCTGGATGCAGAACGTGAAAGACTTGGACTCTATCTTCTATTGGCCCAAAAGTGACGTGAGAGTACTTTTTGAACAACACCAAAACTTCTCTTTTTCCCTTATCTTTATATGTGGGTTGTACAAATGTCCCATACACCTGGAATTAGACATGGCACAAAAGTTTGTGAAGTATTTTTGTCCTCGATGACATAAATAAATTGTTGCATAGTTTGCACTAGAAATTACCTCACAAATATACATGTATTCAATATTTTTGGTCGTATCCCAGGTAGTCATGTCCTCATCATCCTCCCTTTCTTGAAAATAAAGCCGTCCTAGGCATTGCTTAATCTGAAATGTGGGTAAGAAAATAGACAATTATTTTCAAATGTATTTTATCCAAATCTGATTTATTCTCTGATTCACATGATTGTTTTGCATCAACAATTAAATTAATGGGTGCACTCAAAATTGTTGGTATTTCAGTTGTTTGATCACATGACGCATTCATGAAAGTAACATGATTATCTAAACTAGGTGGTGTGCTCAAATCAACTGGTAATTTAATACATGAAGTATTCAAGTTAACTAGATATGCATCATTCTCATGTGTAGTTATACATCATTGTTTTACTATTACCTTGTCGCAAAGACGTAGCTGATGTAGGTACAGACAATGACAATGTACTATACACTTTGGATGATGGCACGCTCACAATCGGAGGTGTGGCTGCTCTAGTAGGTGCAATGGTGGAGGAACCAACCGGTGGTGGTGAGCATGAACTGGAATAGTAGTTGTTGTAGTCACACAATGCGTCCTCCTGTATTTGTCTCTCAAAGGTACAAGCACGAACATACATACCAGTAATGCAACGAGGAATATACTGAAATCTTGCGCGAATATAATGGTTCAAACCACCAAAAAATCTATTCATTGTATCATCCTCAGATTCTTCTATGTCACAATGATGCATATAAGATTTGAACTCTTGGTAGTAAGCATGAACACTATTACTGCCTTGTTTGAATTGTTGCAATTTGCGAAGCAATTCACGGCGATAGTAAGGAGGAAAAAATTGTTGTCTCATTATAGCTTTCAAATCTTTCCAACTTGTGGGTTGGTTATCAATATTTTTCTTACAGTGTACAATCCACCAAATAGAAGAAAAACCAGTAAATGCTCTAGTTACAGCTTGTACTCTCTCAAGTTCAGAAAAATCATGGCTAGAAACAATAGTTCTACCTCAAACTCCCAAGCAATATAAATAGCAGGATTAAATCTACCCTCAAATGAAGGTAAAGAGATAACCTGACCGTGTGCATGTGTGTGTTGTCCCACATCTCGTGATGGTGAAGATGTATCCATCACTATCTCCGGTACCTGTCATGATTAGTAGAAATAAGAAACAAAATTCAAGAATAATGTTCCTATGAACTACTTGGATGTGGTGGTAAAATGCTCACAGTACAGCAAAGATCAATATCTTACAAGTTCTTAGCATGCAGCAGGTGGTGATAGGCAACCAGCGGTGTCAAATAACTCCAACGATTGAGTAAAGAGATTGCCAGGTGAACGTACGTAAACACGGTGTAGAAATATGTGGAGCTGGGTTGGCTTTATATATGGTAGCAAAAGATTAGAATTAATCAATTCAGAGATGCAATGTTGAATAAACGCTCAACGACGATGTTGTGATGATCCTAGGCTAGACCTTGCTAGAGACTTGAGCCTAGAACACTAATGAGGTCACGACGAAACACAACGAGCATCAAGATAGGATATGAAGTAGCTCTCGATAGCAAGATGTAAGTGAAAATCACAACGGCGGTAAAGATAGTGATGAAAAACAACCGCCAAGCAGGATATACAACAACTCTCTCTCCAACTTTTCTCTTGAAAAGTTTGAGCCAATTTTATGATAATTTTTTCTATAGAATTCTACTGACTCAAGCTTTGAGACGCAAAAAGAATCGCTCAATTCCGAGTTGATATGAGGTGTCAAAAAATTCTAAAACTGGCCTGGAAACTTGAACAAGCTGTGTTCACGAACTTCGGAGGACAAAAAGACCTATTTAGAAGCCGATTTTGAGGTGCGAAATATTTGACTAGCTCATGCAACTATTCAGATGCGCCTCGTCGCTAGCTTTAATTTGAGTACTTGTGGAGGCAAAACGGACTTTGTATAAGGAAGATATGCCTGTTTTATAGAACAGTCCAGAAAACAGATTCCAATCCAAATTCAACTACGAGATTGACTCTAATAGATCCGAATTTTGTCTTTTTTTTCTCACACTTTTTTCTTTTCTCTTTTTTTTTCTCACACTGTTTTTATTTCTCCCTCTTTCGAAGACAAACTAGATAAGATGCAGATTGGATCAAGCAAAGATGCGAACGACCTCAAGTATGATTGTGACAATGAACGATGGGTAGCACGAGGTGGAAATTGATGTATGAGGTGGTGGACAGCGGAAGGGATAACGATGCAGCGGCGACGTGACTAATGTGAACAGAACCCGAAACTCTAACGAACTAGACACTAAGACCAGCAACTCGACACGACGATGCAACCGATACTTCAATAATGCAAACAATGAAAAGAAAATTGCAAAGGCTCAGACTGGCTAGGACAAAGGATGAATAGATCTAACTTTTTTGTGGCTTTTCCTTGGACAATAGGTATGAAAAAAAATCTAATCTAGGAATAACTGGAAATTCTCACCGAGCAACCTGAAAACTGATACCACTTGATAGAGGCGAGGGGCCCGATCTTTCGATGATATGTTAATTATCGATTTGGTAGAGTCGACTTTGACGATCCGACTACAAACGTGCACGACGTTGCGCCTTAGCAATCGCTAACCCAATCTCCACGGGTTACTGACAATGCCAGAAGCATGATCAGCCTGACCACGAAGGTCTATTTCTGCATGCAATCGAAGAACAAACAAGAATATGATAAAGCAATCTGAATATTGCAAATATATATGAAGTATTGATAAAGGTGGGATCCGTAAGCGGTCTTGGTCTGGTCGTTGGACACAAACGAAGTACACAAAGTGGCAATGTCTAACTTTTGACTAAACAAATCCCAAAGAAAAAAGGTACTAGATGGATCTACTTATATAGGAGCAAGGGGTGGCAGCCAAGGAGGTGGGAGGACGTCCCAAGGCAGCCTAAAACTAACCCTAGGTCGTACAAGGCTCATGGGCCCAAGTGGAGGTGATGCAACACCTTTGGACTTGTAGTTTGACTCGGATTCTGCTCCAGCGTTAGATTGTTTCGTCGAGATCTCAACGTTGCGGACGAATTTGAAGGTGAATCCAATTGGGTTGGAAAGTGTACAAAATCTAGTTTCCAACAAAAAAAGAATCACCCAATTCGAAGTCCGTATGAAGGAGTTCTTGCCGTTTTGAGTTAGGTATGTCTGTGCAGTCCGAATCTGGATGCAGAACGTGAGAGACTTGGACTCTATCTTCTCTTGGCCCAAAAGTGACATGAGAGAACTTTTTGAACAACATCTAAAGTTCTCTTTTTCCCTTATCTTCATATGTGGATTGTACAAATGTCCCATACACCTGGAATTAGACATGGCACAAAAGTCTATGGAGTATTTTTTGTCCTGGATGACATAAATATATTGTTGCATAGTTTGCATTATAAATCACCTCACAAATATACATGTATGCAATATTTTTGGTCGTATCCCAGGTAGTCATGTCCTCATCATAACACCACTCCACCAAATTTAACTCAAGTGGAATCACCACGTGAGTGCATCATCGAATTCTCATTTATTGACCAAATTTGGCAGTTACAAAACAACTATATTAAACCTTGGTCCAAATCTTCTCAAAGTTACCAGGATGAAAGTCCTTCGTTACCTAAACCTCGCACACAACTCCATTGCTCCCAATCATCTTCCTGTTGGCCACCAGTGCTCACCCCAGTTTACTGCAGTAAACTTCAGAGCTCATTTACCATTTAAGCACTGCGTGTTTAACCTAGTTACCACCTCAGTTGCAACCTACCCAGGAAGGACTCCACCCCAGACATCGTTTGGCCGACCGTGTGACACTGTGTGCACTAGTGCACGCGGTGATCACGAGCTTTGGCATGCAATGCGCGTGCTCTGCTGGTGTTGGCTGCGTCCAGGGTGTCTTCTAGCTCCGGCCTCTCTCCCTCTCGTCAACTTCGCGCTCGTGAGTATGTCCAACAGCTTCACCGAGTCGCCGCCGTCCTCCTGGAGCCATCTCCCCCTCCGTAAGCCCCTCCGTCAGCGCTCGTCGCCGTGCACCCACGGGTGCACTATGGCCGACCGAGCCTTAATGGCGTTCGGCCGCATCTCTCCTATGCCCTCGGCCCCTCCTGCCCTGTGCACCTATGTAGCTCGTCCGCACCCCCTCTCGTCGTGATCCCGTGCCACCCCGTGCTCGTTGTCCATCGCCAAAGCGTTAGCAGGATCCCCGCGGCAACACCTGAGCTCGGTCTCCCTCGCCCGACTATATATAGCCATCCCCGGCCTCGTCCGAGCACACCACCGGACTCCACACACTCCCAGCTACCTCCCGATCCTTTCAACCTCTCGCCGGAGCCTCTATAGCTCCACCTTCGCCACTATGGCCGCCGCCCTGTCCTCCTAGATTACAGCCAACCAAGCCTCCTCCTTCCGTTCCACCAACCCAAGGAGAACCACAGAACTCCGGTGAAGCCCCCATCGCCTTCCCTTGATCGCTGACGCACCGGTGCCCTCGTTTTCCACCACGTCCGAAGGCCTCCTCCGCCGCGAGCTCGACGACGATCTTCCTCTAGATCCTCGGCGTCTTCCATGGCCGGGAACGGGTGCGGCTCATTTCCCTGAGCTCGCCCGTAGCTCACATGGCCCGAGTGGTGGCCGGAGTCACCTGGAATCATCGTCGGGGCCGTCGGCCTCGCCTCTCCTGTCGCAGCCATTGGGAGGAGGAAGAAGGAATCAGGAGGAGAGAGATGGATAAGGCAGGCTCCACTCGTCAGCCGCAGAGCGCCACGGGCACCCAATGCCAAGTGGGATAAGTGGAAGTGCACTCTGCGCTTTACGCTTTCCCCGTGGGAAAGTGCATTTTGCTGGAGTGCGCGACCCGCCGACCTGCCACGGGCCTGTTTGTGAATACTTTATTTACAGAATGGTCCCTCATCTTCAAACCCCTATATCTTTTTGATCCCAACTCCGAATCAGGTGATTCGAAAGCCCACTTCTTCGTCTTGTCGAGTCTGTTCGTAGCATTTTCACTATGGGTTGACATACTGGAAATGACCACTTTGCCCTTGCCCATAATCAGCCCCCTCCGAGAGAGAACTGTTCCGGCAAATCTTTCTGCGGCTTCACCGCACTTCTTCCTAGAGTATTCTTCTTTCCCAGGTAAGCCACAACAACCACTTGCATGATAGCCATGCAGTAGCCATGGTTTCTACTTGAACATTTAATAGAAGTTTGCTTGTTATTTGTTGGCTTGTTTGCTACTGCTATCGTTGTTTCGGTTATGCTCGTGGTTTCATGTTCACCTTCATGATATCAGATGCTTCTTGTTATACTTGCTAGTATTATGGTCACATGTCATGATTGGTAGTAGAAGTACATGCTGGTAGTAGTGATGTTTATCCTGATGCATGCTTGTCGCTTGTCAAGTACCGTTGATATGCATGTTCTGTTGCAACTAATTAGTTACATGTTTACTTGGTAGTGTTCTTGTTATGTTCTTGCATGGTATTTATTTATGATGCTAGTAGTCATGTAAGCTATGAGTAGTGTTCTATTTGTGATATTCATACTCGTCAGTATGCCATGCTCATCTGGATAAATGGTTAAATGATGTTGTTATGCTCATTGATTGTGACGCACCCTCATGCTTATGTTGATATCATGTTCATGCATTGTAGTTGCATCATGCTATTTTATCATGGCTTAGCTTTTTGCATTCAAGTTTAACTGGATAATAATGAACTTGAACAACTGTTGGCTGAGTCATGGTGCCACCATATCGAGATGACCAGTGCAGCCACACTTACCTTTATGGGAAGGTCCTAACTGGGTCTATTGTCATGCCTCTCGCCGGTGCCTCCAAAGAGGGAAGGTTACAGGTGTGCGGTACGCTGGCCCGGTAAGCAGACATAACCTTGTGTGCCTGTTGTTGTTGTTTTTGTAAGGATCCTAATGCGGGGTCAACCCGTTCTAGGCCGATCTTTCACGAAATGGAGAGGAAACCCACGGTGAACACGAAGAACACAAAGGAGATCACGGAGGAAATCACAAGAGGAACACTCAAATCAACACAAAGATGGTCACATAGGTGCTAGATTCACGATACATATCAAGACACACGATCCATAGTCAATGACGGCGGTACAAAGATAGTCTTCTCCCGGAGGAGGTCTTGGGGGTATCCCTTGGGATCTTCTCCGTAGCGGAGGTCTTGAATCCGTGTGGATCTTCTCCAAAGATGGCAGCAGTCACTCTCGAGGAGATGAACCACAAGAAGGTATCAAATGAGTTATCCAAAAGCTTCCCTCGGAAGGAGGAAGTCAACGAGTATATATACATGGGTCGAGGACCTTTACTGTGCGTAGACAGTCGGGTCAGACGTCCGCTGGGTCACCGGACGTCCGGTCGCTCGGGAAGGGCCGGATGTCTGGTACCTCTCGGATTCCTTTATTTTCCACGATTTTAGTTATGTGAAGGGTGTCAAGGACGTCTGGTGGCCTCCGGTCGTCCGGTCGTCTGGGAGTCGCCGGTCGTCCGGTGATCGTCGGAGATCCGGTGCCTGGGGGTGACCAGTCGTCCGGTAGGGGTCGGACGTCCGGTGCCTGTAGCGTCTTGAGCAGCACTTCTTCCTGTTCCAAGCACTTGTCGATCCCGCCGCCTTGTCCACTGTGCAGAGCTGTCACGTGGCCTTCATCCAAGTACCTGAATATGCATAGAGTTTCTGATAAGGGTAGAAGCCATGTCCCATGTGAATCAAAAGGAAATTGATAAAGGAGCGAGTTCACCTCGTCTTCGAGAGCTCTTGCATGGGTTCGTGTCATTGGTCCTTTGGGCGCTTGGTGAGTCGACGGTAGGTCCATGGGAATGACCTTGGGATGCTACTCATCATCTCCCCTCCCTTGGGAAAGATCCGACCTCGGATCAAAATCTTCATCGCCATGGAAATGAGATAGGTCCTTGATGTTGACGGTATTGCTCACGTTGTACTTGTCTCGTGGAATGTCAATGTTGTAGGCATTGTTGTTGTAGCGTGCTAGCACCTTGAAAGGTCCGTCAGCTCGAGGTAGTAGTTTAAACTTGCGTGTGTTGGGGAAGCAGTCCTTTCGAAGATGAAGCCATATGAGATCTCCCGGTTGGAACACCATTTGATGCGGGGTCAACCCGATTCTAGGCCGATCTTTCACGAAAAGGAGGGATCCCGTGAGGAACACGATGAACATGGGGACGAACAAGGAGAAATCACAAGGGAGAACACTCAAGGACAAGTCCAATCACACATTCACTACACAATCAAACACACAAGATCACAAGGTACATGAACAACAAAGGGAAAGATACAAGGTAAAGTTCATCTCTGTGAGGAGGTCTTGAATCCGCGAAGGATCATCCCGTTTTGGGGTCTTGAATCCATCGTGGATCTTCTCCGTAGAGGGGCCGCACTCTCTCCTAGGAGTAGAACCACTAAGATGAGCAAAGCTCTAGTCTAAAATTAGCTATCACATTTGCTAACCCTAAAATGGTGGAGGTGGAGGAGTATATATAGTCTAGGGTCATGAAGGTGTAAGTGAGGGGCGAAACGGGTACATGGGCATCGGCCCAGATACATGCACGCAGGCAAGGGAGGTTGGATGTCCGAGCGCCGGGCTGGATGTCCGGGGCTTCGCCGGTCGCCGGATGTCCGGGCCAAGGGGTCGGATGTCCGGGCTGAAGGGCTCGGTCCTGATGCTCACTGGATAGGAGGGTCCGGATTTCCGGGAGGAGTGCTGGATGTCCGGCCGTTGCTGAAGCGTCGGATGTCCGGGCTGGCACCGGATGTCCGGCCTTTGGCCCGGATGTCCGGCCGCTGTAGAATCAGCAGCTCCGTCCTCTTCCGTCTTCTTTTCCATGCTTCCCTTGCGGATGTTGTAGTTGTAAATTGGCGCTTGCACTCCTCCTCGTCATCCGTGAAGCTCCAACGATACCTATGCATGCACACGAGTGGAGTGTCAAGTAGTATACCATTCTCGAAGGGGTCATGTGAACACGTGTAAAGGAGATGATTCACCTTTATGTATGAGAAGTAGAGGTCGCACATGTCACTTGCCAAATGGACTCTTGACATGGTGATGTCCTTAGGATGCTCCGCATCATCCCCTCCCCCTTGGAAAAGATCCGACCTTGGATCGAAAGCCAAATCATCATGGGAAAGAGATGGCGTCGCCATGTTGAAGCGGTCGATCACCAGGCACTCATCATCTTGAAGCTCGAAATGGGGACTCTCCAATGTCGCACAATCTAGCAATTCCTTCAAAAGGAGCAAGGACAACAAACACTTGGAAAAACAAATGTGGTTAGCGGTAGTGCAAAACCAAGCATTCAAGAGGTGATTCACCCAACAAGTGTGGTCATCAAGCATAGCATGTGGTGTGACAAAGGATTGTGACATGGCATGTAAGCATATGAATTGAGAACAATCAAGGTCATCATGGAAACAAGCATGTAAATGTGAGGTAGAGATGCATGTAAATCAAAGTCGTAGCAAGCATGCATAATGTTCTCAATAAAAGGTCTATGGTAGGCATAGGAATAATTCACAACACCAAATAAAATGAAGTGTCTACACACATGAGTCAAGTGCAAGACAATCCAAGCATAACGTGCATAGGGCGTAGTGAAGATAGTATGGCACTCAACACAATAGAAAAAGCAATTGTTCATCATGTGTGAGGCAAGCAAGTCAATCATGTGAAAAGCAATGGAACATGGCATATGTGAAAAGATGACATTGTTGCAACCAAGCATATGATAGGGACAAGTAATCCAAGAATTGGAAGTAACACACAAGGCATATATAACATGAGGCATGGCAATGTGACAATGGCAAGTCGAAGCGAGATCTCTAACATGTGTGCAATCCAGGGGTCCAAGATGACAAATAAGTCTCATGGTGCAAGCAACCCATATAGTGTGATCCACAATATCCATGCTCAAGGTTTTTGCTGTCTCAGAAGAGAAGGATATCACCTTGAAAGTGTGTCCTTGTGCATCCTTCACAATGCCGAAGCACAAGCAAGTGCGATGTAGAATCGTCGTGGTAGAAGGGGGTTCGCTCTCAAGAGCTCTAATGGTCAACTCACGTGAAGTGGAAGTCGACACGATGTCCAAGTATCCTACACATGTCACAACAAAACAAAGAACGTATGTGCATGGTAGATAAACAAATCATCCATCATGATGGTTCTCTTCTCTTGCACATAACCATTAGAAGCAAAAGTGCATGAATAAGATGATGCAACAATGGCCATATTCATGGCACTAGGCATGTGGTGCAAAGAGGTAAGACAAGCATGCTTCACAAGAAATATGTCAAAATCTCCAAATAAATGTGAGAATGCTATGGGGGAAATCTCATTGGCAATACTAAAATCATGGTTGCGCTCAATGCATGGACAATCATATAGCATGAGAGAGGCAACATGTGGAGACATCTGACAACAAGCAATATCAATCATGTGCAAATCATGGCAATGGTGGCTATCAACCGCATGAAATGAGCATGTATGAATCATGGGTGATGCACTACATAAAGCAAGCATGGTAATCAAGTCGTGCAAACTAGTGGAGCGAAGATGCAACACACTAGGAGAAGGCATGGCAATCATGTCATGTGAGCAAATAGTGGATATAGGCAATGCACATGACATATCGCAAGCACGGTCACAAATCAAGATCAAAGCATGATAATAGGTATGGGGTACAAAGGCATCATGGCAATAACAAGCAATATCTCCACCAAGCTTGCAAAGACACATACAAGTATGAGAATCAATCATCATGTGTAATGCAAAGCATGGGTCACAAATGCATGGCAAAGGCATATAAATGAGCATATCATGCAAAGTGAACATGGCAAGAGGGGCATAATAGATATACTGGACAATATCCCATAACCATGTGAGTACCATGTAGAAAAGATGCGCAAAGTATTTGCGCAAAGGGAGCGGTGGGAAAGATAATCCACGGAATCCCAAGTCATCGTTGCTCTCTAGAGCTCGTTTCGTCAACTCGTGCTCTTGCGAGGTTGACGAGTATGCATGTGTACCTACACAAAAGAGACACAAGCCAAAGAAAGTGTGTGCGTAGTAAATGTACACATCATCCATCATGATGTGTATGTGCACGTGTGAGTTAGCACAAGATTGGCATCGCTCAAGGAAATTTGATGCATGGTATAAGAACATGTCATCCATCACGAGTGAATAGTTATTTTGTATAGCATGATGTGGATGAAAATTGAGCATACAAGTATGGGGATCATGCAATGGATGGGATGGATCAAAATCTCCTAAAATGTACGAGGAAACTATGGGGGTCTCATCATGAGCAATATCGAAAGCATAATATGGAGAAGTGGAACAAGATCCAAAACAATGCATGTCCGAAGCTAGGTAATGATGGCATGGCATATGATGGATATGATGCAAAGGTAGCATAGGAATATCATTACAAGAAAAACAAATGCCAATAATCATGGGATTGTCATCTATGCCATAAGTGAAAATTGGGTTTATTTTAATGGCATATGCATAGTTACTACGAAGAGATTGCAAATATGATATTTTTTTGATCTCATGCATAGCATATGACAAGTCAAGCGCATTGTCAAACATGATGTGACCGAGAGAATTATCACATGAAATCCTATGCAACATGGCATCACAACTAACAGACTCCACATGGCAATCATCAAACTCATCATAAATGGGTAAATCATCACATGGGCAAATCGTACTAGCACGAAGCATGGCAATAGGTGGATCAACATCATGCAAGCAATCAATGTCGACATAGTCCACTAGTGGGACGAGAGCATCACCTTCACCTTTGTTACCTTTCTCATTCCACTCATGTGGTGTAAGTGAGGTGGGAAAGACCAAATGGTGGTCATCATCTTCATCTTGATGGAACCATGTGGGGGATGCATAATATTCCACCATGGCCATCGTCTTGTCCATAGGAACGACGAAGTCGTCGAGGATCGGCGCGTCATCAAATGTGGGACCTAGCACCAAATGAGAAGACACAATAAAGGTAGAGGTCCAGTCCTTAGCGTTGAAAGTGGCCTCACATGACCTATCAACTATCTCACTCTCTCTATGTGGTGGCTCACTCACTCCCTCAAGGTAGGTGCACTCAATGTCGCATATGGTGGAGTCACTCATCTCACTCAAGAGGTGAGGGTTGTGGCTCTCCTCACATGGGAATTGGGGCAACTCGTCATATATGGGGCTAGTGGTGAACTCGCTCTCACTCTCAATATGGTGGCACAAGTCACTGTAGTCATCATACGTCGCCGTGGTAGAAGGGAAAATCCCATGCTCTACCATCTCGTCACCGTCGCCGTGGATGAAGGCCGAAGATGGCACATCATCACTCTCGCCTCCAAAGATGGAAGCATCATCCTCGCTCGCCACCTTGTTGCTCGCCTCCAAAGCATTGTCCTCGAATGGCTCCGTAGTCGTAGTCGTCGCCGCGCCATCTTGAAAAAGAGTCAAAGTAGACTCGGCATCATCAATGCCACAAAGAGGGGTGGCAATGAAGTCGAACTTGGGAACGTCGTCTTGGAGCTCGTCGGGCTTAGACGTCATGGTGGTACTACCCTCATGCTCGCCGTCCTGGAGCTTGGTCTTCGAGAAGTGTGCTTGCGGTGGAGAAGCCTTGGCCTTCATGAGTTCTTGTTCCGCCTTGAGAGCACCAATGTAGTTATCGTCGAGGGACTTGGAGTTCTCGAGGAAGATAGTCTTGTAGATGTCGTTGTGCAATCCCATCATGAAGTGGAGCTTCATCGAAATGGGGTCGTCCACACCGGCTCTTTGCAAGGCTATCTTAATCTCGTTGAAGTATTTGTCGATGGACTTGGATCCTTGTATGGTGTTCTCCAATTGGCGTAGAAGATTTTCCGTGTAAGTGGAAGGCACGAACTCTCGCCGCAAAGCTTTCTTCGTCTTGGGCCAATTCACGTTGAAGCTCGTCGAAGGTGTGTGAAGCCACCATGTTGACGCGTTGTCGTGGAAGTTTCTTGTGGCGCACTTCACTCAATCTTCGTAGGGAACTTGATGTAGCTTGAGGTAGTCGTCCATCTTGCGCTCCCACTCAAGATACTCCTCAGGGTCTTGAGTCCCATAGAAAGGAATCTCGTAGTCGTTGTCGAGGTCGTAGTAGCTCGTGGAAGTCGCCGACTTGAGCTTGGGGAGCTTCTCTTGAGCATAATCTTGAGGTGCTTGTTGGTGAAGATGTCGTATGTCCAAAGGCGAAGATGCCTTGAAGTCGCTTGGCGAAGATGCCAAGGTACATGGTGAAGTCGTTGATCGGCTATTGGAGTTGAGCTCTTGACCTTCACGTTCTTGTCGTTGATGGTGTCGATGCTGATGAGATCTTGCCGGAGATGGTAGCTCGGAAGGATGTGCACTTGAGCGTCTTCTCGAAGATGAGGGAGACCTCTTGCGGTTCTTGATGAGGGCTTTGAGCTCCTTCATTTGAGCATCCATGTTGGCGCACAAGTGGTTCGTCATGCCATCGAACTTGTGGTTGTTGTTGTAGACCGAAGTAGATGAAATGCTTTGCCTATCCATCACAAGACTCGAGCAAAGGTGAGTACGAGATGAGATAAACAATACCAAGTTACCTTTTCCCAACGTTGAGGATGTATCCCGTTTCACTCAATGTGAAATGAAAGAATAGTGGAATTGGAACCGGACTTGTTCACTCACACCTATCAAGTAAAGCTTATCGAGTGGCTTGGTTAGGATAAGTGGCACAAAAATTTGATACAAAATGTTAGCAAGAGTCAATAAAGTTGAAAGAGATTCACAAATTCGCAAGTGAAACAAGTAGACCAATAGCAATATGTGGCACACGAAAACACATGCACGGATAGATAAATGTGATTGTGCAACCAAGGATTGAGCTAAAAATATGGAAAATGCTCTTGTCGCACAACACTATAGAGACGCTAGCCGATTGCTCAATAGGCGGATACGAACTTGTGCACTACCTATATGAGACAAAATGTAGCGACTTCCTATCACAAGTATGCTATGTCTATGATGTTCCGGTGCTTTTATCACAAGATGATCCAAGATGATCGGACATGGCAATCTTATATGCAATGTGTTATGATGCTATGGCTCTTGCTTACAAGCTTCTTTGCTTTCTTTTTGCTTCACAAATCACAACTCAAAATCTCAAGGACAAATGTCAAATGGTGGTAGCGGACAAGCGGTGGTGGTTGCGGAATTGTTGGTGGAAACCCGATCAAAATGGGTTAAGGTGTTGGAAGTGTATGATGGGCTATACACGTTGTCGGAGTTGAAGTCACGGTCCCTAAGTAGCTGAAACACCTTAGGAGACAAAAGCCACAACTCAAACAAGCTCGAACAAAATTTGGTTAAGTTGGGTTGGCTATGTATGGTGGACTAGGTTATGCGGAAGTGGTGGTGGTGGTTGATGAAGAAGCAATGGTCCCTAAGTAGCCTAAACACCTTAGGAGACTCAAATCACTACTCAAGCAACCACAAATGCTATGGGCGACAAAAAGGTTAGGTTGCGGAAGTCGGTGGTGTTATGCAGATGATATGGTGGAAGCCCTAGGAAAAGGTGCCAAAATCCACAAAATATGATGGAGTCAAAACATGATGGTGGTATTTTTTCGTTATGGGGGATGTCAAGAGCTTCAAAACGAGCTCAAGAACGTCGAAATCAGAGTTCGGATGAATTAGTTATGGGCAAAACGGTGAAACACGGGTGGCTGAATTTCCAGGGGCCGGACATCCAGGGTCGGGTCCGGATTTCCGGGACCTGGTGTCTAGAAACTTGCGCGATTTTGCCCTCCAGGAGCCGGATGTCCGGCCGGGGACCAGGATGTCCGGCCCGATGGCCCGGATGTCCGGCTCGACGATTCTAGATCGGGATTGGGACTTCCAAACTCGTTTAGGGGCGGAATTTGATGATTTTGGGGGCAAAATTTGACGGATTTTGTGGAGGAAAGATGGGGAAACTTGTGAAAATGCTAGATCCACTTGAAATCAAGGAATTCCATGGATCAAAATCAACAAAACCACATCAAACTAACAAATCACAAAAAAAATTGGGGCTATTTTTGGTGGGGAATTTTCGAATTTGGGGAAGAACACAACAAAACAAGGCTAGAAAATGGTGGGGAGGCTCCAAATTCATGAGTAACCGTGGCTCTTGATACCATATGATGCGGGGTCAACCCGATTCTAGGCCGATCTTTCACGAAAAGGAGGGATCCCGCGAGGAACACGATGAACATGGGGACGACCAAGGAGAAATCACAAGGGAAAACACTCAAGGACAAGTCCAATCACACATCCACTAGACAATCAAACACACAAGATGACAAGGTACATGAACAACAAAGGGAAAGATACAAGGTAAAGTTCATCTCCGTGAGGAGGTCTTAAATCCACAAAGGATCTTCCCATTTAGGGGTCTTGAATCCGTCGTGGATCTTCTCCGTAGAGGGGCCGCCGTCTCTCCTAGGAGTAGAACCACTAAGATGAGTAAAGCTCTAGTCTAAAATGAGCTATCGCATTTGCTAACCCTAAAATGGTGGAGGTGGAGGAGTATATATAGTCTAGGGTCATGAAGGGGTAAGTGAGGGACGAAACGGGTACATGGGCATCGGCCCGGATACATGCACGCAGGCAAGGGAGGCCAGATGTCCGGGCGCCGGGCCGGATGTCCGGGGCTTCGCTGGTCGCCGGATGTCCGGGCCAAGGGGTCGGATGTCTAGGCTGAAGGGCTCGGTCCTGATGCTCACTGGATAGGAGGGTCCGGATTTCCGAGAGGAGTGCCGGATGTCCGGCCGTTGCTGAAGCGCCGGATGTCCAGGCTGGGCGCCCGATGTCCGGGCGCCAGATGTCCGGCCTTTGGCCTAGATGTCCGGCCGCTGTAGAATCAGCAGCTCTGTCCTCTTCCGTCTTCTCTTCCAAGCTTCTCTCGCGGATGGTGTAGTTGTACCTTGGCGCTTGCACTCCTCCTCGTCATCCGTGAAGCTCCAACGATACCTATGCATGCACACGAGGGGAGTGTCAAGTAGTATACCATCCTCGAAGGGGTCAAGTGAACACGTGTAAAGGAGATGATTCACCTTTATGTATGAGAAGTAGAGGCCGCACATGTCACTTGCCAAACGGACTCTTCACATGGTGATGTCCTTAGGATGCTCCGCATCACCATTGGTACCGTGTCGACGTTGCGCTTGGTGGCTATATGATGCACTTGTCGCTCGATCGTTGCCCTTGTATATTCATGCACCTTCTTGAGAGAGCTTGCTCGTGCACTTGCGTCCATATTGATGCGTTCTTGTAGAGGTAGAGGTAGGATGTCCAATGGGGAGAACCGGCTGAAGTTGTAGACGACCTCGAAGGGGGACTTGTCGGTAGTCGAATGTCTTACTTGGTTGTAGGCGTACTCGGCGTTGGGCAAGCATTGCTCCCATTCCTTGATGTTCTTCTTGATCAACACGCGAAGAAGCGTCGAAAGTGTGCGGTTCGTCACCTCCATTTGGCCATTGGTTTGTGGATGATATGCCGAAGAGAAGAGGAGCTTGATGTCGAGTTTGGCGCATATAGTCTTCCAAAAGTAGCTCAAGAACTTGACGTCCCGATCCGACACGATCATCTTGGGTACTCCATGTAGACGAATGATTTCCCTACAAAAGAGATTTGCAACATGTGAAGCATCGTCGATCTTGTTACAAGGAATGAAATGAGCCATTTTAGAGAATCTATCCACGACAACAAACACGAAATCTTTGCCATGTAGAGTCATAGGCAATCCAAGTATAAAGTACATGCTTATGTCTTCCCATGGATGGTATGGAATAGGAAGTGGCATGTAAAGACCATGCGATTGACCTTTTGACTTAGCTTTGCGACATGTAGAGCATCGGTTGGTGAGGCGTGAGACGTCACGAAGCATCTTGGGCCAAAAGTAGTTCTTGGAGAGCGTAGCAAATGTCTTTTCGCGTCCAAAGTGTCCCATGAGTCCTCCTCCATGAGATTCATGCAAAAGGAGCAAACAAAGCGAAGACTCGGGAATGCAAAGTTTGTTAGCTCTCATAAGATATCCATACTTTATGTAGTAACATTCCCAATAAGTGTGAGTCAAACACTTAGCATAAGGATTTGCAAAGAAAGGATCATGCTCATATAAATCTTTTATGTGCTAAAGCCAATAACATTCAACTCAAGTTGTGTAACAAGCATGCATTTGCGTGAAAGCGCATCCGCCACAACATTATGTTTGCCTTTGATGTATTTGATTACATAGGGAAAAGACTCAATGAACTCACTCCACTTAGCATGACGCTTGTTTAACTTAGTTTGACCCTTGAGATACTTGAGCGTCTCATATTCCGTATGAAGAATGAATTCATGCGGTCTAAGATAATGTTCCCAAACACGCAAAACTCTCACCAAGGCATAGAGCTCTTTATCATATATGGGGTAGTTAAGTTGCGCTCTGGATAGCTTCTCGCTAAAGTACGCAATTGGGCGTTTTTCTTGCATTAGCACGCCACCTATGCTGGTACCGCTAGTGTCACAATGAATTTCAAAAGGTTTGTCAAAGTTTGGTAGGGCAAGAAGTGGTGCATGTGTAAGCAAGGTTTTTAGCTCGTTGAACGCGGTGTCTTACGAAGGACCCCAAGTGAAGGGTGCGTTCTTCTTGCTCAAGGCGTGTAGAGGCATAGCAATTGTGCTAAAGTCCTTCACAAAACGTCTATAGAAACCGGCTAAACCAAGAAAGCTACTCACTTGTTGGAGATTCGGTGGTTGAAGCCAAGTTTTAATTGCTTCAATTTTTGTTTCATCAACGTCAACACCTTGTGAAGATACAACAAATCCTAGGAAAACGACCTTGTCAACGACAAAAGTGCATTTATCCATGTTAGCATATAAGCGCTCTTTCCGAAGGGTTTGTAAAACCATACAGATGTGCGTCACATGGTCCTCAAGCGACTTGCTAAAAATGAGGATGTCATCAAAATAAACCACTACAAAGACGCCTATGTAGGGTCGGAGAACGAAATGCATGAGATGCATAAATGAACCTGTCGCTTCCGATAAACCCATTGGAATGACCAACCACTCATATAACCCAAACTTGGTTTTGAAAGCCGTTTTCCACTCATCACCCTATTGAATGCGAATTTGGTTGTAGCCACTTTTAAGATCAATTTTCGAAAAGATGGTAGCACCACATAATTCATCAAGCATGTCGTCTAAGCATGGAATAGGGTGACGGTATCTAATAGTGATAGCATTTATCGGGCGACAGTCGGAACACGCGAAAACTTCCATCTTTCTTAGGCACGAGAATAACCGGAACGGCACAAGGGCTCAACCATTCACGTACATGACCTTTGTCGATGAGTTGTTGGTCTTGCCATTGTATCTCCTTGGTTTCCTCGGGGTTGACGCGATAATGAGCCTTGTTCGGAAGTGGTGCGCCCGGTATGAGGTCGATGCGGTGTTCGATTCCGTGAAGTGGAGGTAGACCCGGTGGTAGCTCATCGGGAAAGACGTCTGAGAATTCCTACAACAAGTGAGACAACACTAAAGGTAGAGGTGGTGAAGTGTTAGTAGGTTTGACTTCCCCTTTGCATAAAAGCACAAGGTTAAAGACACTCGAGGGGTTCTCACATACTTCTCTCATCTCACTTTTGGTGGCGAATAGTACTAGTTGTTTCTTCTCATTCATCGTGGAGTCGCTCATATTTGGCTTGTGGCTCTCACTCTCCTTTTGGTGGCTCACTCTCTCACCATTCACTCCATGATGGTTGGTAGGTAAGTGTTTGTCGGCGGCTACTTTACTTGGTGAGATTGGGTGTAGCACGAACTCTTTTCCCATCATCTTGAAGCTGTAATGGTTGGTCCGTCCATTGTGTGTGACTCCACGATCGTATTGCCATGGTCTTCCAAGAATAAGGTGGCCTACGGACATAGGGACTACATCACACTCAAGTGTGTCCTCGTAGGCACCTATCTTTAAAGATACTTGTACGGTGTGCTCGACTCGAAGAGTTCCGGCGTCGTTACGCCAGTGGACCTTGTAGGGATGAGGGTGTTTGGTCTTGACCAATTTGAGCTTGTCGCATAGCTCTTCACTTGCCAAGTTGTGACAACTTCCTCCATCGATGATAACCTTGATGGAGCGTCCATTGATGCCGGCCTTGGTATGGAAGATGTGACATCGTTGATCGTCATCTTGTTCATGTTGGAGTATCAAAACCTTGGAGACAACGAGATTGGTACTCGAGTCATTGTCGCAAAACACTTGATGGTCTTCATCTTCATTCACTTGGCGGTGCATAGCTACATGTTCGAGGGCTTCCATCTCATCGTCGCTCATTGAGTCATAAGATCCGTCATCATTGATGATCATTGTGCGAACGGTCTTGTATTCAAATGACTTGTGGCCTCATCCTTGGCATTTGAAAGACTTGATGGAACTCGTCTTGGAGTTGTCCACGGTTGGAGTTGTAGATGATGAAGCTCTTTTCTTGAAGTTGTTTGTAGGTGGACGACTAGACGTAGTCGCATTCTTGTAGGTTGGCTTGTCACCGAAGCTTGTATATGGCTTGGTAGATATAGGAGGAACCGAAGTCGTTGAAGCTTGGTTGGAAGAGCCGAAGTTCTTGGAGGTGAACTTGGAGTACTTGTAGTCCTCTTGAACTTATCGCTCCACTTTGGTGAATTGGTGTACTAGCTCGAGGAGATTTGTGTATGGTTGAAAGTCCGCAATCTTCTTGATACGATAGTTGAGTCCATTCAAGAATCTCGCCATCGTTTGTTCTTTATCTTCCATGATGTTTGCTCATATCATGGCAATCTCCATCTCCTTGTAGTACTCTTCAACAGACTTGGTACCTTGCTTGAGGAGTTGTAGCTTCCTGAACAAGTTACGGTTGTAGTGTCTTGGCACGAAGCGTGCTCTCCTGACTTCCTTCATTTGAGCCCAAGTAGTGACAGGGGTTCTCCTTTTGCTTCTCTTCGCTCTATGATTTGCTCCCACCTAATGAGAACATAGTCTTGGAACTCAAGGGACGCCATTGCAATCTTCTTTTCTTCATCAAAGTTGTGTAGGCGAAAGATCTTGTCAAACTTCAATGCCCATGAGAGGTAGTCTTCGGGATCAATGCTTCCAGAAAACTTTGGCATGGTGAACTTAAGCTTGCCATAGCGATGCTCTTCATTATTGGCTTGCCTATTGTGAGGGCGTTCTTGATTTGGACGATTGTCAATCTCATGTTGCTCTTGGCGGAGTAGATGTTCATTGTCATGGTGTACTTTTCGAGCTTGTGGTTCTTGTTGAGGTTGTTTGCTCTTGTCGCGCTTGAGGAGGAACTTCTTCTTGCATTCGTGCTTGGTGGCGCCTCTCTTGCATCTCATCGCGAAGGAAATCCTCTTCTTGACGAGTGTGTCGATTTGGAGTTGCCACATTGCAATGTGAATCACGTAATGCTCGCTGCGCCTCAAGAGCTTGAGCTTCTTGGCGTTGTTGTGCTTGACGATGAGCTGCGGCATCTTGTTCTTCTTGGTGTTGACGTGCTCGCTCTTGTTTTTGTTGGTGTAGTCGTTGTCGTTCTTGTGCTTGCTCAAGTATAGCTTGGTTTTGACGATGTCGACTTTCTTGCTCTTGAAATAGCTCTTGGGAGCTCTTGTCATGAAGTGGATTCCAGTTGTCATGACGAGCTTGACGTGCGTCTTGACGAAGAGTATTTGATGTAGGAGTACTTGAGCTGGACGTGTAGTCGGTATGACGGCTTGAGCGGCTTCATCTTTGAGAAGATGTGGATGAGGAGCATTGATTGACTATCAAAGTCCGTAGCTCGTCCAATTGAGTAGACATGTTGGTGTTGATGATATCAAATTGCTCTTTTGTTCTTGCTTCAAATTGGCATGCGTCGGCGGTGACTTGCTCAATGCGCTCTTGCATAGCTTCACTTTCTTGGTGTAGAGCTCGTTGGACATCGAAGAGATGTAGTTTGGTGACGTAGTTGTTCAATTCTTGAGGATCATCAAAGAGCGGGTTCGTAGATGTACTTGGCCTATCCATTATTGAAAGCAAGAATGTGAGTGGGAGAAAGGAGAAGACAATACCAATGTACCTTAACCGAAGTTGTGGAGCAATGATCACTCAATAATGTAACCCGAAAATAGCACTATTGGTACCACTTCGTGTCGATTCTCACACCTACACAAGTAAAGCTTTGAGAGGAGCTTGGTTAGGATGGTGGCACAAATTCAATGCAATTTGTCAAAGTGACTCAATGATGTTGAAAATGATTCACAATTGGCTCATGCAACAAGTAGATCACAAGCAATAAGTAGCACACGGAACACACGCACGGACAGATAAATGTGGTTGTGCAACCAAGGGTGAGCGAAAATGTGGAATCCACAGAAAATGCTCTTGTTGCACAACACTAGAGAGACGCTAACCGATTGCTTAATAGGCGGATACGCACTTGTGCACGACCTATAAGAGGCAAACGTAACGACTTCCTATCACAAGTATGCTATGAGTGTATGATGTGCCGATGCTTGAGCACAAGATGATGTATTGCTATCTCATATGATCTCTTTTGATGCAAGCCATATGATGCTATTTTCTTTTTCTTATAATCTTTCGGTGGCTCTTTTGCTTAAAAGCTTGTGAGATCTTTCTTTGGCCACTTATGCATGCTTCTCGTATCAAGGTAGCTATTGTGTATGCGGATCACTCTTATGTCACACGGAGATATGATGTTGTATTATGCAATATCTATTACTATCACTAATGTGCACAAGTGTCATGGCCCGGCAATACTCAAATGGCTAGTCTTGATGGGAAAGCTACGCAAAATGGTCTATAGGGTGACAAAACAATTGCAAGCTAGAATGACAAAGCGTCGTCGATGTTACCGTCCATGTCGAGGTTGAGAGGTGGCCTTGTCGATGTCGTTCCATTCCGAGATAGCCGAAACACACAAGGAAACGGGAAAACCACAACTCAAATGATCCAAGACACAAAGAGGTAAGACTCTAGTGATTTTGGTCAGGCACTGGTGGTGGTTGCATGGTAGATGTCGGTGTATGAATGGGTAAGTGGATGCGGAAGGTGGAACAAAACTGTGTAAGTTCAACTTCGTCAGGGTGTAACAGACGTCCGGTGGGTCGTCGTTCGTCCGGTGGACGGACGTCCGGTAGGTCACGGAAATCCAGTAAATCCTTCTATATAGGTGGTTCCGGTCATGCGGTGGGTGACGGACGTCTGGTGCTTCGTGATGGTCCGGACATCCGGTAAAACGCTAGTCGTCCGGCGGGTCTAGGATTGGGTTCGAGGTATCCATGGACAAATTTGTCAAAATTGGCCGAATATGGGGAAGAAAATTGGGGAAAAGGTGGGGAAACTCGAGATCCACTCATGGCACAGCAATTTATGGAAAAAATTCAACAAAATCTCGCCAAATCAACAGATCACAAAAAATGTGGGGCTATTTTTGGTGGAGAATTTTCGAAATTGGAAAGAACACAACAAAAACAAGTTAGAAAACACGGGTAGGGGCTCCAATTTCGTGAGAAACCGTGGCTCTTGATACCATATGATGCGGGGTCAACCCGTTCTAGGCCGATCTTTCACAAAATGGAGAGGAAACTGTGGGGACCCCGACTTAGAAGTCGAGATCACCGAATGGACGTGTACAATGATCCCAGAGATCAATGCTCACTGAACACACAGAAGCTGAATAACAAGAGTCTTACATCCATACATACCGTCTTACACAAATTAAGGCCATTATGGCCAAGTCTTACATAGATAAAGCCTCACGGCTGAAATAGCAAATAACACGAATAGCGGAAGTCTTCGATGATAGGTAGCACCCATACCATCTGCCTTAACCCTACAGGCATTCTGACTGGGATAGCGTCCTAGTTCGCATGTTCGTCTCCATAGAACTCTTCTTCATATTCCTGTTCCTCCATGCCTGGCCAATTAAATAACCAGTGGCAAGCCAATGAGTACTTTGAATGTACTCGCAAGCAACCCATGATTTGGTTCAAAGTAACAATGCAACTGAATAACAATGAGCAATCTAGCTACGAGCTAGAATAAATATTCTGCCATCAAGTATATGCATCAATAATTTCTCGTAACCTCGAGGACACGTTACCGATATCAACTGAATACCCCAAGTCTTCCCGTCACTAGTAATGCGGGCACCATGCTAGTATCGGCCTAAGTACTCAATAAAGCCCCGTCCCATAAGGGGTAGAGTGGTTGCACATGTTTGGTTGGGATAACGGTCGCAACTTAAACCAATCCTTTGAAAAACATCATACACACTTGTCTCGGTACAACACTTCGTCATCAAGTGGTTACCCATCTCACCATCTCCCTCGGGCATGAATGGCACCCGACGGGGTTTTCGAAAGGAATGCAACCACGAAGGTATCATGGCACACATGCATCTCTGAGCATCACTACTAGTCATTTGCAATGCATCTAGCACATAGCAAGATTATGGGTAAACATGCATCATATGGTGGTTTTAAACTAGGTCACCACCATAACTCTGATCATCATGTATTCGGAAACAAACGGGTTCCGAAGAACTCATGTGTATCATGGTCAAAGGGGTGCTTGCCTGGATTGGCTTGGTCTTCAAAGTCTTCAAATCCTTCCCCACCTTCTTCTTCAGCAACCTCGTCAAATACGGGATCTAATCGTCGCAAAATAACAACAGGAAATAAGACCACAATGAAAACAGAAAAATCAAAGTGCTCAGAAAAATGTCAACTTATTTTTGTTAAATACTAGAGGGAAAACTACGATGGCAAAAATTCTTAGTTGGAGTTTTGGAGTTGCAGAATGGAGTCTAGGAATATTTGAACAGAAGTTTTAAGGTTCAAATATGAATTTAAATTTGAACATAACAGAAAAGGTTCATGGATTTGTGTGAAAGTGACACCATTAAATAGGTTGGAATTTTACAAGATTTTAGGAGTTGGAATTAATTCATTTGGACAAATATTTATTTCTGTGAAATTATTTGAAATAATCACAGAAAAGAAAAAGAGAAAAGGCACTGTGCCACTAGGCCAGAACGGCCACAGTGCACGGCCCAGGGCTAATAGCCCACCGCGCAGGAGCCAGCGCGCGCGCGTTAGGTTTTTTTAAACCTGACGGGCGGGGACCGGCGGTTAGTGGCAGAGAGGGGAGCGAGAGGGAGGTGAGGATGACAGGCGGGGCCCGCCTGTCATCTTCAACCTCACGGCCAGAGCGACGGCGAGCTCACCGGCGATGATTCCGGGAACGGCGGGGCAAGCGGAGGGTAGGAACGGGCTCAGCAGTGAGTCGCGGATGTAGTGGTGCTGGAGTTAGCCGCCGGAGAGGCCTGGTTCGCCGGCGGCGAGGACTTGCGGCGGAGGATCGTCGGGAGGTTGATGGCTGGCTTGCTCTGAGCTGCAATAGGAGTGGGAGAAGTAGGGGAACGAGTCAGTGAGGTTTGTTGGTTCCAGATCGAGCGAGAGTAGGGGCGGAGGGAGGCTGTACTGCGAGATCTCCGGTTGCCCGACGCGGCGGAGCTCCGGTCGATCCCGAGCACTGAGGCTCTCCGAGGGCGAATGGGTGGTGCTGGTGTGCTACTGGGAGTGTGGGGAGGAGATGGGTGCTGCTGGAGAGGCTCGGGGCGTGCTTATATAGCCGTGCCCCGGTCCATCGTGGGCTCGTGCGCCGGCGAGGTCACGGGCGAGGCCAGAGGCCGTGCAGGCCCTCGTGTTCAAGTCGGGGACGATCATGGACGAGTTCTACGCCTAGTAGAGGGCAGAGGAGGAGCGGGGAAGGCTCCAGAGGACGCGCGCGTGTGAGGCCGACGAGTGGAGCTTGGGGGCGGCCGGCGCGCGTGCGAGGGCGGTCACTGGAGGAAGGAGGAGGAGGGGGACAACGCCGGGGAGGTCGCAGACGTCGAGGCGCATTGTTTGGCGTGAGGGGGGAGCACGAGGTGGTCGGAGGCGCTGGATTGTGCGAAGCTACAGTGCGGGTGCGCACTGTAGCGTGCTCTAGAGCGAGCTTATCGCATGCCATGGCATGCCATTGGCTCTCTGGGCGTGTCCGCCATGTCTGGGGGGTCCAGCACGAAGCAGACGACTCAGCTGTGGCTTTGGATGCTCTTGATGATCAGTGAGAGAGGAGTGAGGCTGGTAACTAGGTAGAATTTGGCTATCCAGCAAGGTGAATTAGGGTTTTCACCCCTAAATTATGGAGCTGGGGACATGGGGAAGTTACTGGAGATAGAATGTAACTAGGTGAAGCTGTGGTAGAAAGTTGAGGCAAAAGTAAATAGTAAAAGAGGTCGAGATGATGGTTTTGGTGAAATGGCAGAAGGTGTTTGATCAGGTTTTGGTTAAGCAAATGATCTCCACTAGCCACGGCACTTAACAGGATTGAATGCCATATGGAAATAGGGTGTTTCACCAAATTTGGGCTCATTTGAAGAAACTAGCCAATGTAACTTTGGTGAACCCTAGAAAACAACAGAAATGGCTTCATCAAGTTTAAGTCAAGCTAATCATCTCCCCTTGATGCACCACCTTGTGTAGTTTCATCATTTGGGGTATTAATCATGCCCACAAAGTTAGAAGCTCCAGGTAAAAAGTTGGTAATGTAAAGTTGTTCAAATTTGAATTTGAACAGAAATGGTTTTGGGGTATTTAGATCAAGTTACCCTACTGCAAATCTTGTGCCATTTGGTCTAGATGCCTTATTAGGCCATTCTACCATGTGCACCAAGTTTGAGGGCATTTGGACAAGTTTGGCAATGTAAAGTTGCTCAAACTTCAGATATGGACATAATGGTTATTAAGGGTTTTGTGGATGTTTTCTTGCTTCCAAGGGCATGGGGCTTGGCAAGATCATCAAATATGTCATATATGACATGATAGAATTTCCCTGGAATTTTTGGAGAATATTTCCTTTGTAAATATTTCAAAAGCTTGAAATATCCAGAAAGGGTTTTAGGGGGATTAGCCCATTATTTTGAACATGACCAAGTGTTGAAATTCTTATATATGGACAATATTTGTCCTATGAGTCTCCCTGAATTTTGGCAAATATTTTTGAAATACTTAAATAATTTTCCCCTATTAAAGACCATTTCTGGCCTTAAGAAAAAGCTTTCAAATAAAATAGGAAGATAACTTTTAAAATTATACTTTTGTGGTTTCTGGGAGTTCTATGACTACTGGGTCTCAAATATAGTTTTTGAAATAATTTTCTCACCCTAAATCAAGCACTTGCAGTGCAAACCTCAATTCAGGGGTTTTTGGAATACTAAATTTAAAAAAAAAATACATTTTGGCCAAATTATTTTTATAAGAAAATACTATACTGCTATATAACACTTGGCATGATCATTGGGCAGAAGTTTTGGGTATGGAGATGAATTCTACAAGAGGTAATAGTTGACTTTAATGAGCACATGAAAAGAAAATGAAGAAAAACTCAATTCCAAATAAAAGCCAAATGATGCCAAAAAAAATTGCTGGTCCAAATTTTCATGCTTCATTGATGCAAATAACATGTTACAAAATGCAGGGTGTGACAGACCTACCCCCCTTACAAGAATCTCGTCCCCGAGATTCCTAAACTAGGTCTTAAAAGAGATCGGGATACTCGGATCTAAGATAGTCTTCACGTTCCCAGGTTGCTTCTGCTTCCGTGTGGTTGCTCCACTGGACCTTGAGGTACTTGATGGTGCGGCTTCGCATCCGTCGTTCTGCTTCATCCAGAATGCGAATGGGCTTCTCGCGGTAGGTCCAATCAGGCTGGAGATCAATGGCTTGGTGATCAACATCCTTGTAGAGATCAGGCTTGTTCGGAACTTGGAGACATTTCCGGAGTTGTGACACGTGGAATACGTCGTGCACATCGGATAGCTCAGGTGGTAGTTCCAACTGGTAAGCCACTTCTCCTCGTCGGTCGATGATCTTGAAAGGGCCAATAAATCTTGGCGCAAGTTTCCCCTTAACGTGGAAATGCTTGGTTCCCTTTAGAGGGGTTACTCGCAGGTACACATGATCTCCGACACGGAAACTCATGTCTCGGCGTCGAGTTTTAGCATAACTCTTCTGCCTTGACTTGGCTACCTTCAAACGTTCTCTGACTAGTTGGACTTGCTCTTCTGCTTCGCGAAGAATATCCGGTCGAAAGACTAGCCCTTCTCCAGTCTCTGACTAGTTGAGGGGTGTGCGACATCTGCGTCCGTACAACACCTCAAATGGTGCCATCTGAAGGCTCGACTGATAACTGTTTTTATAGGAGAACTCGGCAAAAGGAAGGCAATCTTCCCACTTGGCTCCATATGCCAAGACACAGGCTCGGAGCATGTCTTCGAGAACTTGATTTACTCGTTCCATCTGACCTACGGTCTGTGGGTGGAAAGCTGTGCTGAAAGACAACTTGGTTCCCAAGGCTTCTTAGAATCTTCTCCAGAACCTTGAAGTAAACTGGGTGCCTCGATCTGACACAATTTCTTGTGGAACACCATGGAGGCTCACGATTCGGTTGATATAGAGAGTTGCCAACTAGTTGCCTGAATAGGTAGTCTTGACAGGAATGAAATGGGCCACCTTGGTCAAATGGTCGACTATGACCCAGATGGAGTCATGTCCTCTATTTGACCTTGGTAATCCAGTGATGAAGTCCATTCCAACTTTATCCCACTTCCACTCGGGAACCTTGAGTGGTTGAAGCAATCCAGCGGGTCGCTGATATTCAGCCTTGACCCTTTGGCACACATCACACCTTGCAACATAGGTTGCAATCTCTCTTTTCATCCCGTGCTACCAGAATCTTTCCTTCAAGTCTTGGTACATCTTGGTTCCTCCAGGGTGGATGGAACATGGAGTGTCATGGGCTTCTTGCAGGATCAGGTTCTTCAGCTCCATCTTGTTCGGTACGCATATGCGGCCTTTGTACCAAACAATCCCGTGCTCGTCTTCAGAGAATCCTGGGGCCTTGCCTAGCTTCATCTTCTTCTTGATGCCTTCGATGCTTGCGTGCCCACCTTGCGCCTTCTTGACTTCGTCCATCAGGGTCGGTCTGACTTCCAAATGATCCAGAAATCCAGGGGTGACCAATTCCAAACTGAATTGTTCGAGTTCCTTAAACAAGGCTGGCTGCCTCTCTCGAATAATGGCATTCAAAGAGCAAGCCTTCCTGCTTAAGGCATCGACCACCACGTTAGCCTTCCCGGGGTGATATTGAACACTGAGGTCATAGTCTTTGATGAGTTCCAACAATCTTTGCTGCCTCATGTTCAATTCCTTTTGGGTGAAAATGTACTTCAGACTTTTATGGTCTGTGTATATCTCACACCGTTTCCCTAGGAGGTAATGCCGCCATGTCTTCAAGGCGTGAACCACTGCCGCTAACTCAAGATCGTGAGTAGCATAGTTCTCTTCATGAGGTCGTAGCTGCCTGGAGAGGTAGGCTATGACTCGGCCTTCTTGCATCAGAACACTTCCCAATCCGGATCGAGAGGCATCACAATATATCACGAACTCCTTCTTAATATCAGGTGTTGCCAGAACTGGGGCGGTGGTCAACCTCTTCTTGAGCTCTTGGAAGCCCTCTTCGCATTTTGGCGTCCACTCAAACTTCTTGTCCTTCTTGAGGAGCTGAGTCATTGGCTGGGCAATGCTAGAGAATCCTTCCATGAATTTGCGGTAATAGCCCGCAAGTCCGAGGAAGCTTCTGACTTCCTTGACGGTCGTTGGAGATTGCCATTGGGACACAGCTTCGATCTTTGCGGGATCAACTGATAATCCTTCTTCGGTCAAGACATGACCTAAGAATCCAACTTTATGCAGCCAGAACTCACACTTGCTGAATTTGGCATATAGTTGGTGCTCCCGAAGCTTGTCTAGGACCATCCTCAAATGTTGCTCGTGTTCTTCCTCCGTCTTCGAGAAGACAAGAATGTCATCGATGAAGACAACAACAAACTTGTCCAAATATTCCATGAAGACTTTATTCATGAGATACATGAAGTAAGCTGGGGCATTGTTTAACCCAAAGGACATGACCGTGCACTCGTACATGCCATATCGGGTCACGAATGCCATCTTCGGAATGTCTTCGGGTCTGATCTTCAGTTGGTAGTAACCAGATCTGAGGTCGATCTTGGAGAACACCTTGGCTCCACTGAGCCGATCAAACAGATCTTCGATTTTGGGAAGTGGATATTTGTTCTTGATTGTAACTTCATTGAGGGAACGATAGTCAATGCATAAGCGGATGGTACCGTCCCTCTTTGCCACAAACAGAACGGGTGATCCCCAAGGGGAGGCACTTGGGCGGATAAATCCCTTCCTCAGCTGCTCTTCCAGTTGCTTCTTCAACTCAGCTAATTCTTCCGTCCCCATTCTATAAGGATTCTTATAGATGGGTCCTGCCCCGGGCACGAGCTCGATGATGAACTCAATGTCACAGTCAGGCGGCATTCCCGGTAGCTCATCCGGAAAGACATCAGGATACTCGTATACCACCGGTACTTGCTCTAGCCCAACTTCAGACAGACAGTTGACTTGAGCGGCTTGAGCGGAAGAGGTGTTGGAAGCGAACTTGACTTCGACTCCTTGGTCATTGGTCACAGTGACTGTCCGATTGGCACAGTCTAACAAGCCTTGGTGCTTGCTGAGCCAATTCATGCCTAGGATCACATCCAAGCCTTGTGATCTCAGGACGATGAGGTCTGCTAGGAAATCTACACCGTTAATGGTAATACTGACTCCCTTACAGCCTATCTTGGCCCTCATCTCTGCTCCGGGGGTTTGTACCACCATGGGGTTATTCAGGGGGCTGGGGGTCATGCCACTTTTTAATGCAAATATTTGAGTGACAAATGAATGCGTTGCTCCAGAATCAAACAAGACAGTTGCAGGTGCTGAGTTGAGAAGGAACGTACCCAGCACGACGTCCGGGTCTTCCTGGGCTTCTTCAGTAGTGACATGATTCACACGCCCCTTCCCATGGTTAGGCGGGTTGCGAGGAGCTGGGTTCCTTGGTGGCATCCCGCGGCCTTGTCCTAGGTTCTACGCATTGGGTCACGGGGCATCAGGCTTCTTGTTGGGGCACACCCTTGAGATGTGTCCTGACTGACCGCATCCAAAGCAAGTGACTTGGTTTGGATTGTTGATCTTTATGCCACCACTGTTATTGGGGTTGAATGCTGGCCTTGGGTTGGCATACTGCTGAGGCTGATAGTTGGTGCGAGGTGCAGGAGCTCTTGGTTGCTGATAGGTTGGCTTGGCCGGGGCTGACTGCCATGGACGAGGCTTCTGGTTGCTGGAACTTCCCTTGCTGACCATCTTGCGCTTGTGAGTGTTTTCCAGAGGATGCCGCTTGTCTTCAAGCATGAGTGCTTTGTTCACCAGGTCAGGGAAGGTTGGGCAGTCGCACACGACAAGCGAATACTGCAGTGTCTGATTGAGGCCTTCCATGAAGCGCTCCCTTTTTGCAGCATCAGTGCTGACATCTTCAGGGGCATACCTTGACAGAACACTGAACTTCTGCATGTACTCCTTGACAGTGCCACTTCCTTGCTTCAGGGCTCGGAATTCACGCTTTTTGATAGCCATGATCCCGGAAGGAATGTGGGCTTTGCGGAATTCTGCCTTGAAGTTGTCCCAAGTGATGTCTTGTCCAGCATGCATGACCTTGAATCCAGCCCACCAAGCTCTAGCAGTCCCCCCGAGGCAGTGGGCTGCATAAGCCACCTTCTCGCGGTCTTCGGTGCATCCGACTAGTTCTAGCAAATCCTCAATGGTGCGGACCCAGTCGTCTGCATCCAGGGGTTCAGCAGTCTCGATGAAAGTTGGCGGTGCATGCTTCTTGAACTCTGCCAACGTGGAACGTCCATTGCCATTCCCCGCCGGTTGGTGGTTGTTGGTGACAGCTTGAGCAATCAACTGAAGGGCTGCGGTGTTGGCTTGGCGTTCCTCTCAGAAAGCTTGGAGAATCTGAGCCATGTCCATGTTCGGAGGAGGTGGTGGTGGTGGAGCTTGGTCGTTGGTTTGGTCGTGGCCTGCCTCTGACTGAGCAGATGCTCCGGCTTCAGGCTGTTGGGTAGAGGTACCAGTACGAGTTACAACAGGCATCCTGTTGGAGCGGTAAAAGGTCTCATGACTCAGAAGAGGGAAAGCAATATAGATGGGTGCCTAGTAAGGGGGTGGGTGTGACACTAATCAAATCATGCAAGGGCCGAAAGGCCAAAACACATTCATTAAAATCTAGGTGGGTGATGCAGCCGTTTACACATTCCCGAAGGAAGAATACGACATACATCCAAACACAACAAAAGCAAACACTAGATGGTTTCATATGAACCATACAAGGACTCGACTGCGCATAGGGGTTACACGACCTATCCTACCGTAGAGGTCACGAACTGGCATATCCGAGTAGCGAATAATGCCTAAGCGGCGGAATGCTCGGTCGCGTATTCTGGCTCTTCGGGGTCTTCCTCCTTGTCTTCATCTGTCTGGGCCCCCTTGTCACTTGAGGGTGTGGGGGAGTGGAGGAGTTGGATACGATGGTGCTTTGTCGGTGGTGCAGGGAAAAGCTTGCGATATTCCCTTGCTGTCATACGGCGTCGCCGAGGTGGTTCTTCATCCTTGGAAGATACATCTCCGGAGGGCCTTCCGCCTCGGTATGCGATAGCGGACTGTCCGGAAGGCGCTCCTTCTTTCTTGATCCTATCTGTCTTCTCTTGTGCTCGACAAAGAAGTGCCTTGGTCTTGTGAAGTTCTTCTCGGAGCTTCATTGATTCTGAGGCCAAATCTTGTGCCAAACAGTCGGCACATAGACTGAAGTAGGTCTGGAATCGAAGCGGAAGTCCTTCCTTCAGTGGAGGGGCTAGTGCGCTGCTTTCATCTTCACCTTCCTTCCGGTAAGGTAGGAAGCGAGTTGTCATCTTGGCTGCCATCTCCGGAAGAAGCTCGCGGAGACGGGTTAGTGCCTTGAGTGCAGCAGCCTCGACATCGAGAGGTAGTGTTGCCATCTGGGGTCCCTCGAAGAACCAACTTGTGGGAGGATCGTTTGCCTTCACGATCACTTCCACATGGTACTCCACCTCAGTGTCGCTAACCCAATTCTCAAGGTAGGTGAGGATGGGCGCTCGGTGGAACTGGCACTCCTGGAGGCTATCCTCGAGAAGCAAGGGAAACCCAGTGGTCAGGTGCTCTTCAAGTACAACGGCCATCTACAAAGGTGGAATAGGAGAGGTTAATAAGCTGATGATATCTCAGGTTGGTAAGGTATGAAAAGAAGAGAGGTTCAGAAGGTTTTTGAAGAGGGGTCTCATCTAACTAACGCCCATGCTAACTAAGGCTTCCTACAGTCAGGATGGCTCTGATACCAGCTCCGTGGGGACCCCGACTTAGAAGTCGAGATCACCGAATGCACGTGTACAGTGATCCCAGAGATCAATGCTCACTGAACACATAGAAGCTGAATAACAAGAGTCTTACATCCATACATACCGTCTTACACAAATTAAGGCCATTATGGCCAAGTCTTACATAGATAAAGCCTCACGGCTGAAATAGAATAACACGAATAGCGGAAGTCTTCGATGATAGGTAGAACCCATGCCATCTGCCTTAACCCTACAGGCATTCTGACTGGGATAGCATCCTAGTTCGCATGTTCGTCTCCATAGAACTCTTCTTCATATTCCTGTTCCTCCATGCCTGGCCAATTAAATAACCAGTGGCAAGCCAATGAGTACTTTGAATGTACTCGCAAGCAACCCATGATTTGGTTCAAAGTAACAATGCAATTGAATAACAATGAGCAATCTAGCTACGAGCTAGAATAAATATTCTGCCATCAAGTATATGCATCAATAATTTCTCGTAACCTCGAGGACAGGTTACCGATATCAACATGAATATGATTCAGCTCAACGAGTCAAGTCACCACCTTGACTCATCACACACATATTCAAGGTTTCGCAAACATTGGACGTAGCCCAAGAGCGGTTACCCAACTGTCCCACAGTACCTCAAGTACTCGGGGGAAGCACCCGGTCATTATCTTTCCTTAGACGACACTAACATAGAGTCCACTCGTTGGTACACGGCCCTCGAGTACAAACAATAGATCATGGGACTTGCCCTAATTTCAATGTCACGCGTACCCGAGGGGACCAACGGTGTGTCCGGTGCCCTGTAAAAACAGTCACGGTCGTCTATCCAAGCACGACCCCGTCCCGGGAGAGACCTCAAGTCTTCTCGTCACTAGTAATGCGAGCACCATGCTAGTATCGGCCTAGGTACTCAATAAAGCCCCGTCCCATAAGGGGTAGAGTGGTTGCACATGTTTGGTTGGGATAACGGTCGCAACTTAAACCAATCTGTTTGAAAAACATCATACACACTTGTCTCGGTACACCACTTCGTCATCAAGTGGTTACCCATCTCACCATCTCCCTCGGGCATGAATGGCACCCGACGGGGTTTTCAAAAAGAATGCAACCATGAAGGTATCATGGCACACATGCATCTCTGAGCATCACTACTAGTCATTTGCAATGCATCTAGCACATAGCAAGATTATGAGTAAACATGCATCATATGGTGGTTTTAAACTAGGTCACCGCCATAACTCTTATCATCATGTATTCGGAAACAAACGGGTTTCGAAGAACACAAGTGTATCATAGTCAAAGGGCTGCTTGCCTGGATTGGCTTGGTTTTCAAAGTCTTCAAATCTTTCCCCACCTTCTTCTTCAGCAACCTCGCCAAATACGGGATCTAATCGTCGCAAAATAACAATGGGAAAATAAGACCATAATGAAAACAGAAAAATTAAATTGCTCAGAAAAATGTCAACTTATTTTTGTTAAATACCAGAGGGAAAACTAAGATGGAAAAAATTCTTAGTTGGAGTTTTGGAGTTGCAGAATGCAGTCTAGGAATATTTGAACATAAGTTTTAAGGTTCAAATATGAATTTAAATTTGAACAGAACAGAAAAGATTCATGGATTTGTGTGAAAGTGACACCATTAAATAGGTTGGAATTTTACAAGATTTTAGGAGTTGGAATTAATTCATTTGGACAAAAATTTATTTCTGTGAAATTATTTGAAATAATCACAGAAAAGAAAAAGAGAAAAGGCACTGTGCCACTGGGCCAGAACGGCCACAGTGCACGGCCCAGGGCTAATAGCCCACCGCACGGGAGCCAGCGCGCGCGCGTCAGGTTTTTTTAAACCAGACGGGCGGGGCCCGGCGGTTAGTGGCAGAGAGGGGAGCGAGAGGGAGGTGAGGATGACATGCGGGGCCCGCCTGTCATCTTCAACCTCACGGCCAGAGCGACAGCGAGCTCACCGGCGACGATTCCGGGCACGGCGGGGCAAGCGGAGGGTAGGAACGGGCTCAACAGTGAGTCACGGATGTAGTGGTGCTGGAGTTGGCCGTCGGAGAGGCCTGGTTCGCCGGCGGCGAGGACTTGCGGCGGAGGATCGTCGGGAGGTTGCTGGCTGGCTTGCTCCGGGCTGCAATAGGAGTGGGAGAAGTAGGGGAACGAGTCAGTGAGGTCTGTTGGTTCCAGATCGAGCGAGAGTAGGGGCGGAGGGAGGCTGTACTGCGAGATCTCCGGTCGCCCGACGCAGCGGAGCTCCGGTCGATCCCGAGCACTGAGGCTCTCCGAGGGCGAATGGGAGGTGCTAGTGTGCTACTGGGAGTGTGGGCAGGAGATGGGTGCTGCTGGAGAGGCTCGGGGCGTGCTTATATAGCCGTGCCCCGGTCCTCCGTGGACTCATGCGCCGGCGAGGTCACGGGCAAGGCCAGAGGCCGTGCAGGCGCTCGTGTTCGAGTTGGGGACGATCATGGACGAGTTCTACGCCTAGTAGAGGGGAGAGGAGGAGCGGGGAAGGCTCCAGAGGACGCGCGCGTGTGAGGCCGACGAGTGGAGCTCGGGGGCGGCCGGCGCGCGTGTGAGGGCGGTCACTGGAGGGAGGAGGAGGAGGGGGACAGCGCCAGGGGAGGTCGCAGACGTTGAGGCGCATTGTTTGGCGCGAGGGGTAGCACGAGGTGGTCGGAGGCGCTGGATTGGGTGAAGCTACAGTGCGGGTGCGCACTGTAGCGCGCTCTGGAGCGAGCTTATCGCATGCCATGGCATGCCATAGGCTCTCTGGGCGTGTCCGCCGTGTCTCGGGGGTCCAGCACGAAGCAGACGACTCAGCTGTGGCTTTGGATGCTGTGGATGATCAGTGAGAGAGGAGTGAGGCTGGTAACTAGGTAGAATTTGGCTGTCCAGCAAGGTGAATTAGGGTTTTCACCCCTCAATCATGGAGCTGGGGACATGGGGAAGTTACTGGAGATAGAATGTAACTAGGTGAAGCTGTGGTAGAAAGTTGAGGCAAAAGTAAATAGTAAAAGAGGTCTAGATGATGGTTTTGGTGAAATGGCAGAAGGTGTTTGATCAGGTTTTGGTTAAGCAAATGATCTCCACTAGCCATGGCACTTAACATGATTGAATGCCATATGGAAATAGGGTGTTTCACTAAATTTGGGCTCATTTCAAGAAACTAGCCAATGTAACTTTGGTGAACCCTAGAAAACAACAGAAATGGCTTCATCAAGTTTCAGTCAAGCTAATCATCTCCCCTTGATGCACCACTTGGTGTAGTTTCATCATTTGGGGTATTGATCATGCCCACAAAGTTTGAAGCTCCAGGTAAAAAGTTGGTAATGTAAAGTTGTTCAAATTTGAATTTGGACAGAAATGGTTTTGGGGTATTCAGATCAAGTTACCCTACTCCAAATCTTGCGCCATTTGGTCTAGATGCCTTATTAGGCCATTCTAGCATGTGCACCAAGTTTGAGGTTATTTGGACAAGTTTGGCAATGTAAAGTTGCTCAAACTTCAGATATGGACAGAATGGTTATGAAGGGTTTTGAGGATGTTTTCTTGCTTCCCAGGGCATGGAGCTGGGCAAGATCATCAAATATGTCATATATCACATGATAGAATTTCCCTGGAATTTTTGGAGAATATTTCCTTTGTAAATATTTCAAAAGCTTGAAATATCCAGAAAGGGTTTTTAGGGGGATTAGCCCATTATTTTGAACATGACCAAGTGTTGAAATTCTTATATATGGACAAATATATGTCCTATGAGTCTCCCTGAATTTTGGCAAATATTTTTGAAATACTTAAATAATTTTCCCCTATTAAAGACCATTTCTGGTTTCTAGGAGTCCTATGACTACTAGGTCTCAAATATACTTTTTGAAATAATTTTCTCACCCTAAATCAAGCACTTGCAGTGCAAACCTCAATTCAGGGGTTTTTGGAATACTAAATTTAAAAAAAATACATTTTGGCCAAATTATTTTTATAAGAAAATACTATACTGCTATATAACACTTGGCATGATCATTGGGCAGAAGTTTTGGGTATGGAGATGAATTCTACAACAGGTAATAGTTGACTTTAATGAGCACATGAAAATCACATGAAGAAAAACTCAATTCCAAATAAAAGCCAAATGATGCCAAAAAAAATTGCTGGTCCAAATTTTCATGCTTCATTGATGCAAATAACATGTTACAAAATGCAGGGTGTGACAGAAACCCACGATGAACACGAAGAACACAAAGGAGACCATGGAGTAAAACACAAGAGGAACACTCAAATCAACACAAATATGGTCACACAGGTGCTAGATTCATGATACATATCAAGACACATGATCCATAGTCAACAACGGCGGTACAAAGATAGTCTTCTCCTGGAGGAGGTCTTGGGGGTATCCATTGGGATCTTCTCCATAGCGGAGGTCTTGAATCCGTGTGGATCTTCTTCGAAGAGGGCCGCAATTACTCTCGAGGAGATGAACCACAAGAAGGTATCAAATGAGCTATCCAAAAGCTGCCCTCGGAAGGAGGAAGTCAACGAGTATATATACATGGGCCGAGGCCCTTTACTGTGCGCAGACAGTCGGGTCGAACGTCCGCTGGGTCACCGGATGTCCGGTCGCTCGGGAAGGGCCGGACGTCTGGTACCTCTCGGATTTCCAATATTTTCCATGATTTCGGTTCTGTGAAGGGTGTCACGGACGTCCGGTGGCCTCCGATCGTCCGGTCGTCTGGGAGTCGCCGATCGTCCGGTGATCGTCGGACGTCCGGTGCCTGGGGGTGACCGGTCGTCCGGTATGGGTCGGACGTCCGGTGCCTGTAGCGTCTTCAGCAACACCTCTTCTTGTTCCAAGCACTTGTCAATCCCGCCGCCTTGTCCACTGTGCAGAGCTGTCACGTGGCCTTCATGCAAGTACCTGAATATGCATAGAGTTTCTGATGAGGGTAGAAGCCATGTCCCATGTGAATCGAGAGGAAATTGATAAAGGAGCGAGTTCACCTCGGCTTCGAGAGCTCTTGCACGGGCTCGTGTCATTGGTCCTTTGGGCGCTTGGTGAGTCGACGGTAGGTCCATGGGGATGACCTTAGGATGCTCCGCATCAGATCTGTGTCCCCGTTTGGGACGTTTATGTTTTACCACGACGGCGGTAGTTGGTGCCTTTGGTAGGCACGGGGCCACCAAGGACTTAGCCCAAAGGGGAGTTGGTCGGAGTGGCCGGGAGAGTGTCATGGCAGTATGACGATTTTGTCGGAACGTCATTGGTCCACCCGAATGGGAGTGCGAGGCCATGGGTTCCGTGTTGTGGGTATAGTGCGCTACCTCTGCAGAGTGTGTGTTTAATCTATCGTCATGTAGGGTGGAACCCTAGATGGCCAATCTTTCACGAAATGGAGGGGATCCCACGAAGAACATGATGAACACGAGGGGGAACACGAGAGGAAACATGAGAGAATCACTCAAACCAACAAGAACAAGTCACACATATGCTAGATCCTCGAAACACAAAGAGATACAAGATCCATGATCAACAAGGGACGATACGAAGGGTAACCGGTTCTTCTCAGTGAGGAGGTCTTGAGGTATCCCGCGGGATCTTCTCCGTGAGGAGGTCTTGAATCCGCATGGATCTTTTCCGTGCAGGGGCCGCAATCACTCACAAGGAGATGAACCACTAGTGGATGAGCAAAGCTCTCTCTCAAATGAGCTAAACCTAAGCTAACCCTAGCTAGGAGGAGGAGGAGGAGGTCTATTTATAGTCTAGGGGGACGAAGGGGGTAAGTTGGAGGGATATATGGGTCGGTGGCCCAAAACACTGTGCGCAGACAAGGGCCCTATGTCCGCGCAGGGGGCGGATGTCCAGGCCTTCCCGAGACGCCGGATGTCCGGGCGCTGGGGCCGGATGTCCGGGCTAGCATGGTCCAGCTTCTATGATGGGTGCCGGATTTCCGGGCTGGCTCCGGATGTCTGGCCCGTCCTCGGGCGCCGGATGTCCGGGGGTCGGCCGGATGTCCGGCCGCTATAGAGCCGCCTGGCATCTTCCTCTCTCTGGTCTTCTTCTGGTTGGTGGCGCCGGATGTCCGGGCTCCTGCCGGATGTCCGGTCGCTGTAGCTCCGCATCGACTCCCCTTGAGGCACTTCTTGATCCGCTTCCGTGTGGACTCGTCCTATGCTTCGGGCATCTCCATGGTCGTCTCCTTGGTTCCTTAGCACACATAGTGTCTTTGCATTAGGTAGCAACTATGTCTCGCGTGAATGAAAAGGGGAAGCATCAAGGAACGGGTTCACCTTGTGTCCACTTGGGGCTTGGGTACTAGTCGTAGTGTACATGGGGATGAACGACGGATGCTCCGCATCATCTCCCCTCCCTTGGGAAAGATCCGACCTCGGATCATAAACCTCATCACCATGGAAACGGTTGTCGTGGACGGACTTGTAGTTGGACGTAGTCGTAGACATGGCGCAATCCAAGTACTCCAAAGTGTCGCCGGAGTGGTATACATGCAGTAAGAGCAAACACAAACAACACTCGGAAATACAATTGTTAGCGCACACAAAGTGTCCATCGTGTAAGTGTGAGTCCGTGTGACAAGGTACATGAAGCTTATCGAGATGGTATAGTATGAGATGTAAAGCATTCCTGTGATCAACTCCATTCGTGGTGCACACAAAGGTGTTGTGAATTTGATCAATACAACCATTATGCAAAATGATGTCATAATGTGATGGCTTATCAAGAGCATGAACATGACAATGGATGCTCAATATGTGTATATGCAATTGATGTTGGACAATATGATCATGATGTAAGAATATACCGTCAAGAAAGATCACAACAATTTGCGAAGGAAATGCACAAGCTCATATATCATGGATGACATGGGAATACAAGATGCAACAAGGCAATCATAATGTGAGTCAATCCATGCATAAGATGCAAATTTGTCATGGGTATGATATGTCCATGGAGCATGGCATGTGGGCACACAATCAACAAGTAGTATGGAGGTTTTGGTGCAATGTGCCAAAGGAGTGTTGATATACCAATGGTCAATGTTGTGGCAATAGTGGAATTCCGAAGGTGCATCCAATAAGTCCGAGCGCTCCTCATATTGAAGGTCCATAGGGTCCATCTCCAATGTTGGTCCTCCCTCCAATAGATGTATCATGTAGACAAGAAGAAGGAGACAACAATGAAAGAATGACCCATCCAATATGCGTAAGTGAGGGTGGCTCAAAGGGAAGGAGTTCACCATTTGCAGATTCACGCAAATGTCGGTGTTGCACATCATGTATGTCTTCGCATGACCAAGTTGTCGCATGACGTCACCACCTTGTGAATCCTTCAAAATGAAAGAACATGAAAAACACTCGGCAAAACAAATGAGGTTAGCGTGAATGCAAAACCAAGCATTCGTGAGGGAAAATACCCAACAAGTGCTTGCATCATTCTTATCATAAGAAAGGACAATGTAATGTGGCATGGTATGTAAGCATATGATGCGATAACAACCAAAGGCATTAGGATCAAACAAGCAAGTATGCATCACAAGAAGGGTGTCAAATTCTCCGAGATCAACAAGCATAGCACGGTTGCACTCACTATAAGTGAAAATGGGAGATGCAACTATCGGAGACAAGTGACAATGATCAAGATATATCATGTGAAATGCATGAACATATATGTCATGAACCCAAGAAAGCAAGTAAGAGTGGAACATGGGTGATGCAATATAGCAAGCAAGCATAGCGATCGAGTCAAACAAGCTAGTTGATAGAGGTGAAGGTGTCCCGTCTTTCAATGAGATGGTGGCTATCATTTTGGAGGAAGTCGACTTTAACGATCCGACTACGAACGTGCGAGGACGTCGCGCCTTAGCAATCGCTAAACCAACTCTGAGAGGTTATTGACCACGCCGGAGCACGATCAACCAAACCACGAAGGTATGTTTCCTGCAGGCAAACGAAGAACAAGTAAGAAACTGAGATTGCAATCTGGATATTGCGAATTCAAGAGGAAAGCTTTATTGATCAAGTAGGGTTCTGTGACGTCTTTGTCTGGTTGTTGAACACAAACGAAGTACGCGAAGTTGCAGCTATGGCGAACTTTAATCTAAACAAAACCCAAAGTCTAAATGATGCCCTAAGGGCTGTATATATGGAGGAAGAGGGGGGGGGGGATTTCGTGGCCCATGGAGGAGGGGTCCGAAACCAACCCTAACTCTTGTTTACCCACACATACGGACTCTAAAAACAGCCTATACTCAAGTATTTCGAAATTACATGGGCCTGGCCCAAAAATAAGGTGACACATCACCTATAATAGCCTCTAGACAAAATTTATGAAGTGGCATCTTGTATATTTCGTCCAAGGCTTCAGACACTCATTATGGTGGCTTGCGCATGCCATCATCTCCATGCTTGATCTTGCTCCAATGTTCATCCTTCTTGTCCAAGCTAGGCCCTTCATTTGTGCTGAATTTCTTTCGCGTTTTCCACCACCACCGGCCGCTGTAGATGTCGCACCTCTACGACAACAACAACAACATCGCCTTCCAAATCAAGTGGGATGAGCACAGATCGTTCCCCTTGAGCCTGGTCAAACTTCTAGTGCCGCTGTTGATGTTTCTGTAGCCCCTGTTGCTACTGCAGAGGTGGAGGACCATTACGAGGATGAGGTTGACCAAAATCAGAATTACGTGCAACCACCAGCACCACCACCACCAGGTCGTCCTCATGCATATCATCGCAACGGTAGGGCTGCATCACCACCTGAGGTACATGACCATCTTCCAAAACTGAAATTGAATATTCCACCATTTGATGGTAGATATGTTCTTGATATATATCTTACTTGGGAGTTAGAAACTGAACAACGTTTTACATGTTTACAATATCCCGAGGAGAGACGTGTTCCTGTTGCTGTTTTTGCTTTCACTAGTTTGGCATGTGTTTGGTGGTCTGAACATTGTAGATTATATCCTATTCCAGCTACTTGGGCTACTTTGAAAATTGCTATGCGTACTCGTTGGGTTCCACCATATTATCAACGTGAATTACTTCAAAAATTGCAGCGCTTAAGACAAGGAAAAAATTCTGTAGAAGAATATTATCAGGAATTACAAACTGGCATGATTAGATGTGGTATTGTTGAGGAGAATGAAGCTATGCTTGCATGTTTTATGGGTGGATTAAATAGAGAGATCCAGACCATTCTAGAGTATAAGGATTATAATAATATCACTCGTTTATTCCATCTTGCTTGTAAAGCTGAACGTGAATTGCAGGATCGACAGGCATTGGTGCGGACTAATTTTCTGCAGGTCGACCTTCATCATGGACACCGCGTGCATCCTCTAATTCCACACATTCTACTGCACCAACACCTCCATCAGCTGTTACCTCCAGCCATGATACAAGGAAGCAGGCACAACCACCATTATCTGCCAAGAGCACACCTATCGGGCCTGCATAGAGTTCTTCTTCCATGGCATCAACAGGGCACACCAGTGATATTATTTGTCGTCATTGTCAGGGAAGAAAACATTTTGTGAGAGAATGCAAATCTCAGCGTGTGATGATTGCTACTGAGGATGGTGGGTATGAGTCCGCTAGTGACTACGATTAGGAGACTTTGGCTCTTATTACACGTGAAGAACACGGTGGAGACGATTCTGATCATGAGACGCAATACATGGCTCCTGAAGATGCTGACAGATATGAATGTTTAGTTGCTCAACATGTTTTGAGTGTGCAGGTTACACAAGCTGAGCAAAATCAGAGGCATAATTTGTTCCATACAAAGGGAGTTGTGAAGGAACGTTCTGTTCGCGTGATCATAGATGGAGGGAGTTGCAACAACTTGGCTATCATGGAGATGGTGGAGAAGTTATCTCTCACCACAAGACCACATCCACATCCTTACTACATCCAATGGTTCAACAACAGCGGCAAGGTTACGGTAACACGTACTGTTCGTGTGCATTTTAGTATCTCTATGTATGCTAATTATGTTGATTGTGATGTGGTACCTATGCAAGCATGTTCCTTATTACTTGGTAGACCATGGCAATTTGATAAAAATTATGTACACCATGGTAGAAACAACCAGTATACTCTTGTTCATAAGGATAAAAATATTACTTTGCTTCCTATGACTCCTGATTCCATTTTGAAAGATGATATTAATAGAGCTAATAAAGCAAAACATGAGCAAAATAAGAGTGAAAATCAGATTGTGGCAAAAGAATTTGAGCAACAAATGAAGCCTAATAACACACCATCATCTCATGTTGCATCTGAAATTAAATTAAAAAGTGGATGTTTACTTGCCACCAAATCTGATATTGATGATCTAGATTTAAGCAAATCTGTTTGCTATGCTTTTGTGTGCAAAGAGGCATTATTTTCATCCGAGGACATGCCTTCCACTTTGCCTCCTGCTGTTACTAACATTTTGATGGAGTTCGCGGACGTCTTTCCACAAGACGTGCCTCCAGGATTACCACCTATTCGAGGGATTGAGCATCAGATTGACTTAATTCCCGGTGCATCGCTACCCAACCGCGCACCATACCATACCAATCCAGAGGAGACGAAGGCGATTATGCGTCAAGTACAGGAGCTACTCGACAAAGGTTATATATGCGAATCCCTTAGTCCTTGTGTTGTTCCTATTATTCTAGTACCAAAAAAGGATGGTACATCGCGTATGTGTGTTGATTGTAGAGGTATTAATAATATTACTATGCGTTATCGTCATCCTATTCCTAGGCTAGATGATATGCTTGATGAATTGAGTGGCTCTACAATATTTTCCAAAGTTGATTTGCGTAGTTGATACCATCAAATTCGTATGAAATTGGGAGATGAATGGAAAACAACATTTAAAACTAAGTTTGGATTATATGAGTGGTTAGTCATGCCTTTTGGGTTAACTAATGCACCTAGTACTTTCATGAGATTAATGAATGAAGTTTTACGTGCTTTCATTGGACGATTTGTGGTAGTATACTTTGATGATATATTCATTTATAGCAGATCTCTGGAGGAACATTTGGAACATTTACGTGCTGTTTTTATTGCTTTACGTGATGCACGTTCGTTTGGTAACCTTGGAAAGTGCACCTTTTACACCGACCGAGTGTCTTTTCTTGGCTATGTGGTTACTCCACAGGGAATTGAGGTTGATAAAGCCAAGATTGAAGCTATTGAGAGTTGGCCGCAACCCAAAACGGTCACACACGTGAGGAGTTTCCTTGGCCTCGCTGGATTCTATCGGCGCTTTGTGAGAGATTTCGGCACCATTGCTCCACCTCTCAATTAGCTTACAAAGAAGGATGTGCCTTTTGTTTGGGTTACTGCACAGGAGGAAGCATTCATGGTATTGGAAGATAAGTTGACACATGCTCCTTTACTCCAATTTCCTGATTTTAATGAGACTTTTGAGCTTGAATGTGATGCTAGTGGAATTGGGTTAGGAGGTGTGTTATTACAAGATGGTAAACCTGTTGCATACTTTTCAAAAAAATTGAGTGGGCCTAGTTTGAATTATTGTACTTATGATAAGGAATTATATGCTCTTGTTCGGACTTTGGAAACATGGCAACATTATTTATGGCCCAAAGAATTTGTTACACATTCTGATCATGAATCTTTGAAGCACATTAAAAGTCAAGCAAAACTGAACCGTAGACATGCTAAATGGGTTGAATTCATAGAGAGTTTCCCTTATGTTATTAAACATAAGAAGGGAAAAGAAAATATTATTGCTGATGCATTGTCCCGTCATTATACTATGCTTTCACAACTTGACTTTAAAATATTTGGTTTGGAGACCATCAAAGATCAATATGTGCATGATGTTGAATTTAAAGATGTATTGCAGAATTGTAAAGAAGGGAGAACATGGAACAAGTTCGTCGTCAATGATGGATTTGTGTTTCGTGCTAACAAGCTATGCATTCCATCTAGCTCTGTTCATCTTTTGTTGTTGCAGGAGGCGCATGGAGGAGGATTAATGGGACACTTTGGCGTGAAGAAGACGGAGGACATACTTGCTACACATTTCTTTTGGCCAAAGATGAGACGGGATGTTGAGCGTTTTGTTGCTCGCTGCACTACATGTCAAAAAGCTAAGTCACGACTCAATCCTCATGGTTTATATATGCCTTTGCCTGTCCCTAGTGTTCCTTGGGAAGATATATCTATGGACTTTGTTTTGGGTTTACCTCGAACAAGGAAGGGGAGGGATATCATATTTGTTGTCGTGGATAGGTTCTCGAAGATGGCACACTTTATACCATGTCATAAAAGCGATGATGCTGCTAATGTTGCTGATTTGTTCTTTCTTGAAATTATTCTCTTGCATGGTGTGCCAAATACTATTGTTTCAGATCATTATACTAAATTTCTTAGCCACTTTTGGAGAAGTTTATGGGCTAAGTTGGGGAGTAAACTGCTTTTTAGTACTACTTGTCACCCCCAAACTGATGGATAAACTAAAGTAGTCAATAGAACTTTGTCTACTATGCTTAGGGCTGTTTTGAAGAATAACAAGAAAATGTGGGAAGAATGCTTGCCTCATATTGAATTTACTTATAATCGTTCATTGCATTCTACTACTAAGATGTGCCCTTTTGAAATTGTCTATTGTTTCCTACCTCGTGCACCTGATTTGTTGCCTCTTCCATATTCGGAGAAGGTTAATTTTCATGCTAAACAACGTGCTGAATTGATCTTAAAAATGCATGAGTTAACTAAGGAAAATATTGAGCGCATGAATGCTAAATATAAACTTGTTGGAGATAAGGGTAGAAAACGTGTTGTCTTTGCACCTGGAGATCTGGTATGGTTACATTTGCGTAAGGATAGGTTTCCTAATTTGCGCAAGTCAAAGCTAATGCCACGTGCTGATGGTCCTTTCAAGGTGTTAGAGAAAAGAAATGATAATGCATATAAACTTGAGTTGCCTGCAGATTTTGGGGTTAGTACCACATTTAACATTGCATATTTGAAGCCTTACTTGGGTGAGGAAGATGAGCTTCCGTCGAGGACGACTTCAATTCAAGAAGGGGAGGATGATGAGGACATCACTAACAAGGTTACACCCACAACCCCAACTGTTAGAGGCAAAGGTGTCCTGTCTTTCGATGAGATGGTGGCCATCGTTTTGGAGGAAGTCGACTTTGACGATCCGACTACGAACGTGCGAGGACGTCGCGCCTTAGAAATCGCTAAACCACCTCCGAGAGGTTATTGACCACATCGGAGCACGATCAACCTGACCACGAAGGTCTGTTTCCTGCAGGCAAACGAAGAACAAGCAAGAAACTAAGATTGCAACTTGGATATTGCGAATATAAGAGGAAAGCTTTATTGATCAAGCTGGGGTTCTGTGATGCCTTTGTCTGGTCATTGAACACAAATGAAGTACGCGAAGTTGCGGCTATGGCGAACTTATAATCTAAACAAAACCCAAAGTCTAAACGACGCCCTAAGGGCTGTATATATGGAGTAAGAGGGGGGAATTTCGTGGCCCTTGGAGGAGGGGTCCGAAACCAACCCTAACTCTTGTTTCCCCACACATATGGACTCTAAAAACAGACTATACTTAAGTATTTAGAAAATACATGGGACTGGCCCAATAATAAGGTGACGCAGCACCTAGAATAGCCTCTAGACGAAATTTATGAAGTGGCATCTTGTATATTTCGTCCAAGGCTTCATGCACTCCTTATGGTGGCTTCAAAGTCCTGAAATCATCACTTGTAACTCCGTTCTTGATCCCCTTGCGCATGCCATCAATTCCATACGTGTTCTTGCTCCAATGTTCATCATTCTCCAAGCTAGGCCCTTCATTTGTAAGCAAAGCAAATGTATCCAATTTAGGTAGCATCATATTCTCATGAACATTAGAATCATTACCAAGAAACGAAAGTACCTGGTAATTTAATTTGCGTGCGCGACCTCTAGTAATTGGTCCAGTATATGTAACAGTAGGGGATGTGGGTGTACCAATGGTATTGATGTCCTCATCATCATCCCCTTCTTGAAATGAAGTCGTCCTCGACGGAAGCTCATCTTCCTCACCCAAATAAGGCTTCAAATCTGCAATGTTAAAAGTGGGACTAACCCCAAAATCTGCAGGTAGCTCAAGTTTATATGCATTGTCATTTATTTTCTCTAACACCTTAAAAGGACCATCAGCACGTGGCATTAGCTTTGATTTGCGCAAATTAGGAAATCTATCCTTACGCAAATGTAACCAAACAAGATCTCCAGGTGCAAAGACAACACGCTTTCTACCCTTATCTCCAGCAAGTTTATATTTAGCATTCATGCGCTCAATATTTTCTTTAGTTAACTCATGCATTTTTAAGATCTATTCAGCATGTTGTTTAGCATCAAAATTAACCTTCTCGGAAGATGGAAGAGGCAACAAATCAATAGGTGCACGAGGTAGGAAACCATAGACAATTTCGAAAGGGCACATCTTAGTAGTAGAATGCAATGAACGATTATAAGCAAATTCAATATGAGGCAAGCATTCTTCCCACATTTTCTTGTTATTCTTCAAAACAGCCCTAAGCATAGTAGACAAAGTTCTATTGACTACTTCAGTTTGTCCATTAGTTTGGGGGTGACAAGTAGTACTAAAAAGCAGTTTAGTCCCCGACTTAGCCCATAAACATCTCCAAAAGAGGCTAAGGAATTTACTTTCACGATCTGAAACAATAGTATTTGGCACACCATGCAAGCGAATAATTTCATGAGAGAACAAATCAGCAACATTAGCAGCATTATCGCTTTTATGACATGGTATAAAGTGTGCCATCTTCGAGAACCTATCCACGACAACAAAAATGCTATCCCTCCCCTTCTTTGTTCGAGGTAAACCCAAAACAAAGTCCATAGATATATCTTCCCAAGGAACACTAGCGACAGGCAAAGGCATATATAAACCATGAGGATTGATTCGTGACTTAGCTTTTTTACATGTAGTGCAGCGAGCAACAAAACGCTCAACATCCCGTCTCATCTTTGGCCAAAAGAAATGTGTAGCAAGTACGTCCTCCGTCTTCTTCACGCCAAAGTGTCCCATTAATCCTCCTCCATGCGCCTCTTGCAACAACAAAAGACGAACAAAGCTAGCTGGAATGCATAGCTTCTTAGCACGAAACACAAATCCATCATTAACGACGAACTTATTCCATGTTCTCCCTTCTTTACAATTCTGCAATACATCTTTAAATCCAGCATCATGCACATATTGATCTTTGATGGTCTCCAAACCAATATTTTAAAGTCAAGTTGTGAAAGCTTAGTATAACGACGAGACAAAGCATCAGCAATAACATTTTCTTTTCCCTTCTTGTGTTTAATAACATAAGGGAAAGTCTCTATGAATTCAACCCATTTAGCATGTCTACGGTTCAATTTTGCTTGACTTTTAATGTGCTTCAAAGATTTAGTATCAGAACGCATAACAAATTCTTTGGGCCATAAATAATGTTGACATGTTTCCAAAGTCCGAACAAGAGCAAATAATTCCTTATCATAAGTAGAATAATTCAGACTAGGCCCACTCAATTTTTCAGAAAAGTATGCAGCAGGTTTACCATCTTGTAATAACACACCTCATATCCCAATTCCACTAGCATCACATTCAAGCTCAGAAGTCTTATTAAAATCGGGAAGTTTGAGTAAAGGAGCATGTGTCAACTTATCTTTCAATACCGTGAATGCTTCTTCTTGTGCAGTACCGCAAACAAAAGGCAGATCCTTCTTTGTAAGCTCGTTGAGAGGTTCAACAATGGTGATGAAATCTCTCACAAAACGCCTATAGAAACCAGCGAGGCCAAGGAAACTCCTCACTTGTGTGTCCGTTTTGGGCTGCGGCCAACTCTCAATAGCTTCAATCTTGGCTTTATCAACTTCAATTCCATGTGGAGTAACAACATAGCCAAGAAAATATACTCGGTCGGTGCAAAAGGTGCACTTCCCATGGCCAAACAAACGTGTATCACCTAGAGCAATAAAAATAGCACGTAAATGTTCCAAATGTTCTTCCAAAGATTTGCTATAAATCAGTATATCATCAAAATAGACTACCACAAATCGTCCAATGAAAGCACGTAGAACTTCGTTCATTAGTCTCATGAAAGTACTAGGCGCATTAGTTAACCCAAAAGGCATGACTAACCACTCATGTAGTCCAAACTTAGTTTTAAATGTTGTTTTCCATTCATCTCCCAATTTCATACAAATTTGATGGTATCCACTACGCAAATTAACTTTGGAGAATATTGTAGAGCAACTCAATTCATCAAGCATAGCACCTAGCCTAGGAATAGGATGACGATAACGAATAGTAATATTATTAATGCCTCTACAATCAACAAACATACGCGATGCACCATCCTTTTTAGGCACTAGTATAATAGGAACATCACAAGGACTAAGAGATTCGCGTATATAACCTTTGTCGAGCAGCTCCTGTACTTGACGCATAATCTCCTTCGTCTCCCCTGGATTGGTACGGTATGGTGCGCGGTTGGGTAGCAATGCACCGGAATTAAGTCAATCTGATGTTCAATCCCTCGAATAGGTGGTAATCCCGGTGGCACGTCTTGTGGAAAGACATCCGCGAACTCCTGCAAAATGTTAGTGACAGAAGGAGGAAAAGAGAAAGTCACGTCCTAGAATGAAAATAATGCCTCTTTGCACACAAAAGCATAGCAAACAGATTTGCTAAAATCTAGATCATCAATATCAGATTTGGTGGCAAGTAAACATCCACTTTTTAATTTAATTTCAGATGCAACATGAGATGATGGTGTGTTATTAGGCTTCATATGTTGCTCAAATTCTTTTGCCATAATCTGATTTTAACTCTTATTTTGCTCCTGTTTTACTTTATTAGCTCTATTAATATCATCTTTCAAAATGGAATCAGGAGACATAGGAAGCAAAGTAATATGTTTATCCTTATGAACAAGACTATACTGATTGTTTCTACCATGGTGTACAGAATTTTTATCAAATTGCCATGGTCTACCAAGTAATAAGGAATATGCTTGCATGGGTACCACATCACAATCAACATAATCAGCATATGTGGAGATACTATAATGCACACGAACAGTAAGTGTTACCTTAACCTTGCCGCTGTTGTTGAACCATTGGATATAGTAAGGATGTGGATGTGGTCTTGTGGTGAGAGATGACTTCTCCACCACCTCCATGCTAGCCAAGTTGTTGCTGCTCCCTCCATCTATGATCACGCGAATAGAACGTTCCTTCACAACTCCCTATGTATGGAACAAATTATGCCTCTGATTTTGCTCCGCTTGTGATGTAGGGTGGAACCCTACGTGGCCGATTTTTCACGAAAAGGAGGGATCCTAAGGAAGAACACGAGGGGCACAAGGAAAAACACAAGAGAGACAAGGATAAAACACTCAAATCAACCAACTTAGGTCACACAAATGCTAGATCCGGGTACACCAAGTGCGATACACGGTACACGATCAACTAAGGAAGATATAAGTAGTGGTAGTCATCTCCGTGAGGAGGTATTGATGTTCTTCTCCGTATAGGAGGTCTTGAATCCGGTGGATCTTCTCCGAAGAGGCCGTGGTTTCTTAGGAGAGGAACCACTAAGGTTTTTGGATGAGCTAACACAAAGCTAACCCTGGATAGTTTAGGTAGAGTGACTTATATAGGCTAGGAGGGGCGAAGGGGTACATGGGCCTCGGCCCAACATCATGCATGCAGGCACTGTCCGGATGATCCGGACGGTTGTCCGGATGATCCGGGATTTGGGGGTCCGGATGATCAGGGCCGGCATCCAGATGATCCGAACATGTCTGATCTTCCGCGGGTGGTCCAGATATCCGGGACTTGGTCCGGACGTCCGGGTTCGTCCGGATGATCCGGGCTGGGGTCCGGATGATCCGGCTTCATCTCGGGCTCTCAGGTGTCCTCGGGTACATTTGCCGGATCGTCCGGACATTTGTCCGGATCATCCGGGCTTCGGCAGGATCGTCCGGGACTTCGTCCGGATCGTCCGGGCTGGCTGAGTCTCAGCTGTTTTTCTCCTCCTTCTTCCTCCTTCGATCCTTCTTGTTCCTTGGCTTCTCCATGGTTGCTCCCGAGGTGCCTGAGTATGCAAAGAGTCTCTGATGAGGGTAGCAGCCATGTCTCATGTGAATCAAAGTTATGTAGAGAGAGGAGTCAAGTCACCTCGGTCTCAAGAGCTCGTGCTCGAGCACGTGTCATGGGTCCACTTGGCACTTGGTGAGACGATGGTAGGTCCATGGGGATGACCTTGGGATGCTCCGCATCATCTCCCCTCCCTTGGGAAAGATCCGACCTCGGATCAAAATATTCATCACCATGGAAAGTGGAGAGATCCTTGACGTTGAATACATCGCTCACGTTGTACTTGTCGCGTGGAAGGTCGATCTTGTAGGCGTTGTTGTTGTAGCGTGCTAGCACCTTGTAGGGTACATCAGCCCGAGGTAGTAGTTTGGACTTGCGCTCGCTGGGGAAACGGTCCTTGCGAAGATGTAGCCATACGAGATCTCCAGGTTGGAACACCATAGGTTTCTTGTTGGCGTTGAGGACGCTAGTCGATGTACTTGCCGCTCGATCGTTGCCCTTGTATCTTCATGCACCTTATTGAGATAGCTTGCTCTAGCACTTGCGTCCAAGTTGATTCGTTCTTGTAGAAGTAGAGGTAGGATGTCCAATGGGGACAACGGGTTGAAGCCATAAACGACCCCGAAGGGGGACTTGCCGGTGGTTGCATGTCTTGCGCGGTTGTAGGCGTACTCGGCGATGTGCAAGCGTTGCTACCATTCCTTGATGTTCTTCTCTATCAACACGCGAAGAAGCGTCGAAAGTGTGCGGTTTGTCACCTTCGTTTGGCTGTCGGTTTGTGGATGATATGCCGAAGAGAAGAGGAGTTTGATGCCAAGTTTGGCGCATAGAGTCTTCCAGAAGTAGCTCAAGAACTTGACGTCTCGGTCCGACACAATTGTCTTGGGCACTCCATGTAGACGAATGATTTCCCTACAAAAGAGATTGGCCACATGTGAAGCATCATCGATCTTATTCCAAGGAATGAAATGAGCCATTTTAGAGAATCTATCCACGACAACAAACACAGAATCTTTTCCACTTTGAGTCGTAGGCAAGCCAAGTATAAAGTCCATGCTTATGTCTTCCCATGGATGGTACGGAATAGGAAGTGGCATGTAAAGACCATGAGATTGAGCTTTTGACTTAGCTTTGCGACATGTTGAGCATCAGTTGGTGAGGCGTGAGACATCACGTAGCATCTTGGGCGAAAAGTAGTTCTTGGAGAGCGTAGCAAATGTCTTGTCGCGACCAAAGTGTCACATGAGTCCTCCTCCATGAGATTCTTGCAAAAGGAGGAAACGAAGCGAAGACTCAGGAATGCAAAGTTTGTTAGCTCTCATAAGATATCCATCCTTGATGTAGTAATGTTCCCAAGAAGTGTGAGTCAAACACCTAGCATAAGGATTTGCAAAGAAAGAATCATGCTCATATAAGTCTTTTATGTGCTCAAAGCCAATAACATTCAACTCAAGTTTTGTTACAAGCATGCATTTGCGGGAAAGCGCATCCGCCACAACATTTTGTTTGCCTTTGATGTACTTGATGACGTAGGGGAAAGACTCAATGAACTCACTCCACTTAGCATGACGCTTGTTCAACTTAGTTTGACCCTTGAGATACTTGAGAGTCTCATGATACGTATGAAGAATGAATTCATGAGGTCTAAGGTAATGTTCCCAAACACGTAAAACTCTCACCAAGGAATAGAGCTCTTTATCATAAATGGGGTAGTTAAGTTGCGCTCCCGAAAGCTTCTCGCTAAAGTACGCTATTGGGCATTTTTCTTGCATGAGCACGCCGCCTATGCCGGTACCACTAGCGTCACAATCAATCTCAAAAGGTTTATCAAAGTTTGGTAGGGCAAGGAGTGGTGCGTGGGTGAGCAAGTCTTTGAGCTTAATGAACGCGGTGTCTTCCGAAGGACCCCAAACAAAGGGTGCGCTCTTCTTGCTCAAGGCGTGTAGAGGCATAGCAATTGTGCTAAAGTCCTTCACAAAACGTCGATAGAAACTGGCTAAACCAAGAAAGCTACGCACTTGTTATAGGTTCGTTGGTTGAGGCCAAGTTTTAATTGCTTCTATTTTAGTTTCATCAACGTGAACACCTTGGAAAGAAACGACGAATCCTAAGATAACGACCTTGTCAACGCCAAAAGTGCACTTTTCCATGTTAGCATATAAGCGCTCTTTCCAAAGGGTTTGTAAAACCATATGGATGTGTGTCACATGGTCCTTAAGCGACTTGCTAAAAACGAGGATGTCATCAAAGTAAACCACTACAAAGACGCCTATGTAGGGTCGTAGAACAAAATGCATGAGATGCATAAATAAACCGGGCGCTTCCGATAAACCCATTGGCATGACAAGCCACTTGATGCGGAGCATCCCAAGGTCATCCCCATGGAACTACCATCGACTCACCAAGTGCCCAAAGGACCTATGACACGAGCACGTGCAAGAGCTCTCGAACCCGAGGTGAACTCGCTCCTTTACCAATTCCCTCTCGAGTCGCATGGGACATGGCTTCTACCCTCATCAGGAACTCTATGCATACTCAGGTACTTGGATGAAGGCCACGGGACAGCTCTACACAATGGACAAGGCGGCGGGATCGACAAGTACTTGGAAGAAGAAGAAGTACGGCTGAAGACGCTACAGGCACCGGACGTTCAGCCCCAACCGGACGACTGGTCAGCTCCAGGCACTGACAGTCCGACGATCACCGGACGATCGGCGATTCCCAGACGACCGGACGACCGGAAGCCACCGGACGTCCGTGACACCGATCACAGAACGTAAATAGCGAAAATCCGAGGATTACTGGACATCCGGCCCCTCCCGAGCCACCAGACGTCCGGTGACCCAGCGGACGTCCGACCCGACGGCGTCATCCCATGTAATATATACTCGTTCACTTCCTTCGTGCTAGGCAGCTTTGGGATAGCTCATTTTAGACCTGAGTGGTTCCTCTTCTACGAGATCGCGGCCTCTTCGGAGAAGATCCACCGGATTCAAGACCTCCTTCACGGTGAAGAACATCAAGACCTCCTCATGGGGATGACTACCGCCAATTGTATCGTCCTTAGTTGATCGTGTATCGTGTATCGCACTTTTTGTACCCGGATCTAGCATTTGTGTGACCTAAACGTGTTGGTTTGAGTGTTTCCTTTCTGGCCCCTCTTGTGTATCCCCCTCGTGTATCACGTGTTCATCCTTGGGATCCCGCCTTTTCGTGAAAGATCAGCCATCTAGGGTTCCACCCTACATCATTATGGTATCAAGAGCCAAGGTTTCTCATGAAATTGGAGCCCCTACCCATGTTTTCTAGCTTGTTTTTGTTGTGTTCTTCCCAATTTCGAAAATTCCCCACCAAAAATAGCCCCAATTTTTTTTTCTGATCTGTTGATTTGGCAAGATTTTGTTAAATTTGTTCCATGGATTTGCTGTGCCACAAGTGGATCTAGATTTTCCCCACCTTTTCACCATTTTTCTTCAGCAAATTCAGCCAAGTTTGACCAATTTGTCCACGGATCCTCGAACCCTAGTCCAAACCTACCGGACGTCCGGAACCCCGTGAAGCACCGGACGTCCGCTAACCACCGGAAGACCGGCACCACATATACAGAAACTATCACCGGATTTCCGAGACTTACCGGACGTCCGGCGACCGGACGACCGGCGACCTACCGGACGTCCGACGAACCCTGATGAAATTGAACCTACTCAATTTTGTTCCACCTTCTGCAACCACCTGCCCTTGCATACACCCACATATACCATACAACCACCACCATTGCCTAAACCAAATCACTACGGTCTTACCTCTTGTGTCTTGGATCATTTGAGTTGTCGTTTTCCCGTTTCCTTTTGTGTTTAGGCTATCTCGGAACGGAGCGACATCGACAAGACCACCTCTCAACCTCGACAAGGACGGTAACATCAAAGACGCTTTGTCATTCTTCCTTGCAAATGCTTTTTCAGCCTATACACCATTTTTGCGTAGCTTTCCCATTGAGACTAGCCATTTGAGTATTACCGGGCCACGACACTTGTGCACATTAGTGATAGTCATAGATATTGCATATTACATCATCATATCTCCGTGTGCCAAAAGAGTGACCCGCATACACAATAGCTACCTTGATCCGAGAAGCATGCATAAGTCGCCAAAGAAAGAGCTCACAAGCTTTTAAGCAAAAGAGCCAACCAAAGCTTATAAGCAAAAGTAAAATAACATCGTACACCTTGCATCAAAAGAGATCATACGAGATAGCAATACACCATTTTGCGCTCAAGCATCGGCACATCATACACTCATAGTATACTTGTGATAGGAAGTCATTACGTTTTGCCTCTTATAGGTTGTGCAAAAGTGCATATCCGCCTATTAAGCAATCGGTTAACGTCTCTCTAGTGTTGTGCAACACGAGCATTTTCCGTGGATTCCACATTTTCGCTCAACCTGGGTTGCACAACCACATTTATCTATCCGTCCGTGTGTTCCGTGTGCTACATATCACTTATGATCTACTTGTTGCATGAGCAAATTGTGAATCATTTTCAACATCATTGAGTCACTTTGACAATTGCATCGAATTTGTGCCACCATCCTAACCAAGCTCCTCTCAAAGCTTTAATTGTGTAGGTGTGAGAATCGACACGATGTGGTACCAATAGTGCTATTTCTGGGTTACATTATTGAGTGATCATTGATCCATTTTCAACTTCGGTCAAGGTACATTTGGTATTGTCTTCTCCTTTCTCCCACTCACACTCTTGATTGTGACGATGCATAGGCCAAGTACATCTATGAACCCGCTCTTCGATGATCCTCAAGAATCGAACAACTACGTCACCAAACTACATCTCTTCGGTGTCCAACGAGCTCTACATCAAGAAAGTGAAGCTATGCGCGAGCACATTGAGCAAGTCGCCGCCGATGCACGACAATTTGAAGGAAGAACAAGAGAGCAATTCGACATCATCAACACCAACATGGCTACTCAATTCAACGAGCCACGGACTTTGATAGTCAACCAACGTTCTTCTTCCACATCTTCTCACAGACGAAGCCGCTCAAGTCCCCACACCGACTCCGCGGAAGGCTCAAGTACCCCTACATCAAACACTCTTCGTCAAGCCGCACGTCAAGCTCGACATGACAACTGAAATCCACTTCACGACAAGAGCTCCCAAGAGCTATTTGAAGAGCAAGAAAGTTGACATCGTCAAAACCAAGCTACACTTGACCAAGCGCGAGAACGACAACGACTACACCAACAACAACAAGAGCGAGCACGTCAATACCAAGAAGAACAAGATGTCGAGGCTAATCGTCAAGCACAAAAACGCCGAGAAGCTCAAGCTCTTGAGGCGCAACGAGCATTACATGATTCACATCGCAAGGTGGCAACTCGCAATCGACATACTCGTCAAGAAGAGGATTTCTTTCGTGATGAGATATAAGAGAGGCGCCACTAAGAACAAATGCAACAAGAAGTTCCTCCTCAAGCGAGACAAGAGCAACAAACTCACCAACAACCACAAGCTCGGCAAGTACACCATGACAATGGGCATCTACTACGCCAAGAGCAACACGGGATTGACAATCGTCCAAATCAAGAACGCCCACCCACTAGGCAAGCAAACAATGAAGAGCATCGCTACGGCAAGCTTAAGTTCACCATGCCAAATTTTTGCGGAAGCATTGATCCCGAAGACTACCTCTCATGGGCATTGAAGATTGACAATATCTTTCACCTTCACAGCTTCGATGAAGAGAAGAAGATTGCAATGGACTCCCTTGAGTTCCAAGACTATGTTCTCATTTGATGGGAGAAAATCATAGAGAGAAGAGAAGCAAAAGGCGAACCTCCTATCACTACTTGGGCTCAAATGAAGGAAGTCATGAGAGCATGTTTCGTGCCAACACACTATAACCGTGACTTATTCAAGAAGCTACAACTCCTCAAGCAAGGTACCAAGTCCGTTGAAGAGTACTACAAGGAGATGGAGATTGCCATGATAAGAGCCAACATAACGGAAGATGAAGAGCAAACAATGGCGAGATACTTGAATGGACTCAACCCTACACGACCCTCCTTGAGTTAGTACACTAAGCAACCAAAGCGAAGCGACAATTCCAAGAGGACTACAATTACTCCAAGTTCACCTCCAAGAACTTCAGCTCCTACAACCAAGCTTCAACGACTTCGACTCCTCCTACCTCTACCAAGCCATATACAAACTTCGGTGACAAGTCAAGCTACAAGAATGCGACTACATCAAGTCGTCCACCCTCTACAAACAACTTCAAGCCAAGAGCTTCATCATCTACAACTCCACCCGAGGACAACTCCAAGATGAGTTCCATAAAATGTTTCAAGTGCCAAGGGCGAGGCCACAAGTCATTTGAGTGCAAGACCGTTCGTACCATGATTATCAATGATGACAGATCCTATGACTCAATGAGCGACGATGAAATGGAAGCCCTTGAACATGTAGATATGCATCGCCAAGTGAATGAAGAAGAAGACCATCAAGTGTTTTGCGACAATGACCCGAGTCCCAATCTCGTTGTCTCCAAGGTCTTGACACTCCAACATCAACAAGATGATGACCAACGATGTTACATTTTCCATACCAAGGCCGGCATCAATGGACGCTCCGTCAAGCTTATCATCGATGGAGGAAGTTGTCATAACTTGGCAAGCAAAGAGCTATGCGACAAGCTACAATTGGTCAAGACGAAGCACCCTCATACCTAGAAAGTCCAATGGCTTAATGACGCCGGAATTCTTCGAGTCGAGCACACTGTGCAAGTCTCCTTCAAGATAGGCGCCTACGAGGACACACTTGAGTGTGATGTGGTCCCTATGTCCGCGTGACATCTTCTACTTGGACGACCATGGAAATACAATCGTGGAGTCACACACAATGGATGGACCAACCACTATAGCTTCAAGATAAAGGGCAAGGAATTCGTGCTACGTCCAATGTCTCCAAGTAAAGTAGCCGCCGACAAACACTTACCTACCAACCATCGTGGAGAGAATGGTGAGAGAGTGAGCCACCAAAAGGAGAGTGAGAGCCACAAGCCAAATATGAGCGACTCCACGATGAGCGATAAGAAGCAACTAGTGCTATTTGTCACCAAAAGTGAGATGAGAGAAGTGTGTGAGAACCCCTAGAGTGTCTTTCACCTTGTGCTTTTATGTAAAGGGGAAGCCAAACCTACTAACACATCACCACCTCACCCTTTAGTGTTGTCTCAATTATTACAGGAATTCGCGGACGCCTTTCCCGATGAGCTACCTCCGGGTCTACCTCCACTTCGCTGAATCGAACACCGCATCGACCTCATACCCGGCGTGCCACTTCCCAACAAGGCACCTTACCGCGTCAACCCCGAGGAAACAAAGGAGATACAACGGCAAGTACAACAACTCATCGACAAAGGTCATGTACGTGAAAGCTTGAGCTCTTGTGACGTTCCGGTTATTCTCGTGCCTACGAAAGATGGAAGTTTTCGCATGTGTTCCGATTGTCGCCAGATAAATGCTATCACCGTTAGATAACGTCACCCTATCCCACGTTTAGATGACATGCTTGATGAATTGTGTGGTGCCACCATCTTTTCGAAAATTGATCTTAAAAGTGGTTATTACCAAATTTGCATTCAAGAGGGTGATGAGTGGAAAACGGCTTTCAAAACCAAGTTTGGGTTATATGAGTGGTAGGTCATGCCAATGGGTTTATCGAAAGCACCCGGTTCATTTATGCGACTCATGCATTTTGTTCTCCGGCCCTACATAGGCGTCTTTGTTGTTGTTTATTTAGATGATATCCTCGTTTTTAGCAAATCGCTTGAGGACCATGTGACGCACATCCGTATGGTTTTACAAACCCTTCGGAAAGAGCGCTTATATGCTAACATGGAAAAATGCACTTTTGGAGTTGACAAGGTCGTCTTCCTAGGATTTGTCGTTTCTTCACAAGGTGTTCAATTTAATGAAACTAAAATTGAAGCAATTAAAACTTGGCCTCAACCAACAAATCTCCAATAAGTGGGTAGCTTCCTTGGTTTAGCCGGTTTCTATCTACGTTTTGTCAAGTACTTTAGCACTATTGCTATGCCTCTACACGCCTTGAGCAAGAAGAACGCACCCTTCATTTGGGGTCCTTCGCAGGAAACCTCATTCAATGAGCTAAAATGCTTGCTTACCCACGCACCACTTCTTGCCCTTCCGATCTTTGACAAACCGTTTGAGATCCATTTTGACGTTGTCAGTACCGTCATAGGTAGCGTGCTAATGCAAGAAAAACGCCCAATTGCGTACTTTAGCGAGAAGCTATCCGGAGCGCAACTTAACTATCCCATATATGATAAAGAGCTCTATTCCTTGGTGAGAGTTTTGCGTGTTTGGGAACATTATCTTAGACCTCATGAATTCATTCTTCATATGGACCATGAGACGCTCAAGTATCTCAAGGGTCAAAATAAGTTAAACAAGCATCATGCTAAATAGAGTGAGTTCATTGAGTCTTTTCCCTATGTCCTCAAATACATCAAAGGCAAAGAAAATGTTGTCGCGGATGCGCTTTCCCGCAAATGCATGCTTGTTACACAACTTGAGTTGAATGTTATTGGATTTGAGCACATAAAAGACTTGTATGAGCATGATACTTTCTTCGCACATCCTTATGCTAAGTGTTTGAATCACACTTCTTAGGAACATTATTACATAAAGGATGGATACCTTATGAGAGCTAACAAACTTTGCATTCCCGAGTCTTCGCTTCGTTTGCTCCTTTTGTAGGATTCTCATGGAGGAGGACTCATGGGACACATTGGACGCGAAAAGACATTTGCTACGCTCTCAAAGAACTACTTTTGGCCCAAGATGCTACGTGACGTCTCACGCTTAACCAACCGATGTTCTACATGTTGCAAAGCTAAGTCAAAAGATAAATCTCATGGCCTTTTCATGCGACTTCCTATTCCATACCATCCATGGGAAGACATAAGCATGGACTTTATACTTGGAATGCCTAGGACTCAAAATGGCAAAGATTCCGTGTTTGTTGTCATGGACAAATTATCTAAAATGGCTCATTTCATTCCTTGTAACAAGATCGACGATGCTTCACATGTTGCAAATCTCTTTTGTAGGGAAATCATTCTTCTACATGGAGTACCCAAGACGATCGTGTCGGATCGGGACGTCAAGTTCTTGAGCTACTTTTGGAAGACTCTATGCGCCAAACTCGGCATCAAGCTCCTCTTCTCTTCGGCATATCATCCACAAACCGACGGCCAAACAGAGGTGACGAACCGCACGCTTTCGACGCTTCTTTGTGTGTTGATCAAGAAGAACATCGAGGAATGGGAGCAATGCTTGCCCATCGCCGAGTACGCCTACGACCGCGCAAGACATTCGACTACCGGCAAGTCCCCCTTCGAGGTCGTCTACGGCTTCAACCCATTGTCCCCATTGGACATCCTACCTCTACCTCGCATCAACATGGACGCAAATGCACGAACAAGCTATCTCAAGAAGGTGCATGAAGATACAAGGGCAACGATCGAGCGACAAGTCCATCACCTCGCCACCAAGCTCAACGTCAACAAGGCACTAATGGTGTTCCAACCAGGAGATCTCGTATGGCTTCATCTTCGAAAGGACTGCTTCCCCAACGAATGCAAGTCCAAACTACTACCTAGGGCTGATGGACCTTTCAAGGTGCTAGCACGCTACAACAACAATGCATACAAGATCGACATTCCGTGAGACAAGTACAACGTGATCAATACCGTCAACATCAAGGACCTATCTCCTTTCCATGGTGATGAAGATTTCGATCCGAGGACGGATCTTTCCCAATGGAGGGGAGATGATGCGGAGCATCCCAAGGTCATCCCCATGGACCTACCATCGACTCACCAAGTGCCCAAAGGACCTATGACACGAGCACGTGCAAGAGCTCTCGAAGCCGATGCGAACTCGCTCCTTTACCAATTCCCTCTCGAGTAGCATGGGACATGGCTTCTACCCTCATCAGGAACTCTATGCATACTCAGGTACTTGGATGAAGGCCACGGGACAGCTCTACACAGTGGAAAAGGCGGCGGGATCGACAAGTGCTTGGAACAAGAAGTGCGGCTGAAGACGCTACAGGCACCGGATGTCCGGCCCCTACCGGAGGACCGGTCACCTCCAGGCACCGGACGTCCGACGATCGTCGGACGACCGGCGACTCCGAGACGACCGGACGACCGGAAGACACCGGACGTCCGTGACACCGACCACATAACGTAAATAGCGGAAATCCGAGAATTACCGGACATCCGGCCCCTCCCGAGCCACCGGACGTCCGGTGACCCAGCGAACGTCCGACCCGACAGCGTCATCCCATGTAATATATACTCGTTGACTTCCTTCGTGATAGGCAGCTTTGGGATAGCTCATTTTAGACCAGAGTGGTTCCTCTCCTACGAAACCGCGTCCTCTTCGGAGAAGATCCACTGGATTCTAGACCTCCTTCACGGAGAAGAACATCAAGACCTCCTCATGGGCATGACTACCGCCACTTGTATCGTCCTTAGTTGATCGTGTATCGTGTATAGCACTTTGTGTACCTGGATCTAGCATTTGTGTGACCTAAACATGTTGGTTTGAGTGTGTCCTTTCTTGCCCCTCTTGTGTTTCGCCATCGTGTATCACGTGTTCATCCTTGGGATCCCTACTTTTCGTGAAGGATCGGACATCTAGGGTTCCACCCTACATCACCACTCATATAGTCCAAATTTGGTTTTGAAAGACGTTTTCCACTCATCACCCTCTTGAATGCGAATTTGGTAGTAGCCACTTTTAAGATCAATTTTTGAAAATATGGTGGCACGACATTGTTCATCAAGCATGTCGTCTAAGCGTGGGATACGGTGACGGTATCTAACGGTGATAGCATTTATCGGCCGACAATCGGAGCACATGCGAAAACTTGCATCTTTCTTAGGCACGAGAATAACCGGAATGGCACAAGGGCTCAAGCTTTCATGTACATGACCTTTGTCGATGAGTTGTTGTACTTGCCGTTGTATCTCCTTAGTTTCCTCGGGGTTGACGCGGTAGGGACCCTTGTTCGGAAGTGGTGCGCCGGGTATGAGGTCGATGCGGTGTTCGATTCCGAGAAGTGGAGGTAGACCTGGAGGTAGCTCATCGGGGAAGACGTCTGAGAATTCCTGCAACAATTGAGACAACACTAAAGGTGGAGGTGGTGAAGTGTTAGTAGGTTTGGCTTCCCCTTTGCATAAAAGCACAAGGTGAAAGACACTCGAGGGGTTCTCACACATTTCTCTCATCTCACTTTTGGTGGCGAATACCACTAGTTGTTTCTTGTCACTCATCGTGGAGTCGCTCATGTTTGGCTTGTGGCTCTCACTCTCCTTTTGGTGGCTCACTCTCGCACCATTCTCTCCACGATGGTTGGTAAGTAAGTGTTTGTCGACGGCTACTTGACTTGGTGACATTGTGCGTAGAACGAATTCCTTTCCTTTCATCTTGAAGCTATAGTGGTTGGTCCGTCCATTGTGTGTGCCTCCACGATCATATTGCCATGGTCATCCAAGGAGAAGGTGGCACACGGACATAGGGACCACATCACACTCAAGTGTGTCCTCGTAGGCGCCTATCTTGAAGGAGACTTGCACGGTATGCTCGGCTCGAACAGTTCCGGCGTCGCTAAGCCATTGGACCTTGTAGGGATGAGGGTGCTTTGATTTCACCAAGTTGAGCCTGTCGCGTAGCTCTTCACTTGCCAAGTTATGACAACTTCCTCCATCGATGATAATCTTGACGGAGCGTCCATTGATGCCGGCCTTGGTATGGAAGATTTGAAATCTTTGATCATCATCTTGTTGATGTTGGAGTGTCAAGACCTTGGAGACAACGAGATTGGGACTCGAGTCATTGTCGCAAAACACTTGATGGTCTTCATCTTCATTCACTTGGATGCATAGCTACATGTTCAAGTGCTTCCATCTCATCATCGCTCATTGAGTCATAAGAACCGTCATCATTGATGATCATGGTACGAACGGTCTTGCACTCAAATGACTTGTGGCCTCGCCCTTGGCACTTGAAGCATTTGATGGAACTCGTCTTGGAGTTGTCCTCGGTTGGAGTTGTAGATGATGAAGCTCTTGGCTTGAAGTTGTTTGTAGAAGGTGGTCCACTTGATGTAGTCGCATTCTTGTAGCTTGACTTGTCACCGAAGTTTGTAGATGGCTTGGTAGAGGTAGGAGTAGTCGAAGTCGTTGAAGCTTGGTTGTAGGAGCTGAAGTTCTTGGAGGTGAACTTGGAGTACTTGTAGTCCTCTTGAACTTGTCGCTCTGCTTTCGTGGCTTGATGTACTAGCTCGAGGAGATTGGTGTATGGTTGAAAGTCCGCAATCTTATTGATAGGATAGTTGAGTCCATTCAAGAATCTCGCCATCATTTGTTCTTCATCTTCCGTGATGTTTGCTCGTATCATGGCAATCTCCATTTCCTTGTAGTACTCTTCAACGGAGTTGTACCTTGCTTGATGAGTTGTAGCTTCTTGAACAAGTCACGATTGTAGTGTGTTGGCACAAAGCGCGCTCTCACGACTTTCTTCATTGGAGCCCAAGTAGTGATAGGAGGTGATGTAGGGTGGAACCCTAGGTGGCCGATCTTTCACGAAAAGGAGGGATCCCAAGGAATAAGACGTGAGGCACAAGGGAAAACACAAGAGGGACAAGAAAAAAACACTCAAATTAACAAGTTTAGGTCACACAAATGCTAGATCCGGGTACACAAAGTGCGAGACACTATACACGATCAACTAAGGCCGATACAAGTAGCGGTAGTCATCTCCGTGAGGAGGTCTTGGTGTTCTTCTCCGTGAAGGAGGTCTTGAATCCGGTGGATCTTCTCCGAGGAGGCCGCGGTCTCGTAGGAGAGGAACCACTAAGGTCTATGATGAGCTATCACAAAGCTGCCCTGGTACGGAGTTAAGGGACAAGTATATATAGTCCAAGGGGTAAGTTGGGGGATACATGGGATGGAACCCCTTCAACTGCGTGCAGGCAGGGCGGTAGTACTGGTCCTAGGGCCGGTAGTACCGGTCTTTGCTGATATAGTAGATGTTCCGGCCTTGCACCGGTCGATCACAGAAGCTTGACCGGTAGTTTACTTGTAGTACCGACCGACCGGTAGTTGGGCGGTAGTGGACCGGTAGTACCGCTATCTCTGTGCTGGGAAAATTCATGTTCACGCTCTTGGCATCCATCTTGCACCGTAATTTCTCCTTGGCACCTAAGCATACAAAGTGTCTCCGTTTGAGGTAGTAGCCATGTCTCAAGGTGGTCAAATGGGAATTCAATAAGGAGAGAGTTAACCTTGTTTTCAAGTGCTCTAGCACGAGCATGTGTCATTGGTCCTTGGAGCACTTGGTGAGGCGAATGATGGTCCATGGGGATGACCCTGGGATGCTCCGCATCATCTCCCCTCCCTTGGAAAAGATCCGACCTCGGATCGAAATCTTCGTCACCATGGAAAGGGGATAGATCCTTGGCGTTGAAGGCATCGCTCACGTTGTACTTGTCTCGTGGGATGTCGATCTTGTAGGCGTTGTTGTTGTAGCGTGCTAGCACCTTGAAGGGTCCGTCGGCGCGGGGTAGTAGTTTGGACTTGCGCTCTTGTGGGAAACGGTCCTTGCGAAGATGAAGCCAAACAAGATCTCCCGGTTGGAACACCATTGGTGCCTTGTTGACGTTGAGCTTGGTGGTGAGGCGATGTACTTGTCGCTCGATCGTTTCCCTTGTATCTTCGTGCATCTTCTTGAGATAACTTGCTCATGCACTTGAGTCCATGTTGATGCGCTCTTGTAGAGGTAGAGGTAGGATGTCCAAAGGGGACAACGGGTTGAAGCCGTAGACTACCTCGAAAGGGGACTTGCCGGTAGTGGAATGTCTTGCGCGGTTGTAGGCGTACTCGGCGATGGGCAAGCATTGCTCCCATTCCTTGATATTCTTCTTGATCAACACGTGAAGAAGCGTCGAAAGTGTGCGGTTCGTCACCTCCGTTTGGTTAATAGAGTCTTCCAAAAGTAGCTCAAGAACTTGACGTCCCAGTCCGACACGATCGTCTTGGGCACTCCATGTAGACGAAAGATTTCCCTATAAAAGAAATTTGCAGCATGTGAAGCATCGTCGATCTTGTTACACGGAATGAAATGAGCCATTTAAGATAATCTATCCACGACAAAAAACACGGAATCCTTTCCATTTTGAGTCCTAGGCAATCTAGGTACAAAGTCCATGCTTATGTCTTCCCATGGATGGTATGGGATAGGAAGTGGCATGTAAAGACCATGAGATTGAGCTTTTGACTTAGCTTTGCGACATGTAGAGCATCGGTTGGTGAGTCGTGAGACGTCACAGAGCATCTTAGGCCAAAAGTAGTTCTGATGCGGAGCATCCCAAGGTCATCCCCATGGACCCTCCATCGCCTCACCAAGTGCTCCAAGGACCAATGACACGTGCTCGTGCAAGAGCTCTCGAGAGCGAGGTGACATCCCTCCTAGTCCAACTTCCATATGAATCTTGCGAGACATGGCTACTACCTCAGACGGATGTGTTTTGTGTGCTCAGGTATGAAGAAGACCACATCGGAGAGGCTCGTGAAGATGGACCGGTCCCCAAGCTCATGGACGAAGCTTTGGATCGAGAAGGGCTAAAGAAGGCTCCAGGCCCCGGATAACTGCCCCCTGGCCCGGACATCCGGCCCCTGGACGATCAGCTACAGAAGAGCATCGACAACCGAAGCTATAGGGCCCAAACATCCGGCTCGGCAAACCCCGGACATCCGGCATCGGGCCCGGAAATCCGGCGCGCCCACCACAGAAGCATACCCGTGGCTGGCACCGATAGCCCGGACATCCGGCGCCCAGCTCCGACATCCGGCGTCGCGCGAAGCCCCGGACATCCGGCCCGACGCCCGGACGTCCGGCCCCTGATTTCCTGAGCGCATCCCCTTTGGGCTGTGGCACGTGTACCCCTTCGCCCCGTAGACTATATATATTCCCCCCCCTACATCTTTTTAGGGTTAGCTTTGTGATAGCTCATCATAGACCTGAGTGGTTCCTCTCCTACGAGACCGCGGCCTCTTCGGAGAAGATCCACCAGATTCAAGACCTCCTTCACAGAGAAGAACATCAAGACCTCCTCACGGGGATGACTACCTTTACTTGTATCGTCCTTAGTTGATAATGTATCGTGTATCGCACTTTGTGTACCCGCATCTAGCATTTGTGTGACCTAAACTTGTTGATTTGAGTGATTTCTTCTTGTCCCTCTTGTGTTTTCCCTCGTGTCTCACGTGTTCATCCTTGGGATCCCTCCTTTTCGTGAAAGATCGGCCCACTAGGGTTCCACCCTACATCATCATGGTATCATGAGCATAGGTTGATCACGAATTTGGAGCCCACACCTTGTTTTCTAGCTTGTTTTTGTTGTGTTCTTCCTAATTTCGAAAATTCCCACAAAAATAGCCCCAAGATGTTTTTGTGATATGTTGATTTGGCGAGATTTTGTTGAATTTGTTCCATGGATTTGCTGTGCCACGAGTGGATCTAGCTCTTCCCCACATTTTCCCCAATTTTTCTCCGCAAAATCCGACAAATTTTGACCTCGAAAGTCACCGTGTGCAAGGAGTTCCTCACGGCCTCAGGCACCCCGGACATCCGGCCCGTGCCCCGGACATCCAGCCTGGTCCGGACATCCGGCCTCCCGCAGCCAAAACTCCACCATCCACACCTCCTTGCACTTAGTACCGCCATTTTCGTTCGGTATCCCACCAAGCCTTCCGCATACCACCACCACTTCCACAACCACCATCGTTTCACTGCTACGATTTTGACAATTTTGTCTCACTTTGCCTTGGATACTTGAGTTGTGGCTTCACTTTTCCTTGGATGTTTAGGCTACCTTGGAACGGCAAGACTTCGACAACACCACCGCTCAACTTCGGCAAGGACGGTAACATCGACGACACCTTGTTCATTCTACCTTCCAATTGCATTGTCACCCTATGGACCATCTTTGCGTAGCTTTCCCATTGAGACCAGCCATTTGAGTATTGCCGGGCCACGACACTTGTGCACATTAGTGATAGTCATAGATATTACATACTACATCATCATATCTCCGTGTGACACAAGAGTGTTCCGCATACACAATAGCTACCTTGATCCGAGAAGCATGCATAAGTGACCAAAGAATGAGCTCACAAGCTTTTGAGCAAAAGAGCCAACCAAAGCTTATAAGCAAAAGGAAACTAGCTTCATACGCCTTGCATCAAAAGAGATCATATAACATAGCAATACATAATCTTGTGCTCAAGCATCGGCACATCATACACTCATATCATACTTGTGATAGGAAGTCCTTACGTTTTGCCTCTTATAGGTTGTGCACAAGTGCGTATCCGCCTATTAAGCAATCTGTTAGCGTCTCTCTAATGTTGTGGAACACGAGCATTTTCCGTGGATTCCACATTTTCGCTCACCCTTGGTTGCACAACCACATTTATCTATCCGTGCGTGTGTTCCGTGTGTTACTTCTTGCTTGTGATCTACTTGTTGCATGAGCAAATTGTGAACCATTTTCAACATCATTGAATCACTTTGACAATTGCATTGAATTTGTGCCACCATCCTAACCAAGCTCCTCTCAAAGCTTTACTTGTGTATGTGTGAGAATCGACAAGAAGTGGTACCAATAGTGCTATTTCCGGGTTCCATTATTGATTGATCATTGATCCACTTTCAACTTCGGTCAAGGTACAATTGGCACTGTCTTCTCCCTTCTCCCACTCACATACTTGCTTTTGATGATGGATAGGCTAAGTGCATCTTCGAACCCACCTTTCGATGATCCTCATGAATCGAAAAACTATGTCACCAAACTACATCTCTTCGGCGTTCAACGAGCTCTACATCAAGAAAGTGAAGCTATGCGCGAGCAGATTGAGCAAGTCGCCGCCGACGCATGACAATTTGAAGCAAGAACAAGAGAGCAATTCGACATCATCAACACCAACATGTAAACCCAATTTGACGAGCTCCGGACTTTGATAGTCAACCGACGTTCTACTTCCACATCTTCTCAAAGACGAAGCCGCTCAAGTCGACATACCCACTCCACGGAAGGGTCAAGTACCCCTACATCAAACACTCTTCGTCAAGCCACACGTCAAGCTCGACATGACAAATGGAATCCACTTCATGACAAGAGCTCCCAAGAGCTATTTCAAGAGCAAGAAAGTCGCCATCGTCAAAACCAAGCTACACATGAGCAAGCGCAAGAACGACAACGACTACGCCAAATACAACAAGAGAGAGCACGTCAATACCAAGAAGAGCAAGATGCTGAGGCTAATCGTCAAGCAAAACAACGCCGAGAAGCTCAAGCTCTTGAGGCGCAACGAGCATTACGTGATTCACATCGCAATGTGGTAACTCGCAATCAACATACTCGTCAAGAAGAGGACTTCCTTCGTGATGAGATACAAGAGAGGCGCCATCAAGCACGCATGCAAGACGACGTTCCTCCTCAAGCGTGACAAGAGCAACAACCTCAACAAGAACCACAAGCTCGGAAAGTACACCATGACAAAGGACATCTACTCCGACAAGAGCAACATGAGATTGCCAATCGTCCCAACCAAGAACGCCCTCCCAATAGGCAAGGAAACAACAAAGAGCATCGCTATGGCAAGCTTAAGTTCACCATGCCAAAGTTTTCCGGAAGCATTGGTCCCGAAGATTACCTATCATGGGCATTGAAGGTTGACAAGATCATTTGACTACACAACTTCGATGAACAGAAGAAAATTGCTATGGCTTCCCTTGAGTTCCAAGACTATGTTCTCATTTGGTGGGAGAAAATCATAGAGAGAAGAGAAGAAAAAGGCGAACCTCATATCACTACTTGGGCTCAAATGAAGGATGTCATGACAGCATGCTTTGTGCCAACACACTACAACCGTGACTTGTTCAAGAAGCTACAACTCCTCAAGCAAGGTACCAAGTCCGTTGAAGAGTACTACAAGGAGATGGAGATTGCCATGATAAGAGGCAACATCACGAAAGATGAAGAGCAAACAATGGCGAGATTCTTGAATGGACTCAAATATCCTATCAAGAAGATTGTAGACTTTCAACCATACACCAATCTCCTCGAGCTAGTACACCAAGCAACCAAAGCGGAACGACAAGTTCAAGAGGACTACAAGTACTCCAAGTTCACCTCCAAGAACTTCGGCTCCTACAACCAAGCTTCAACTCGACTCCTCCTACCTCTACCAAACCATCTACAAACTTTGGTGACAAGTGAAGCTACAAGAATGCGACTACATCGAGTCGTCCACCTTCTACGAACAACTTCAAGCCAAGAACTTCATCATCTACAACTCCAACCGAGGACAACTCCAAGACGAGTTCCATCAAATGTTTCAACTGCCAAGGGCGAGGCCACAAGTAATTTGAGTGCAAGACCGTTCGTACCATGATCATCAATGATGACGGATCTTATGACTCGATGAGCGACGATGAGATGGAAGCCCTTGAGCATGTCGCTATGGATTGCCAAGTGAACAAAGATGAAGACCATCAAGTGTTTTGCGACAGTGATTCAAGTCCCAATCTTGTTGTCTCCAAGGTCTTGACACTCCAACACCAACAAGATGACGACCAACGATGTCATTTCTTCCATACCAAGGCCGACATCAATGGACGCTCCGTCAAGGTTATCATCAATGGAGGAAGTTGTCATAACTTGGCAAGCGAAGAGCTATACGACAAGCTCCAATTGGTCAAGACGAAGCACCCTCATCCCTACAAGGTCCAATGGCTTAACAACGAAGGAATTCTTCGAGTTGAGCACACCGTGCAAGTCTCCTTCAAGATAGGCGCCTATGAGGACACACTTGAGTGTGATGTGGTCCCTATGTCCGTGTGCCACCTTCTACTTGGACGACGATGGCAATACGATCGTGGAGTCACACACAATGGACGGACCAACCACTATAGCTTCAAGATGAAGGGCAAGGAATTCGTGCTACGTCCCATGTCACCAAGTCAAGTAGCCGCCGACAAACACATACCTACAAACCATCATGGAGAGAATGGTGAGAGAGTGAGCCACCAAAAGGAGAGTGAGAGCCACAAGCCAAATATGAGCGCCTCCACGATGAGTGACAAGAAACAACTAGTGCTATTTGCCACCAAAAGTGAGATGAGAGAAGTGTGTGAGAACCCCTCGAGTGTCTTTCACCTTGTGCTTTTATGCAAAGGGGAAGCCAAACCTACTAACACTTCACCACATCCACCTTTAGTGTTGTCTCAATTGTTGTAGGAATTCTCGGATGTCTTTCCCGATGAACTACCTCTGGGTCTACCTCCACTTCGCGTAATTGAACACCGCATCGACCTCATACCCGGCGCACCACTAACAAACAAGGCTCCTTACCGCGTCAACCCCGAGGAAACCAAGGAGATACAACGGCAAGTGCAACAACTCATCGACAAAGGTCATGTACGTGAAAGCTTAAGCCCTTGTGCCATTCCGGTTATTCTCGTGCCTAAGAAAGATGGAAGTTTTTGCATGTCCTCTGATTGTCGCCCGATAAATGCTGTCACCATTAGATACTGTTATCCTATCCCACGCTTAGACGACATGCTTGATGAATTATGTGGTGCCACCATCTTTTCTAAAATTGATCTTAAAAGTGGTTACTACCAAATTCGCATTCAAAAGGGTGATGAGTGGAAAACGGCTTTCAAAACCAAGTTTGGGTTATATGAGTGGCTTGTCATGCCAATGGGTTTATCGGAAGCACCCGGTTCATTTATGCGTCTCATGCATTTTGTTCTACGACCCTACATAGGCGTCTTTGTAGTGGTTTACTTTGACGACATCCTCGTTTTTAGCAAGTCACTTGAGGACCATGTCACACACATCTGTATGGTTTTACAAACCCTTCGGAAAGAGCGCTTATATGCTAACATGGAAAATGCACTTTTGGCGTTGACAAGGTCATTTTCCTAGGATTTGTCGTTTCTTCACAAGGTGTTCACGTTGATGAAACTAAAATTGAAGCAATTAAAACTTGGCCTCAACCAATGAATCTCCTACAAGTGCGTAGTTTCCTTGGTTTAGCCGGTTTCTGCTGACGTTTTGTGAAGGACTTTAGCACTATTGCTATGCCTCTACACGCCTTGAGCAAGAAGAGCGCACATTTCATTTGGGGTCCTTCGCAAGACACCGCGTTCAATGAGCTAAAAATCTTGCTTACACACGCACCACTTCTTGCCCTACCAAACTATGACAAACCGTTTGAGATCCATTGTGACGCTAGCGGTACCGGCATAGGTGGCGTGCTAATGCAAGAGAAACGCCCAATTGCGTACTTTAGCGAGAAGCTATCCGGAGCGCAACTTAACTACCCCATCTATGATAAAGAGCTATATGCCTTGGTGAGAGTTTTGCGTCTTTGGGAACATTATCTTAGACCTCATGAATTCATTCTTCATACGGACCATGAGACTCTCAAGTATCTCAAGGGTCAAGCTAAGTTGAACAAGCGTCATGCTAAATGGAGTGAGTTCATTGAGTCATTTCCCTATGTCATCAAATACATCAAAGGCAAATAAAATGTTGTGGCGGATGTGCTTTCAAATGCATGCTTGTTACACAACTTGAGTTGAATGTTATTGGCTTTGAGCACATAAAAGATTTATATGAGCATGATCCTTTCTTTGCACATCCTTATGCTAAGTGTTTGACTCACACTTCTTGGGAACATTACTACATCAAGGATGGATATCTTATGAGAGCTAACAAACTTTGCATTCCCGAGTCTTTGCTTCGTTTGCTCCTTTTGCAGGATTCTCATGGAGGAGGACTCATGGGACACATTAGACGCGACAAGACATTTGCTACACTCTCAAAGAACTACTTTTGGCCCAAGATGCTCCGTGACGTCTCATGACTCACCAACCGATGCTCTACATGTCGCAAAGCTAAGTCAAAAGCTCAATCCCATGGTCTTTACATGCCACTTCCTATTCCATACCACCCATGGGAAGACATAAGCATGGACTTTGTACTTGGATTAACTAGAACTCAAAATGGAAAAGATTCCGTGTTTGTTGTCGTGGATAGATTTTCTAAAATGGCTCATTTCATTCCTTGTAACAAAATCGACGATGCTTCACATGTGGCAACTCTCTTTTGTAGGGAAATCATTCGTCTACATGGAGTGCCCAAGGCTATCGTATCGGATTGGGACGTCAAGTTCTTGAGCTACTTTTGGAAGACTCTATGCGCCAAACTCGGCATCAAGCTACTATTCTCTTCGGCATATCATCCACAAACCGACGGCCAAACGGATGTGACGAACCGCACGCTTTCGACGCTTCTTCACGTGTTGATAAACAAGAACATCAAGGAATGGGAGCAATGCTTGCCCATCGCCGAGTACGCCTACAACCGCGCAAGACATTCGCCTACCGGCAAGTCCCCTTTCGAGGTCGTCTACGGCTTCAACCCCTTGTCTCCATTGGACATCCTACCTCTACCTCTACAAGAGCGCACGAACATGGACGCAAGTGCACGAGCAAGCTATCTCAAGAAGGTGCATGAAGATACAAGGGCAACGATCGAGCGACAAGTCCATCGCCTCATCACCAAGCTCAACGTCAACAAGACACAAATGGTGTTCCAACCGGGAGATCTTGTATGGCTTCATCTTTGCAAGGATCGCTTCCCACACGAGCGCAAGTCCAAACACCTACCTCGCGCCGACGGACCCTTCAAGGTGCTAGCACGCTACAACAACAACGCCTACAAGATCGAGATCCCATGAGACAAGTACAACATGAGCGATGCCTTCAAAGTCAAGGATCTATCCCCTTTCCATGTTGATGAAGATTTAGATCCGAGGTCGGATCTTTCCCAAGGGAGGGAAGATGATGCGGAGCATTCCAAGGTCATCCCCATGGACCCTCCATCGCCTCACCAAGTGTTCCAAGGACCAATGACACATGCTCGTGCTAGAGCTCTCAAGACCGAGGTGACATCCCTCCTAGTCCAACTTCCATATGAATCTTGCAAGACATGGCTACTACCTCATACGGATGTGTTTTGTGTGCTCAGGTATGAAGAAGACCCCATCGGAGAGGCTCAAGAAGATGGACCGGTCCCCAAGCTCATGGACGAAGCTTTCGATCGAGAAGGGCTGAAGAAGGCTCCAGGCCCCGGACATCCGACCCCCTGGCCCAGACATCCGGCCCCTGGACGATCAGCTACAGAAGAGCACCGGCAGCCGAAGCTACAGGGCCCGGACATCCGGCCCGGCAATCCCCGGACATCCGGCATCGGGCCCGGAAATCCGGCGCGCCCACCACAGAAGCATACCCGTGGCTGGCACCAACAGCCCGGACATCCGGCGCCAAGCTCGGACATCCGGCATCCCGCGAAGCCCCGGACATCCGGCCCGATGCCCGAACGTCCGTCCCCTGATTGCCTGCGCGCATCCCCTTTGGGCCGTGGCCCGTGTACCCCTTTGCCCCGTAGACTATACATATTCCTCCCCCTACATATTTTTAGGATTAGCTTTGTGATAGCTCATCATAGACCTGTGTGGTTCCTCTCCTACGAGACCGCGGCCTCTTCGGAGAAGATCCACCGGATTCAAGACCTCCTTTTTTTCTGACTATAAACAGTAGGGTAAAACCTCACTGCAATTTTTAATTATTAAAATGTCAAAATACAGAGTGAGTCTGAAAAGTCTTGACGTAAGCCTAAAGAACTAGTAAAGAGACTAGAAAACTAATAAAGAGACTAAAAAAGAAGTAGAGAAAGGAAATGAAGAAAGAAAGCAGGCTTTACAAGAGGCTTTGAAGCCAAACAGAAAATTGTCTATCATGCTTCTTCTTCATTCTGAACTTGAGAAGCTTTAACTCTTCCAAGAAAATGAACTTCCACCCTTGGAAAGAAGGTGGGATGTTTTCAAAAACCTTATTGTTTCTGGTTATCCGGATGGTCCATGCTCCAAGGATAATGATTTCCATGTAGAAAGGGTGTCTCAGTTTGTCCTTTAGGTCTTGTAACGCTTCTAACACAGACAAGTTTGGTGCTCTTGTTGGACAGATGAAATCCCAACATTGTTGAACAAATTGGCAGCCCCAAAACAGGTGATGAAGAGTTTCTTCTTGCTGGCATCCACCAACAGCACAGTTATAATCCTCTAGCACAAAATTCTTTCTTCTAAGTAAATTCCTTGTGTTGACTCTATCATGTAGAAGTTGCCAGAAGAACACTTTATGTTTTGGCTGACATGAACTCTGCCAGATCCAATTGAAGTGTGGAGGTGTCTGCTTGTATCCAGTTAGAACTTTATATGCTTTGATGGAGGAATAGTGTTCATTCCCCTAAATGTAGCTCCAAGTGTCAAATGTGTCTAAGTATTCTGATTGTCTCATGGAAATGCAAATGTCTTCCATCTGTAGGAATTCCTCATATGCTTCAGTTGTCAGAGGGAGAAAAAATATGTCCTGTAAGTACTCAGTCTGCAATACTTGTTGTACATTTAGTTGAGGGTTTCTGACAAAAGAGAATAAGTGAGGGAATTGGTGCTTAAGTATTGCTTGGCTCCATAAGTCATCCCAGAAAAAAACACTGACTCCATTCCCCACATTACATCTAGCAATAGCTTTGTATTGATCAATGAGAGCTAAGTTGGATTTTCACCAGAATGATCCTATCAAACTGCCCCCTCGTAATCTCCCATCACTATAGTATGATTCCCAGATAAGATTGACCCATGTAATGTCATGTCCGTTGAAGAATTTGTGAAGGTTCTTCATGAGCAAGGTTTTGTTGTGTGTGTAGATGTCTAGCACTCCTAATCCCCTTTGATCTTTGGGTCTGCACACTGTTTGCCATGCTACCAGAGCAGGTCTTTTGTCCTCCATATCAGGTCCTCTCCAAAGGTAGTGTCTCAAATATTTGATGATCTGCTTTTTAATTGTAATAGGTATGTCCAAATAGCACATGAAGAATACTGCTAATGAGGTCATCACTGATTTGACCAGTAGAAGTTTACCAGCTTGTGTCATGAATGTAGAGATACCAGCTACTCTTTTGGCAATCCTGTTAACTAGGGGGAGGCATTGCTCCGCTGTTGGTTTGTAGATCCCCAATGGCATGCCAAGGTAAGTAAAGGGGAACTGACCTCTAGCACATTGTAAGGTGTTAGTGTAAATTTCAACCCTGTCTTCAGCAATGTTCAAAGGTACCATGATTGATTTTCCATAATTTACTTTGAGCCCAGTTGCAGTGGCAAAAGTATTCAGAAGTGCCTTCAAACAGAACAATTGTCTAGCATCAGCTTGCATAACCACCAGAGTGTCATCTGCATATTGCACAATTGGGAAATGTGGGCATGTTCTGATTTGAAGTGGAGCAGTGATCATGTTTAACCTCATGGCTTTGTTAAGAATGGATTGTAATAGATCAGCAGCTAGCACAAAAACGAAATGAGAGTAAGGATCTCCTTGTCTTACTCCTCCTTTTATGTAATTTTTTTTACCAGGTACACCATTCAGTAATACAGCAGAGGATGTAGCTGTGAACAAAGTTTGCATCCAAGAAATCCATTTCTCTCCAAAACATTTTGCTCTGAATATATCAATAATTGCATCATGTTCTATTGTATCAAAAGACTTCTCAAAATCCAATTTGATTACTAGGGTTTCCTCTCTAGATTTATGACATTGATGAATGTATTCATAGGCCCATCCTAGGCAGTCCTGGATCACTCTATCTTTGAGGAAGCCATATTGATTAATATGCACCATTTGTAGGATAACTTAATGTAGTCTATTTTCCAGCAATTTTGTGATGATTTTCAGAACACTATTTAACAATGAGATAGGCTTGAAGTCATTGGGTGAGAGTGGTACCTCTGTTTTTGGCACTAGAGTAATGTAAGAGGAATTAATGCTCTCAAGATTAACATTCTCAGCATGAAATGCCATAATAACCTCAAAGACATCAGTCTTAATAATATGCCAACAGCTTTTGATAAACTCATTATTGAATCCATCTCGCCCTGGTGATTTATCTGCAGGTAGCTTTTTTACCACATCTTCAATTTCTTCTTGGGAGAAAGGTTTTTCTAGATCACTGAAGAGTTGTGGATCCATAGTGTTTTCATAGAGGTCTCTTAGGTCAAAGTGCATTGAGTGTCCATTAGATTGTCCCAATCTAATTTTAAAAGCTTCCCATAGTATTGCAGCCTTGCCATCATGATCTGTTACTTCCACTTGGTCTTTGTTCAATAACATAGCAATCTTATTGTGCATGTGGTTAATAGAGGCACTAGTGTGAAAGAATTTTGTGTTCTCATCACCAAACTTGACTCCTTTAATTTTACCTCTCTATTTCCAGTAAATCTTCTGATCATTGAGTACAGTTAGTAAATATTCGTTGAGCATAGTTCTGCAGTTATTTTCATACACTGATAGGTCTCTGTATTCTTCAATCATGTCCCAAAGAAAGATACAGTCATTTAGGTCTGAAATTTGCTTCTTATGGCAGGCAATGTTTTTGGACCAAAGTTTAAGAGCTCTTCTGACATTTTTGAGTTTAGCATTGATCTTCTTTGCACAGTCTGTATGACCCACTAGGATATTCCAAGCTGTTTCAACCACCTGTTTAAATGAGCTGTGGTTAATCCAATAGTTCTCAAATCTGAACACCTTTGATTTTGGAATATTTGTGCCTATTTTAATCATGCAGGGAAGTTGGTCAGAGATTGGTTTGGCCATGGGAAGGGCCAAAGTATCTGGGTAACTAGTCATCCAAGCAGCAGAGGTGAAGAACCAATCTAGTTTTTCTAGGAGTGGGTTGTCCTGCATATTGCTCCAGCTGAATTGTCGGCCCTTGAGAGGGAGTTCAATTAAGGGCAGTTCACTAATAGCCTCATTAAACATAAGCATCTCATTAACATCCCCTCCAGGTCTGTTTCTGTCTTCAGGTGTTCTGATGAAGTTGAAGTCTCCCATGATAATCCAATCTACTTCATTAGGCATTTGTATATTACCAAACCAGTCAATGAACTCAATTTTTTCTTCATGATTGCAGGGACCATAAATGTTTGTGAGAATCCAACTTTTAGCAGATGATCTACATGTGAACTGAATTGATAGGGAGAACTTGTTTTGAAACACTAGTTCTCCAGTAAATAAGGATCCATTCCAAGCAGTGAGAATACCTCCTGAAGCCCCAATAGATGGTAGGAATTCAAATTTATTGAATCTTTGAGGGCACACTTTATGAATATAAGTTAAATCAAAGGTTTCTCTCTTAGTTTCCTGCAAGCATATAATCCCAGCAGCACTTTCCTCTATTTTCTGTCTAATAGCCAGCCATTTGTCTGAGGAATTAATACCTCTTACATTCCAATTTAAGATATTCCAAGTTCTGTTGCTATTCATTAGAAACCAGAAGAATTATTTTTCAGTCATCAGGGCCCATCCCCTAGTGACAATCCCAAGCCTGAATGGTAGTGAGATTCACATAAAGAGCAAGATATCTTGATTCAGAGAGAGTATGGCACCATTTAGCAGAGTCATAGGGCCAAGAATACCCTATCAACCAGAAATCTGATTCAAAGGTTTTCTCAGCATGAGATATGGTAGTAGTGTCTCCCATAGTATAAAAACACAACTGACATTCCAGCAAGGTAGCATTAACATGTAAAAGGTGACATTCAGTGCAAGCATCCATTGTGCAGTAGTTGCAAAGATTACAGTTTACTCCAAACATGTGACATCTTTTAACCAAAAGAGGATAACAGATGATGCTGCTATCTATTACATGTTGATATTGTAGATTCATCAACACACATATTTTAGCTGACTGTGTCCCTAGTGGCCTTGGACACCTAGGCCACCTCTTCTTGTCCCTTCTTCTTTGGTTTCTTGGACAACTTCTCTTGTAGCTCATCCTTAGCAACCTTACAAAAAGACTTGGTCAGGTTTTTAACCACTGAGTGCTGAATAATTGGGGGCATAGCATTACATGGTAGACAAGATTTGGCATCACATGATTTTCTTCTAAAGCCCTTATTATGTTTTTTAATCCTATCACTCCTTCTTACCTCAGTTTCTACCATAGGTTCTTTGTCTCTCCTTTTTCTGGAGATCGCCTCTCCATGTGGCAGAGCTTTGTTTGGAGACACTTGTTGGAGAGGTCTACTTGCCCTAGTGGAGGAATGTGCAGCAGGGCTAATGCCTTCATTCTCCTTGCCCAGCCCAAGATTGAAATCCTTGCAGGTTGGTGCCTCGGAGGTGCTACACTTATCAGGTATATGAAAAAGCATTGTCTTTTCTTGTTCACAATTAGCAGTCAACAACTTCCAGATATCAGATTTGAGCAAATGCATAGTCCAGCCAAATTTATCAGGAGTCAATAGCAAATGGATTATGAAGTTAAACCAACTTGCTGGAATTTCAATTTTGAAAGTGTGTTTGGCTCCTTGGGTTGCTGGTGCAAAATTTTGTATCCAAAGATCTAGTCCTTCTTCAAAAATTAAGTGAGAGCCATCAATAATTTGCATAGCATGTTCTTGAGCCAAAGTATGAAATTCAAGTATTGAGGGGGAGCCTGGTAGTGAAAAAGTCCCATAGTTACCTTTAGGGCTTGCTTGTGAGGAAGATCCAATGTGAGGAATGAGAACATCTGCTTTGCCCTTGGTATCTGTAGGATTAGCCTGATGATCGCTGGGAGCTTCAGCATCAGTACTGCTGGCAGGAATATGAGCTGTCTGCACATTTTGTTCTGCAGCTTCCACATTTATGTTTAGTTGAGCAGGTTCTATGGCTATATTGGGAGGCTGATCCTCATTTGGTTGCATCATCTGTAAGTCTTCCTCCTCTTCCACATCATTGTATGCTAAAGCAATGTTAAGCAAACCTTGACCCATTGGAGGAGCTAAAGAAGCCTGGTTGACCTCCTCACTGGCTGAATGGGTTAGAGATAGAAGACCATCAGAAAGTGAAACAGTGGTAGTTATGCTGCTGTTGGGTGCTCCATCTTCGGGCAGTACTGGTATTGCCACTTGAAGCTGTTCTGGAGGACCAGGAGCAGGTGGTTGGAAGGCCCATTGGTCCTCCTGTTGAGCCTGTTCTTCCCAAGCATCCCAATCATCATTTGGAGCATGGATGTTGTGGTTGGGCAGTGGTTGAAACCCTGGGAAATCATTAGCATGGTGTGGAATAGGGTGTGGGTCTACACCCTCAGGTGGGAATGGATCCTCATCAGCAGGCCCCCCACCCAACATTTCTTCAAGCAGAACTTCAACAGAGCATGTCCATGATTCTTCTTCTAAATGTTTCCCTTCAGACCATCTAATGCTCTTAGGTATATCTTCAAGCTCTGTAACTCTAGCCTTAACCAGGATCTTACCCTTCAGGGCATCCTCTCTCTCCCAACTGATGATCTTGCCCCATTTGGAAATCACAGAAGCAATATCTTCAGTATTGCAGAAATCGAAAGGGACACCCGCAAACAGTAACCAGCAGACTCTGTTGCATTGAACTCTGCGCCAGTTTCTACCTTGATCGTGCTTGTTAAAGGAGATAAAGACATCCCCAAACGCATGCGGGCCCTGCCGAACGAGTCTGTCTCTATCCTTGACATGCGCAAACTTGACATATGCCTCCCCAAAGGGGCAAGGCTGAATTTCTCTGAAGCCAACTTGTTCTACTCCTTGAAGAAACTCTTCTAGCACTTCACGAACGTTAGGGAAGAATACCTCGTTCGGGTGCGGATGGATGTTGGAAATCGCCCACTCTTCGTGGCGCCGAGGACGGTGGGGAACGATTGCTCGAGAAACCCCATTGCGACCTTCAATCACTTGTATCTGGAAACCATGCGCGACGAAAGGCTGGGGGTCTATAGGGATCTTAGCCATCGAAATCTCAGACGAGGATGCAAGAACCACCTTGTCCGACAGCAATGGCAGCGACGGCGAGCTTGCCAAGGTAGGAGCAGAGGTGGTGGCAGAGAAGGAAGGCATAGTGGAATGCGAGGGGGCAAGCGACGGTCTTGGCTGAAAGTTTGTGTAAAAATCCTTGACCAGCTCCGTAAATGAAGGTACCTGCCGAATTTGTGCCGCCGGCCCAAGGCAACGGAACCAAGTCTCCACTTCTCCTTTGGCCCATGCCTCGGCTGGTGGGCTCGGGAAAGAGTCGAAGCGTATAAAAGGCCAGAGCCCAGGCAAGTTAGGTGTAGTTGAGAAACGGGCTAGGTGACCGTTATTTCCGCATGCATGGCATACAACGTGGTTATGTGCAAACGAACGTTGCACGATCATGCGCTCCATCACAGGCTTGCCTTGACCATGATTAAGGTGCCATAAATTGTTGTTATTGCCTTGATTAGCACCCTCTTGAATGGGCCCCGATAATCGGTAGAAAACGGATCGGCCATCTCTGACCACCGTGGAGTAACTCCGGTGATCACCGGGGCGGTGAGCTATGGCCTTGTCGGCCCTGCCCACCAAGGTCCATTCCTTGTCAAGCTCATCATAGTAAAGAGCTTCTTCCCTTTGCCAATTCGGACCACCAAAATTCCAAAGGTTAAAGACTAACTCAAAATCTTTCTCAACAATTTTACCCGCATTGTAAATCTCAAAACCCACTGCTTTTGAAGCAACCGAGAACTTGTAGGTTCTGTCCTTCAAGAAATGAACACGAAACCCTTGGGCATAACCCCCAAACATGGCAAAAAAAGAGACACTAAACGTGTGCACATTGAGCCTGAAAGAAGCACGACTAAATGAAACCACCATGGTGAATTCCTTTTGATGAAAACCCGAAGAGAACACCACCGGGTGACCAAACTTAGCCTTCATATCCGCTTGAAACTTCTTTCCGCGGTCAAAGTTGAGGGCAAAAGGTGCCATGGTGTGGTGGGAGGAGGCTACCAGCGCCTGAGTGGCCACTGGCAGAGGATGTGTGGCCGCCGGGGCAGGAGTGGCCACCGGCGCTAGGTGGAGGAGCTAGGGGGAGGAACTTCAATCAATTGCAAGACTGAGATGACTGATATGGCTGTGTGGCTTACGGGCCCATTCAAGACCTCCATCATGGAGAAGAACATGAAGACCTCCTCATGGGGATGACTACCTTTACTTGTATCGTCCTTAGTTGATCATGTATCGTGTATCGCACTTTGTGTACCCGGATCTAGCATTTGTGTGACCTAAATGTGTTGATTTGATTGATTTCTTCTTGTCCCTCTTGTGTTTTCCCTCGTGCCTCACGTGTTCATCCTTGGGATCCCTCCTTTTCGTGAAAGATCGCCCCCTAGGGTTCCACCCTACATCAAGGTCTTTGAGAGCGTAGCAAATGTCTTGTCGCGTCCAAAGTGTCCCATGAGATTCCTGCAAAAGGAGCAAACGAAGCGAAGACTCGGGAATGCAAAGTTTTTTAGCTCTCATAAGATATCCATCCTTTATGTAATAATGTTCCCAAGAAGTGTGAGTCAAACACTTAGCATAAGGATGTGCGAAGAAAGTATCAACCTCATAGAAGTCTTTTATGTGCTCAAAGCCAATAACATTCAACTAAAGTTGTGTAACAAGCATGCATTTGCGGGAATGCGCATCTGCGACAACATTTTCTTTGCCTTTGATGTATTGGATGACATAGGGAAAAGACTCAATGAACTCACTCCATTTAGCATGACGCTTGTTTAACTTAGTTTGACCCTTGAGATACTTGAGCGTCCCATGGTCCGTATGAAGAATGAATTTATGAGGTCTAAGATAATGTTCCCAAACACGTAAAACTCTCACCAAGGCATATAGCTCTTTAACATAGATGGGGTAGTTAAGTTGTGCTCCGGATAGCTTCTCCCTAAAGTATGCAATTTGGCGCTTGTGAGGACCGGATTTTTGGGACATTAAATTCCCAAAAGCGGACCTTGTGCTCACCAGCCCCAGGATTACTGTTAGCTGATGTGGCACCAACTTGTTACAGAAACTCCAAGCAAACTGCAAAATATGTAGTACAAGACCATTCTGGCCTGTGAGTACAACACAAGCTTTTAGTGATTGATGGCGGAAGCGGTTTGTGGATCATCGGTGACTATGGGACTCCATTTCCCACAGGAACGGCTGACTGGGATAACTACTATCTTCGCGAGGCTGCTAACTCCGATAGTGTAGGCTCCGGGGCTGTCATCACGTCGTTCCTTCCCACGCAAGGAATCTGGCCAAGACAATAGCCAGGGACAAGCCAGTGAGTACTTTGAATGTACTCGCAAACATTATGAATATGGGTGAGACAAAACATGCTCGAGGATGATTCATGATCATTATGATATGACAGAATATAATATTAAGCAGGACATCCGCGTAAAAGACATATGCAATCGGAGAGTAGCAATAAAATAAATAACAAGCTTGCCACAGTCGGGCGTCTGAGCGACACCACAGAAAGGGCTTATAAATAACAAGAATGCCACAGTCGGACGTCTGAGCGACATCACATAAAGGGCTTGTAAATAAAAAGAATGCCACGGTCGGACGTCTGAGCGACATCACATAAAGGGCTTATAAATAAAAAGAATGCCACAGTCGGACATTTGAGCGACATCACATAAAGGGCTTATAAATAAAAAGAATGCCATAGTCGGATGTCTGAGCGACATCACATAAAGGGCTCATAAATAAAAAGAATGCCACAGTCGAACGTCTGAGCGACATCACATAAAGGGCTTACAAAGAAAAGTAAATAACGAAATGCCACAGTCGGACGTCTGAGCGACATCACATAAATGGCTTATGAAGAAAATAAATAAAAGTAAATATCCGGGAGGTAGAACCGTCCCAAGGATACTCATTGTTCCGAATAATACGAATGGTTAGTCCATAATAATAGGTCACAATCACCACCTGTCACCGGTCATAAATAATGCTCTGGTTTAGAATAGTTTCTCCTCCAAAGACCGACACTAAGACCGACACTCGACCCATCCCAGACTGTAGTCCTTAACCATGGACACGGCTATTAGAATAGGTTTTATATCTCTGCAGAGAGTGTACACTTTACCCATGAATAACGGATTTCCCATAGTCCCTCTGGACTAATTCCGTCTACGGTCTTTGAATTGGAAGACGCACCTGACTGCACACACCAGCCTAACTTACCGGTGTCTGGAATCACCCACGACACTAGTTAAGCCAAACTTTAAGTGGGGAGGCTACAACCTCGACTAGCATGGGATCACAACAATTTATAACGCGCGCGAAACCGGGGAAGCTATCCCCTTCGGCTCCAACCGAAACACCCATGCTCCCGGACCAGGTGGCCTGCCTACCGGATGCAGCCGGTATCTTCCACCGTGGCCTCTTTGTACGGTGTGTGATAGAACATGGGTCGACAAATTTATTGAACTGTACCCTACCTGTAGCAGGGACACGTGGTAGCATGAAACAAGTATGGGGGTTACTGGAACAAGACTCGATCTATGGTCGACTCAGGAGGTTTCAGCTTTACTATATGGTTAGTGTCGTATTGCTTGACACCACTCTCTGACAGGGTCACCAACCCTCATGCTTCATCCTGCCTTACTGCACATCATTCGTCACCACGAGATGTCAGTCACTCAGCTGTGCTTACCGGAACACAACTTTCCTTTGGACTCCGTCTGAACTATCATCATGCATATGAGGCATGAGAAGTGATTACTGCCACCAATATCACAAACACAACAGAAGAGATTCTTCACCACAAGTTGATATGCAAGAGTAAGGTTTCTACATGAAATAACGATGCTCCATTTTAGCATATCAATGGAGTTCTTGAGTTATAGCAAACAACACACAACGTGTATTATCATGGGGTTCAAGATGCTTGCCTTCAAGTAGAGGGGAGGAGAAAAGTATTCCAAGAATTTTGGAAGTTTTCTCCCTCTTCAAAGTCCTAAAAGAAGTAAAAGAAAATCAATACATAGACTTAGAACAGCCCAAAAAGTTTGTCTGGAAAATTTTCATATAAATATGAATATAAACTAGACAGTATTTGGGAAACAACAGAAAAAGAATCAAGTCATTTGGATTTATAGATTAAAAGATATTGCCAGTCAAAGTTCAGTCAACTCTGGCTTTAAAATAAAACACAAATAGGAAAACGTTTCGATATGAATACGCTTTCGAAGTGGGGAGACGTACTCGGGGGTTTTGCGCCTTCACTAAAGCACGCGTGGGCTGGCGCTGTCTCGCTGACAAAGGGCCCAGGGGGCCCACTGGTCAGGTTTGACCAGTCGCCCCCGCCTCCTTCTTCTTTTGGCCGAACAGAGGTGCGGCTCCGGTGATCAACGCCGGCGAACGATGGCTCCTTGGAGGCATCCGAGCGCAGAGATGGATTCGTTAGACTGGGGCGGTCATCGCTGTGGTCGAGGGGGTGATGGAGGTGGAGGAAGACACCGGCGACGAGCTTCGCGACGGACGGCGGCCTCGGGGGAAATTGGGGCTTCGCCCTATGGTGGTTCCCGAGCTCGTTTGAGAGGACGGATGGCTCCCCAAGAGCATAGGGAGTCGAACGATGGCGCTGGCTGGGTGGAAGGGGCTCGGGTTGCGACGTATTTGACTGGAGGGCGGCGGCGGCTGTACTCGCCGGAGTTGGGGAAGAAAACTTCCCCTGGTCGATTTGCTGCTTCGGGGGTGCTCCGCGGCGTAGCTATTGGCTGTCTGAGGTTGCGGAGAGGCTCGGGGCGCCCTTAAATAGGCAGGCGATGGCAGTTCCGCGGCGGCCATGGATAAGATCGTCGGCGACCGCCATTCTGTAGCTCAGGGCGACGTGGCGACGACGGGAGCTACGGGACGAACTTGTGGATGATCTGGCGCTGCTTCAGGGGGCAGGTGGCGAGCGCTGGAGGCTTGGGCGGTGCTGCCCACGGCAGGAGTTGCTGTGGCTGCCCGCTAGCTGCCGCGGCCGACCTGACGGCGGCACTGTGGGGTTCCAGAGTTGTCTCTGCGGTGGTGGAGAGTGCAGGCATGCAGACGGTGCGAGTGCAGCGGCCAGAACGGGCGGGGGTGTCGGCAGAGGGACGCGGCAGCTCGGTGCGCGCGTGTGCAAAACGTGCGCTCTGGGCGCGCCCAGAGCACGCGCGTGAACTGCTCGACAAAATGCCAGAGCATGCCACAGGGTTTGGGTAAGGCTGGGAAATAGCAGGGTTTGGTTAGAGGCTTAACTAAGATCAGTGGACATGCTAGCATGGATGTAGGTGCAAGGCCACAGTGCAAAGTACAGATCATGCCAAAACTGGCCATGCACCTCAGGTGTTTGACAAAATTCCAGAGGCCACTAGGCAACTCTTGGGGTGGCCAAATTCTCCAGATCATAGCCTCCTTAGGTGAAAGAGATGATGGCAAGGCTAGTTGGGCAAAACCAGAAACTTGTTAGTGCAATATTTGCAGTTCTTCAGTTCTGGACAGAAAATGCAGAGCATTGTTTCATGAACCAAAACTATCCCAATAGGCCCACTCTCCTGAACTTAAGGGTTTTGCAAGAGAGACTATAAGCATGAGGAAGCTCAAGGACACTAGAGCAAAATAGACTAGGGTTGCAGTGCAAAACACCAAACTGAACCAGAATGGAAAAGAGGTTGGTTCACTTAAATCTTCCAAAGGACCAAGATGGGTTTTTGCAGAAAGTTGAATAACATACTGCTAAGAACATCCCATAATTTTGGTGGAAGTATTACAGGAATATTTAAAGGGGTTGTAGTGCAATTAGGCCTACTAGACCAGATTGGGAAACATGTTGTGGAGCTCGAAATATTAAATGAAATAAATATATTCTAACATAAAAGTGATCTAATGGCACTACCTGGCATCTCCAATTTTTGGTTGAAATTTTAAATAAATTTATCAAGTGGTTGTAGTTCAAAGAGACCTTAAAACTAGGGGCAACCATTTGTATAGGGAAGAAAAATTTAGGGAGACAATTATATAATTAATCCTGCTGATATAAGCAAAGTTTTCAATGGGAGCATAAGAGGATCTAATATTAGCTGGAAAGTTTTCACTAGGGGCAAAAACTCCAACATAACAGAACAAGAATGGTTTTGGAGTCCAAAGAAACATTCAGCAAAAGGCACAATTTTACTTAATTGGCAAAAATTTAGTTAATAAAACATTGCTAAATTTTTCGGGGTGTTATAACACTACCCCCCTTAAGAAAAATCTCGTCCTTGAGATTTGTTAAGGGTTGCTATAAGATCTTATACTGCCACAAAAGGATACTACCAAAATTTCTTACTGCTCTAATTATGCAAATAAATGCTACTACAGTGCATGCACAAACAGTGGTGTAAACTGCAGTGCTAAACACTGGCATGGCACGGGAAAAAAATCTACTATCGTCGAAAACGAGATATTTCTACTCTGGGACATAGTAAATTTAGAAAAGGTATTTTTCTAAATTTACAAATACGCTGGTTGCACCCGAGAGCACAGAGCTCTCACTGGCTGACATGTGGGGCCTGGACCCACTGTCAGCCTCTTCTTCTACCTCCGGTTCTCTCTTCTCCTCTCTCCCGCGTGCTTTCCCGCACTTTCTCCGCATGCGACGGCCAGCTCGTAGGGAATCTAGGCCGTACCGCCATAGTGCGCGGTGTGCTAGCTGCCGGTGCAGCGTGCACTCACCTCGCGGGCCAGCGTGCTGTCGGCACTGCTCGCGGAATCGCCTCCGAACACCGGCGGTCGAGCGACGAGCGGCGCAGGTGGGCTACGCCCACCGTACACCGATCTCGAGTTATAAAACGGCCGAGGTGCTACTTCTTCCTCCTCACATTTGGCCTCTCTTCTTCTCCTTTCTTCCCTCTCCTCCATTTTTGTTTGCAGGAGCTCAGGTCGAGGCTCTAATGGCGGAGGTGATGCCGGACTGGTGCATGGTCCTCGTGTGCATGGGGTTGGCGGCATTGCTGGGGGTATCGGTGCTCTTGTGTGCGATGATCCTCGACGATCGTCGTGATGCGACGGCTCGAGTGCTAGCTCTCCGCGGCCGCGGCAATCACGGGGATTAGGCGAGAGTGTCAGGTGCTAATGGAGGTTAGCACGCGGTAAGCATTTAGTGCTTGAATAAATTTCCACGAGTGTCTTCTCAAGTGGTGTGCGAGGAGGTGGTTGATGAAGCAGGTGTAGGCGGACTAGCAGCTTAGTGTATTGTGTGGAGTGGCTGGGGTTGTATTATTGTTGTTGTGATGTTGCGTGATGAAAGAAAAAAATCTATGTTATGCAGACGGACAAGATGCAACGACATAGGAAAGATTTATTTAACACACGATGCGACACACAGTTCTCATAAAAAGATACAGGTACACCCACGTGGCAGTTACGTCTAAAATATAAACGGCAAATGAACAGGGTCCTGGGAAAAGGTCTCTAGTGCCGGGGGACACTCTTCTTCTATCGGTGGGAGTGGGTTGACCAGTCGTTGAATGTGCTACTCCTGCCCTGGCCTCAGTGGTCTGCCGATGGCGATCCGAGGATTTAAATCGGCGAGGCTCTGGAGATAACCCATTATCCGCTGGGTCAGACGCTCTTGCGCGATCACATACTGCGTAAGGTTGGCTAGTACTGGGTCTCTCTCAATACGCCCACCAGGAAAGGATGCTGCTTCTCCGGGTGCTGCGCGGCTAGGAAAGTAGTAATATCCTCGCTCGCTGGCATAGGGCACCGCGAATCAAAGGCGAGCGAGTGCTTCACAAGCGGCAGCCTCTATGGCCATCCGTGGAGTTGGCATGGATTTCCCCATGAAGGAAACCTCCGTGGGGTATTGGTTTGGGTTTGCGGGTGGGATGTGTACCACTGCCCAATATTTCGAGGTGGATGGTGTGATCCTCGATTTGAGCAGCTCATACTAGGGTGGACGGGTAGCACTCATGGTACTGCAGGTAAAATCCCACAATATCTTCACGAAACTACCCGGGGATGCATCTGGGGTTCTTAGGTAAATACTAGGGATCGGCATAGTGAAGTAAATGGCTGTGAGAGGAGAGCACCAGGTGAGGGATGCTTGGCAAGGTCACGGTGTGACCTATATATAGCAGCCTGGCTGGTTTATAGGGTTATGGTGAGGGCATCTATATTGTCGGTTTCGCTTTACGAGGTCGGGGTCAAAGCTACAGGTACTCACGTCTGGTAAAAAGACGTATTTGCTATAGGGGTTGTCGGTGAGGTGCTCTGGAAGTTACACCTGAGAAAAGAATAAAAGAATTCGCACACTGACACAATGGTGCACGAGCGCTACAAGGGTGCAAAACTGAATTGTATTTACATATCGGTATACAGGTTACAACGCCACGGGGTGTGGACTAGAAAAGGCTTGGCACTAATCGGGTGATCTTATCAACCTCGTTTAGATCTAAGCGGCCTTGCCTTGTGGATGTTGAAGCTTCTCCGGGAGCTTCATCGTTGGTGTTGGCTGGCGGTGGCTGAGGAGGTGCAGGGTCGGGGCGGTGATGATGTCCCTCGCGAGGATTGTTAGCCACAATCCCGTTGGAGCGTGTGCCAAACAGGCGACGCATCACTTCTGGAGATACCAAGGCATTCTGGTCAATGACCATGGCATGCCTTGGGGACTCGATTGGTTGTCCGAACAACACAACTGGGTTGCCGGTGCCGGACTCGTCTCGTCCTCTTGCTGGGGCTCGGCGAAGCAGTTCTCCACGAGCTGCGATCAGATCAAGGGTGATTTCATCGAACAGTTCATCGAGTACGCTAACATAGCGTACCAGATGCAATAATGCAGGATCCGTCTCGTGGTCTCCGCTCGCAACTCGGGGAGGCCTACCATACCCATTACGACTGGGGTAGTAGTAGAAGGAGCGACAGTTAACTCTGGGCGACAGGTGCCTGAGTTGAACTATAGCCTCCCGAGCAGCTAGTTGGATAGCTTGCGGCTCAAAGGAAGTTGTCCTTTCAGTTAACCTGTAGGGGCGCTCTGGTGACAGACCCCTACCGTAGATGTGCACAGTGGCCCAGAATTGACGGCTTTCACCGCCCATGGAGTCTTGGTACACAACATACTCTGGGGGCTCTTCCATCGCAAAGGCACGACGGCTGAGGTTTGCGAGCACGGTCACAAAACCTCCAAGGTTGGTTGCTGTGGTTTCATTGTGGACAATGGGTCCTGGAATTTTAGCTCGATATGGGGGTAGCGGCTGTGTGGTGTTGGGTTTGGGGGCTAGCGCGCCCTATTTATAGGAAAGGACGGAGTCTTCCTTCGCACACTTGCGGAAGGAACTGTTTAGGTGTCGGTCACTTGCGCATGATCGATAGGCTAGGCTGATAGGTTGGGCACCGACTGCCAAAGGTGTCGGTCCACTGTGTGGGTATCTTACGCGGGAAGCTTGGCTGGGGTTTGGGATATGGTCTGGTGTGGTGGTTAACCTAGGTTTTTGGACCTGGATAAGATAGGGTTAGCCAACGGTCAGCCTGGCTGTGATACCAAGGTTGTGACGACCGGATTTTCAGGACATTAAATTCCCAAAAGCGGACCTTGTGCTCACCAGCCCCAGGATTACTATTAGCTGATGAGGCACCAACTTGTTATAGAAACTCCAAGCAAAGTGCAAAATATGTAGTACAAGACCATTCTGGCCTGTGAGTACAACACAAGCTTTTAGTGATTGATGGCGGAAGCGGTTTGTGGATCATCGGTGACTATGGGACTCCATTTCCCACAGGAACGGCTGACCGGGATAACTCCTATCTTCGCGAGGCTGCTAACTGTGATAGTGTAGGCTCCGGGGCTGTCATCACGTCGTTCCTTCCCACGCAAGGAATCTGGCCAAGACAATAGCCAGGAACAAGCCAGTGAGTACTTTGAATGTACTCGCAAACATTATGAATATGGGTGAGACAAAACATGCTCGAGGATGATTCATGATCATAATGATATGACAGAATATAATTTTAAGCAGGACATCCGCGTAAAAGACATATGCAATCGGAGAGTAGCAATAAAATAAATAACAAGCTTGCCACAGTCGGGCGTCTGAGCGACACCATAGAAAGGGCTTATAAATAAGAAGAATGCCACAGTTGAACGTCTGAGCGACATCACATAAAGGGCTTATAAATAAAAAGAATGCCACAGTCGGACGTCTGAGCGACATCACATAAAGGGCTTATAAATAAAAAGAATGCCACAGTCGGACGTCTGAGCGACATCACATAAAGGGCTTATAAATAAAAAGAATGCGACAGTTGGACGTCTGAGCGACATCACATAAAGGGCTTATAAATAAAAAGAATGCCATAGTCGGACGTCTGAGCGACATCACATAAAGGGCTTACAAAGAAAAGTAAATAACGAAATGCCACAGTCGGACGTCTGAGCGACATCACTTAAAGGGCTTTTGAAGAAAATAAATAACAGTAAATATTCGGGAGGTAGAACCGTCCCAAGGATACTCATCGTTCCGAATAATATGAATGGTTAGTCCATAATAATAGGTCACAATCACCACCTGTCACCGGTCATAAATAATGCTCTGGTTTAGAATAGTTTCTCCTCCAAAGACCGACGCTAAGACCGACACTCGACCCATCCGAGACTGTAGTCCTTAACCATGGACACGGCTATTCGAATAGGTTTTATATCTCTGCAGAGGGTGTACTCTTTACCCACGAATAACGGATTTCCCATAGTCCCTCTAGACTAATTTCGTCTACGGTCTTTGAATTTGAAGACGCACCTGACTGCACACACCAGCCTAACTTACCGGTGTCTGGAATCACCCACGACAATAGTTAAGCCAAACTTTAAGTGGGGAGGCTACAACCTCGACTAGAATGGGATCACAACAATTTATAACGCGCGCGAAAACCAGGGAAGCTATCCCCTTCGGCTCCAACCGAAACACCCATGCTCCCGGACCAGATGGCCTGCCTACCGGATGCAGCCGGTATCTTCCACCGTGGCCTCTCTGTACGGTGTGTGATAGAACAGGGGTCGACAAATTTACTGAACCGTACCCTACCTATAGCAGGGACACGTGGTAGCATGAAACAAGTATGGGGGTTACTGGAACAAGACTCGATCTATGGTCGACTCAAGAGGTTTCAGCTTTACTATATGGTTAGTGTCGTATTGCTTGACACCGCTATCTGACAGGGTCACCACCCCTCATGCTTCATCCTGCCTTATTGCACATCATTCGTCACCACGAGATGTCAGTCACTCAGCTGTGCTTACCGGAACACAACTTTCCTTCGGACTCCGTCCGAACTATCATCAGGCATATGAGGCATGAGAAGTGATTACTGCCACCAATATCACAAACACAACAGAAGAGATTCTTCACCACAAGTTGATATGCAAGAGTAAGGTTTCTACATGAAATAACGACGCTCCATTTTAGCATATCAATGAAGTTCTTGAGTTATAGCAAACAACACACAACGTGTATTTTCATGGGGTTCAAGATGCTTGCCTTCAAGTAGAGGGGAGGAGAAAAGTATTCCAAGAATTTTGGAAGTTTTCTCCCTCTTCAAAGTCCTAAAAGAAGTAAAAGAAAATCAATACATAGACTTAGAACAGCCCAAAAAGTTTGTCTGGAAAATTTTCAAATAAATATGAAAATAAACTAGACAGTATTTGGGAAACAACAGAAAAAGAATCAAGTCATTTGGATTTATAGATTAAAAGATATTGCCAGTCAAAGTTCAGTCAACTCTGGCTTTAAAATAAAACAGAAATAGGAAAACGTTTCGATATGAATACGATTTCGAAGTGGGGAGACGTACTCGGTGGTTTTGCGCCTTCACTAAAGCACGCGAGGGCTGGCGCTATCTCACTAACAGAGGGCCCAGGGGACCCACTGGTCAGGTTTGACCAGTCGCCCCCACCTCCTTCTTCTTTTGGCCGAACAGAGGTGCGGCTCCGGCGATCAACGCCAGCGAACGACGGCTCCTTGGGGGCATCGGAGGGTGGGGATGGATTCATTAGACTGGGGCGGTCATCACGGTGGTCGATGGGGCGACGGAGGTGGAGGAAGACACCGGCGACGAGCTTCGCGGCGGACGACGGCCTCAAGGGAAATTGGGGCTTCGCCCTATGGTGGTTCCCGAGCTCGTTTGAGAGGACGGGTGGCTCCGCACGAGCATAGGGAATCGAACGATGGTGCTGGCTGGGCGGAAGGGGCTCGGGTTGCGACGTATTTGACTGGAGGGTGGCGTCGGCTGTACTCGCCGGAGTTGGGGAAGAAAATTTCCCCTGGTCGATTTGCTGCTTCGGGGGTGCTCCGCGGGGTAGCTATTTGTTGTCTGAGGTTGCGGAGAGGCGTGGGGTTCCCTTAAATGGGCAGGCGATGGCGGTTCCGCGGCGGCCATGGATAAGATCATTGGTGACCGCCATTCTGTAGCTCAGGGCAACGTGGCGACGACGGGAGCTAGGGGACGAACTTGTGGATGATCTGGCGCTGCTTCAGGGGGCAGGTGGCGAGCGCTGGAGGCTTGGGCGGTGCTGCCCACGGCAGGAGTTGCTGTGGCCGCCCGCTAGCTGCCGCGGCCGACCTGACGGCGGCACTGTGGGGTTCCAGAGCTGTCTCTGCGGTGGTGGAGAGTGCAGGCATGCAGACGGTGCGAGTGCAGCGGCCAGAACGGGCGGGGGTGTCGGTAGAGGGACGCGGCAGCTCGGTGCGCGCGCGTGCAAAACGTGCGCTCTAGGCGCGCCCAGAGCACGAGCGTGAACTGCTCGACAAAATGCCAGATCATGCCACAGTGTTTGGGTAAGGCTAGGAAATAGCAGGGTTTGGTTAGAGGCGTAACTAAGATCAGTGGACATGCCAGCATGGATGTAGGTGCAAGGCCACAGTGCAATGTACAGATCATGCCGAAACTGGCCATGCACCTCAGGTGTTTGACAAAATACCAGAGGCCACTAGGCAACTCTAGGGGTGGCCAAATTTTCCAGATCATAGCCTCCTTAGGTGAAAGAGATGATGGCAAGGTTAGTTGGGCAAAACCAGAAACTTGTTAGTGCAAGTTTTGCAGTTCTTCAGTTCTGGACAGAAAATGCAGAGCATTGTTTCATGAACCAAAACTATCCCAATAGGCCCACTCTCCTGAACTTAAGGGTTTTGCAACAGACACTATAAGCATGAGGAAGCTCAAGGGCACTAGAGCAAAATAGACTAGGGTTGCAGTGCAAAACACCAAACTGAAGCAGAATGGAAAAGAGGTTGGTTCACTTAAATCTTCCAAAGGACCAAGGTGGGTTCTTGCATAAAGTTGAATAACATACTGCTAAGAACATCCCATAATTTTGGTGGAAGTATTACAGGAATATTTAAAGGGGTTGTAGTGCAATTAGGCCTATTGGACCAGATTGGGAAACATGTTGTGGAGCTCGAAATATTATATGAAATAAATATATTCTAACATAAAAGTGATCAAATGGCACTACCTGACATCTCCAATTTTTGGTTGAAATTTTAAATAAATTTATCAAGTGGTTGCAGTTCAAAGAGACCTTAAAACTAGGAGCAACCATTTATATAGGGAAGAAAAATTTAGGGAGATAATTATATAATTAATCCTGCTGATATAAGCAAAGTTTTTAATGGGAGCATAAGAGGATCTAATATTAGCTGGAAAGTTTTCACTAGGGGCAAAAACTCCAACATAACAGAACAAGAATGGTTCTAGAGTCCAAAGAAACATTCAGCAAAAGGCACAATTTTACTTAACTGGCAAAATTTTAGTTAATAAAACATTGCTAAATTTTTGGGGGAGTTACAGCGCTTTTCTTGCATGAGCACGCCACCTATGCCGGTATCACTAGCGTCACAAATGAAGGGTGTGTTCTTCTTGCTCAAGGCGTGTAGAGGCATAGCTATTGTACTAAAGTCCTTCACAAAACGTCGGTAGAAACTGGCTAAACCAAGGAAACTACACACTTGTTGGAGATTCGTTAGTTGTGGCCATGTTTTAATTGCTGCAATTTTAGTTTCATCAACGTGAACACCTTGCGAAGAAACGACAAATCCTAGGAAAACGACCTTGTCAACGCTAAAAGTGCATTATCCATGCTAGCATATAAGCGCTCTTTCCGAAGGGTTTGTAAAACCATACGGATGTGTGTCACATGCTCCTCAAGTGACTTGCTAAAAACGAGGATGTCATCAAAGTAAACCACTACAAAGACGCCTATGTAGGGTTGTAGAACAAAATGTATAAGACGCATAAATGAACCGGGTGCTTCCGATAAACCCATTGGCATGACAAGCCACTCATATAACCCAAACTTGGTTTTGAAAGCCGTTTTACACTCATCACCCTCTTGAATGCGAATTTGGTAGTAGCCACTTTTAAGATCAATTTTCAAAAAGATGGTGGCACCACACAATTCATCAAGCATGTCGTCTAAGCGTGGGATAAGATAACGGTATCTAACGGTGATATCATTTATCGGGCGACAATCGGAGCACATGCGAAAACTTCCATCTTTCTTAGGCAAGAGAATAACCGGAACGGCACAAGGGCTTAAGCTTTCACGTACATGACCTTTGTCGATGAGTTGTTGCACTTGTCTTTGTATCTCCTTGGTTTCCTCGGGGTTGACACGGTAAGGAGCCTTGTTTGGAAGTGGTGCGCCGGGTATGAGGTCGATGCGGTGTTCGATGCCGCGAAGTGGAGGTAGACCCGGAGGTAGCTCATCGGGAAAGACGTCCGATAATTCCTGCAACAATTGAGACAACTCTAAAGGTAGAGGTGGTGAAGTGTTAGTCGGTTTGGCTTCCCCTTTGCATAAAAGCACAAGGTGAAAGACACTCGATGGGTTCTCACACACTTCCCTCATCTCACTTTTGGTGGCAAATAGCACTAGTTGCTTCTTGTCGCTCATCGTGGAGTCGCTCATATTTGGTTTGTGGCTCTCACTCTCCTTTTGATGGCTCACTCTCTCACCATTCTCTCCACCATGGTTGGTAGGTAAGTCTTTGTCGGCGGCTACTTGACTTGGTGAGATGGGACGTAGCACGAATTCCTTGCCCTTCATCTTGAAGCTATAGTGGTTGGTCCGTCCAATATGTGTGACTCCACGATCGTATTGCCATGGACGTCCAAGTAGGAGGAGGCACACGGACATAGGGACCACATCACACTCAAGTGTGTCCTCGTAGTCGCCTATTTGAAGGAGACTTGCACGGTGTGATCGACTCGAAGAATTCCGGCGTCATTAAGCCATTGGACCTTGTAGGGATGAGGGTGCTTCCTCTTGACCAATTGGAGCTTATCACATAGCTCTTCGCTTGCCAAGTTATGATAGCTTCCTCCATGGATGATAACCTTGACAGAGCGTCCATTGATGCCGTCCTTGGTATGGAAGATATGACATCGTTGGTCGTCATCTTGTTGGTGTTGGAGTGTCAAGACCTTGGAGACAACAAGATTGGGACTTGAGTCATTGTCACAAAACAATTGATGGTCTTCTTCTTTGTTCACTTGGCGATGCATAGCTACATGCTCAAGGGTTTCCATCTCATCGTCGCTCATTGAGTCATAAGATCCGTCATGATTGATGATCATGGTACGAACAGTCTTGCACTCAAATGACTCGTGGCCTCGCCCTTGGCACTTGAAACATTTGATGGAACTCATCTTGGAGTTGTCCTCGGTTGGAGTTGTAGATGATGAAGTTATTGGCTTGAAGTTGTTCGGTGAAGGTCGACGACTCGATGTAGTCGCATTCTTGTAGCTTGACTTGTCGCCGATGTTTGTAGATGGCTTGGTAGAGGTAGGAGGAGCTGAAGTCGTTGAAGCTTGGTTGTAGGAGCCGAAGTTCTTGGAGGTGAACTTGGAGTACTTGTAGTCCTCTTGAACTTGTCGCTCCACTTTGGTTGCTTGGTGTACTAGCTCAAGGAGGGTCGTGTAGGGCTGAGAGTACGCAATCTTCTTGATAGGATAGTTCAGTCCATTCAAGAATCTCGCCATCGTTTGCTCTTCATCTTCCGTGGTGTTGGCACTTATCATGGCAATCTCCATCTCCTTGTAGTTCTCTTCAACGGACTTGGTACCTTGCTTGAGGAGTTGCAACTTCTTGAATAAGTCACGGTTATAGTGTGTTGGCATGAAGCGTGCTCTCATGACTTCCTTCATTTGAGCCCAAGTAGTGATAGGATGTTCACCTTTTTCTTCTCGTCTCTCTATGATTTGCTCCCACCAAATGAGAACATAGTCTTGGAACTCAAGGGAAGCCATTGCTTGCAATCTTCTTCTCTTCATCGAAGTTGTGAAGGCAAAAGATCTTGTCAACCTTCAATGCCCATGAGAGGTAGTCTTCGGGATCAATGCTTCGGAAAACTTTGGCATGGTGAACTTAAGCTTGCCATAGCGATGCTCTTCATTGTTTTCTTGCCTATTGGGAGGGCGTTCTTGATGTGGACGATTGTCAATCTCGTGTTGCTCTTGGCGGAGTAGATGTCGATTGTCATTGTGTACTTGCCGAGCTTGTGGTTCTTGTTGAGTTTGAAGTTCTTGTCGCGCTTGAGGAGGAACTTCTTCTTGCATTCGTGCTTGATGGCGCCTCTCTTGCATCTCATCACGAAGGAAATCCTCTTCTTGACGAGTATGTCGATTGTGAGTTGCCACATTGCGATGTGAATCACGTAATGCTCGTTGCGCCTCAAGAGCTTGAGCTTCACGGCGTTGTTGTGCTCGACGATTAGCCTCGGCATCTTGTTCTTCTTAGTATTGACGGCCTCGCTCTTGTTGTTGTTGGCGTAGTCGTTGCCGTTCTTGCACTTGGTCAAGTGTAGCTTGGTTTTGACGATGTCAACTCTCTTGCTTTTAAAATAGCTCTTGTGAACTCTTGTCATGAAGTGGATTCCGCTTGTCATGTCGAGCTTGACGTGCGGCTTGACGAAGTGTGTTTGATGTAGGGGTACTTCAGGCACCCGTGGAGTCGGTATGTCGACTTGAGCGGCTTCGTCTTTGAGAAGATGTCGAAGAAGAAGGTCGGTTGACTATCAAAGTCCGGAGCTCGTCAAATGGGGTAGACATGTTGGTGTTGATGATGTCGAATTGCTCTCTTTTTCTTTCTTCAAATTGGCGCGCGTCGGCGGCGACTTGCTCAATGTGCTCTCACATAGCTTCACTTTCTTGATGGAGAGCTCGTTTGACGCCGAAGAGATGTAGTTTGGTGACGTAGTTGTTCGATTCTTGAGGATCGTCGAAGAGCGGGTTCGAAGATGTACTTGACCTATCCATCATCACAAGCAAGTATGTGAGTGGGAGAAGGGAGAAGACAATACCAATTGTACCTTGACTGAAGTTGAAAGTGGATCAATGATTCCTCAATAATGCAACCCGGAAATAGCACTATTGGTACCACTTCTTGTCGATTCTCACACCTACAAAAGTAAAGCTTTGAGAGGAGCTTGGTTAGGATGGTGGCACAAATTCAATGCAATTGTCAAAGTGACTTGATGATGTTGAAAATGGTTCACAATTTGCTCATGCAACAAGTAGATCACAACCAAGAAGTAGCACACGGAACACACGCACAGATAGATAAATGTGGTTGTGCAACCAAAGGGTGAGCGAAAATGTGGAATCCATGGAAAATGCTCGTGTTGCACAACACTAGAGAGACGCTAGCCGATTGCTTAATAGGAGGATACACACTTGTGCACAACCTATAAGAGGCAAAATGTAACGACTTTCTATCACAAGTATACTATGAGTGTATGATGTGCCGATGCTTGGGCACAAGATGATGTATTGCTATCACATATGATCTCTTTTGATGCAAGGCGTATGATGCTATTTTTCTTTTGCTTATAAGCTTTGGGTGGCTCTTTTGCTTAAAAGCTTGTGAGCTCTTTCTTTGGGCACTTATGCATGCTTCTCGTATCAAGGTAGCTATTGTATATGCGGATCACTCTTGTGTCACACGGAAATATGATGATGTAGTATGCAATATGTATGACTATCACTAATGTGCACAAGTGTTGTGGCCCGGCAATACTCAAATGGCTAGTCTCAATGGGAAAGCTATGCAAAGATGGTCCATAGGGTGACAATGCAATTGCAAGGTAGAATGAACAAGGTGTCATCGATGTTACCATCCTTTTCGAGGGTGAGTGGTGGTGTTGTCGATGTAGTTCCATTCCAAGGTAGCCGAAACATCCAAGGAAACGGTGAAACCACAACTCAAGTATCCAAGGCAAAGTGAGACAAAATTGTGAAAATCGAAGCGGTGAAACGATGGTGGTTGCGGAAGTGTTGGTGGTATGTGGAATGTTTGGTGGGATACCGAATGAAAATGGCCAAAACTGTCAATCAGCCGAGGTTGAAACTGGGAGGTCCGGTAGTACCGCTTGGGAGGCCGGTAGTACCGCTTGTGGTGCTCAGCGAAAGTACCACTAGGGAGGCCGGTAGTACCGCTGGTGTCGGGAAAATTCTCGGAACTGGATTGGGGCGGATTTAGGATGGAAATGGATGATTTCAGTGTCCAAATTGGGTGGATTTCCTGGATGGAAAGTTGGGAAACTTGGGGAAATGCTAGATCCACTCGTGGCACAGAAAATCCATGGAAAAAATTCAACAAAATCTCGCCAAATCAACAAATCACAAAAAAAATTGGGGCTATTTTTGTGGGGAATTTTCAAAATTGGGAAGAACACAACAAAAACAAGCTAGAAAACAAGGTGTGGGGCTCCAAATTCGTGATCAACCTATGCTCATGAGACCATAATGATGTAGGGTGGAACCTAGGTGGCCGATCTTTCACGAAAAGGAGGCATCCCAAGGAAGAACACGTGAGGCACGAGGGAAAACACAAGAGGGACAAGAAAAAAACACTCAAATCAACAAGTTTAGGTCACACAAATGCTAGATCCGGGTACACAAAGTGCGAGACACGATATACGATCAACTAAGGACGATACAAGTAGCGGTAGTCATCTCTGTGAGGAGGTCTTGATGTTCTTCTCTGTGAAGGAGGTCTTGAATCCGGTGGATCTTCTCCAAGGAGGACGCGATCTCGTAGGAGAGGAACAACTAAGGTCTATGATGAGCTATCACAAAGCTGCCCTAGTACGGAGTTAAGGGACAAGTATATATAGTCCAAGGGGTAAGTTGGGGGATACATGGGGTGAAACCCCTTCAACTGCGCGCAGGCAGGGCGGTAGTACCAGTCCTGGGACCGGTAGTACCGGTCTTTGCGGATATAGCGGATGTTCCGGCCTTGCACCGGTCGATCACAGAAGCTTGACCGGTAGTTGACCGGTAGTGGACCGTTAGAACCGGCCGACCGGTAGTTGGGCGGTAGTGGACTGGTAGTACCGCTATCTGTGCTGGGAAAATTCATGTTCACGCTCTTGGCGTGCATCTTGCACCGTAACTTCTCCTTGGCACCTAAGCATACAAAGTGTCTCCGTTTGAGGTAGTAGCCATGTCTCAAGGTGGTCAAATGGGAATTCAACAAGGAGAGAGTTAACCTCGGTTTCAAGTGCTCTAGCACGAGCACATGTCATTGGTCCTTGGAGCACTTGGTGAGGCGAATGATGGTCCATGGGGATGACCCTGGGATGCTCCGCATCACGAGGTTCGCCTTTTGCTTCTCTTCTCTCAATGACTTGCTCCCACCAAATGAGAACATAGTCTTGGAACTCAAAGGAGGCCATTGCAATTTTCTTCTCTTCATCGAAGTTGTGTAGGCGAAATATCTTGTCAACCTTCAAAGCCCATGAGATGTAGTCTTCAGGAGCAATGCTTCCTGAAAACTTTGGCATGGTGAACTTAAGCTTGCCATAGTGATGCTCTTCATTGGTTGCTTGCCTATTGGGAGGGCGTTCTTGATTTGGATGGTTGTCAACCTCATGTTGCTCTTGGCGGAGTACACGTTCATTGTCATGGTGTACTGGCCGAGCTTGTGGTTCTGGTTGAGGTTGTTTCTCTTGTCATGCTTGAGGATGAACTTGTTGTTGCATTCGTGCTTGCTGGCGCCTCTCTTGCATCTCATCGCGAAGGAAATCCTCTTCTTGACTCGTTTGTCGATTGCGAGTTCCCACATTGCGATGTGAATCATGTAATGCTCGCAGCGCCTCAGGAGCTCGAGCTTCTCGGTGGTGTTGTGCTTGACGATGAGCTTCGACATCTTGTTCTTCTTGGTGTTGACGTGCTCGCTCTTGTTGTTGTTGGCGTAGTCTTTGCTGTTCTTGTGCTTGCTCAAGTGTAGCTTGGTTTTGATGATGTCGACTTTCTTGCTCGTCGAGTAAGTCTTGGGAGCTCTTGTCATGAAGTGGATTCCGGTTGTCATGTCAAACTTGACGTGCGGCTTGTCGAAGAGTGTTCGATGTAGGTGTACTTGAGCCGTCCGTGGAGTGGATTTGGCGACTTGAGTGGCTTCGTCTTTGAGAAGATGTTGAAGAAGAATGTCGGTTGACTATCAAAGTTCGTAGCGCATCGAATTGAGTAGCCATGTTGGTGTTGATGATGTCGAATTGCTCTCTTGTTCTTTCTTTGAATTGTCGCGCGTCGGCGGCGACTTGCTCAATGTGCTCGCGCATAGCTTCAGTTACTTGATGGAGAGCTCGTTGGACACTGAAGAGATGCAGTTTGGTGACGTAGTCGTTCGATTCTTGAGGATCATCGAAGAGCAGGTTCGCAGATGTACTTGGCCTATCCAGCGTCACAAGCAAGTATGTGAGTGGGAGAAAGGAGAAGACAATACTAAATGTACCTTGACCAAAGTTGACAATGGATCAATGATCCCTCAATAATGTAACCCGGAAATAGCACTATTGCTACCAAGTTTTGTCGATTCTCACACCTACACAAGTAAAGCTTGTAGAGGATCTTGGTTAGGATGGTGGAAAAGTTCAATGCAAAAAGTGAGTAAGATTCTATGATGTTAAATATGATTCACAATTGGCGCATGCAACAAGTAGATCACAAGCAACAAGCAGCACACGGAACATACACACGGATAGATAAATGTGGTTGTGCAACCAAAAGTCAGCGAAAAGGTGGAATCCATGGAAAATGCTCGTGTTGCACAACGCTAGAGAGACGCTAACCGATTGCTCAATAGGCGGATACGCACTTGTGCACGACCTATAAGAGCAATGTAACGACTTCCAAACACAAGTATGCTATGAGTGTATGATGTGCCGATGCTTTAGCACAAGATGATGTATTGCTATCCCATATGATCTTTTCGATGCAATGCGTTTGATGCTATTTTGCTTTTGCTTATAAGCTTTGGATGGCTCTTTTGCTTATAAGCTTGTGAGCTCTTTCTTTGGCCACCTATGCATGCTTCTCGGATCAAGGTAGCTATTGTGTATGCGGAACACTCTTGTGTCACATGGAGATATGATAATGTAGTATGCAATGTCTATGACTATCACTAATGTGCACAAGTGTCATGGCCCGACAATACTCAAATGGCTAGTATCGGTAGGAAAGTGACGCAAAATGGTTGATGAGGGTCTATCAATGCAATTACAAGGTAGTAAAGAGGTGTCGTCGATGTTACCGTCCTCGTCGAGGTTGAGAGGTGGTTTTGTCGATGTCGTTCCACTCCGAGATAGCCGAAACACAAACGGAAATGGAGAAAACCACAACTCAAATGATCCAAGACACAAAGAGGTAAGACCGTAGTGATGTTGGTTAGGCAATGGTGGTGGGGGTGGATATGTCGAGGGTATAGCGGAAGAGGTGTCTAGGATTTTTGCGGTGGGGGAAACGGGGTTGCGAAAAACTGCAGGATGTAGTTTTGTCAGGGCAGGCCGGATGATCCAGACGTTTGGCCGGATGATCCCGGCGTTGTCCGGATGATCCGAGTGATTAGCCGGATGATCCGGGGGGTCAATCCGGTCGGGATGAGCTCGGGGAAGTGGTGAAAATTCAGAGGAAATTGGTTTTTCGGGGTTTTTGGGCAGATTTGAGGGTGGGGGAGGTGCGGAAAAGGGTAATCCACTTGTCACACCACTCAACCACGGATCACAATCAACAAAATCTCATCAAAACACACAAATCACAAAAAAAATTGTGGGGCTATTTTTGTAGGGATTTTCTAATATGGACGAAAAACATCAAAAACAAGCTAGAAAACAAGGTGTGGGGCTCCAAATTCGTGATCAACCAAGGCTCATGATACCATAGATGATGTAGGGTGGAACCCTACGTGGCCGATCTTTCACGAAAAGGAGGGATCCCGAGGAAGAACACGAGGGGCACGAGGAAAAACACAAGAGAGACAAGGAGAAAACACTCAATTCAACCAACTTAGGTCACACAAATGCTAGATCCGGTACACCAAGTGCGATACACGATACACGATCAACTAAGGACGATACAAGTAGCGGTAGTCATCTCCGTGAGGAGGTCTTGATGTTCTTCTCCGTATAGGAGGTCTTGAATCTGGTGGATCTTCTCCGAAGAGGCCGCGGTCTCGTAGGAGAGGAACCACTAAGGTTTTTGGATGAGCTAACACAAAGCTAACCCTAGATAGTTTAGGTAGAGTGACTTATATAGGCTAGGAGGGGCAAAGGGGTACATGGGCCTCGGCCCAACATCATGCACGCTGGCATTGTCCGGATGATCCGGACGTTTGTCCGGATGATCCGGGCTTCGGGGGTCCGGATGATCCGGGGCGGCGTCCGGATGATCCAGACATGTCTAATCTGTTGCGGCTGGTTCGGATATCCGGGACTTGGTCCAGACGTCCCGGTTCGTCCTGATGATCCGGCTTCAGCTGGGGCTCTCGGGTGTCCTCGGGTACATTTGCCGGATCGTCCGGACGTTTGTCCGGATCATCCGAGCTTCGGCCGGATCGTCCGGAACTTCGTCCGGATCGTCCGGGCTGGCTGAGTCTCGGCTGTTTTTCTCCTCCTTCTTCCTGCTTCGATCCTTCTTGTTCCTTGCTTCTCCATAGTTTCTCCCGAGGTGCCTGAGTATGCAAAGAGTCTCTGATGAGGTTAGCAGCCATGTCTCATGTGAATCAAAGTGACGTAGAGAGAGGAGTGAAGTCACCTCGGTCTCGAGAGCTCGTGCTCGAGCACGTGTCATGGGTCCACTTGGCACTTGGTGAGACAATGGTAGGTCCATGGGGATGACCTTCGGATGCTCCACATCAGCTTGTGTGACCTGCACACTCAAAACACGTTGAGAAACTAAACATTCATACCTGTCAGCGTCTTCAGGAGCCATGTATTGTGTCTCATTTTCAGAATCATCTCCACCATGTTCTTGACGTGTAATAAGAGCCAAAATCTCCTCATCATAGTCACTAGCGGACTCATAACCACCATCCTCAGTAGCAATCATGACACGCTGTGATGGGCATTTGCTCACATAGTGAGCACGACCAGTGCAACAACGACATATAACATCATGTGTTGGCCCATTTGATGCCATGGATGAAGAAGAGATCTGTGCAGGACCGGAAGGTGTCCTCCTGGTTGATGGTGGTGGTGGCTGTTTGCTTTTATAACGGCTAGAAGCGACGGATGAAGTAGGCGGTGGTGCAGTCGGACGTGTCGAAGTAGATGATGCACGCGGTGTCCATGATGAAGGTCGACCTGTAGAAAAATTAGTTCGCGTCAAGGCCTGTCGATCTTGCACTTCACGTTCAGCTTTGGAAGCAAGATGGAATAAACGAGTGATATTATTATACTCCTTATACTCTAGAATTTTCTGAATCTCTCTATTTAAGCCACCCATAAAACGTGCAAGCATAGCCTCATTATCCTCAACAATACCACATCTAATCAAGCCAGTTTGTAATTCCTGATAATATTCCTCTACATAATTTTTTCCTTGTCTTAAACGCTGCAATTTCTGAAGTAATTCACGTTGATAATATGGTGGAACCCAACGAGTATGCATAGCAGTTTTCAAAGCAGCCCAAGTAGTTGGAATATTATCCGGATGTAATCTACAATATTCAGACCACCAAACACAAGCAAAACTAGTGAAAGCACAAAGAGCAGCAGCAACACGTCTGATGCGGAGCATCCCATGATCATCCCCATGTTCACTTTGACAAGACCTCAAGTACACACCATTGGATAAAAGGTTTACTCGCTCCTCTCCAAACCTTCATTTTCCACATGTGAGACATGGCTACTACCTCAAACATATGTGCTATGCATGACCAAGAACCAAGAGGGAGGCCATGGAATAGCTAGGAGCATTGGACAAGACGGCAAGGACACCAAGTACAAGGATCAAGAGAAGCTACTGGAAAAGCTACAGGCTCCGGACGTCCGGCCTCTACCGGACGACCGGCGACTCACACGCGACCGGACGACCGGAGGCCACTGGACGTCCGTGATATCGGCAACAGAACCGAAATCAAGGAAATTACCGGAAGTCCAGGAGCTACCGGACGTCCGGTCCGTCCCGAGCCACCGGACGTCCGGTGTCCCAGCGGACGTCCGGCCCCATGCTGTCTATGCACAGTTATCGGGCCAGAGGCCCATGTATCCCTCTCTCACTTACCCCTTCATGGCCCTAGACTATATATACTCCTCCACTTCCTCCTAGTCATGGTTTAGCTTAGGTTTGGCTCATTTGAGACAGAGCTTTGCTCATCCACTAGTGGTTCATATCCTTGGGAGTGACTGCGGCCCCTCCACGGAGAAGATCCACACAGATTCAAGACCTCATTCACAGAGAAGATCCCCCAAGGCCTCCTCATGGAGAAGAACCGGTTATCCTTTGCATCGTCCCTTGTTGATCATGGATATTGTATCTCTTTGTGTTTCGAGGATCTAGCATATGTGTGACTTGTTCTTGTTGGTTTGAGTGTTTCTCTCGTGCTTCCCCTCGTGTTCCTCCTCGTGTTCTTCGTGGGATCGCCTCCATTTCGTGAAATATCGGCCATATAGGGTTCCACCCTACATCATATGGTATCATGAGCCACGTTTCTCATGAATTTGGAGTCCCCTCCACTGTTTTCTAGCCTTCTTTTGTGTGATTTCGTCCTAAATTTCGAAAATCCCCACCAAAAATAGCCCCAATTTTTTTTTGTGATCTGTTGGTTTGATGATGTTTTGTTGATTTTGATTCATGGATTTGCTTGGTTTCAAGTGGATCTAGCACTTCCCCAAGTTTCCCCATCTTTCATCCACGAAATGTCATCAATTTTGACCCCAAAATCATCCATTTTCGCCCAAAATCGCGTTCCCGAGCTCAAATCTCGCATTGACCTCGACCCACGAGACGACCGGCGTTTTACCGGACGTCCGGACCCTCACGAAGCACCGGACGTCCGCAACTCACCGGACGACCGGAACCCCATTACAAAACGAAAATACCGGATTTCCGAGCCCGATCGGACGTCCGGTCACCGGTCGTCCGTCACTTTCCGGACGCCCGGTACCTATAGATTCCCACTTCGGCTGATTTTTGTTTTGGGTATAACTAATTCATACGAACTCCGATTTGGACGTTCTTTAGCTCGTTTTGAAGCTCTTGACATCCCGCATAACACAAAAATACTACCGTCATCATTTGACTCAATATTTTTTGTCAAATTTGGCAAGTTTGTATAGGCCCTCCACCATATCATCCGCATAGCCACCATACACTTCCGCAACCTAACCCATTTTGTCCACCATAGCATTTGTGGTTGATTGAGTAGTGATTTGAGTCTCCTAAGGTGTTTAGGCTAGTTAGGGATAATCGGTTCTTCGTCAACCACCACCACCACTTCCGCTTAGCCTAGCCCACTATACTTTTCCGCCAACCCAACCTAACCCAATTTTGTTGAGCTTATTTGAGTTGTGGCTTGTGTCTCCTAAGGTGTTTCGGCTACTTAGGTACCGTGACTTCAACTCCAACATCGTGTATAGCCCATCATTCCACTTCCGCAACCACCACGGCATTGCCGCTACCACCATTTGACATTTGTCCTTGAGATTTTGAGTTGTGGTTTTTCCGTTTCCTAAGTTGTTTGGGCTAATTAGGAACGGGTCTACATCAAGAGCACCACCACTCATCATCGACACGGACGGTAACTTCGACGATATCATTGTATATTCCCTTCAATTGCATTGTTAACCCCTAGCTAATTTTTGCGTCACCTACCTATCGAGACTAGCCATTTGAGTATTGCCGGCAACGTGACTTGTGCACATTAGTGATCATACTTCCCATATCATACATACCATATCACCGTGGTGCATATCTTGGTATCATCTCTTCTGACACAAGGTTGTCATCGCATATACTCAATTGTTATCTTGGTTCATGAAGTTTTGCATGAGAAAAGAGCTCAAAAGAGAAAGAGCCAAACTAGCTTTTAAGCACAAACAAAAAGATGAGCAAAGAGCTTTTAAGCGAGAACCATAGCATCATACTACATTAAGATTTTCATACTCGATCATTTTGGATCATACCACCGGAATACCATACATATAGCATACTTGGGATAGAAGTCGTTGCATTTTGCTTAGAAGGTTGTGCACAAGTTCGTATCCGCCTATTGTGCAATCGCGCTAGCGTCTCTCTAGTGTTGTGCAACAAGAGCATTTTCGTGGATTTCACATTTTGGCTCACCCTTTCGTTGCACGACCCCACTTATCTATCCGTGCGTGTGTTTCCGTCTGCCACCCATATTGCTATTAGTCTACTTGTTGCATTTGCAAATTTGTGAATCTTTTTCAACATTATTGACTCTTGCTAACATTTCACATCAATTTTTTGTGCCACTATCCTCACCGAGCTCCAGCATAAGCTTTACTTGTGTAGGTGTGAGAAACCGACAAGAATTGGTACCAATTGTGATATTTCCTTGTTCCACATTTGAGTGATCATTGATCCATCTTCAACATCGGTCAAGGTACATTTGGTATAGTTCTTCTCTTTCTCCCACTCATACTTGCTAGCGTCTTGTGATGGATAGGCAAGGCATTTCATCTCCGGTCTTCGACACCGACGACTTGAACAATGACATCCACACGAAAACCATCGTACTACAACGAGCAATGCAAGAGCGCTTAGGCAACATCGCCATCGAACTACGACACTCCGAGACAAGGACACTGGCTTCCTTCGACGACATGTGCGACTCCTTCAACAAACAAATGGTGGAGCTCCGACACTTGGTGGTCGATTCCAAATCTTCTTCCCCTTCGTCCTCCTCTCGGCGGCGACGTTCAAGTCACAAGTCTTCGGAGCGCAAACATGATGCAAGTGCAAGTCTTCCACATCCACACCGCCATGGCGACCATCGACATCGTCATGAAGGGCAAGTCACCTCGAAGCATCATGTGCACCACGACGACGAACGACATCTACCAAGAGCTCAAGCACTACAACGACACCATCAAGATGAAGATGCTCGACACGCGCAAACATACAAATCCAAAGACGCTCTACTTCATGCCAAGCCCAAGCTTCAAGAGAACATAAGAAGACCGCGAGACAAGCACACCCAAGACGGAGCTACGGCTAAAACCACCACTTCGGCATCTTCACGAAGTGCTATCAAGGCATCTTCGCCTACTTCCCATGAGTTCGCCTACATCGACGTCTTCATCATCAAGGCGATCATCTACAAGCGACGGCGACAAGACGATCGAGCATGGGCCATCCCCTTCGACCAAGGCGTCGTGCATGAACCTCTTCGACACCATGAAGACGGCGCCCATATTGGACTACTACTCCGGGTCAAGCTATGCGAGCAAGCATGAGACCTTCTCTTTGACCTCGGAGGAGCGTGATGATTTGCCACATCCCACGGCATTCATCTTTGGAGGCATTACGGATGAGGAAGTTGAGCATGGAGACTATTGCACCTACACCTCTTCGATATCCACATATGACGAGATGCCCCAATTCCCATGTGAGGAGAGCCACCACCACATGATTGATATGAGTGACTCCACCATATGTGACATTGAGAGCATTTCCTTAGAGAGGATGAGAGTGACCACTACTAGCCCCATACATGAGAGCATGCCACTTCTCCTATGTGAGGTTGAGAGCCATTTGAGTGACTCCACCAACCATACGAGTGAGAGCATCCAAGAGGGAGTGAGTGAGCCACAACACTTAGTGAGTGAGGTCTTTAATAGGGCATGTGAGGCCACTATGATTTCTAACGACTTAACCTCTACTCCGAGTGTGTTTTCTTCGGTGCTAGGTCTCCTACAAGAGGACATGCCTACCCTCGATGAGTCCGTCCCTCCAATGGACAACCCGATGGCCATGGTGGAAGAAGATGCACCACCCACATGCTTCCATCAAGAGGAAGATGAGAACAATCGGATCTTGAACACCTCACCTACACCACATGAGTGGAACTCCAAAGGTAACATAGGTGACGGTGCTTCTCTTGTCCCACTAGTGGACTATATTGAAAATGATTGCTTGCATGATGTTGATTCACCTATGATCATGCTTCATGCTAGTGCGACTTCCTCATGTCTTGACTTACCTATTTATGATGAATATGATGATGAGCATGTTGAGTTGCCTAGTTGTGATGCTATGCTCCATAGGATATTATGTGAAAATTCTTTTGGTCACATCATGTTCGAGAACCCTCTAAACTTGTCATACGCTATGAGTTAGATCTCCCATATTGCATCATTTCAATCTCAACATAGTAACTATGCATGCCCCATTAAAGTAAATCCTATTTGCACTTGTGGCATAGATGACAAGTTGATGGTCATTGGCTTTTGTTTTTCATGCGATGATATTGACATGCTCCCTTTACATGATTTGCGCAATTCATCTACTATGCCATGCCTTGAACACATTGTTCCAAATATGCATTGTTTTAGATGTTGTCAATATTCTCCATGTGATATTTGCACTAAGGTTCATGAGGAGACACCCATAGTTTCCTCATACATACTAGGAGATCTTGATGCACTCCATACCTTGCATGATTACCATGATTGTGTGCACCATATGCATTACATGAATAACAATGCTATACCTACTTGTCATGATGCATTACACCATGTGAGTCTCCATTATGCCATACATAACAACAAACCTCTCATAATGGATGACATGTTTCTATATCAAGCATCTCATTTATTTGAGCATTGGCTTTTATGTGCTAACCAACACATGCACGTGCGCATCATGATGGATGATGTGTACATATACCACGCACACACGATTTTTCCTTTGTCTTTGTTTTGTGTAGGTACTCATGAACATTTGTCAACCTCACAATCCCATGAGTTGACAAAAAGAGCTCTTGAGAGCAATGACGATTTGGGATTCCGTGGATTGTGCCTACCACCGTTCTCTTTGCGCAACGACTACGCGCATCTGTTTTACTTGGCTCTCACACGGCTATGGGCTATTTGTCACTTGTCACATTATGCCCATACTATCGTGTTCACTTTGCATGTTATGACTCTTGCTATGACTTTGCCATGCAATTGTGACCCTTGCTTGCATTTACTCATGATTCACCATTATGATACTCCTATGTGTATTTGCATGCTTGGTGGAGATACTTGTAGCTATTGCCAAGATTTCTTTGTGCCGCATGCTATTATTGATTCTTGTGTTGGGAGAGTCATGATGTTCCATTGGTATTTACATAGGACTTCTTGCCACCACAATGATGAGACTTTGCTCATATCTTGTTTTCATGCTTGTGATATGCCATGTGCATTATTCATGCTTCCTATTTGCACACATGCCATGATTTCCATGATTACTTCTAGTATGTTGCATCTTCGTGCTAATAGCTTGCTTGACTTGATCACTATGATTGCTTGCTTTGTCGCATCACCCATGTTCCACTCTTACTTGCTTTCTTGGGTGGATGATATATATGTTCATGCCATTCACGTGATTCACATTGATCATTGTCATTTGTCTCCACTAGTTGCATCTCTCATCACTTGTATTGAGTGCAACAATGCTAGGTTTGTTGATCTTGGAGACTTGGACACCATACTTATGATGCATGATTGCTTGTTTGAGCCTAATGCCTTTGGTTGTTATCGCATCATATGCTTACATGCCATGCCACATTACCTTGTCCTTTCTTATGCTAAGAATGATGCAAGCACTTGTTGGGTATTTTCCCTCACGAATGCTAGGTTTTGCATTCACGCTAACCTCATTTGTTTTTCCGAGTGTTTGTCATGTTCTTTCATTTTGAAGGATTCACAAGGCGGTATCATCACTATACATATTGGTCATGCAAAGTCCTACATGATGCGCAACACCAACATTTCTGACATCCTCATAAAGGTGAACTCCTTCCTTTTGAGCTATCCTCACTTACGCATAGTGGATGGGCCATGCTTTCATTGTTGTTTCCTTCTTGTTGTCTACATGATACATCTATTGGATGGAGGACCGACATTTGAGATGGACCATATGGACATTCAAGTTGAGGAGCGCTCGGACTTATTGGATGACCCTTCGGAACTCCACTCATTCCATGACATTGAGCATTGGTATATCGACACCCCTTTGACACATTGCACCAAAACCTTCATATTTGTTGATTGTGTGCTCACATGCCATGCTCCTTGGAGTTATCTTACCCACGACAATTTTGCATCTTATCCATGAATTGACTCACATTATGATTGCCTTGTTGCATCGTGTATTCCCATGTCATCCTTGATTTATGAGCTTGTGCATTTCCTTAGCAAATTTGTTGTGATCTACCTTGATGGCATATTCATACATAATGATCACATTGCCAAACATCAATTGCATGATCACATAGTCATATTGAGGATCCATTGCCATGTTCATGCTCTTGATAAACCATCACACTATGACATCATTTTGCACAATGGTAGAAATTGTAGCTTTGTGCACCATGCCAATTACTCTACCTTTGTATGCACAACAAATGAATTTTCTCACATGAATGCTTTGCTTATCGTTCTACATCTTTTGGATAAGCATCTTGTGTCTTGCCATGCCCAACCTTGTCACACGGACTCATTCTTACATGATGGACACTTTGTGTGCGCTAACCATTGTATTTTCGAGTGTCGTTTGTGCTTGCTCTTATTGCATGTATACCACTCCGGCTACACCATGGAGTACTTGGATTGCGCCATGTCTTCGACTCCGTCCAACTACAAGTCCGTCCACGACAACCGTTTCCATGGTGCTGAGCTTTTTGATCCGAGGTCGGATCTTTCCCAAGGGGGGGGGGAGATGATGCGGAGCATCCCACGATCATCCCCATGTTCACTTCGACGAAACCTCAAGTACACACCATTGGACACAAGGCTTACTCGCTCCTCTCCAAACCTTCATTTTCCACATGTGCGACATGGCTACTACCTCAAACATATGTGCTATGCATGACCAGGAACCAAGAGGGAGGCCATGGAACAACTAGGACCATTGGACAAGACGGCAAGGACACTAAGTACAAGGATCAAGAGAAGATGCTGGAAAAGCTACAGGCTCCGGACGTCCGGCCTCTACCGGACGACCGGCGACTCCCAGGCGACCGGACAACCAGAGGCCACCGGACATCCGTGACATCGGCAACAGAGCCGAAATCAAGGAAATTACCGGAAGTCCGGGAGCTACCGGACGTCCGGTCCCTCCCGAGCCACCGGACGTCCGGTGCCCCAGCGGACGTCCGACACCATGCTGTCTGCGCACACCTATTGGGCCAGTGGCCCATGTATCCCTCTCTCACTTACCCCTTTGTGGCCCTAGACTATATATACTCCTCCACTTCCTCCTAGTCAAGGTTTATCTCATTTGAGACAGAGCTTTGCTCATCCACTAGTGGTTCATCTCCTTAGGAGTGACTGCGGCCCCTCCACGGAGAAAATCCACACGGATTCAAGATCTCCTTCACGGAGAAGATCCCCCAAGGCCTCCTCACGGAGAAGAACCAGTTACCCTTTGTATCGTCCCTTGTTGATCATGGATCTTGTATCTCTTTGTGTTTCGAGGATCTAGCAGATGTGTGACTTGTTCTTGTTGGTTTGAGTGTTTCTCTCGTGTTTCCCCTCGTGTTCCCCGTCATGTTCTTCGTGGGATCCCCTCCATTTCATGAAAGATCGGCCATCTAGGGTTCCACCCTACATCAACATCTCTCCTCGGGATATTTTAAACATGTAAAACGTTGTTCGGTTTCGAGCTCCCAAGTAAGATATATATCAGGAACATATCTACCCTCAAATGTTGGAATATTCAATTTTAGTTTAGGGAGATGGTCATGATCGCGTACCTGAGGGTATGGTGCAGCCCTACCATTGCGATTATATGCATGTGGACGACCTGGTTGTTGTGGTGCTGGTTGTTGCACATAGTTCTAAATTTGATCAACCTCTTCCTCGTAATCCCCCGTGTAATCGTCCTCCTCCTCCTCAGCAGCAGGAGCCACAGAAGTATCAACAGCAGCACCAACAGGTTGGCCAGGCTGAAGAGCGACACGGCTCGCTTTGCGGAGGGCGGTTTCGTGATGTGAAGGTGGTTGTTGTTGTTGGAATGGTGCAGCAGGTGGAGGTAGACGCGCAAGCACTTCAGCGAATTTGGCATCCAACTTGGTGTCAATTGACTTCTCACTACAAGAAATATGTCAACTTATGACCTTTTGTTAGTGACCCTGGAAGAATTGGTCATAGATCTATGACCATTTCAGACCAATTGGTCAAAAGCTGTTCGGGGGGCTCCAAACCCTAAACTATAACGACCATTTTGGTCAGAAAGGTCATAATTTCCTTACACGAAATGGTCACAAAGCAGATAGCACTGGTTCGCTGCCTTATTTCTAGCTGTTCATGACCAATATAGATGGTCATAACCTTGAAAATTGTGGTGGGTTGCTACGACTAGGCGCCACCTCATCAGTTTTGCCTATGTGTCATGTCCATGTGGCAGTTTTTGCCCTAGGTTGTGAAGCAACCTATATTTCTGTCATTCCCAAAATTCCCCAAAAAATCTCATAAATTCTTTGGGTCATATCTTCGTCAAATATGTAAAAAAACCTTCCTTGCCTAGTTAAAAAATAATTCAAAAATATTCATTTTCCTATTCTGTTCAAAAAAACACTTTGTGAAGGAAGTACCACTTTGGCATGTCCAAATGGTATCCATTTTCTACAGTGCTTTCCAATGCCCAAATAACTATCCTCCACCAAATGGCAGCTCAATCCATTCATTATTTTGAGCCCATCTTCAACATTCGTATTTATGTCCAGTGTGGTACTTTGCAAAGCAAGTACCACCTAGACTCCTCCTTTTGAGCTGAAAATTTGTGAAGACGGTCTTCTTAGTAACTGATCATCCTCAACCAAAACTCACGCCCATTAGCCATGTGCATTTTCCGTACCGCTAATCAAACACTTGGCTGCTAATTCATGTTTGAGCATCGATCGGTCTCCTCATGAGAATCTTATGTTGTAATTTTCTTCCTAGCACCTACCTGGGGAGTGGCCAACCCACTAGACATGCCTAGGCCGCCCAGAACACATGGCAACGCCACAGTCACGCGGTGACCACGCAGCGGGCATGCGAGTTTACGCGCTCTAGAGTTGGGGCCCTCGACCACCGCCCAAACCTCGACGTATCGCCACCAAACCATGTATTTATGATTAAATAGGTACTTATGTACCTAGAAATGATTTTTGGAAAAAATAAATAGCAAACTATGAGGCAGCCGCAGTTCAAATTTGACCCGCTTCCAGCTGAATCGGTGGGAATTTGTCTTTTTCATGAGAGGTGGATCAAAACTTTTTACACCGAACCATTTTGTCAATTGTGCATTAAATATGTCCTAGTATTTTAGAAAATTGATTTGGTCAAATTTTGCAACAATTATTTGGGAGGTCCTTCACAAAAATACCTCCTTTTGGGCACTCGAAAAATGGAAAATGAATTTTTCGTCCAAAGAAAATGAAAACTTCCTTAGGCAACATTGTTTGCCATTCCAAGATGCACCCTTGTGCACAATATGAGATCATTTGAACAAACTATGCCATGAATGTGGCCATAGGATTGATCATTTGGCTTGAAAGCCATGAATCTTCACGCATGATAGCTCATTTCTGAGAACACTTTTTTAATAGAATTGCCGTATTACAAGTTTATTATTTTTCCTGGTAACTTGGTCATATATAATGACACAATGCGAAGGTGTTCCAATTTTTTGATTTTTTTTGAATTTTTTATGCCCGTTTCAAAATGCGTTCAAAACAGCGGGAATGACCGTTCCTAGCTAGTGGTTGAATCTTGGAATTTTTTTGGTGTTTCTCTGATTCAATAGGTACTTATGTACCTAGAAATGATTTTTGGAAAAAATAAATAGCAAACTATGAGGCAGCCGCAGTTCAAATTTGACCCACTTCCAGCTGAATCGGCGAAAATTTGTCTTTTTCACGAGAGGTGGATCAAAACTTTTTACACCCAACCATTTGGTCAATTGTGCATTAAATAAGGCCTAGTATTTTATAAAAATGATTTGGTCCAATTTTGCAACAATTATTTGGGAGGTCCTTCACAAATAAACCTCCTTTTGGGCACTCGAAAAATGGAAAATGGATTTTTCGTCCAAAGAAAATGAAAACTTCCTTAGGCAACATTTTTTGCCATTCCAAGATTTACCCTTGTGCACAATATGAGATCATTTGAACAAACTATGCCATGAATGTGGCCATAGGATTGATCATTTGGCTTGAAAGCCATGAATCTTCACGCATGATAGCTCATTTCTGAGAATACTTTTTTAATAGAATAGCCGTATTACAAGTTTATTATTTTTCCTGGTAACTTGGTCATATATAATGACACAATGCGAAGGTGTTCCAATTTTTTGATTTTTTTTTGAATTTTTTATGCCCGTTTCAAAATGCGGTCAAAACAGCGGGAATGACCGTTCCTAGCTAGTGGTTGAATCTTGGAATTTTTTTGGTGTTTCTCTGATTAAATAGGTACTTATGTACCTAGAAATGATTTTTGGAAAAAATAAATAGCAAACTATGAGGCAGCCGCAGTTCAAATTTGACCCACTTCCAGCTGAATCGGCGGAAATTTGTCTTTTTCACGAGAGGTGGATCAAAACTTTTTACACCCAATCATTTGGTCAATTGTGCATTAAATAAGGCCTAGTATTTTATAAAAATGATTTGGTCCAATTTTGCAACAATTATTTGGGAGGTCCTTTCTCAAAAAAACCTCCTTTTGGGCACTCGAAAAATGGAAAATGGATTTTTCGTCCAAAGAAAATGAAAACTTCCTTAGGCAACATTGTTTGCCATTCCAAGATGCACCCTTGTGCACAATATGAGATCATTTGAACAAACTATGCCATGAATGTGGCCATAGGATTGATCATTTGGCTTGAAAGCCATGAATCTTCACGCATGATAGCTCATTTCTGAGAACACTTTTTTTAATAGAATTGCCGTATTACAAGTTTATTATTTTTCCTGGTAACTTGGTCATATATAATGACACAATGCGAAGGTGTTCCAATTTTTTGATTTTTTTGAATTTTTTATGCCCGTTTCAAAATGCGGTCAAAACGGCGGGAATGACCGTTCCTAGCTAGTGGTTGAATCTTGGAATTTATTTGGTGTTTCTCTGATTAAATAGGTACTTATGTACCTAGAAATGATTTTTGGAAAAAATAAATAGCAAACTATGAGGCAGCCCCAGTTCAAATTTGACCCACTTCCAGCTGAATCGGCGGAAATTTGTCTTTTTCACGAGGTGGATCAAAACTTTTTACACCCAACCATTTGGTCAATTGTGCATTAAATAAGGCCTAGTATTTTATAAAAATGATTTAGTCCAATTTTGCAACAATTATTTGGGAGGTCCTTCACAAAAAAACCTCCTTTTGGGCACTCGAAAAATGGAAAATGGCTTTTTTGACCAATTTAGATGGTCATAACGTCGTACTGTATTCTGATTGGTCCGTGGACGTCTCACGCGGATCATGCATCGAACACCGTCGGATGATCGTGGATCCAACGGTAGTCCTCAGCCCTTCCACACCATCCCTGAAACCCTAGCTCAGTCATTTTGCATCAACCCCCCCGCCTCCTTTCTTTCCCTGGCTCTGTTCCCCTCCTCTCCCCTTCCAGATCCAGCCCTCGCCGCCACCCTCCCCTCCCTCCTCTCCCCTCGCTCTCCTCGATCCAGATCGCCGCCACCCTCCCCTCCCTCCCTCCCCTCCGACAAGATCCCCTCCGGCAAGATCCAGCGCGCGACCTCCCTCCCTCTCTCCCCTCAGGCAAGATCCAGCGCGCGACTTCCCTCTCCTCGATCCAGATCGAGGCACCCCGGCCGCCCCGGCAAGATCCAGCGCGCGACCTGCCCCCAACCAACGCCGCCACCTCCACCCAACGCCGACCTCGTCTCCACCACCCACACTCCTCCCCTCCCATGGCCGCTTCGGCAACGCCCTCCTCGACCACTTGGATGGATGGATGGGGAACCGGAACCGGCGCGCTGTCATCCACCTGTTCTCGAGGGAGGCCGGCCGGCCAAGGAGGCTCGACCCGAACTGACGCATGGACGGACGGATGGATGGATGGCCGGGGTGAAACCCTAGCCCCAGACCCACCCATCCCCATCCCCATCCCCATGGAGCTCTTCTCTGTTCCTCGGTGGAGACCCGAGCTTGCTGATCTGGTGGCCCTCGATCTCCGGCGAAGCCAAAGGTACGTACGCCCCCTCCTTCCCTTTGTCTTCTTCTTCTAGCTAGCCGGCAAGATGCATGCATTGCAGCATGAACATGTAACTACAAGCTGTTGATCCATCTCTGTTCATTGGAATAAATGAGAATGCAATAACACATCACCCATTTAGTAGAACCATTTACAATTTTAAAGACTTTGCAGTTCTATAATGCAGATAAACTAAAATGTAGTGTGTGTTTAGCTTGCTTGGAATTCAGGAATGTCCAAAGTTCAGGTTTTTTGTGCCAGATAAATGATTTTTTTGCTCAAATGGAACAAGTATATGCTCTTTCTTAATGCAAGTATTATTTCAGGTGCAAACACATGTATTGGTTCTTATATGAAATGAAACTATTCAAGTACACTGTGCCAAGAATAGATTATTTTAGTTAGAGAAGTCATTTGCTAATCTGCGGGGATACCTTTTGTAGCTCAGTAAGATACAATCGAGCACTTCCACAAGCTGCTGGTCGGAGCCATATCGCTACCTCCCACACGACCAGGCTGACTCGCCGAGAGGCGGCGCACTGTGATGATGCGATTAAAGTTATAGAGAAGATAAGATATACTACCTCCGATCTCTATTTATTCTGCAGTATATAGCTAGTGTATGCCGTATGAGATTTTACTAGAATGTTTTATTAAAATTTATAAATGATCATCAAAATTTCCTATACATTGTTGCAACTGGGCCCTTGATAATCTGAAATGACCTGTTGTTTCTCAAAGATGTCAGTTCATGAGCTGGCCGGGAACATTTTTCAGCAACTATACACATCATTTTACCACATAGGATTCTTACTTTCTCTTGCTGTTTTTCAGCATCCATGGCCAGTGTGCAATCATCAATTTCGATGTCACCTCCTGACTCACCTACAAGATGGCAGTGTGATGGTCGTGATGTCTGCTTTCCTGCAGGGTCGGCTGAGCGACGCAGCGATGAAGGTGGTGAACGAGTTGCTGCCGTCGGGCGCCGGCGGCAACCTGAGCAGCCTCTGCTCCTAGGCATTGCCAGAAGAATGTGAATAGGGTAGCATCATATTACTACTATTTGTACTTGGAGCTTCTGCTATTTTTAGTTTGGGTTGAAGTGATTGGTAGGCCTAGTGATTATGCGATTCTGTGATCCTATCCAGTAAAATTTATATGCACACCTCATATGAATCTGTGATCATATCCAGTAAAATTTATATGCATGTTCCACTCCACTGTCTTCACATTTACTTAGTAATACATCCTTCTTTACTTGTGTTTTCCTCTTCATGAATGCTCAACTGAACTGCTCTTTCATTATACTACCAAATACTAAAGTTTTGCTATGTATAACATTGCTACATGTGTTTTTGTCTATATAGAGTTGCATTCATTTCCTCTTCTAGACATGAACAAGCTCTTGCATGGAACTGAATCTGATACATTTGTGTAGTAAGTGAGTATGTTAGCATTTCACCTGGCTTGTAATCAAATTTTATTACTGCTAATGTACCTCAAGTTTATTTGTCGATGAGATAATTGAGTCTTGGTAGTTCTGGAATCCCTATTAGCTGAAACATGAGCATTACAAAGTTTCATATCTATGATCAGTTTGTTCACAGACCCTCGTCTTGGTAGAATTTCTCTTGCTGGCAGATGCTTATTTCTTCAGGTTTTGTTTCATGTTTGTTTAGATGATGCTCATGATGTCACTGTTGTCATTTTTTGTCTCAGGGTCCGGTCGTTCTGATCTCCTACTTCAACAACGACTACCATGTCTTGGAAGTTGCTTAGAGCTGGAGGAGTGGATGCATGCACAAGTGGATCCCTGCTCACCGACGCCAACCTCATCCATATCATCGTTGACGCCATCATTAACTGGTACTAGCCTATCTATTCCTTTCTATTCCTCCATGAAATAGATGTTGTCAGTTGAATGGATGAGAGTGGCAGTAGGATAGTGTTTTTCTTCACGCGCTGTGGTGGGATTATTCCACTATTTGCTTGCTGTTGTACCATTGTACCTACAGGTTATTAGTATTGTTGATCCTGACCATGAGCTTGAATGGTTTAATTAGTAGTAGAAGAGCATCTGTTTAATCCGTAGCAGTGAGGTCACTGATTTTTTTTCTATGGCATGGTACAAATATGATTGGAATGGTAGCCACTTAACATGTTAGAATGTACTCATTGTTTGGGTTGATTACTGGTCTGTATCAGGGGTACAAGTTTGTTACTTTCTATCTGGGTTTTCCTGCTGTTGTTTCCTGTTGTTTTTACCGTCAAGTATCTTAGCCTAGATATAACTCTGCAGTTTTCTTGAATCTGCACTTCCTTCCAAAAGTATATGCAAAGTGTGTGTGTATCCAGTGAGCAAATCTATAGGAAAGTCGTTAATAGTCAGCTGACCTTATGAACTGTATAAGCTATGTTTGATGCTGCCTACAGGTTCTTATTCTTCTTCTTTTTTGCATATATAGGTGAAGTATGAAATGCGAAGCCGTGAAGCCTATCAGCAAGAGTAGCATATTATGTATTGTAATATCAGCAAGAGTAGCATATTATGTATTGTAATATCAGCCAGAGTGTAACATTAGTGAGAGTAGCATATTATGTATTGTAATATTTAGTGTTGTTTTGGATGAATTTCATTTTCTCTATAGTCTATTTGAAATACTGATTGTGTATATAATTTCAATACTATGAAATGGAAACCTGACGAGGGGGTCCCACTTATGAAAATTGTATGACAAATTTTGAAATTTCTGACGTGTGGGTCCAATTGTGATATCAGCATGACAAGTGGGACCAATCTGACCAGTGGGACCAGCACAAAAATAATATGGCTGAAAATATAAAATTAATAGTAATGGCCCAGAAAATAAAAATGTTGAATTGTTGGGCCTGGCCCATGTGGCTGTCCAGAATTAATACGGAAAAAATATATATATATAAGGCCAAATTATTGGGCTCGGCCCATGTAAAACACCGAGTTGGACCGGGCTGAATCTTGTGCCACATCAGCTTGCCACGCTGGATGCCTACGTGGCCTGGAGAGGCTGCTAGTGACCAAAACACGACAGTAGACATATTTTGGTCATAAACGTTAATGACCTTCTCACAGAGAAGGTCGCTATAGTCAGTTTATGATGGCCAGCTTTTGACCTTATGTTTTTGGTCACAAAAAGGTCACAAATGGAAATTCGTGACCATTCAGTGACCAATAGTGGTGGTCACAAGTTGACATATTTCTTGTAGTGTCTCAATGCCATCCATCCTCGCTAGTGCGTTGTCAAAACTGGTCATCACATCTTCTACCTGTTGACCCATCATTTGCTGAAATTTATCATGCAACTCCTTGTTCGTCATGTTCTCTTAGTAGGTCTCGTCGACTTGTGATCCTGGCATGGTTAGCAGCAATAGAAACACACAAAAATATGATCCTACACACTACTAGAATATGGTGGTGGTGGGGCGTCACAAATCCGTCAAGCAAATCTCAAATTCTTACTAGTTCTTACCCAGCAGCAGGTGGTGATCGGCAACCGTGGTAGTCAAAACTCTCAAAGCTTGGATAAAGCCATTACCAGGGAGAGTCAAACGCACGACGTAGATCTATGTGGAGCTGGGAAGGCTTGTAATATGGTAGCAAAAAGGGTCAGCAATAATCAATTCAGAGATGCAAAGTTCAATAAATGCTCAAGGACGGTACTGTGCTGGTCCTAGGCTAGACCGTACTAGAGACGTGAGCCTAGAACACTAACAAAATCACGGTGCTGCACGTACACAAGGGGAAAGCACACTCTGAATTTTTTTCTGCCTTTTTTTTGTGCTCTAATTTTTTCCTCGCTCCTCCTATTTTTTTTTGCCGAAAATCACTATAATGGCGAGTGTCTCAAAACACTTCCCAAGTCAAACTAAGATGATAGGCAAAAAAAAATTGACGATTTGTTTTCGGAATCAGGGCAGCGACGACGAAAAAGTGCGGTAAAAAAACAGTATGGTGGCACGTGTCTCAAAAGACTCAGAAAAGCCTAAAAATAGGATAGGGAAAAAATATTTTCACCTGTCGAAATTTTGGCCTAATTTGTTTTTCCGAAACCTAGATGGATCTCGAGAACAAAGCTAATATGAAAAGAACTCGGATTGGTGGTGGATATATGGTGGTAGGATATGGCAGCGGTTGTAGGTTATGGCAGCGGTGGTGGTAAGTGGCAATAGCGATAAATATGGTGCGGCGGCGGCGTGACAAATTGTGAACAGAACTCGAAACTCTAAAGAACTAGACGCTAAGACCAGCAACTCGACACGATGATGCAACCGCAAATTCAACTAAGCAAACACCGAAAAGATTATGCAATGGCTCAGACAGGTTCGGATATGATGAACTAACCCTAATTTTTTTGGCTTTTTCGTGGACTGTAGGTATGAAGAACATACTCGATCTAATCTACGAAAAACTGTAAAATCTCACCGAGCAACCTGGCAATCTGATACCACTTGATAGAGGCGAAGGTGTCCCGTCTTTCGATGAGATGGTGGCTATCGTTTCGGAGGAAGTCGACTTTGACGATCCGACTACGAACGTGCGAGGACGTCGTGCCTTAGCAATCGCTAAACCAACTCTGAGAGGTTATTGACCACGCCGGAGCACGATCAACCTAACCACGAAGGTCTGTTTCCTGCAGGCAAACGAAGAACAAGCAAGAAACTGAGATTGCAATCTGGATGTTGCGAATTTAAGATGAAAGCTTTATTGATCAAGTGGGGTTCAGTGACGTCTTTGTCTGGTTGTTGAACACAAATGAAGTACGCGAAGTTGCAGTTATGGCGAACTTTAATCTAAACAAAACCCAAAGTCTAAACGATGCCCTAAGGGCTGTATATATGGAGGAAGAGGGGGGAATTTCGTGGCCCTTGGAGGAGGGGTCCTAAACCAACCCTAACTCTTGTTTCCCCACACATACGGACTCTAAAAACAGCCGATACTCAAGTATTTCAAAATTACATGGGCCTGGCCCAAAAATAAGGTGACGCAGGACCTATAATAGCCTCTAGACGAAATTGATGAAGTGGCATCTTGTATATTTCGTCCAAGGCTTCACACACTCATTATGGTGGCTTGCGCATGCCATCATCTCCATGCTTGATCTTGCTCCAATGTTCATCCTTCTTGTCCAAGCTAGGCCCTTCATTTGTAAGCAAGACAAATGTATCCAATTTAGGCAGCATCATATTCTCATGAACATTAGAATCATTACCAAGAAACGAAAGTACCTGATAATTTAATTGGCGTGCGCGAGCTCTAGTAATTGGTCCTGTATATGTATCAGTTGGGGCTGTGGGTGTAACCTTGTTAGTGATGTCCTCATCACTAGTAGTGCAAAGATGCAACATACTAGAGGTAAGCATGGCAAGCATGTCATGGATGCAAATAATAGGCATGAATAATGCACATGGCATTGCACAAGCATGAAAGCAAGATATGAGCAAAATAGCATCAATGTGTTGATGAGAGGCCATATGGAAATAGCAATGGGATATCATGACTCTCCCAACACAAGAATCAACAATAGCATGGGGCACAAAGAAATCATGGCAATAGCTACTAGTATCTCCACCAAGCATGCAAATACACATAGGAGTAGCATAATGGTGAAGCATGGGTAAATGCAAGCAAAGGTCACAATTGCATGGCAAAATCATAGCAAGAGGCATAACATGCAAAGTGAACACGATATTATGGGCATAAGGTGACAAGTGGTAAATAGCCCATAGTCGTGTGAGCGCCAAGTAAAAGAGATGCACGTAGTGGTTGTGCAAAGAGAATGGTGGTAAGCAGATTCCACGGAATCCCAAGTCATCGTTGCTCTCAAGAGCTCGTTTTGTCAACTTAAGGGATTGTGAGGTTGACAAATGTTCATGAGTACCTACAAAAAAAAAGACAAAGGGAAAATTGTGTGTGCGTGGTATATGTACACATCATCCATCATGATGCGCACGTCCATGTGTTGGTTAGCACAAAATAGCCAGTGCTCAAATAAATGAGATGCGTGATATAGAAACATGTCATCCATCATAAGACGTTTGTTGTTATGTATAGCATAATGGAGACTCAAATTGTGTAATGCATCATGACAAGTAGGTAGAGCATTGTTATTCATGGAATGCATATGGTGCACACAATTATGGGAACTATGCAAAGTATGGAATGCATCACGATCTCCTAGTATCTAGGAGGAAACTATGGGGGTCTCCTCATGAGAATTAGTGGAAATATCACATGGAGAATATTGACAACATCCAAAACAATGCATATTTGTAACAATGTGATCATGGCATGGCATATTAGATGAATTGCGCAAATCATGTAAAGGAAGCTTAGCAATATCATCACATGAAAAACAAAAGCCAATAACCATCATCTTGTCATCTATGCCACAATTGCAAATGGGATTTACTTTAACGGGGCATGCATAGTTACTATGTTGAGATTGAAGTGATGCAATATGGGAGATCTCACTCATAGCATATGACAAGTTTAAAGGGTTGTCGAACATGATGTGACCAAAAGAATTTTCACATGATATCCTATGGATCATTGCATCAAAACTAGGCAACTCAACATGCTCGTCATCATATTCATCATAAATAGGTAAGTGAAGACATGACGAAGTCGCACTAGCATGAAGCATGGGAATAGGTGTGTCAACATCATGCAAGCAATCATTGGTATGATAGTCCACAAGTGGGACGAAAGAAGCTCCATCACTTATGTTACCTTTAGAGCTCCGCTCATGTGTTGTAGGTGAGGTGATGCGGAGCATCCTACGGCTATCTCCATGTACACCGTCATAGCACCTCAAGCCCCAAGTGAACCTAATGGACTTAAGGTGAACCCGCTCCTCTTCGAGAGTTACTTGAACATCCCTTGGACGAGGTCACTACCTCACCTCAGAACATTATGCATTCTTAGGTACTTCGGAGATCGTCACGAGAAAGCACGGAGGGATCGCCAAATTCACCGAAGACCTACGGAGGAGGAGAAGGAAGATGGACGCGCGACACAGAGACGTACAAGAAGAAGGAGGAAAGGAATGATACAAGTGAAGAGGGAGAGACCCTGGACACCCCGGGTGCCTTGCCCTTTGGCCCCGGGTGCCCGGCCTGGAGCTGGGCCGCGCCCCCAGCCAGCCCCGGGAGCCCGGGCCCTCAACCCCGGGTGCCCGGCCCCCCTCGTGCCGGCTCCCAGCCGCCCCCCCCCCGGTTGCCCGGACTTGTGCACAAGTGCGTATCCGCCTATTAAGCAATCGGTTAGCATCTCTCTAGCGTTGTGCAACACGAGCAATTTCCGTGGATTCCACATTTTCGCTCACCCTTGATTGCACAACCACATTTATCTATCCGTGCGTGTGTTCCGTGTGCTACTTATTGCTTATGATATACTTGTTGCATGAGCAAATTGTGAACCATTTTCAACATCATTGAATCACTTTGACAATTGCATTGAATTTGTGCCACCATCCTAACCAAGCTCCTCTCAAATCTTTACTTGTGTAGGTGTGAGAATCGACAAGAAGTGGTACCAATAGTGCTAATTCCGGGTTACATTATTGACTGATCATTGATCCACTTTCAACTTCGGTCAAGGTACAATTGGTATTGTCTTCTCCCTTCTCCCACTCACATACTTGCTTGTGATGATGGATAGGCCAAGTACATCTTCGAACCCGCCTTTCGATGATCCTCAAGAATCGAACAACTGCGTCACCAAACTACATCTCTTCGGCATTCAACGAGCTCTACATCAAGAAAGTGAAGCTGTGCGCGAGCACATTGAGCAAGTCGCCGCCGACGCACAACAATTTGAATCAAGAACACGAGAGCAATTCGACATCATCAACACCAACATGTCTACTCAATTCGATGAGCTACGGACTTTGATAGTCAACCGAAGTTCTTCTTCCACATCTTCTCAAAGACGAAGCCGCTCAACTCGACATACCGACTCCACGGATGGCTCAAGTACCCCTACATCAAACACTCTTCGTCAAACCGCACATCAAGCTCGACATGACAATCGGAATCCACTTCATGACAAGAGTTTACAAGAGCTATTTGAAGAGCAAGAAAGTCGCCATCGTCAAAACCAGGCTACACTTGAGCAAGCGCAAGAAAGGCAACGACTACGCCAACAACAACAAGAGCGAGCACGTCAATACCAAGAAGAACAAGATGCCAAGGCTAATCGTCAAGCACAACAACGCTGAGAAGCTCAAGATCTTGAGCCGTAACGAGCACTACGTGATTCACATCGCAATGTGGCAACTCGCAATCGACATACTCGTCAAGAAGAGGATTTCCTTCGTGATGAGATGCAAGAGAGGCGCCATCAAGCACGAATGCAAGAAGAAGTTCCTCCTCAAGCGCGACAAGAGCACCAATCTCAATAAGAACCACAAGCTCGGCAAGTACACCACGACAATGGCCATCTACTACGCCAAGAGCAACACGAGATTGACAATCGTCAAGATCAAGAACGCCCTCACAATAGGCAAGCAAACAATGAAGAGCATCGCTACGGCAAGCTTAAGTTCACCATGCCAAAGTTTTCCGGAAGCATTGATCCCGAAGACTACCTCTCATGGGCATTGAAGGTTGACAAGATCTTTCGCCTTCAGAACTTCGTTGAAGAGAAGAAAATTGCAATGGCCTCCCTTGAGTTCCAAGACTATGTTCTCATTTGGTGGGAGCAAATCATAGAGAGAAGAGAAGCAAAAGGCGAACCTCCTATCACCACTTGGGCTCAAATGAAGGAAGTCATGAGATCACGCTTCGTGCCAACACACTACAACCATGACTTGTTCAAGAAGCTACAACTCCTCAAGCATGGTACCAAGTCTGTTGAAGAGTACTACAAGGAGATGGAGATTGCCATGATAAGAGCCAACATCACGGAAGATGAAGAGCAAACGATGGAGAGATTCTTGAATGGACTAAACTATCCTATCAAGAAGATTGCGGAATTTAAACCCTACATGACCCTCCTTGAGCTTGTACACAAGCAACCAAAGCGGAGCGACAAGTTCAAGCGGACTACAAGTACTCCAAGTTCACCTCCAAGAACTTCGGCTCCTACAACCAAGCTTCAACAACTTCGGCTCCTCCTACCTCTACCAAGCCATCTACAAACTTCGGTGACAAGTCAAGCTACAAGAATGTGACTACATCGAGTCATTCACCCTCTAGGAACAACTTCAAGCCAAGAACTTCATCATCTACAACTCCAACCGAGGACAACTCCAAGACGAGTTCCATCAAATGTTTCAAGTTCTAAGGGCGAGGCCACAAGTCATTTGAGTGCAAGAACGTTCATACCATGATCATCAATGATGACGGATCTTATGACTCAATGAGCGACGATGATATGGAAGCCCTTGAGCATGTAGCTATGCATCACCAAGTGAACGAAGAAGAAGACCATCAAGTGTTTTGCGACAATGACTCAAGTCCCAATCTTGTTGTCTCCAAGGTCTTGACACTCCAACACCAACAAGATGACGACCAACGATGTCATATCTTCCATACAAAGGCCAGCATCAATGGACGCTCCGTCAAGGTTATCATCGATGGAGGAAGTTGTCATAACTTGGCAAGCGAAGAGCTATGTGATAAGCTCCAATTGGTCAAGAGGAAGCACCCTCATCCCTACAAGGACCAGTGGCTTAATGACGCCGGAATTCTTCGAGTCGATCACACCATGCAAGTCTCCTTCAAGATAGGCGACTACGAGGACACACTTGAGTGTGATGTGGTCCCTATGTCCGTGTGCCACCTCCTACTTGGACGTCCATGGCAATACGATCGTGGAGTCACACATAATGGACGGACCAACCACTATAGCTTCAAGATGAAGGGCATGGAATTCGTGCTACGTCCCATCTAACCAAGTCAAGTAGCCGCCGACAAAGACTTACCTACCAACCATGGTGGAGAGAATGGTGAGAGAGTGAGCCATCAAAAGGAGAGTGAGAGCCACAAACCAAATATGAGCGACTCCACGATGAGCGACAAGAAGCAACTAGTGCTATTTGCCACCAAAAGTGAGATGAGGGAAGTGTGTGAGAACCCATCGAGTGTCTTTCACCTTGTGCTTTTATGCAAAGGGGAAGACAAACCGACTAACACTTCACCACCTCTACCTTTAGAGTTGTCTCAATTGTTGCAGGAATTATCGGACGTCTTTCCCGATGAGCTACCTCCGGGTCTACCTCCACTTCGCGGCATCGAACACCGCATCGACCTCATACCCGGCGCACCACTTCCAAACAAGGCTCCTTACCGCGTCAACCCCGAGGAAACCAAGGAGATACAACGGCAAGTGCAACCACTCATCGTCAAAGCCCATGTACGTGAAACCGTTTGGCCGTCGGTTTGTGGATGATATGCCGAAGAGAATAGTAGCTTGATGCCGAGTTTGGCGCATAGAGTCTTCCAAAAGTAGCAAAAGAACTTGACGTCTCGATCCGACACAATAGTCTTGGGCACTCCATGTAGATGAATGATTTCCCTACAAAAGATAGTTGCCACATGTGAGGCATCGTCGATATTCTTACAAGGAATGAAATGAGCCATTTTAGGAAATCTATCCACGACAACAAACACATAATCTTTTCCATTTGGAGTTCTAGGCAATCCAAGTACAAAGTCCATGCTTATGTCTTCCCATGGATGGAATGGAATAGGAAGTGGCATGTAAAGACCATGAGATTGAGCTTTTGACTTAGCTTTGCGACATGTAGAGCATCGGTTGGTGAGGCGTGAGACCTCACGTAGCATCTTGGGCCAAAAGTAGTTTTTGGAGAGCGTAGCAAATGTCTTGTCGCGACCAAAGTGTCCCATGAGTCCTTCTCCGTGAGATTCCTGCAAAAGGAGCAAACGAAGCGAAGACTCGGGAATGCAAAGTTTGTTAGCTCTCATAAGATATCCATCCTTGATGTAGTAATGTTCCCAAGAAGTGTGAGTCAAACACTTAGCATAAGGAATTGCAAAGAAATGATCATGCTCATATAAGTCTTTTATGTGCTCAAAGCCAATAACATTCAACTCAAGTTGTGTTACAAGCATGCATTTGGGGGAAAGCGCATCCGCCACAACATTTTCTTTGCCTTTGATGTACTTGATGACGTAGGGAAAAGACTCAATGAACTCACTCCACTTAGCATGACGCTTGTTCAACTTAGTTTGACCCTTGAGATACTTGAGAGTCTCAAGGTCCGTATGAAGAATGAATTCATGAGGTCTAAGGTAATGTTCCCAAACACGCAAAACTCTCATCAAGGCATATATCTCTTTATCATAGATGGGGTAATTAAGTTGCACTTCGGATAGCTTCCCGCTAAAGTACGCAATTGGGCGTTTTTCTTGCATGAGCACACCACCTATGCCAGTACCACTAGCATCACAATGAATCTCAAAAGGTTTATCAAAGTTCGGTAGGGCAAGAAGTGGTGCGTGGGTGAGGAAGTCTTTGAGCTTAATGAACGCGATGTCTTGCGAAGGACCCCAAACAAAGGGTGCATTCTTCTTTCTCAAGGCGTGTAGAGGCATAGCAATTGTGCTAAAGTCATTCACAAAACGTCGATAAAACCCGGCTAAACCAAGAAAGCTACGCACTTGTTGGAGAATCGTTGGTTGTGGCCAAGTTTTAATTGCTTCAATTTTAGTTTCATCAACGTGAACACCTTGGAAAGAAACGACAAATCCTAAGAAAACGACCTTGTCAACGCCAAAAGTGCATTTTTCCATGTTAGCATATAATCGCTCTTTCCGAAGGGTTTGTAAAACCATACGGATGTGTGTCACATGGTCCTCAAGCGACTTGCTAAAAACGAGGATGTCATCAAAGTAAACCACTACAAAGACTCCTATGTAGGTCGTAGAACAAACTGCATGAGACGCATAAATGAACCGGGCACTTCCGATAAACCCATTGGCATGACAAGCCACTCATATACCCCAAACTTGGTTTTGAAAGCCGTTTTCCACTCATCACCCTCTTGAATGCTAATTTGGTAGTAGCCACTTTTAAGATCAACTTTCGAAAAGATGGTGGCACCACATAATTCATCAAGCATGTCATCTAAGCGTGGGATAGGGTGACGGTATCTAATGGTGATAGCATTTATTGGCCAACAATTGGAGCACATGCGAAAACTTCCATCTTTCTTAGGCACAAGAATAACTGGAATGTGATGTAGGGTGGAACCCTAGATGGCCGATCTTTCACGAAATGGAGGGGATCCCACGAACAACACGAAGAACACGAGAGGGAACACGAGGGGAAACACGAGAGAATCACTCAAACCAACAAGAACAAGTCACACATATGCTAGATCCTAAAAACACAAAGAGATACAAGATCCATGATCAACAAGGGACGATACAAAGGGTAACCGGTTCTTCTCCATGAGGAGGTCTTGGGGTATCCCGCGGGATCTTCTCCGTGAAGGAGGTCTTGAATCCGTGTGGATCTTCTTCGTGGAGGGCCTGTAGTCACTCACAAGGAGATGAACCACTAGTGGATGAGCAAAGCTCTGTCTCAAATGAGCTAAACCTAAGCTTACCCTAGTACGGTGCTAAGGGACAAGTATATATAGTCCAAGGGGTAAGTTGGGGGATACATGGGGTGAAACCCCTTCATCTGCGGGCAGGCAGGGCGGTAGTACCGGTCCCGGGACCGGTAGTATCGGTTTTAGCGGAATTAGCGGTTGTTCCGGCGTTGCACCGGCCTTGCACCGGTCGATCACCGAAGCTTGACCGGTAGTTGACCGGTAGTTGGCCGGTAGTACCGGTTGACCGGTAGTTGGGAGGTAGTAGACCGGTCGTACATCTATCTTTGCGCTAGGAAAATCCTTGTCCATGCGTTTGGTGTCCATCTTGCGCCCTTCCTTCTCCTTGTTGGTTCCTTGGTACCTAGGCACACAAAGTGTCTTTGTTTGAGGTAGTAGCCATGTCTCATGTGGGTCCAAGGGAAGTTGAACAAGGAGAGAGTTCACCTTATATCCAATGGCACATGTTGGAGGTCTCGTCGTATGTCCACTTGGGGCTTGGGGAATAGTCGTAGTGTACATGGGGATGATCGTGGGATGCTCCGCATCATCTCCCCTCCCTTGGGAAAGATCCGACCTCGGATCGAACACCTCATCACCATGGAAACGGTTGTCGTGGACGGACTTGTAGTTGGACGGAGTCAAAGACATGGCGCAATCCAAGTACTCCAAGGTGTCGCCGGAGTGGTATACATGCAATAAGAGCAAACGCAAACGACACTTCGAAATACAATGGTTAGCACATACAAAGTGTCCATCATGTAAGGATGAGTTCGTGTGACAAGGTTTTGCATGGAAAGACACATGATGCTTATCCAAAAGATGTATAATGACATGGAAACCATTCATGGTACAAAATGTGTTGTGAATGTGATCAATGCAACCGATGTCATAGTGAGACGGTTTATCAATACAATGAATATGGCAATGGATGCTCAATATGATGATGTTATCATGCAATCGATGGTAGGCAATGTGATCATTATGTATGAAGATGCCACCAAGAAATATCACAACAAATTTGCTAAGGAAATGCACAAGCTCATATATCATGAATGACATGGGAATACAAGATGCAACAAGGCAATCGTATTGTGAGTCAATCCATGCGCAAGATGCAAATTTGGTATGGGAATGATATGTCCATGGAGCATGGCATGTGAGCACACAATCAACAAATATGAAGGTTTTGGTGCAATGTGCCAAAGGAATTTTGATATACCAATGATCGATGTCGTGGCATGAGTGAAGGTCCGAAGGTGCATCCAATAAGGCCGAGCGCTCCTCCTCTTGAAGGTCCATCTCCAATGTCGGTCCTCTCTCCAATAGATGTATCATGTAGACAATAAGAAGAGGACAACCATGAAAGAATGACCCATCCAATATGCATATGTGAGGATGGCTCAAAGGGAAGGAGTTCACCTTTAGGAGATTCTCGTGAATGTTGGTGTTGCACATCATGTATGCCTTCGCATGACCAAGTTGCCGCATGACGGCACCACCTAGTGAATCCTTCAAAACGAAATAACATGATAAACACTCGACAAAACCAATGAGGTTAGCATGAATGCAAAACCTAGCATTCATGAGGGAAAATACCCAACAAGTGCTTGTATCATTCTTATCATAATAAAGACAAGGTAATGTGACATGGCATGTAAGCAGATGATGTGATAACAACCAAAGGCATTAGGCTCAAACAAGCTAGCATGCATCACAAGTATGGTGTCCAAGTCTCCAAGATCAAGAAACATATCATTGTTGCACTCAATACAAGTGATGACAGATGCAACTAATGGAGACAAATGACAATGATTGATGTGAATCATGTGAATGACATGAACATATATATCATCAACCCAAGAAAGCAAGTAAGAGTGGAACATGGGTGATGCAACATAGCAAGCAATCATAGCGATCAAGTCAAACAAGCTAGTAGTGCGAAGATGCAATGTACTAGAGGTAATCATGGCAAGCATGTCATGTGTGCAAATAGTAGGCATGAATAATGCACATGGCATAGCACAAGCATGAAAACAAGATATGAAGAGAATAGGATCAATGTATTAGCGAGAGGTCATATGTAAATAGCAATGGAACCTCATGACTCTCCCAACACAACAAGCATCAATAACATGGGGCACAAAGAAATCATGGTAGTAGCTACAAGTATCTCCACCAAGCATGCAAATACACATATAAGTAGCATAATGGTTAATCATGTGTAAAGGCAAGCAAGGGTCACAATTGCATGGCAAAGTCATAGCAAGAGGTATAGCATGCAAAGTGAACACGATAAAATGGGCACAAGATGACAAATGGTAGATAGCCCATAGTCTTGTGAGAGCCAAGTAAAAGAGATGTGCGTAGTCGTTGCACAAAAAGAAAGGTGATAGGGACAATCCACCGGATCCCAAATCGCCGTTGCTCTCAAGAGCTCGTTTTGTCAACTCATGGGATTGTGAGGTTGACAAATGTTCATGAGTACCTACACAAAACAAATACAACGGAAAAATTGTGTGTGCATGGTATATGTACACATCATCCATCATGATGCGGACATGCATGTGTTGGTTAGCACATAATATCCAATGTTCAAATAAATGAGATCCGTGATATAGAAACATGTCATCCATCATGAGAGGTTTGTTGTTATGTATGGCATAAAGGAGACTCAAATTGTTCAATGCATCATGAGAAGTATGTAGAGCATTGTTATTCATGGAATGCATATGGTGCACATAATCATTGCAATCATGCAAGGTATGGAATGCATCTAGATCTCCTAGCATGTATGGGGAAACTATGGGGGTCTCCTCATGAGCATCAATGGAAACATCACATGGAGAATATTGATAACATCCAAAACAATGCATATCCGGAACAATGTGTTTATGGCATGGCATAGTGGATGAATTGCGCAAATCATGTAAAGGAAGCATGGCAATATCATCACATGAAAAACAAAAGCCAATGACCATCATCTTGTTATCTATGCCACAAGTGCAAATGGGATTTACTTTAATGGGGCATGCATAGTTACTATGTTGAGATTGAAATGATACAATTTGTGAGATCTCACTCATAGCATATGACAAGTTCAAAGGATTATCAAACATGATGTGACCAAAAGAATTTTCACATGATATCCTATGGAGCATAGCATCACAACTAGGTAACTCAACATGTTCATCATCATATTCATCATAAATAGGTAATTCATGACATGGTGAGTTCGCACTAGCATGAAGCATGGGAATAGGTCTGTCAACATCATGTAAGCAATCATTGTCAATATAGTCCACTAGTGGGACAAGAGAAGCACCATCACCGATGTTACCTTTAGATCTCCGCTCATGTGTTGTAGTTGAGGTGGTAAAGACCAAGTAGCGATCATCGTCATCTTGATGGAACCATGTGGGTGGTGCATCTTCTTCCACCGTGGCCATCGGGTTGTCCATTGGAGGGACGGACTCCTCGAGGATAGGCATGTCCTCTAGTAGGAGACCTAGCACCGAAGATAACACACTCAGAGTAGAGGTTAAGTCGTTAGAAATTATAGTGGCCTAACATGCCCTATTAACTACCTCACTCACTAAGTGTTGTGGCTCACTCACTCCCTCTTGGATGCTCTCACTCGTATGGTTGGTGGAGTCACTCAAATGGCTCTTAACCTCACATAGGAGAAGTGGCATGCTCTCATGTATGGGGCTAGTAGTGGTCACTCTCATCCTCTCAAAGGAAATACTCTCAATGTCACATATGGCGGAGTCACTCGTATCACTCATGTGGTGGTGGCTCTCCTCACATGGGAATTTGGGCATCTCGTCATATGTGGATGTCGAAGAGGTGTAGGTGCAATAGTCTCCATGCTCAACTTCCTCATCCGTAACGCCTCCAAAGATGAATGCCGTAGGGTGTGCCAAACCATCACGCTCCTCCGAGGTCAAAGAGAAGGTCTCATGCTTGCTCGCATAGCTTGACCCGGAGTAGGAGTCCAATATGGGCGCCGTCTTCATGGTGTCGAAGAGGTTCATACTCGTCGCGTTGGTCGAAGGGGATAGCCCATGCTCGACCTTCTTCTCACCGTCGCTCGTAGATGATCGCCTTGATGATGAAGACGTCGATGTAGGCGAACTCATGAGAAGTAGGCGAGGATGCCGTATGTCCGAAGGCGAAGATGCCTTGATAGCACATGGCGAAGATGCCTTGATAGCACTTGGCGAAGATGCCTTGATAGCACTTGGCGAAGATGCCTTGATAGCACTTGGTGAAGATGCCTTGATAGCACTTGGCGAAGATGCCGAAGTGGTGGTTGTAGTCGTAGCTCCGTCTTGGGTGTGCTTGTCTCGCAGTCTTCTTATGTGCTCTTGAAGATTGGGCCTGGCGTGAAGTAGAGCGTCTTTGGACTTGTATGTTTGAGCGTGTCGAGCATCTTCATCTTGATGGTGTCGTTGTAGTGCTTTAGCTCTTGGTAGATGTCGTTCATCGTCGTCGTGCACATGATGCTTGGAGGTGACTTGCCCTTCATGACGATGTCGATGGTCGCCATGGCGGTGTGGACGTGGAAGACTTGCACTTGCATCATGTTGGCGCTCTGAAGACTTGTGACTTGAATGTCGTCGCCGAGAGGATGGCGACGGGGAAGAAGACTTGTAATCGACCACAAGTGTCGGAGCTCCGCCATTTGTTTGTTGATGGATTCACACATGTCGTCGAAGGAAGCCATTGTCCTTGTCTCGGAGTGTCGTAGTTCGATGGCGATGTTTCCCAAGCGCTCTTGCATTGCTCGTTGTAGTCTGATGGTTTGCTCATGGATGTAGTTGTTCGCGGCGTCGATGTCGAAGACCGGAGATGAAATGCTTTGCCTATCCATCACAATACTCAAGTAGTGGTGAGTGGGAGAAAGAGAAGAACTAGACCAAATGTACCTTGACCGATGTTGAAGATGGATCAATGATCACTCAAATGTGGAACAAGGAAATAACACAATTGGTACCAATTCTTGTCGGTTCCTCACACCTACACAAGTAACGCTTATGGTGGAGCTCGGTGAGGATAGTGGCACAAAAATTTGATGCAAAATGTTAGCAAGAGTCAATAAAGTTGAAAGAGATTCACAAATTCGCAAATGTAACAAGTAGACCAATAGCAATATGTGGCACATGGAAATACACACACGGATAGATAAATGGGGTCGTGCAACCAAGGAATGAGCACAAAATGTGGAATCCACAAAAAATGCTCGTGTTGCACAACTCAAGAGAGATGCTAGAACGATTGCTCAATAGGTGGATACGACACTTGTGCACAACCTATAAGATGCAAAATGTATCAACTTTCTATCACAAGTATGCTATGTGTATGATGTTCCGGTGCTTTTAGCACAAGATCATCCAAGATGATCGGATATGGCAATCTTATATGCAATGTGGTATAGTGCTATGGCTCTTGCTTACAAGCTTCTTTGTCTTCCTCTTTTTGCTTAAAATCTTATTCTTTCTTTTTTGATATGGCCACTTATGCGAAATGCACAAACCAAGATAGCAATTGTGTATATGCGGTAACATTCTTGTGACACAAGAGATGATATGATGATACCACGATGATATGGTATGTATGCAATGGAAGGGCGGATCAGTAATGTGCACAAGTAACGTTGCCGACAATACTCAAAGGCTAGTCTCGATAGGCAAGTGATGCAAAATGGGCTAGGGGTTAACAATGCAATTGCAAGGGGGATATACAATGGTGTCGTCGAGGTTACCGTCCGAGTCGATGATGAGAGGCGGTGTTCTTGATGTAGACCCGTTCCTAATTAGCCGAAACACCTTAGGAAACGGAAAAACCGCGAACTCAAAATCTCAAGGACAATTGTCAAATGGTGGTAGTGGGAAAGCGGTGGTGGTTATGCACTCGGCAAAGCGGAAGTGGGATGATGGGTTATGCGTGTCGGAGTTATCGCGACCGTCCCTAAGTAGCCGAAACACCTTAGGAGACACAAGCCACCACTCAAACAAGCTCAAACAAAATTGGGTTAGGTTTGGGTGGCGGAAATATATAGTGGCCAATGTGTATGCGGAAGTGGTTGTGGTGGTTGATGAAGAAGCAATTGTCACTAAGTAGCCTAATCACCTTAGGAGACTCAAATCACGACTCAAGCAACCACAAATGTTATGGTGGACAAAATGGGTTAGGTTGCGCAAGGCTATGGTGGCTATGCGGATGATATGGTGGAAGGCCTAGGCAAACTGGCCAAATTTGACAAAATTTTATGAAGTCAAATGATGATGGAACCTATCTAGGTGGATGGGGGATGTTAATAGCTACTCAGCGAGCTAAAGAACGCGAAAATCGGACTCCGGATGTGAAAGTTATGGTCAAAACTGTTATTCAGCCGAGGCGAAACCTGGGAGGGGCGGTTGTACCGCTTGCATGGGCGGTTGTACCGCTCCTGGAGCATCCCGGGGCACCAGTTTTGGCTGCTAGGTGATGGGGGGCGTTAGTACCGCCTTGGGGGCTGGTTTTACCGCTTTTATCGGGAAAATGCTCAGATCTCGATCAGGATGAACTTTTGGGCGGAAATGGATGATTTCGGGGGCAAAATTGCGGAGATTTGGTGGATGGGAAGTGGGGAAACTTGGGGAGATGCTAGATCTACTCAATACACAATGAATCCATGGATCAAAATCAACAATACATCATCAAACCAACAGATCACAAAAAAAATTGAGGCTATTTTTGGTGAGGCATTTTTGAATTTGGGGGAAGAACACATCAAAACAAGGCTAGAAAACAAGAGTAGGGGCTCCTATTTCATGAGAAACCGTGGCTCTTGATACCATATGATGTAGGGTGGAACCCTAGATGGCCGATCTTTCACGAAATGGAGGGGATCCCACGAAGAACACGAAGAACACGAAAGGGAACACGAGGGGAAACACGAGAGAATCACTCAAACCAACAAGAACAAGTCACACATATGCTAGATCCTTGAAACACAAAGAGATACAAGATCCATGATCAACAAGGGACGATACAAAGGGTAACCGGTTCTTCTCCATGAGGAGGTCTTGGGGTATCCCGCGGGAACTTGTCCACGAAGGAGGTCTTGAATCTGTGTGGATCTTCTCCGTGGAGGGGCCGCCGTCACTCACAAGGAGATGAACCACTAGTGGATGAGCAAAGCTCTGTCCCAAATGAGCTAAACCTAAGCTAACCCTAGTACAGAGCTAAGGGACAAGTATATATAGTCCAAGGGGTAAGTTGGGGGATACATGGGGTGAAACCCCTTCATCTGCGCGCAAGCACGGCGGTAGTACCGGTCCCGGGACCGGTAGTACCGGTTTCAGCGGAATTAGCGGTTGTTCCGGCGTTGCACCGTGTCGGTGTACAAAAAGGGGGGCTACACTTTTTGTACCCCTATGACTGTGCACGGGAAGTCTGTGCCATGGGCATCGCCGCACCAAGCAAGGCCAGGGAGGTAAGCCAGGGTAAGACTGAAGCCCAAAGCCAAGACCACAAAGAGCAAAGGGACGAAGCGGGTTCCCCCGGCAAGATCCTTGCTGGGAGCCAGTTTTAGCAGCCCCGACAAGATCCTTGCCGGGGCCGGCTTTAGAAGCCCCGGCAAGACCCTTGCCGCGGCAACTCACCCCTCGCCTACGGAGCAAAGCACCCTTGAGTCCACTGCCTCCATGGGGCAAGGATTCGGGAGATATCCCCGTAGTGGCATGTAGATCTTTGTGAAGACACTCAAGACCAGATACACACTAAGAAGACGACGAACCTTGGCGGGATCCCAGCCAAGGAAGACCACAAGAGCTCCGGCAAGCACCTTGCCGGGTATGGCAGCAGGCGCCGTGGCAAGACCCCTGCCGGGGATGGTAGCAGGCGCCGCGGCAAGACCCTTGCCGGCGCCCCGTAAAGGCCCTTGCCAAGGACATCCGCAGGGCCACCGTCAGGCCCATGCCGACTAAACTACCACCGCCTTATGTAGCCGCCAACCCAACCAGCTGGGTAGGCACCTGCGTGGCGGCATGCAGATCTTCGGGAAGACCCACCATTGCGCCACCTCAGCTGCCTGCCTGCCTACATGGCATCTCAGGCATCGCTGGCCAGGGCGCGTGTCGACACAAGAAGGAGCGGCGACGGACAAGACAGATCTCTCCCCCGTCGCCGATAAAGAAAGGACACCTAAGCAAGACGCGTTGAATGCGCCTTGTCATGTAATGCGAGGGATAAACTTGCATCACTGTACCCTTTCCACCTCCTGTGTGCCACTGTGGCAACCCCTTTTTCTATAAAAGGTGGCCCGAGGCGACCAGGAGGAGGATTCGGCTTTTTGGAGCTCCTCACGCCCCATAGCTAGCTGAAGAACACATATATACAATCCACCAAAGCAGGAGTAGGGTTTTACGTATCCTCGCGGCCCGAACCTGGATAAACGAACCGGGTGCTATCTGTTTGATCCGCTCTTCTCTCAACCCCGCGCCCCGCTAACCTTAGTAGGGATTCTTGTGATCCCATAGGTGTCGTTCCCAAACACCGACATCTTTGGCGCGCCAGCTAGGGGGCGCAGTTGTGAGAATCGATTTCAGCAGTTAGTTCGACGCTTCTTCATCATCATGGCACCCAAGAAGAAGACGACGGTGGCGGATGGCCAGTCGGAAGCCGGACAGCCCGTCCCTACGCGGGCGAGCAGCGGACCGGTCGCGGAAAGGACCCGGGGCGCTGCTCGCGAACACCAACACCATCCCAGCAGCCGGAGTTTGGGAGGTGGCGATGTTTGTGCGCCTGGTAACGGGCCACACACCGCCAAATCCAAAGACGGAGCCAGGCCCTCCGCGGGTGGCGCGGGGCCCTCCAGGATCGATGCCGCATCAGCCGAAGGCGACGCAAGGGCCTCCAGGACTCCCACGCTGATACGTCTCAAACGTATCTACTTTTCCAAACACTTTTGATCTTGTTTTGACCTCATTCTTGCATAATTTGGACTAAACTAACCCGGACTGACGCTGTTTTTAGCAGAGCTGCCTGTATGGTTTATTTGTGTGCAGGAAAACGTATTTTTAAGCATCTCAGAAAAATCCACGAAAAATCACGAAAAATCCACGCACCCGAGGAAACCAAATGCCAAAAGTGGGGCCAGAGGGGGGCCAGGGGGTGCCCAGGCGCCCTGTGGGCGCGCCCCCCCTGGGCTGCGCCGGGGGGGGCGCCTGGGTGGGGCCCACACCCCGTGGTGCCCTACTTTAGCCCGTATTTTTCCTCCCGACGCAGAAACCCCAGATCGGAAGTTCTTTCGTTGTTTTTCGTCGCGGAGCCGCCGCCACCCTCTGTTCTTCTTCGGGAGGGCTAATCTGGAGGCTGATTTGGCCTCCGGAGAGGGGAGATCGTCGCCATCGTCATCATCATCACCACTCCATCATCCCTCCATGACTTCCCCCTTCATGTGTGAGTAATTCCCTTGCTGTAGGCGAAGGGGATGGTAGGGATTGGATGAGTTAGATCATGTAATAGTTCGTCAGATTGTTGGGGGCATGTTGCCTATCATCTAGTATGGTGTTTATCATCTTTGCTACAACTTGTTATTCTTAATGCTTGACACTTAGGGCCCGAGTGCCATGATTTCAGATCTGAACCATATGTGTTTGCATGAATATATTTGTGTTCTTGATCCTATCTATGAGTTGTATGCACCTATTACGGTTCGGAACCGGCGATCCCAAAAGTGACAGCTTGGGACACCAAAGGGGATGGCCCATAGTTTGAGGATTACATGTATCCATTGAGTTCATTGCTTTGTTCCGGTGCTCTTTGACAGGAGCACCTTAATATCCATTAGTTCCTTTTGGCCCCGTTCGTAGCGGGATGGTAGGACAAAAGATGTTGTGCAAGTTCTTATTGCAAGCACGTACAACTACCTACGGGATACATGCCTAATGTTTGATATTTGCCTAGATGATCATTACTTTTCCGTGTGCCGTGCCCCAAGTTAGAATCTATCTCATCCACGCAGCACCCAACCATCCATCTCCCTAGCCTATAGTATTTTAAACCTTGCCTATCACTAGTTGCTACTTCTGCCATTTACTACTGCTATTTACTTTTGCTGTTTACTTTTACTATTACTATCATCACTATCATATCACTATTACCACTTATCTTTTGTTGCAAGTTAGTATATTTCAGGTGCGGTTGAATTGACAACTCAACTGTTAAAGCTTATAAATACTCTTTGGCTCCCCGTGTGTCGAATCAATAAATTGGGTTATTCTTACCCGCGAAGACTATCTCGATCCCTTACGGTTGAGGGTTATCAAGTACCGTTTTCTGGCGCCGTTGCTGGGGAGCATAGCAATATTTACAAGTCTACTTGAGGTATCCTACCTGCTGCACTTTATTCACTATGGGTAAGAAAGGTGACCCCAAGGTTCCGATCTTACTATCCACTACAAGAAGAGGTACTGCTCTGAGCACTAGTGCTACGCTTGATTCACCTTCTGTTATGAGTAAGTTTGCCTCACCACCACCACATGATGCTCCTACTGAATCTGTTATTATGTCTGATACTCTTGATGATGCTTCTACTACTTTTGATGATGATATTAGTTCGCTTGGTCATGCTCTTGAGAAACAAATTAATGCTGCTGCTGAAAAATATGGAATTGAACTTCATGTTGCTCGCTACCCTATTGGTGAAACTTATGATTATCCTGATTTGAGTAAACTCCAGGAGAGGCTCCTTGATGATGATTACTATATATTTGATGAAGATTTATGCAGGGAACTGACAGAGTTTGCCGGCTCTGACCCTGAAGTTATTAAGAAAATATTTGAAAAACACTCTTTGAAAAACAAAACCGTTCCTAATCCTGAGTTTGCTACATCCCCTATATGCATTGATGATCCTGATTTTGATTTCTCTGTTGATCTTTTACTTATACCTATGGTTGAAGCTGACCCCTTTTATGGCAGAGAAAATGATGATGCTATTGCACACCTAACTAAACTTGGTGAGCTAGGTAGCCTGTTTACCACAGATGAGAAGATACGCTACTTTTATGTGACCAAGCTTCTTCCTTTCTCCTTGAAGGAAGGTGCTAAAGCATGGTATGATTCACTCTCATGCGGTTCTATTAAGAGTCCTCAGGACTTAGCTCACTCTTTTGTTGATAAGTACTTTCCTGCTCATATGCAACATGCTGCTTTACAAAGAATTTACAACTTTAAACAGTTGCAGGATGAGTCCCTCCCTAAAGCTTGTGGGAGGTACTGCGGTTTGATTCGGGCTAGACCAGGACATGAAATCTCTAAGAATGAATTAATTGATATATTCTATGCTGGTCTAACTGATGAATCTAGGTCCTATCTGGACAGTTGTGCTGGTTGTGTTTTCAGGAAAAGAACACCGGACGACGCAGAAGATTTAATGGGCAGGATTGCCAAAAACCATGAAGATTGGTCCGTCCTTGAACCACCTCCACCAACAAAGAAGAGGGGCATGTTTGTTCTAAGACCCGAGGATATGCGAGAAGCAAAGAAGTCTATTAAAGAGAAAGGTATTAAAGCTGAAGACGTGAAGAATCTACCCCCTATTGAGAAGCTGTGTGAGCCTACCACTCACCCTCCTATGGTAGAGGTACACTCTCTTTTAGATTTCAACATAAGTGACATCCCTCATGGTAAGCCTCCTGATCAATGTTTAGATGAGTTTGATAATTTTATTATGAAACAGAATCATTTTAATGAGAGGGTAGAAAGTCAGTTGCATGATAATTCCCTTGCTATCAAAAAGTTGCTTGGTGTTTTAGATAGAACAGTTAATGATGTTCAATGTCTTGTGAAGCATTTTCATATGGTTCAAACTCAGCTCGATCAAATTTCTAATGTGCAAAGAGATTTGCTTGCTAACAAGGCCAAACAAGATAAATTGCAGGCTTTTGGGATTAAGACCCGAGGAGGAACTAGTACTCAAGATCCTCTTTATCCAGAGGGACATCCGAAGAGAATCGAGCAAGATTCTCAAATGCAGGAAGAAGAAATTGTTGTTTCTCCAAATAATAAGAAGAAACATAAAGAGACTGACAATTCTAATGATCCTATTGCAGATGAAGAGCCAGCTATTGATCCCAATAGTGTATCTATTTCCGATGCTGAGACTGAAGACGGTGCTGGACCTGAAGGTAATGATAATGAGAAGAATGATCCGCCTGAAGTTCGAGAAGAAGAAGCACCTGACAAACGTAAGAGGTACACTAAAGAAGACTTCCTCGCAAGAAAACATGGGAAGGAGAAAGAACCATGGGTACAGAAACCCATGCCCTTTCCAGGTAAGTCCATCAAATCTAAAGAAGAAGAGCATTACAATAAGTTTTGTGAATGGATTAAACCTCTTTTTCTTCAAATCCCTTTGACTGATGCTATTAAGTTACTTCCTTATTCAAAATATATGAAAGATATTGTCACTAACAAAAGAAAAGTTCCTAATGATGCAATATCTACTATGCTTGCTAACTAATCTTTCAGCGGAAAGATTCCTGAGAAGCTCGGTGATCCAGATATACCCACCATTCCTTGCTCCATAAAGAATAATTATGTCAAAACTGCTTTGTGTGATCTTGGAGCGGGAGTGAGTGTTATGTCTCTCTCTCTTTACGAGAGGCTTTGTTTAGAGAAATTAATTCCTACAGATATCTCCATTCAGATGGCTGACAAGTCAACCGCTGTTCCGATAGGTATTTGTGAGGATGTTCCAGTTGAAGTTGCTAATTGTTTAATTCTTACTGATTTTGTTGTGCTCGACATGCCCGAGGATGGGAGCATGTCCATTATTCTTGGTAGACCTTTCCTTAACACCGCAGGTGCTATTATTGATTGCAACAAAGGGAAGGTTACCTTTCATGTGAATGATAAAGAACACATGGTATATTTTCCGAAGAAGACCGACAGGAGGCATGCCCTCAACTCTATAGAGAATATCGAGACCGTGAAAATAGGAGAATGGGACTGTCCACTACATGTGCCTCACAAATACAAAACTGTCATGGTAGGGACAATGTCCATCAAGGTAAAAGTTCAGTGATTACTTCGTAGGAGGTGAGACTTTTTGCTCTATATATCGCTTGTTTGTTGGTAAGACTTGATCAACCTTACTAGTGAACGTGTTTTATATGGATAAAAAGTTGAGCTTGCTATGTTTTCATTCGTTTTTAGTGTTGTCCTACTTGCTGCACCAAGTATCTATGTTTATGAAGCTTCACAATACTACTAACTGCTTCAAGTTTTTTAGAGAGTTTCGCAGCTTTTTGAACTTCGAAAAAATTTCAACAGTGAAGTTTTCAGAAAAATTCCAGAAAAATTATATTAAAAATTTCCACAACGGGAGAGACCCGGAAAGTCCTGGGGCCAGCCAGGGGGGCCACCAGTGGCCCAGGCGGCCAGCTGGCGCGGCCCAGCTCCTGGCCGCGCCCACAGGGCGCCTGGGGCCCACGGGACCCCCCTCCAGGTACTTCTTCTTCCCCTCTCTCTCTCTCTTTTTCCAGAAACCCGAGTTCTGGTCTTGTTCTTGCTGTTCTTGGAGGCGATTCTTCGATCTCCCTCTACAGCCCATCATTTGAGCTGAAATTTTGAGCAAATACTCCCTGGTATGTGACTCCTCCACCTCTCCAATTAGATTTTTGATTGGTGGCCTTATTTGTGAGTATTTAGTAGTTCTTGGTGCTGTAGAGATGAGCTTGCATGCATGTGTAGAAAGTTGTTTTCCAAGTTTTGATGCAAGTTTATGCCTTGGGCAAGTGAGTTGAGTAGTTTGCCTTAGCTCACTTTGTTTTAATCCTCGTTTTTGTAAATTGTAAAAAATTTCAGAAATGAGTTTGTTAGGAAGGGCAAAAGGGTGGCTTGAGAAGAGGAGGCCTGCATACTCCGATCGAGTCACTAGAGCCGCTGCTTCACCATCGACTGCTAGGGTGAGCTATAATGAGGATCATGTGCCCCTGGAGTTGTTGGAAGACACAAGTCCAGCACGTGCGATGACATTTCCATGTGATGAATTCATGGAAGCTGCGGGAATCAAGGATGAGTTTTATAATCTTTGTGCTAATGCAGGTTTGACACGACCCATCATGAGCCGTGTTACTCAGTATCAGAAACTCACCTCCGGTTTCATTAACAGTTTTAGATATAATCCTGATTCAGGTGCTATTGAGTTTAAAATTTATAATGATCTTATCACCATGACTCGGGGAAATTTTTGTGAAGTAATAGGTGTGCCGAACGTTGGGAGGACGGCAAGGATGGCCACGCAGCCTTCCGAGCTGAAAACCGTCATCAACTCTCTCTGCAGCATGGGTACGAGGGATATTCATCGGTCGAAGATCTCCAGCATCTTGTTTCCTCACCTCAGGTATTTTGCATATTATATTGCTAGAGGGGTGTTAGCTCGTGACAACACGAGCAGCATTTCTGCTCCGGATATTGCTATCCTGGCAGCAGCACTCTCAGGGAGGTCTGATTATAATATTGGTACCTTAATTGCTCGACGCCTTGCTATGAACGGTAACAAGGGGGACTTATATGGTGGCATTTATGCCACACTTATCTTAGAGCATCTTGGAGGCACCCCACACCCTGATGATACTCCTTTTACTTATTTAAGCTTTGATCTTGCTGCTATGAAGAGGCATAAGTTTGTTACCATGGGTTCTGAACTTGATAACCTTGTTTATATCTTGCGTTTCGGAACTACCGCGGAACGCGAGATCCGTCTACCTGCACCTCTTTTGTTTGATTTTTCTCGCGGGAACGGATGGTCCTTTGATGTTGTCCAGTTCGATGAGTTCATGGTCCAGCACCAGTTTCATAACCCCATGGAGGGGGTTGTGCCCAACGAGGAGAGGCACGGTGAGATACCACATTTTCAGGAAGAGACCGCCACCGAGTTTGGTGAAGGGTCTTCCTCTGTCTGGAGCTCGGAACCTTCCTCGTGGGAGACTCCGAGGAGTTCAGTGTACGCGCCATCATCCTTCTACGACCCTTGGTCTCACCACCATACCCCTGGAGCAAGAGGCTCCTGGGGGCAGTACCTGCTACCAGCTTAGGCCAAAAGTGTAATGCCCAGGATGGGACTATACCTCATACGTGTCGAGGCACGACTTAAAGGTATAAGCCCATCCTAGAATGATCTCAAGTTTGGTATCTTTGCACAACTCATGTAAAAGAGGGATTAAATTGCAAAAGAAGATAGTTGGCTTACACTCGCCACTTCACACAATACATACATAAGCAATACATCATTCAAAACATCACAACCCGACTACGGGTGAAGATCCAAAAGAAAGATACCAAAACAACATAAAGCCACAGGTCTGGATCGAATCCTAGTAGAAACCACTACTAATCGTCGAAACGTCACAAGCAAACGGCCACACTCTTCATCGAGCTCCTGGTGAAGTACTTGAACCAGCTCCTGCATCGAACTCGGCTGAACCTGCATCTGGTGTGGTAGTAACTGTGAGCCACAGAGGACTCAGCAATCCCGTTCCCGGGTAACAAGACTATTTAAGCCTTGGGTGAGGACAAGGCTGAAGAAAGAACGAGGGGTGAAGGAACAACAAGAGTCTGCAGCAGCAACTAGCACTAGCTTACGTAATAGAGAGCGAGAAGAGAAGTGCCTCGGTCGAGAGATGATCACGAAGTGATCCTAACTAAAGCCGGTCAAACATAACCCCTCCGTGTTCAACTCCCGAATCCCTATTCGGAAATTGACGGTCACGGAACACACGCTGGTAGTGTATTAGAAACATTGTGTCAAGTTATCTACAACCGGATATTAACAAGCTCCCATCTGCCACATAACCGCGGGCACGGCTTTCAAAAGTTCAAACCCTGCAGGGGTGTTCCAACTTGACCCATTACAAGCCCACGATCCGCGGAGTCGCAACTCCAAGGTGGGAAGACCCGAGTATTCTCGGAATCCCGTGCTCAAGTTAAACCGAACTAAGGTAAGGCTAATCCAGCAAATCCTCCCGGCGTGTCGACACCCTGATAGTAGCCGCGCGTATCTAAGTCTCAGGACACGACCGGATGGGCGAAGCTACGGGTTATACCTGATACCTCGGGTTTCCCCAAGGCAGCCCCGCAGGCTCCCCGTTTGGGACCAACACCATCAGCACTGGCCCCCCCTGCTATATAGAATTAAGAATCCTCGGGGACGCGACCCCCTATGCAATTTTATTTAATTAATTAAGTTGTTATTATGAGGCAAATAGTACCAACTGTTGGGACTTGCTGGAAAAGACTTAGCACTTAGCGGTTTATCAAGGGGGTCCCATACACCCCAACCGTGTTAGGAACGCATAATCAAGGAAGATAACACCGGTTTATACGGTTCCTAACGGCATGAGTGGAACAAAACACCAAGCAAAAGGCTTAGCCTTCCACCCTGCCAGTATATAGATGATTTCATTTTAAGCATTTATATAGTGTGATATGACCCAACAACTTCAACATGAAGCAAGCATCTTCGATCTTCACCTGCAACTAACAATGCTATAAGAGGGGCTGAGCGAAGCGTACTTAGCCAAGCAACGGTTTGCATAGGTAGGGTGGTTAAACATGTTCATGGTTACAAGTAGGAGGCTAACAAGAAAGACATGGGCATCGAGGCAAAACTATAGAGCGGAACTACTAGCAATAGGCAAAGATAGTAATGGTATCCGGGTTCGGTCATCTTGCCTGGGATTCCACAAGGAAGAAGAGCGGTTCCACAAGTAGACGGAGCAACAGACGAGCGAATCCTCACAACTCCGGAACGAAACCGAAGCTAACAAGAGAAGCAACCGGAAAGAAGCAAACAACACGGTAAACACACATATCATAAACATGGCATACGATGCACATCCAAGTATGATGCATGTCCGGTTTAAATATGCAAGGCATGGCAAGATGCACAAACAATACTACAAGTTAAGTGGGGCACAATATGCAATGAGTTGCATATTGACGAAACACCACATTTAATTATTTAATTGACTCTCGTTTATTTACAAGACAAGGTTAAATGTTTGTTAACATGACAAGAGGTGAAGCATAAAGAAACTACACTATTTAGACATTTTAAATGGGGCCGGAAATATCAACAACATATCCGGAAAATCCCCATGAGCATGTTTAATAATTATAAGCAAACAACAATTAAACATTTTAGTGTTGTTAACATGATGCGGATGACATGATCAAGTTTATGCAATTTTTATTAAAAGGTTAACAAGAAGAGATAAGAAGCATTTGTCACCGTGGTGGAACGAAAGGGTGCCACGGCAACGATCCGAAAGTGATGCAACGGCGTCATATCGGTTCCGGTAACTCATTGAGAGTCCGGTGCAAAACAAAGGTGGAGCGAACGAGACATGCAAGAAGATGGGGTGCTCCCGGTTTCCGGGTTCCCACGGGTCGGTGACAAAAGAGGGCACAACGGACACGATGCACACAAGGGAGACATTTCATACAACACGAGCAAACATTCCACGAGTCATCCACGGGGTCATCTCGTTATACCTTCGAAGCGTGCGTTTCGGGGCGGTTCGAGACGTAGAGGAAGAAGGCGTTCACGTTCGGAGAGGAAGTAGCCGTAGTAGTGGAAGTAGTGGTACACGAGTCGTGGTATACGGGGCGACGGTAGTGGTACATGCCGTAGAGGGAAGTAGTTGTTCTCGTTCATCGGAGAGGAAGTAGTTGTACACGAGGTCGCCAACGAGTAGTCGTTGCGTTCGTAGAGGTACTTGAGGGTCTCGGCGACGGTAGTGGTACACGGCGACGGTAGTCGTTCGGGTCGTCGTGGTACTTGGAGTGTCATCTTGCGTAGTCGTTCCGGTTCGTAGACGTACTTGCATTGGAGGGGTACTTGTCGTTTCATAGTGTAGTCGAACTTGCCGAAACTTGAGGTCCTCGTGCACTTGACGAAAACAAAAAAAACAGCAGCAGTACCAAAAAAACACAGCAGGGACACGGTCACAGTCACAGCAGCACGGGACAGCAGGAGCGGGATCTCGAGTGGGGATTTTCGCGGAGGGAGCTCGCGGCGCCGGAGATCGACGGGGAGGAACGGCGCTGGTCGCCTGGGTGCAGAGGAGGCGGCGGACCTGGCCGGCCTTGGCGGCGGAGTAGCTAGGCGCTGCTGGAGACGGGGCGCGAAGGCAGGGCGCTGGCGATGCACTCGGCTTGGAGAGGAGGGCCGCTGTCACGGAGGAAGGAGGGTGCGAGGCGCCATGGCGTGGAGAGCTTGGGCGCGGGAGGCCATCGCCGGCGCTGGGGAGAGGTGGTCGCGGCCGGAGCTTGGAGGCGCAGGAGGCGGGGCGCCTTGGCGACGGAGGGAGCGGCCGGAGGGGATCCTCTCCCTGGCGACGGAGGTCGCGTCGAAGGAGGGAGGCGCGCACTGGAGGCAGGGCGCTGGCGGCGTCGGGGCTCCAGAAGGAGGAGCGATGGGAAGCTGGCCTCTGGCCTTCCTGGAGGCGACCACGCGAGGGGGGGGGGCGCCGCGAGGCAGCTAGGGCGCGAGCGAGAAAGGATGGAGGCTCGGCGGCGCGGACCCTGGGGCTCGGGGAGAGGGAAAACGGCGAGGGGGAGATGGAGTGCGGGGCTCGCGCGAGAGAAGCGGGACTGGGTCGGGCGCTGCGGGAAAAATCGGGAGGGAGAGTGCGAGGTCGATGCGGTCGGGCGAGAGGGACGAGCGAGACGGGGGAACGAGGAGTGGCGGCGGGCAGGGGGAGAAGGGAGCGATCGGTGAGGGACGGGCTAGGGTTAGCGGGAGAACGGGCCAATGGGCCAGAGGAGGCCGGCTGGGCCTTAGGAGGGAACAGTTGGGCCAGGAGAAGGCGGCTGGGGCTGCTGGGCTCTCTTTATATTAAAACTGCTGTTGTTTTCCAAATAAAACAGAAAAACAAAAGAGGAATAGAAAGAAAAGAGTAGTTAGGAAAAGGCTTAGGGCAAGGGGTAAAAATCCCTGGACTCACAAAAATGTCAGGAATTTAAATAAAATTGAAGGAGGGTTTTTGGAAGAACCTCGAAACAACGGAAAAGAATTACAGGGAAGGGTTTTGGAGTAGAAACTCGAAGTAGGAAAGCATGGGGAAAATATTGCAAGTGTGTTGGGTTAATTCCAACGAATGGAATATTTATTATAGCTCCCTAAATATTGAGAGACTTTTATATGTTTTAAAGAGAAGACATCTTCCCTCGATTTAAATGGACCGAAGGTCCACACACTTTATTTAGGTTGAGATGCAAATTAAAAAAAATGACATGATGACATGATGACATGATGCAATGCAAAAATAAATAACACAAGCACAAATAACACACACGGGCAACCCGGAACATCTGGAATCTTCTGGGACATCGGACTCGGGCGTCACAAAAAGCCTAAGCTTGGGGGAGTACGTGCCCTTCTCACTTTTCCATTGTATTATCCGTTTTATTCACTTTGATCTTTTCGAAGTTTTTACCCGTTCTTCTTTATTCCTCTATTTGCAAAAACAACAAAAATATTTTCTCTTTCTTTTGCTTTTTATTCAACTTTTGAAAAACTCAAAAAGATTTCCTTTCTCTCTTTAGTTTGCTTTGTTTTCAAAGATCAGCTCGAGTCCGTGATGGCATTTGATTATATTTCCTACGTTCGATCGTGCAAGTGACAAGCAGTAATGACGAAGATCGACTGAAAGGAAGCAACAAGGAAGACCGGTATGAACTCTTTCTGTTTCTACTTTTGTACATATGCCTGTACTTATGATCTAGAGACCAGCTTGTAGCGACATAGTGCTATGTTTACAATGCTTTTTCAGTGGTTCATGCTTTCCTTGTGGCTAGTCCCGAATAACTAGAGTACATAATGTGTTATTGAAATGATCTACATGCATCGCGCTGTTCATAGTCTGGCATACTAAGGTGGTATTTCCCTTTATATAATTTTTGGATTGACTTGGCACATGCTTACACATGTTTAAGACTAAAAAGTCTACTTTGCCTTGATGATCTTTGAGTTTTAGAATAGTTATATCACTTTCATGCCCGATTCAATGTTGCTTTGTCGCTCTGCATGATTATGACCATTATTGCTCTCTAGTTGGTCGCTTCCCAGTCTTTTGCTAAACCTCCACCCGTACTAAGCGGAATGACTGCTTGTGCATCCAAAACCTTTAAACCTGTTATGCCATATGAGTCCACTATACCTTCCTATACATGGTATTTACCTGCCATTCCTAACGAAGACTTTCATGTACCATCTCGAAATTAATCTAAGGCATTTCTCTTTTTTGTGCCTATGTTTTAGCTCATGAGGAAGTAGTAGTTAATTCATAATCTTTTTAAGTTGGACAAGTCTCACCCCTGGATTGCATGCATAATGTGCAAACCCCTAATATGAAAAGGAACTGGCATTGAGTGCGCCTGGCTCGAAAAGATAATATAACAAACAAACCCTCCTTCACGCTTTGTTCATGAGAAATCAGAAAACTTTGGCAGTGATAAACAAAGGATATTAAGAGGTTGTGATCGTCCTCATGCGGGAGCCGTTCCTCGAGACTTGTCTAGCTTAAAAAGTTATTGAGTTATGTGCTAGCATTCGTTGACGAAATATGCACCTCTCAAAAACATATTTACTTCTGTTTTTAAAACCAAGAGCTCTGGTACATGTTTAGTTTTTGTTTCCGATCACGGGTTTTCAACTTTGCCAATAAAAGCCACGATTCGAGAGTCTCATCTTCTTTCTTCAAAGCACTGACTAGGAGAGCATAATTGTCATTCTGAGTGTAATGTGCATTGTCCCAAAGTATTACATTGTCTTCTGCATACTTGTGATATGATTTATTCTGAAATTCTTAGTTCTAGTCTCCTTTAAAACTCTGGAGGAGTCTCTGCATTTATGTTTTGCTTCACTCATGGAGGCTAGCGAGATACCACCTTAATATGCTCAAGCTATGTGCAATGTGATCTTGTCTTGATTTTCGGTAATATATTGTTTACTCTTAATTATTTGTGACTGGTCACTTGAAAGAAGGATTGCTCCTTGCATTGTTCTCATAAGTACTGTTTAAGACTTGCTGAACTCTTTTCGTAGTACATGCTTATATACATCTAATGAAGCAAAAGAGTTTGTCAAAGTTTTCTTTGCCGCGTCCAGTTCGTTGAACTGAATTGCTTGAGGACAAGCAATATGCTAAGCTTGGGGGAGTTGATACGTCTCAAACGTATCTACTTTTCCAAACACTTTTGATATTGTTTTGACCTCATTCTTGCATGATTTGGACTAAACTAACCCGGACTGACGTTGTTTTCAGCAGAGCTGCCTGTATGGTTTATTTGTGTGCAGGAAAACGGATTTTTAAGCATCTCAGAAAAATCCACGAAAAATCACGAAAAATCCACGCACCCGAGGAAACCAAATGCCAAAAGTGGGGCCAGAGGGGGGCCAGGGGGTGCCCAGGCGCCCTGTGGGCGCCCCCCCCCCCCTGGGCTGCGCCGGGGGGCGCCTGGGTGGGACCCCACCCCCTGGTGCCCTACTTTAGCCCGTATTTTTCCTCCCGACGCAGAAACCCCAGATCGGAAGTTCTTTCACTGTTTTTCGTCGCGGAGCCGCCGCCACCCTCTGTTCTTCTTCGGGAGGGCTAATCTGGAGGAAGATTTGGCCTCCGGAGAGGGGAGATCGTCGCCATCGTCATCATCATCACCACTCCATCATCCCTCCATGTCTTCCCCCTTCATGTGTGAGTAATTCCCTTGCTGTAGACGAAGGGGATGGTAGGGATTGGATGAGTTAGATCATGTAATAGTTCGTCAGATTGTTGGGGGCATGTTGCCTATCATCTAGTATGGTGTTTATCATCTTTGCTACAACTTGTTATTCTTAATGCTTGACACTTAGGGCCCGAGTGCCATGATTTCAGATCTGAACCATATGTGTTTGCATGAATATATTTGTGTTCTTGATCCTATCTATGAGTTGTATGCACCTGTTACGGTTCGGAACCGGCGATCCCAAAAGTGACAGCTTGGGACACCAAAGGGGATGGCCCAAGTTAGTATATCCATTAGTTTGAGGATTACATGTATCCATTGAGGTCATTGCTTTGTTCCGGTGCTCTTTGACAGGAGCACCTTAATATCCATTAGTTCCTTTTGGCCCCGTTCGTAGCGGGATGGTAGGACAAAAGATGTTGTGCAAGTTCTTATTGCAAGCACGTAAAACTACCTACGGGATACATGCCTAATGTTTGATATTTGCCTAGATGATCATTACTTTTCCGTGTGCCGTGCCCCAAGTTAGAATCTATCTCATCCATGCAGCGCCCAACCATCCATCTCCCTAGCCTACAGTATTTTAAACCTTGCCTGTCACTAGTTGCTACTTCTGCCATTTACTACTGCTATTTACTTTTGCTGTTTACTTTTACTATTACTATCATCACTATCATATCACTGTTACCACTTATCTTTTGTTGCAAGTTAGTATATTTCAGGTGCGGTTGAATTGACAACTCAACTGTTAAAGCTTATAAATACTCTTTGGCTTCCCGTGTGTCGAATCAATAAATTGGGTTATTCTTACCCGCGGAGACTATCTCGATCCCTTACGGTTGAGGGTTATCACAGGCCGGCGCCAACAGCATGCTCCTCCCAAGAAGTGCGCAACGAACGGCGTCATCACGCCGAAGATCCCGGGCATTGCCGCGGGAAGAGCCCCGAGTGCCACTCCCGAGACGTAGAAGACCTGACCGTCGGCCGAAACGCTGGTGAAAACGGCATGCGACCGCGGGATCGTGATGGAGCTCCTCCTGACATGGTCAGGAGTCAAAGCGCGTCGCGGTCCGTGCAGGTCTCGCTACCGCTAACCCCAGCAGAAGCCTTGGCGCGTGCGCAGTTGCTCCTCAACTTTCCTCCCGTTACGAGGAAACTCGATGAATGGAGAGCCAACATCCGAAGCCTTGTCGCGGTCGCCAACAAGGATGAACCAAGTTCAGCGAGGCCCCCAGGTCGACGTTCCGATGGGGTCCCACGCACCGGTGGCGGGAGGGCCGGCAGCACCGTGGCCACGGTGCATTCGCCTCCTCCTCGCCCGGTACCGCGTGTGTCAACTTGTCGGGACGTCGCGGGTGACGACATCTCCATAGCGTCGTCCCACCCATGGACCCACGGCGACCAGCGTCAAGTTCTTCAGGAGAGAGCTCATGAAGATACTCGAACTACCATCGAGCGCCGGCGTGGAGCGCGCCACCAGTCAGACAGGCGAGCAGGGCCTGCTGTGAACCGCCCAGCACCAGAGAGCCCTGGAGGTCTACCTTACGAGGTAGGCTGTCCGGCTTTTACCCGTGAGCTGCGGCAGTTCCAGTGGCCCACTCACCGCACCTTCAAGCCTGACGTTGGCGAGAAGTACAACGGCAAGACCCGCCCGTCGGAGTTCCTTGGCATCTACACCATCGCGATGCAAGCTGCCGGAGCCCGCGACGATAAGGTGTTTGCTTATTACTTTTCATTGGCTCTCAAACCCAACGCCATGTCGTGGTTGATGCACTTGCCGGTAGACTCTATTTCCTCCTGGTCGGATTTGTGCCATGAGTTTGTTGGCGCCTTTACTGGAGGTCACCAAGCCCATGGACAAGCAAGTGACCTGCACGTCATTCCCCAGAAGGGAGGCGAGAGTCTGCACAAGTATATACAGAGGTTCAGCCGGGCACAGTAAAATATCCTTGATGTTCACCCTGCCGCCATCATCAGCGCGTTCCATCAGAATGTTCGTAATCGCAAGATGCGTGAAGAACTGGCAATGACCAAGGTGAAAGATGTGGCGGAACTCTATGTTCTTGCTGACAGATGTGCCCGGGCTGAAGCGGGAAGGAAATACCCCGGCAAAGACGCCGGCGTGGAAACCGACTCTTCGGATGAGGATACTGTCGCCCCGGCGAAGAAAGGTCGGCGCCGCAATAGGAAGCGCAAGGGTAAAGCCGTGCTTGCTGTCGAGGGATCTGATGACGCCGGCTCCGCCAAGAAAACCAGGGCAGATGACCCTGGCAAGGAAATTGCTGGGTGTGTCGCCTGCCGGGCCTTGGCGGCTGCCGAGAAGCCAGGAAACTCCGACAAGCAACACTGCAGGATCCATCGCACCAAAGGCCATGATCTCCAAAACTGGCGACAGGTTGAGCTCCTTGCTGAGAAGAAGAGGGCTGAATATGAGAGGTGGGACAAGGAGAAGGGCCAGGATGGTGCTGGGGGATCCGGAAAGAAGTGTGACGGCCAAGCAGGCCGTCGCGGCAAGGATAAGCAACAAGAGAGGCCCGCCCGGGGCCGTGACAGAAAGCCAGAAGACACCGATCACGAAGAGGACGACGAGTCCAGCGACCAAGAGTTTCAGAAAGCCACGGAGGCCATATGCGTCGATGGTGGTGCCTCGCTGCATACTTCTCACCGCCAGCTTAAATAGTGGGCACGTGAGATTACAGCGGCGGAGCCATCATCTGATGCCCAAAAGCCGCTGAAATGGTCCAGCACACCTATCATTTTTGACACTGAGGATCACCCTGATCCCACTACTGCGGTCGGGTGCTTGCCGTTGTTGGTTTCACCGACAATACGCAACCTCAAGGTGACAAAGATGCTAGTCGATGGCGGGGCCGGTCTGAACTTAATCTCGCCTACCGTGATCGAGAAGCTGCAGATTCCTGACGGAGACCTCGAAGAGACGGGCACATTTCAGGGGGTCAACCCGGGGAGAAGTCAACCAAAGGGGAAGGTCACGCTGCCCGTGACTTTAGGAAGTGATCCGAACTACAGGACAGAAAGGATCTTGTTCGATGTCGCCAAGATCCCCTTGCCCTACAACGGGATCCTTGGCCGCCCAGCGCTGGCCAAGTTCATGGCGGCGTCACACTACGCCTACAAGACACTGAAGATGCCAGGACTTGTGACAATCATCACCATCCCCTCCGATAAGAAAGATGCGCTGATTTGCGCTGACCAACTATACCAGCAAGCATTTGCAGCAGCTGCTGCCACTAGGGCACTTGCTCCTGCCACTTGAGTCCGGGGGGGGAGAAGAAGAAGAAGACCGGCGAGACCTTGGACACCCACTCCGGCAAGCGCACCTCTTCGGAGTGTCGTGCTCTCGTCGAGGACGTGCCAGAGAGCTCCGCCGGCATATACAGGAAGTCCAGGGCCACACCGCCGGGAACCAAGAAGGTTTCTGTCAAGGAGGACCGCACAGGAGGGGCTTTCACCATAAGCTCCACCCTTGACGACAAATAGGAAGACGCGCTCATCACCTTCTTGCGGGCAAATGTCGATGTGTTTGCATGGCAAGCATCCGACATCCCCCGCGTTCCCAGGGAGGTGATTGAGCACCACCCTGCTGTTTGTCCTCATGCGCGGCCCATTAAGCAGAAGGTCAGAAAGCAAGCTTTGGAATGACAAGAGTTCATCACATAGGAGATCCGGAAACTGGAAGCAGCGGGTTTGGTAAGAGGGGTGCTCCATCCAACGTGGTTGGCCAATCCAGTGGTAGTGGACAAGGCAAAGGGGAAGTGGAGGCTGTGTATTGATTACACAGATATCAATAAGGCTTGTCCCAAAGAACCCTTCCCATTGCCGCGCATCGACCAGATTGATGACTCCACGGCTGGGTGTGACATGCTGTCACTCCTCGATGCCTACTCCGGCTACCATCAGATCTTCATGACAAGAGAAGACAACATTCATCACCCCATGTGGTACGTCTTGTTTCGTACGAATGCCTTTCGGGTTGAAGAGTGCTGGCTCAACGTTTGCGAGGGCAGTCCAGATTGGTTTGAACCCCAGCTCCATAGAAATATGGAGGCTTATATGGATGATATAGTGGTCAAAACCAAGAACAGGTTAACCCTTATACAAGATTTACAAGAAACATTTGCAAACCTACACAAGATTAATCTCAAGCTGAACCCTGAGATGTCAGGACCCCGATCCTAAGTCACACAGGTCTAGCCTGTAACACATCATATCACTATGCGGCCTCACGCATGGTATCCCCATGGGTGCCACCTTACCTGGCATGGGACCGTTTGCGCATTTTGGCACACGTATATGTTAGTGTCGCTAGCATCCATGTGACAGAGAACCCGGGCCGACATGACTAGTTATAAACCAAAAGTGGCACTAAATTACAGAGACGGGCATACATGACCCAGCAACGAACGTGTCGGTCATCAACGTATGAACCCAAGTCGTAGCAAGCTACAAGGACTTGAAGGAACAACGCGTGACATTTCCCCTAAGGGACAGACACTGGAATGAAGAAGGACACATGCCGGGCAGCCTAAGTGTTCCGGAGCAGTAGCAAGCTACCAAGGCTCAGTGGAAGCACTAGGAGACATTTCCCTATAATATAGGCTACCAAGGGTAAACAACTAGGTGTTGCATCCCACACATAGCAATACCCATTACACGTACGCATAACATGCATGTATGTGTTGGACAACATGGCATCACAACGTAACTCAACAACTCATATAAGTAAAGGCCCAGAAGAGCCATCATAGCATTATTACAAACAGAGGTCATATGACCCAACATACAGAGCATACAGGCAACGGAAGCATAACATGTCTGAGTACAGACAACTACAAATGAAAAAGGCTAAGAAGCCTGACTATCTACAAGACCCTCCCAAGGGTACAAGATCGTAGCTGGGGTAACAAGCTAAACGTCGAAGTCCACGCGGAACCACTAGTGAGACTGGAGTCTCTCTGCAAAAAACATAAATTAAGCAAACGTGAGTACAAAGGTACTCAGCCAGACTTACATCAGAACTAGCTACATATGCATCAGTATCAACAAGGGGGGTGGTGGAGTTTGACTGCAGCAAGCCAGCTTTGACTCGGTGGCTATCCTAAACTACGACTGCAAGTAACTCTTTTGAGGTGGCGCACACAAGTCCACATATTCACCAATCAATACACCACTATGGATCCGCTCCCGTGTCCCTACGAGAAGGCCATCCATAGCACTCACGCTTATCTTGCGCATTTTAGAGTATCCACTTTCACTTGTCTATGAACTGTAAAGGTAACCCAGAAGTCCATTTCCGCGGACACGGCTATTCGAATAGATCATATATAACCCTGCAGGGGTGTACTTCTTCACACACGCTCTCGCCACTTACCGCCATGTACACGTCATGTATCTCGGCAACCTTCAAGCGAAAGCCTGGCGAGGGTGTCGGCCACGACCTGACTAACCACACAAGTCCCTAGTCCAGGTTTATCGCCTGTTTGGGTTCCATCCGTGGGGAGATCCGGCCGGGGTGTCGCTCACGGACCCAAACGATGTGTACAGGGTTCCCGAGTCACCAAACGGGCGCTCGGTACACCCGGCCACATACCTGCCGCGTCACAGCCCACCCCGAGGGTCAGCGCTGCACACGACCTCCAGTAAGCTACAAACACCAGAAACTAGTTGCAACTCCTGGACAGAGGACAAGGGCAGTTAATAAGTCGAGAGAGCTTGGAGCGCCCGGAGCCCAATGCGTGGTAGTAACTGTTCATGGATCAACCAACACAGAACTCAGTTCCTGAGGACGGCTGCAATGAGACAACCCACCATGTACTCTCACACAGTAGGACATGTTCATCACCCTTCCAATTCATCCCCGATGAATCAGACCTGACACAACTCTAAGCAATAGCAGGCATAACCAGAAAGCATGAATGAGTAGGCACAACATGGCTCAAACAACTCCTACTCATACTAGTGGGTTTCAACTATTTACTATGGCAATGCAAGTCATGCAGTGGAAAGGGGTTCAACTACCACAGCACGTAACAGTTGAAGCATTGTTGTCCTAATGTAGTAAAAGAGAGCAAGAGCGAGAGAGTGGGATTGTATCGGAATGCTCAATGGGGTTTTTCTTGCCTGGCACTTCTGAAGATAACATTGGGTCTTCATCGTTGTCATTGATCACATCGTCGGAACACGTCTACTGAAAGGGAACAAACACCGGCAACAGAGAAAGAAACACAATCAATGCAATGCTCAATATGATGCATGATCATGACATGGCATTATGCTGTGATTTGAGCTAATGCAACTAGCAACAGGTTAAATGAAGTTGGTTTGAATCCAAGATTCAAATTCAAATTCCATATGTGGATAATCAAATGCCATTTAATTTATTTAACCTGATCAACATGTTTAACTTGTTCAAACATGCATGAAAATGCCATAAACATATTCCTTTAATTTTTCTGATCATTTTTCATATATAAATTATTTTCATCTGAGCTACGGTTGATTTTATACGATTTTTAGAAGTTTTTGAATATTTTTTGAAATAAATAAATCATTTCTGATTTATTTAAAATTCCAGAAAACACTTATTGCGTCAGCATGACGTCACTATGATGTCAGCAGTCAACAGAGGTTGGTCCAGGTCAAACCTGACCTGTGGGTCCCACAGGTCAATGTGACAGTGCTGCCTGAGTCACAGACAGGTGGGCCCAGTCAACAGCCACGTCAGCAAAGTCAATGCTGACGTGTGGGTCCCACTGGGTTAACAACTAAACAAAACAAAAATTACGTTAAGCTAAACGGGCATGGGGCCCACATGGCAGTGTCACAAGGGGTTAACTAATTAGATGATTAACACTTAACCTAAAAAGCTAAACTAATTAAACAGAGGCCGTCCCCACAAGTCAGTGACTCAGGGGGTGTCAAACCCCTGGTCAGGCGGTTCAACTGGCCGGCGGCTCGCCGCCGGCGACAGCTAGCACGGCGGAGGGGCTCGGGATTCCTCCTCCAGCGACCAAATCAACAGCTGAGCCCATCTACGAGTAGCTGGAGCTCGCGCGCGTCGATTGGTGCCCTCAGCTTCGCCGGAGGCGGCCTAAAGTGACGGCGGCGACCTCAGACGCGGCGGCCGGTGTTCGGGTAATGAACGAAACGGCGCTACGGGCCACTCCAGGAGCAACAGGTGGCCCTGTCCGATGCGCGGGAGTGCAAGGCTTGCAGTGGCGAGCTCGGACGCAAGCTACGGTGGCTGTGTCCACGGCGGCATCTTGGCCGGCGGAGCCAAGCTCTCGGGTGCGGTGGTTAGCTAGGCTAGGTGGAGCAAACGACCGCAGAGAGAGAGGGAAAATAGGCAGGGGCTCACGGCAAAGGTAGTGGTGGCCTCGGCGAGCTTGAGGAAGCACCGGAGCGGGCACATGGCCGCCGGCGATCTCGGCGGACCGAAGTTGAAGAAGACGAAGACGGCGACATTTCAGGGCTTCCGGCGTCGCCTGGCTTGGTGATGAGGTCAAGGACGAGGTGGCCGAGCTACTGGGCACGCCAAGGGGTCGAGGGGGAGGCTCTGGGTGCGGCAACGACGGGCGGCGGCGACGGTGGCGCTCGGCCACGAGGCGTGAAGCGAGAGAGAGGAGGGGATGAGGATGGGGGGGAGTGGCGAGAGGGTTCGAGGCGTTGCGTGGCATCTCCAGGGCGTCGAGAGGGAAGCGGCAAGCAGGAGGTGGTCGGGGCGCGTGTGCGCGCACGGAGGCCACACGCCTCGCGTCCTTCTGGCGCGAGGTAGGCGATGACTGGCACTGTGGGCTAGATGGGCTGCACAGTGCTGGGCCGGCTCTGGTGCAGGTAAGCAGCCCAGGTGAGCTCTTCTCTCTCTCTCTCTTTTCTAATTCTTTCTGTTTTTGTCAGGACCCCGATCCTAAGTCACACCGATCTAGCTGTAACACGTCATATCACTTTGCGGCCTCACGCACGGTAACCCCACGGGTGCCACCTTACCTGGCTAGGGACCGTTTGCGCATTTTGGCACACGTATATGACAGTATCGCTAGCATCCATATGACAGAGAACCCGGGCCGACATGGCTAGTTATAAACCAGAAGTGGCACTAAATTACAGAGACAGGCATCTATGACCCAGCAACGAACGTGTCGGTCATCAACGTATGAACCCAAGTCGTAGCAAGCTACATGGACTTAAAGGAACAACGCGTGACATTTCCCCTAAGGGACAGACATAGGAACGAAGAAGGACACATGCCGGCCAGCCTACGTGTTCCGAGCAGTAGCAAGCTACCAAGGCTCATTGGAAACACTAGGAGGCATTTCCCTGTAGGATAGGCTACCAAAGGAAAACAACTAGGTGTCGGATCCCACACATACCAAGCATTTCAATCATACACACAATATGCTCAATATGTGCAAATACAACATTGCATCACAACAGAACTCTATGACTCAAAGTACTTTATTTAAGAGGCTCTAAGAGCCATACATAACATATCCATACAGGTAGGGGTCACATGACCCAACACTCAAGTCATACAGTCATACAAGCACAAGCGGAAGCTACATGTCTGAGTACAGACAACTTAGGAAAATAAAACAGGCTTGGTGTAGCCTGACTATCTACAAGGCCCTCCACAAGCTCCAGATCTCCGTCTGGGTGCCAAGATACTCGTCGACATCAACGTCTATGTACAACCCATCAGAAGGGGCAGGGTTCTCCGATGCAAAAATTATTAAGCAAACATGAGTACAAAGGTACTCAGCAAGTCATACAATAGAACCTATCATACATGCAACATTATCAACGGGGATAGTGGAGTTCATAGAAGAAAGCCAGCTTTGACTCTTGGCTAACCTATACTACAACTCTCAACGGATTGCAAGATGTTACTACGAACACGAGTCTTCTAATCACCACAACAATACACTACCGAGGATCCTCTTCCGTCATCCTACGGAAGGGCCATCCACGGCACTCACACTTATCTTGAGGCTCTTAGTAGTATCCATCAACTTGTCTATGAACTGTAAAAGTAACCAAGTAGTCCGTACCGCGAACAACGGCTATTCGAATAGATTGATAACCCTGCAGGGGTGTACTTCTTCACACACGCTCCCACCACTTATCGCCGTTTACTCGACATGTACTCGGCAACCTTCAAGCGGAAGCCCAGCGAGGGTGTCGGCCACGACCTGACTAACTACACAAGTCTCTCGTCCAGGTTTATCGCCTATTTGGGTTCCATCCGTGGGGAGATCCGGCCAGGGTGTCGCTCACGGCCCCAAACGATGTGTACAGGGTTCCCGAGTCACCAAACGGGCAACCGGTACACCGTGCCACGTACCTGTCGCATCACAACCCACCCAGCGCTATGCACGACCTCCAGTAAACTTTAAACACCAGAAACTAGTTGCAACTCCTGGACAGAGATCGAGGGTAATTAATAAGCCGAAAGGGTCAATTAAGGATCCCAATGTGTGGTAGTAGCTGAAACTTGAACCACACATACAGATCTCGGGTCCTATGGACGATTCGAATGAAACAACCCACCATGTACTCCTACATGGCCTTTCATCGATACCTTTACCAAGCATATTCCACACTTCCTTCTCTTTATCGGTATGATCATTTCACTCTGATCCATCCCCAGATGAACCAGACCTGACACAACTCTAAGCATAGCAGGCAACACAAACAAATAGCATGGTGGATCACACATCAAATGGCTCAATCAACTCTTACACATGCTAGTGGGTTTCAACTATTTACTGTGGCAATGACAGGTCATGCAAGGGAATAGGGTTCAACTACTGCAGCAAGTAGCAGTTCACACGCTGTTGCCTTAATGCAGTAAAAGAGAACAGGAGCGAGAAGATGGGTTTGTATCGGAATGATCAATGATTGCTTGCCTGACAGAGTGGTTGTCGGGTACTGCTCTTCAGCTGGATACGCGGAAGTATCCTCGGGAGCAGGACCTAACACGGAGAATACCGGCGATACAATCAATAGACAAACAAATGCAACAATATGATGCATGCTCATGACATGGCAAGATGCATGTGTTTTGGCTAATGCAACTATAACCAGAAGGGTTTGAGCCTATTTGAATCAAAGATTGAAATTGGAATTCAAACTATTATTTAGTTAAGTGCATTATCATGTTTTAATGTATACAGCAAGGTTAACTTGCTCAAACATGCATTAAAACAATGCCATTGGAAAGATTGGATTTTTCTGATCATTTTTCATATATAAATTATTTCCATCTGAGCTACGGTTGATTTTATATAATTTTTAGAAGTTTTGGGTATTTTCTGAAATTCATAAATCATTTAAGATTTAATTTAAATTCCAGAAACTCTTTACTGCGTCAGCATGACCTCATGCTGACGTCAGCAGGTCAACAGGAGCTGGTCTAGGTCAAACATGACATGTGGGCCCGGCATGTCAGTGTCATAGCTAATTAGCAAAGTTAATTAGTGTTAAGCTAGGAACTAATTAGCTGTTAGTGGGGTCTGGGCCCACAGGTCAGTGACTAACCTAACTAACTAATTTAATTAACATTTACTTAATTAAACTAGCTAATTAGGGGAGGGGTGGCCCACACGTCAGTGACCCAGGGGTGGTCAACCCCCCGGTCAAACGAGTCAAACTCGCCGGCGAAGTGACGCCGGCGAGGCCAAATGCGGCGGCGAGCTTCGGAAATCGCCTACAGGGCACGGTTCGAGCTGTGGTTGGGCGCGTTGAAGTGCCCTCGTCGATGCGCATCGAATGGTGGTGGCCGGAGGCGAAGGCTACGAGCTCGGCAGCGGCGGCCGGCGTTCGGGCGTGTGTGGAAACGTGGCTGCGATGGCCTAGGCAATGCGTGCGTGGCACCTAAACCATCTACGTGATGCGGCGAGCAAAACGGACGTGCGTCTGAGACCAAATGGTCACCGGAGCATCGCCGGCGGCAAGCACGGCAGCGGCGGGTTTCGGTTATCAGTGGAGCAGCAGCTACGCGGCGCAAACGAAGCGGAGGAGGGAGGGACTCGGTGTAGGGGCTCATAGCGGTGCTAGCGAGCTCGAAGGAGAGGTCGGGGACGCTCTGCAGCTCCTTAATCGACGGCGAGGAGCTCCGGCGATCCGAGGAGGGGGATGACGGCGTGAAGGCGATGAAGGGCTTCCGGCGATCCGTGGCTCAGCAAGGAGGAAGAGAACATCACGGCGATCCTCCTGGACACACTCACGGGACGAGGGGGAGGCTCTAGGTGCGGCAACGACGAGCGGCGGCGACGGGAGGCCTCGGTGGTGAGAGGGAGAGGGCCAGGAGAAAGAGATGAGGACGAGGGGGAGTGAGAGAGGGGTCGGGGCAGCTGCGTGGCGACGCATGGAGGCGTCCAGGCCGTCGGGGACGCAGGCAGGCAGGCTGGAGGTGGCCGGGCGCGTGCCGGCGCGCGGTGGCCACGCGCGCTGCCTACTGGCGCGAGGTGGAAGGCGACAGGAGCGGCGCTGGGTGGGCTGGGCCGGCCTGCAACAGTGCTGGGCTCAAGGTAAGTTCTCTCACTCTTTCTTTTTTCCTATTTCTTTTCTGTTTCATTTCTTTTGCAATTTTGTTTAATTAATAAAAATGCCAGAACATTTTTATAACTCATAAAACTAGTCATGCCCACTATATATAATATGAACAGTATGGAACATTATAGTTTATGATTATTTGAGCATTTAAAATATTTTATAGCATTTAAATGCCCAAATACAAATACCATATGATTTAATCCAAAGACCTTAGAGGTCCTAGAAAATTGTGCACCATTTTTGACAAAGGTTTAAGACCAAGGCAGAAATGATGAACATTTTTGAAGGGCATTTTGGGTACATTGGAAAAGATTTTATCAAACCCTAGTTGTTAGGAGAGGGGTGCTGGGGTTTCTGTCATTCCCATTTCAAGTTTCTTTGATAAGTAAACATGATGCACACTCTAGCTAGTCCTAATGCAAGTGCTAACTAGGGATGTGACAACTCACCCCCACTTAAAAGAATCGCGTCCCGAGATTCAAGTTCCTCCAGAAAGAGGGTGGGGTACTCAAGTCGAAGACGATCCTCCCTTTCCCAAGTAGCTTCACTCTCGGAATGATGTGACCATTGAACCTTGAGAAACTTGATAGTGTGGCATCGAGTGGTGCGCTCGGTTTGATCAAGAATACGAACGGGGTATTCTCGATAGGTGAGATTGTCCAGGAGATCAAGCGTTTCGTGGTCCACTCCGCGGATAGAATCCGAGAAGCAACGCCTCAGTTGAGAAACGTGGAAGACATCATGAACTCTGGAGAGGTGCGGAGGTAGTTCCAGTTGGTAGGCAACTTCTCCTTGTTTGGCAAGAATGCGAAAAGGACCGATGTAACGAGGGGCCAATTTGCCTTTGATGCCGAAGCGATGGGTTCCCTTAAGAGGAGTAACCCGAAGGTAAGCCTTATCGCCGACTTCAAAAGTCACAGCTTTATGATGGCTATCATATTGGCTCTTCTGACGAGACTGGGCTGTTTTCAATTTCTGACGAACGATGCGAACTTGGTCTTCTGCTTCCTAGATCATATCCGGGCCAAAGAATTGTCTTTCCCCGGTTTCTGACCAGTTAAGAGGTGTTCGACACCTTCGTCCATATAGAACTTCGAAGGGGGCTTTACCCAGGCTGGCTTGATAACTATTGTTATAAGCGAATTCGGCAAATGGAAGGCACTTCTCCCAGTCCATACCGAAAGAGATGACAGAGGCTCGAAGCATGTCTTCTAGAATTTGATTGACTCGTTCCACTTGACCACTTGACTGGGGATGGAAGGCGGTGCTGAAAGAGAGATGAGTTCCCATAGCATTCTGGAAACTTTCCCAAAATCGTGAAGTGAAAAGACTTCCACGGTCTGAGTTAATCTCCAACGACACACCATGAAGTGATACTATCCGAGAGACATACAAGTCTGCTAGCTGGCTAGCGGTAATACTCTCTCGAACAGGCAGGAAATGAGCTACTTTAGAGAGGCGGTCGATAACGACGAAGATAGGATTATTCCCTTTCTTGGTCCTGGGAAACCTGGTAATGAAGTCCATACCGACCTTGTCCCATTTCCATTCAGGAATAGCTAAAGGTTGAAGGGTGCCAGCAGGCCGTTGATGCTCTGCTTTGACTCGACGACAAACGTCGCAGTTAGCAATGAATTGAGCGATTTCTCTCTTCATCCTAGTCCACCAGAATCTCTGACGTAGGTCCTGATACATTTTGGTACTACCGGGATGAATTGTGAGAGGAGATTCATGAGCCTCCTTAAGAATCATCTGTCGTAGTTGTTGTTTCTTGGGTACCACCAAGCGGTTCTCGAAGTACACAACACCTCGATCATCCATAGAGAAACTTCTAGCAACTCCGCTAGCAATGTTCTCCTTGATCTGAGATATACCTCTATCATACCGCTGGGCAACTATGACTTGATACATAAGGGTAGGTTTCGCCACCAAGGTGGAAAGGAATCCTCGAGGAACAATGTCAAGGTTAAGCTTACGAAATTCCTCGTGGAGAAGTGGTTGTCCTTGTTGTAACATCAAGTTGTTACAATAAGACTTACGACTTAGTGCATCAGCCATGACATTGGCCTTTCCAGGGGTGTAAGTGATTCCTAAGTCGTAGTCTGTGAGCAACTCAACCCAACGTCTTTGCCTGAGATTTAGATCCGGTTGGGTGAAGATGTACTTCAAACTTTGATGATCAGTGAAGATTTCATAGCGATTACCAAGGAGGTAATGTCGCCATGTTTTGAGTGCATGGACTACAGCTGCAAGCTCTAGATCATGAGTAGGATAGTTATCCTCATGTGGACGCAACTGTCGAGATGCGTATGCAATCACTTGACGATCTTGCATGAGTATGCAACCTAGTCCTTGTCGCGAGGCGTCGCAGTAGATTATAAAAGCCTTGGAAAAGTCTAGTGGTACCAGTACAGGTGCAGATGTCAGGTGTCTTTTCAGTTCCTGAAAACTAGACTCGCATTGTGGGGTCCACTCAAACTTTTTATCCTTTTTGAGGAGCTCAGTTAGAGGTTTAGCAACCTTGGAGAAATTCTCGACGAAGCGTCGGCAATAGCTTGCTAAGCCAAGAAAACTCCTAACTTGCTTGACTAATTCAGGGGTAGTTCAATCAAGGACGGCTTGAACTCGCTCGGGATTGACAGCAATACCCTTGCCAGAGATCACATGACCTAAATAGGTTACTTCCGGCAACCAAAATTCACATTTAGAGAATCTGGCATAAAGGCGGTGTTCTCGAAGTTTCGTCAGTACCAGCCTTAAATGCTCGGCATGATCTTCCTTGTTCTTGGAGTAAATGAGTATATCATCGAGGTATACCACGACGAATTTATCCAAGTACTCCATGAATATATAATTCATTAGCCGGGAAAAGGTGGCTGGGGCATTGGTTAACCCGAAGGACACGACGGTGTACTCATATTGGACATAACGAGTAACAAAAGCTGTTTTAGGAATGTCCCCGTTCTTGATTTTGATTTGATGGTAACCCAACCTCAAATCCATCTTAGAGAAGACTCAGGATCCAGCGAGCTGATCATACAGGTCGTTGATCCTGGGGAGCGGATACTTGTTCTTTATGGTGACTAGATTGACAGGTCGGTAATCTACAACCATCCGCTCCGTTCCATCCTTCTTCTTGACGAAGAGGACGGGACAAGCCCAAGGGGAGGAACTAGGACGGATGAAACCCTTTTGCAAGGACTCATCGAGTTGTTTCTTAAGCTCAGCTAATTCTAGGGGTGCCATCTTATAAGGTCTCCTGGAGATTGGGACAGTTCCTGGAATAAGATCTATCACGAACTCGACATCTCTGTCAGGTGGAATTCCTGGCAGTTCTTCTAGAAAAACATCCGGAAAGTCACGGACTACCGGGATATCTTCGAGTTCTGGTAGAGGGCTAGCATTAAGAGAGTAGAGCTGACGCTCAGCCATTCGGGTCAAGACATTGACTATCTTGCCGGATGGGTGTGTAAGTTGAACGGTCCTAGTGTAGCAATCAATCTTGGCGTAATGAGTTGTCATCCAATCCATACCCAAGATGATGTTTATATCCGAGGACTTGAGAGCGATTAGAGATGCTAGGAAAACAAGTCTATCGACAAGGATTTCATTTCCATGGCTTACCCTAGAGGTTTGCCATTTTGAACCAAGAGTTTGAATAACCATGGAAGTAGGCATGTCACAAAAAGTCATGTTGTGCATTCGAGCATAGCTCTCAGATATGAACGAATGGGATGCTCCAGTAACGAAAAGAACAGATGTCGGATGGCAGTTAAAGAGAAGCGTACCAAGGATGACGTTAGGATCCTCATAAGCTTCCTCAGCAGAGACATAGTTGACATGACCACGTGTAGTGGGCATTGGCTTGACATAATTCACCTTGGCGGTTGGCTTACCACGGCCAACGGGTTTTCCTGGTTGGTTCTGAGGACACTCACGCATGTAGTGTCCCATTTCTCCACACTTGAAGCATGTCACAGTGCTAGTGCGTGGAGCAAAGTTGGAAGGTGGTCCTCCATAGGTCTTACAAGGTGCATACTGTTGAGTTGGGCGAGGCGCCTCATAGGATGGCCTCGGTGTGTACTTGGGTGGCAGAGCAGTGTTAGGAACCCACACTCGGCGCTTGTTAGAGCCAGAGCCGGATGAGGAAGCAAAGTCTCGAGGATGCTTGTGTGTGGCCTCGAAGTCGGTCTGGCCCGTCTCAGCACTGATAGCCTTGTTTACCAGCTTCTGGAAGGAAGTGCACTCGTGCAGACGTAGATCTCGGCGGAGTTCAGGGCTGAGTCCCTTGCGGAACCTCGCCTGCTTCTTGGCATCGGTGGATACTTCCGCAGGTGCATAGCGTGCCAAGTTGCCAAACTCGCGACTATAGCTATCCACTGTTGACCGGCTCTGGGTGAAATTGTAGAATTCCTCCCGCTTGCGGTCCATGAGACCTTCCGGAATGTGATGTTCACGGAATGCCTCACTGAACTCAACCCAAGTAGTGATTTGGCCAGCAGGACGCATAACTTCAAAGTTCTCCCACCTAGCAGGTCCCTCAAGATGGTAGGCGGCGTAGGTAACCTTGTCAGCTTTGGCCACACGGGCAGAGTGTAGCTTGTGGGTGATACTACGTAGCCAATCATCCGCATCCAGAGGTTCAGTGGAGTGATGGAACTTCGGTGGGCACATCTTGATAAAGTCATTGATTGACACCACGTCATTCCTCTGGCGAAACCCAGTGTTCTGCTCTATGCGTTCCAGCAGACGGTTTGTCTCTCTCTTGTTTCGTTCTGCCTCGAGCATAACTTCCGCCAAGGAGGGTGGCTGGGGCAGATTCCCATCTCTAGCCCCACTAGCCTCACCCTGCTCCTGGGCAGCAGGAGTGTTGCGAGTGTTGACCATCCTAAGAAAACAAAACAACGGTTTAGACAAGGATGGCAAAAATTTGACATAGGAGTGCAGAATGTAATGGATGACACGGAATGCAGAGATCTTCATCCGTACGACATGGTAATATAGAAACTGCTATATATACACCAGTGGTCATACACACCATACATAGTTTAGTACAAGCCAAGGCTAAAGTACAACTGCGGTGAAAGATGATACATCCCATCAGAGGCATTCCAAGCTCCTATACATTATTTAACTACACCTCCGAAACTCAGTACACACTAAGTCATATTCCACGAGACGCGCAGGACTGTGGGAATACAACTACTACAATACTACTACTACCACGGTCTAGCTCAGACATTCCCGTAGTAATCTTCGTAGAGATTACCACCGTAGCCTGGAAGTGGAACAGACGGATCTTGAAACTCGCGAGCACTCGAAGGCTGTGGACCATAGGGACATGGATGTGGCCTCGGTCCCGATGCTGGTGGTAACCGACGCCCACGTGGAGGTGTAATACCCCCAACGTCACGCCAATCCATGCGATCAGGCAGACGAGTCCACACGGGGTACAAATCCCGCATGTCCAGATATCCGGCATACACAGCAGGTGCAAGCCGTGTCAAAGTAGTCCAGTGGGCGGCTCGAGTGTTATACAGCTCCATTCGGAGGGCACGGACCTCACGGTCCCTATCCTCCAACATCTGAAAAGTAGTCTGAAGCAGTGGATCTTCATGAGCAACATCAGTATACAGACCAGTGTAGTAGCCTTCCTCTCCGGGAAGTGAGGCTGGCATGTAACAGAACTCAGTGTTCAGCAACAGGGCATGCCTAGCCCGGAGAATGGTCATCATCGAGTAGGCGGCATCCTGCACTGCCATCTCGATGGTAACCCCGAGTCCATAAGACCAATGGATGGGGTCGTTAGCTCCAGGATATGAGGGGTATATCTGGACTGTGCAGAAATACTGACTCTGATTGAAATCCCGGTACTGTTCCTCCACGGTGTACTCAGGATACCAGCGATAACCGGTCTCAGTCAGCACACGGACTAGCATGGCCGTGTGACCGGGCACATTAATGCACCGAGTCAAACGAACCACTTGGTGAGGGGTGCGGCCAGACATCTGAAACACGAAGTAATGCAAAGGCATTAGTGTTTCTGGAAGAAATCGGGCAGCATAACAACTGTAAATGCTCAAACAAAGATTTGAGACATCATACAAATGATAGCATAACCACTCAACAGTTCCATATCAAGGTTCCGGTTCAAACAATCATCATACTAAAAGGATAGAAATTGAACTGAGGCTTGAAACCAACAATCCTAAGAGGCCTAGTCCTAAATCCCCGTAGAAAGAATAGACTGACTCAGATCAGAAGGGCATAAGGTAAAGGAGTAAAAAGAACCTTACGTTCCCTTCCACAATCAATTCCCCTACATATAACTAAGAATTTTTCTAGACTCAACATCGACCAGTTTGGCTTGAGAAACCTACAGGCAGTCCAGCTCTAATGCCAACGCTGTCAGGACCCCGATCCTAAGTCACACCGGTCTAGCTTGTAACACGTCCTATCACTTTGCGGCATCACGCACGGTATCCCCACGGGTACCACCTTACCTGGCACGGGACCGTTTGCGCATTTTGGCACACGTATATGACAGTGTCGCTAGCATCCATATGACAGAGAACCCGAGCCGACATGGCTAGTATAAACCAGAAGTGGCACTAAATTACAGAGACAGGCATCCATGACCCAGCAACGAACGTGTCGGTCATCAACGTATGAACCCAAGTCGTAGCAAGCTACATGGACTTAAAGGAACAACGCGTGACATTTCCCCTAAGGGACAGACACAGGAACGAAGAAGGACACATGCCGGCCAGCCTACGTGTTCCGAGCAGTAGCAAGCTACCAAGGCTCATTGGAAACACTAGGAGGCATTTCCCTGTAGGATAGGCTACCAAAGGAAAACAACTAGGTGTCGGATCCCACACATACCAAACATTTCAATCATACACACAATATGCTCAATATGTGCAAATACAACATTGCATCACAACAGAACTCTATGACTCAAAGTACTTTATTTAAGAGGCTCCAAGAGCCATACATAACATATCCATACAGGTAGGGGTCACATGACCCAACACTCAAGTCATACAGTCATACAAGCACAAGCGGAAGCTACATGTCTGAGTACAGACAACTTAGGAAAATAAAACATGCTTGGTGTAGCCTGACTATCTACAAGGCCCTCCACAAGCTCCAGATCTCCGTCTGGGTGCCAAGCTACTCGTCGACATCAACGTCTATGTACAACCCATCAGAAGGGGCAGGGTTCTCCGATGCAAAAATTATTAAGCAAACATGAGTACAAAGGTACTCAGCAAGTCTTACAACAGAACCTATCATACATGCAACATTATCAATGGGGATAGTGGAGTTCATAGCAGAAAGCCAGCTTTGACTCTTGGCTAACCTATACTACAACTCTCAACGGATTGCAAGATGTTACTACGAACATGAGTCTTCTACTCACCACAACAATACACTACCGAGGATCCTCTTCCGTCATCCTACGGAAGGGCCATCCACGGCACTCACACTTATCTTGAGGCTTTTAGTAGTATCCATCAACTTGTCTATGAACTGTAAGAGTAACCAAGTAGTCCGTACTGCGAACAACGGCTATTCGAATAGGTTGATAACCCTGCAGGGGTGTACTTCTTCACACACGCTCCCACCACTTATCGCCGTTTACTCGACATGTACTCGGCAACCTTCAAGCGGAAGCCCAGCGAGGGTGTCGGCCACGACCTGACTAACTACACAAGTCTCACGTCCAGGTTTATCGCCTATTTGGGTTCCATCCGTGGGGAGATCCGGCCGGGGTGTCGCTCACGGCCCCAAACGATGTGTACAGGGTTCCCGAGTCACCAAACGGGCAACCGGTACACCGTGCCACGTACCTGTCGCATCACAACCCACCCCGAGGGTCAGCGTTGTGCACGACCTCCAGTAAACTATGAACACCAGAAACTAGTTGCAACTCCTGTACAGAGATCGAGGGTAATTAATAAGCCGAGAGGGTCAATTAAGGATCCCAATGTGTGGTAGTAGCTGAAACTTGAACCACACATACAGATCTCGGGTCCTATGGACGATTCCAATGAAACAACCCACCATGTACTCCTACATGGCCTTTCATCGATACCTTTACCAAGCATATTCCACACTTCCTTCTCTTTATCGGTATGATCATTTCACTCTGATCCATCCCCAGATGAACCAGACCTGACACAACTCTAAGCATAGCAGGCAACACAAACAAATAGCATGGTGGATCACACATCACATGGCTCAATCAACTCCTACACATGCTAGTGGGTTTCAACTATTTACTGTGGCAATGACAGGTCATGCAAGGGAATAGGGTTCAACTACCGCAGCAAGTAGCAGTTCACACGCTGTTGCCTTAATGCAGTAAAAGAGAGCAGGTGCGAGAAGATGGGTTTGTATCGGAATGATCAATGATTGATTGCCTGACAGAGTGGTTGTCGGGTACTACTCTTCAGCTGGATACGCAGAAGTATCCTCGGGAGCAGGACCTAACACGGAGAATACCGGCGATACAATCAATAGACAAACAAATGCAACAATATGATGCATGCTCATGACATGGCAAGATGCATGTGTTTTGGCTAATGCAACTATAACCAGAAGGGTTTGAGCCTATTTGAATCAAAGATTCAAATTGGAATTCAAACTATTATTTAGTTAAGTGCATTATCATGTTTTAATGTATACAGCAAGTTTAAATTGCTCAAACATGCATGAAAATAGTGCTATTGGAAAGATTGGATTTTTCTGATCATTTTTCATATATAAATTATTTCCATCTGAGCTACGGTTGATTTTATATGATTTTTAGAAGTTTTGGGTATTTTATGAAATTCATAAATCATTTAAGATTTAATTTAAATTCCAGAAACTCTTTACTGCATCAGCATGACCTCATGCAGACGTCAGCAGGTCAACAGGAGCTGGTCCAGGTCAAACATGACATGTGGGCCCGGCATGTCAGTGTCATAGCTAATTAGCAAAGTTAATTAGTGTTAAGCTAGGAACTAATTAGCTGTCAGTGGGGTCTGGGCCCACAGGTCAGTGACTAACCTAACTAACTAATTTAATTAACATTTACTTAATTAAACTAGCTAATTAGGGGAGGGGTGGCCCACACGTCAGTGACCCAGGGGTGGTCAACCCCCCGGTCAAACGAGTCAAACTCGCCCGCGAAGTGACGCCGGCGAGGCCAAACGCGGCGGCGAGCTTCGGAAATCGCCTACAGGGCACGGTTCGAGCTGCGGTTGGGCGCGTTGAAGTGCCCTCGTCGATGCGCGTCGAATGGTGGTGGCCGCCGGACCTGTGGTGGCCGGAGGCGACGGCTACGAGCTCGGCAGCGGCGGCCGGCGTTCGGGCCTGTGTGGAAACGCGGTTGCGGTGGCCTAGGCGATGCGTGCGTGGCACCTAAACCATCTACGTGCTGCGGCGAGCAAAATGGACGTGCGTCCGAGACCAAATGGTCACCGGAGCATCGCCGGCAGCAAGCACGGCGGCGGCGGGTTTCGGTGATCAGCGGAGCAGCTGCTACGCGGCGCAAACGAAGCGGAGGAGGGAGGGATTCGGTGTAGGGGCTCACAGCGGTGCTAGCGAGCTCGAAGGAGAGGTCGGGGACGCTCTGCAGCTCCTTAATCGACGGCGAGGAGCTCCAGCGATCCGAGGAGGGGGACGGCGGCGTGAAGGCGATGCAGGGCTTCCGGCGATCCGTGGCTCAGCGAGGAGGAAGAGGACGTCGCGGCGATCCTCCTGGACACACTCAAGGGACGAGGGGGAGGCTCAAGGTGCGGCAACGACGAGCGGCGGCGACGGGCGGCCTCGGTGGTGAGAGTGAGAGGGCCAGGAGAAAGAGATGAGGACGAGGGGGAGTGAGAGAGGGGTCGGGGCAGCTACGCGGCGACGCATGGAGGTGTCTTGGCCGTCGGGGACGCAGGCAGGCAGGCTGGAGGTGGCCGGGTGCGTGCCGGCGCGCGGTGGCCACGCGCGCTGCCTATTGGCGCGAGGTGGAAGGCGACCGGAGCGGCGCTGGGTGGGCTGGGCCGGCCTGCAACAGTGCTGGGCTCAAGGTAAGTTCTCTCTCTCTTTCTTATTTCCTATTTCTTTTCTGTTTCATTTCTTTTGCAATTTTGTTTAATTAATAAAAATGCCAGAACATTTTTATAACTCATAAAACTAGTCATGCCCACTTTATATAATATGAACAGTATGGAACATTATAGTTTATGATCATTTGAGCATTTAAAATATTTTATAGCATTTAAATGCCCAAATACAAATACCATATGATTTAATCCAAAGACCTTAGAGGTCCTAGAAAATTGTGCACCATTTTTGACAAAGGTTTAAGACCAAGGCAGAAATGATGAACATTTTTGAAGGGCATTTTGGGTACATTGGAAAAGATTTTATCAAACCCTAGTTGTTAGTAGAGGGGTGCTGGGGTTTCTGTCATTCCCATTTCAAGTTTCTTTGATAAGTAAACATGATGCACACTCTAGCTAGTCCTAATGCAAGTGCTAACTAGGGATGTGACCGTTTTCTATTATTTCTGCAGGTTTGTGGCTTTTCTAAAAATGCTTAGGCACTTACAAAAATCACCAAACTTCTCATGCCCGCTGTTTAGCATATAACCAACATGGAACATTTCAGTTTAGGATTATTTGGACATTTAGAATAATTAGTAGCATTTAAATGCCCAAATGCAAATACTTTAAGATTTAATTCAAAAATCCAGAATGGTCCTATAAATATGTGCAACATTTTTGGCAGAGGTTTTTAATCAATCCAAAAATGATGAACTTTTCCAAAGGGCATTTTGGGTTCATTGCAAAAGATTTTAAATTTGACCCTAGTTGAATTCATTTGGTGCTAGGGTTTGAACATCCCCATTTCCAGTTTCTGAGAAAATTTAAACATGATGCAACAGGCAAGTGCTAGCCTAGTGCAAGGTGAATCTAGGGATGTGACATGAGAAGTGCGTCTCCGGCGTCCCGTCCGGCAAGCTTCTTGGGTTCTTTGTGTCATAGCGTGGGATATGGGCCAATCTAGACAAGATCAAGGCTATAGAACAGATTGAAGCACCCAAACGGTTCAAGGATGTGCGTCAGCTTGTTGGCTGCGTTGCCGCCATGAGCAGATTCATTTCCAAGTCTGCCGAGCGCGCCCTTCCCTTTTTCAAGGTTTTGAAAAAGGCGGGCCCAATGGAGTGGACGCCAAAAGCCGAAGCAGCATTGCAAGATTTGAAGAGGTATCTTTCCTCCACGCCAGTACTACTTACGCCTAGGCCACAAGAACCGGTGCTGCTATACCTGGCGGCAACGAACCAGGTGGTCAGCGCCGCACTAGTGGCACAGAGAGAAATTGATGACGAGGTAATAGCAGGGACAGAGCCTGATGCCGTTGGTGCAGAGACGACACGGACGGTTGGAGTGCCGCCGAGGAAGAAAATGATGCAGCATCCGGTCTACTTTGTTAGCTCCCTCTTGCAGGGGGCTAGATCAAGGTACTCTGGTGTGCAGAAATTGCTCTTCGGCCTTCTTATGGCCTCAAGGAAGCTGTGTCACTACTTCCAGGCACACGAGATCACTGTCGTCACTCGCCTCCCTCTGCAACGGATATTGCACAATCCAGATGCAACGGGAAGAATTGTAGAGTGGGCACTGGAGCTGTCCAGCTTTGGCCTCAAGTTTGAAAGTACCTCAACAATTCAAAGCCGAGTCCTGGCGGAGTTCGTTGCAGAATGGACCGCGACGCCTGATGAAGAAGCCCAGGAAACTGCTCTCCCCGGCAAAGAGGCGAGTTGCGACTAGATCATGTACTTTGATGGAGCTTTCTCTTTATAGGGCATCGGGGCTGGCGTACTGCTTGTCGCGCCCATCGGAGAGCACCTCAAGTACGTGGTCCAGATGCACTTCCCCAGGGAGGTATCAATGAACAATACTGCCGAATATGAGGGGCTGCTTGCTCGTCTTAGGATCGCGGCAGACCTCGGAATCAAGAAACTAATTGTCAGGGGTGATTCGCAGCTTGTCGTCAAACAAGTCAACAAAGATTACCAGAGCCCGTTGATGAAGGCCTACGTCTATGAAGTGAGAAAGCTGGAAGAGCGTTTTGATGGTATACAGGCGTAGCACGTTCCCCGAGCAGAGAACGACATCGCTGATTACCTATCAAAGCACGCTGCCCTCAAGTTACTTGTGGAACAAGGTACCTTTGTGCTTCAGCTTTCTCAGCCATCCGTTGATCCATCAACAGAGCAAAACAAGAGGAGGAAATCAGGGCCCGGCAAGTACTTTCCCGCCGAGCTCCCCGGAGCCGCCGGCAAGGATGTTGCCGGGGACACTGAGCCCGTCACGGGACGGCTAGCTCCGGCGGAGCGTCAAGCTCTTGCCGTCGAGACCGTCGTTCCTATAGCGGAGAAAAATGCCTTTTGTCCTCGCCGTCGAGCCCCAAGCTCCAGTGTGGGCACAACATACCGTCTGATTCCTCCAAACTGGGGAACTTCCTGAGGAGCAGGAAGAAGCGGAAAAAGTAGCCTGTCGATCTGCTATGTACCAGTTCCTCGATGATGTCCTGTACAGAAAGAGACCGAACGGTGTGAAATTGAAGTGTATCCCTTGAGAGGAAGGACTGGGGCTGTTGGCAGAGATACATGGAGGCATATGTGGATCCCACATAGGGTCAAGAGCCCTTGCCGGCAAGGCATTTCGGCAAGGCTTCTTCTGGCCCACTGCCCTCCAGGATGCGACGACACTGGTCACCAGGTGTGAAGCGTGTCAGTTCCATTCAAAGAAACTTCATCAACCAGCTCAAGCCCTTCAAACCATTCCTCTCTCCTGGCCCTTCTCGGTCTGGGGGCTCGACATACTGGGCCCTTTCCCCCGCGCTGTCGGGGGCTTTGAGTACTTGTACGTCGCAATCGACAAGTTCACAAAGTGGCTAGAGGTGGAGGCAGTGAGGAAGGTCACAACCCAGTCAGCCGTCAAATTCTTCAAGGGACTAGTGTGCCGTTTTGGTGTACCCAACAGGGTCATCACCGACAATGGCACACAGTTCACAAGCCGCACCTTCATGCAATATACCCAAGACCTCGGCAGCAAAGCCAGTTTCGCTTTCGTTGCTCACCCACGAAGCAATGGTCAAGCTGAGAGGGCAAACGCTGAAGTAATGCGAGGCTTAAGGACAAATACCTTTGATAGGCTGAACAAGAGTGGAAGGCGCTGGATTGATGAGTTGCCGACAGTTCTTTGGTCGACCGGAACGACGCCAAATCGAGCCACCGGCCAGACACCCTTTGCCCTAGTATACGGGGCAGAAGCAGTTCTCCCCACTGAACTCATATACGGGTCACCTCGAGTGCTCGCTTATGATGAGATTGAGCAAGAGCAACTGCTGCAAGATGACGCAATGCTCCTTGAGGAAGATCGTCTTCGGGCGGCTGCGAGAGCAGCATGCTACCAGGAAGCCTTGCGCCGCTACCATAGCCGCAAGGTCCGTGCCCGAAGCCTTGAGGAAAGCAACCTTGTTCTTCGGCGCGTTCAATCGGCCAAGAATACCAACAAGTTGATGCCGAAGTGGGAAGGCCCTTATCGGGTAATACGAGTCACCAGGCCTGGCGCAGTCCGCCTGGAGACCGAAAAGGCCATTCCGGTGAGCAATTCCTGTAACATTGAGCATCTCTGCAAGTTTTACCCATAAGGCGCGGCTTGCCGGGCCCCCCGGCAAGCCACCTTTTGTACAAGCCTTGCCGGCAAGGCATGTAACCCTTTGTACAAAGCCAGGCGCAGACCCTGAGCATAAATAAATGCAGCACTGGCGCCCTAAGTTATAGCATGCATGCTAGGTCGAGTCTCGTCCTTGGTTAGGGTTGATAGTGCTTAGCGGCGGCTTACCCCTAGCTTAGAGGTTGAGTTTGCATCTCTTTGTCTTTCTTTTATCTCCTTTGGTTCACAGGACGCACAGATATCCTTGCCGAAACCACTTGGGGAGAAAAAAAGGAACAGACCAGCATCAAGGCCCCGGCAAGCCAGTGTTCCCGGGGGATGCAAGAGCAAAGATTCACCCTTGGCAAACCAGGGTTGCCGGGGGCTGCAGCTTCAGATAAGTTCTCCATCCCTTATCATGCATTCCATTATGGACTGAGGTATGTGAAAGCTCGTTTTTTTCCTCAAACTACCGTTCTCCCATAACTCTAGGCCCTAGGGCTCGTTCCTGGGACCAAGTTTGGTCGTAATCGTGGCAGCGAAAGGATGAAACAAGGAGCCTGAACCCGCCTCATCCCGGCCTCCGCCAAAGGTGTGAGAAAGGTAGGCAAAGTGGGGAGACGGCAAGGCCTGTTGCCGGGCGAGAAAATGTTTATCTTAGAGATATCAAGGATTTATTCCTTGTTGTGGGTTTCACCCACAAACAAATGACCCGGCAAACATCCCCTTTTCATTAAAAACATTCCACTCAGGTACAATCCATAGGGAATGAAAAACCTGAACAAGGGGATTACAAGTTTTAAATTTAACAGATGCCCGAAGGCTTACAAACTAAAAAGAGATAAGATGCACGTAATCCCTTTCTTGTCCCTCTCCTCAGGAGGCAGGTCAAGGAGGCGAGAAGGGCAAAACGAGCGTCTAGGCGAGCTACGGGTGGCAGAAGACAGCAAGAGGACATCTTGGTGGCCGCCCAAAGGCTGGATGGTGATGGCGGCGCCGGAAGCAGAGCTCGAAGACGAGGCGGTAGGACGTCAGTACGCGTCGAAGGCGTCGGTGCCCGCGTACTCCGACATGACAGCCTTGCCGACCGCCCTCTTCCTCTTCCGCAGCCCCCCCAACGCCAGCCGCCCAAGGGGACGGCCCCGAGAAGTTCAAGGAGCAGGTGACACGGATGATGGGGTCGCCGGTGCCACCAGGAGAGGCGCCCGACACCTAGTCGGACCCGTCATCTTGCCGCCTACCGCCCTCGTCGTCGCTGCCGCTGTCCTCTTCGTCACTCTTGCTCGAGGAGGAATCTTCTTCATCAGAAGAGCTCTCCACGCAGCACCTTGCACGAGTCCCGAAGTGCCCAAAGACCTTGATGGAAAGAAGGCCACCCTCCATCAACTTAAAATGAAGAGTGAGCCCATCTGTCAAGCTGTGGATACGAGCAAACGTATTCCATCCTTGACGAAGATACATCACATGAGGAGCAGGGAAGTCGACATGGACCCGCGTGCCACTGATCCCGCAGCCCCTCATGTGCAGCCGCAATGACTCCGGCGGATCCAGCTCCATCTCCCGCGCAAATGGAGTCGGGAGACGAAGGCGACGGCGCGGCGGCCGCTGCAACCTGACGAAGAACTCGCAAGGGTCATCCCCAACATGGCCCTCCATTGGAGGAGGAGCTGCGGGCGGGGGCGAGGCCGGCGGGCCACCCTGTCCTCCTCTTCCCCCAGCGCCCCGGCCTCGCCCACGGCCTCATCCCCTCCCCCTTCCCCTCGCGGCCGGCTTTGCCACCGCAGGCGCAGAAGAAGGAGGGACGCGTTGTCGAGCGGCGACCCTCGCCGCCACCGTTGAAGGGCTGGGATTTCCTCTCTCCATGACGAATGGAAGAGAAGAGCAGAAGCTGAAGGAGGAAGAAGATGGAAGAATGTGGGGCACCGTCCCTCCCCTCCCGCTCTTTATAAAAGAATGGGGTTGGGGCTCGACCGCCCCGCTCGGCCAACCAAGACACGGAAGGCGCAGGGATCCAGGACCGACCCGCGGCCCCAACCAGCGACGGCCCAGTTTCCCGCCTCCACCATTTGCCACCCCAAGTGCATGGGAGACACGTAGCAGACGTGCAGAACCGAGGGGACGGGTGAGGCGACCTCTCCTCCACCCCGTGATCGTGGGGAGTGGACGCCTTGAGGACCGCGCCTCGGCCCCATTCAGTAAATGTGCCGCGCCTCCACGCCTCCCTCCATTTATGGGGAAGGCGCGAACCGACCCTTTACTTTGATGTGACGCATGCCTACGGGAACCAACCCCACGCATGCCGCCCACGTCACGCACACCCGTCCACATCGCGCCACGCGCGCGGATCGTGGGAGGCGCAGCGCGTAGAAAATCTTACCGCGGAAAAAACCGTCCCGCCTGCCCGCGCACCGTTCTGGGCCTAGCCCAACAACGCATCGCGCTTATGTGTGGCCCAGGCCCGGGGGCTCCTGTCGGTGTACAAAAAGGGGGTACACTTTTTGTACCCCTATGACTGTACACGGGCAGTCTGAGCCACGGGCACCGCCACACCAAGCAAGGCCAGGGAGGTAAGCCAGGGTAAGACTGAAGCCCAAAGCCAAGACCACAAAGAGCAAAGGGACGAAGCGGGTTCCCCCGGCAAGATCCTTGCCGGGAGCCAGTTTTAGCAGCCCCGGCAAGATCCTTGCCGGGGCCGGCTTTAGCAGCCCCGGCAAGACCCTTGCCGCGGCAACTCGCCCCTCGCCTACGGAGCAAATCACCCTTGAGTCCACTGCCTCCATGGGGCAAGGATTTGGGAGATATCCCCGTAGTGGCATGCAGATCTTTGTGAAGACATTCAAGACCAGATACACACTAAGAAGACAACGACCCTTGGCGGGATCCCGGCCAAGGAAGACCACAAGACCTCCGGTAAGCACCTTGCCGGGGATGGCAGCAGGTGCCGCGGAAAGACCCTTGCCGGGGCCCCGGCAAGGCCCTTGCCAAAGACATCCGCAGGGCCACCGTCAGGCCCATGCCGACTAAACTACCACCACCTTATGCAGCTGCCAACCCAACCAGCTGGGCAGGCACCTGCGTGGCGGCATAAAGATCTTCATGAAGACCCACCATTGCGCCACCTCATCTGCCTGCCTGCCTACATGGCATCTCAGGCATCGCTGGCCAGGGCACGTGTCGACACAAGAAGGATTGGCGGCGAACAAGACAGATCTCTTCTCCGTCCCCGATAAAGCAAGGACACCTAAGCAAGACGCATTAAATGCGCCTTGTCATGTAATGCGAGGGATAAACTCACATCACTGTACCCTTTCCACATCTCATGTGCCACTGTGGCAACCTCTTTTTCTATTAAAGGAGGCCCGAGGCGACCAGGAGGAGGATTCGGCTTTTTGGAGCTCCTCACGCCCCATAGCTAGCTGAAGAACACAGATATACAATCCACCAAAGCAGGAGTAGGGTTTTACGCATCCTCGCGGCCCGAACCTGGATAAACGAACCGTGTGCTATCTGTTCGATCCGCTCTTCTCTCAACCCCATGCCCCGCTAACCGTAGTAGGGATTCTTGTGATCCCATAGGTGCCGTTCCCATACACCGACACACCGGCCTTGCAACGGTCGATCACAGAAGCTTGACTGGTAGTTGATCGGTAGTTGGCCGGTAGTACCGGTCGACCGGTAGTTGGGCAGTAGTAGACTGGTAGTACCGCTATCTCTGCGCTTGGAAAATCCTTGTCCATGTGTTTGGTGTCCATCTTGCGCCCTTCCTTCTCCTTGCTGGTTCCTTGGTACCTAGGCACACAAAGTGTCTTTGTTTGAGGTAGTAGCCATGTCTCATGTGGGTGCAAAGGGAAGTTCAACAAGGAGAGAGTTCACCTTATGTCCAATGGCACATGTTTGTCACACCCTGCATTTTGTAACATGTTATTTGCATCAATGAAGCATGAAAATTTGGACCAGCAATTTTTTTTGGCATCATTTGGCTTTTATTTGGAATTGAGTATTTCTTCCTATGTTTTTCATGTGCTCATTAAAGTCAACTATTACCTCTTGTAGAATTCATCTCCATACCCAAAACTTCTGCCCAATGATCATACCAAGTGTTTATAGCAGTATAGTATTTTCTCATATAATTAATTTGGCCAAATTGTATTTTCAAAATTTAGTATTCCAAAAACCCCTGAATCGAGGTTTGCACTGCAAGTGCTTGATTTAGGGTGAGGAAATTATTTCAAAAAGTATATTTGAGACATAGTAGTCATAGGACTCCCAGAAACCACAAAATTAAAATTTTAAAAGTTATTTTCCTATTTTATTTAAAAGCTTTTTCTTAAGGCCAGAGATGGTCTTTAATAGGGAAAATTTATTTAATTATTTCAGAAATATTTGCCAAAATTCAGGGAGACTCATAGGACATATATTGTCCATATATAAGAGTTTCAACACTTGGTCATGTTCAAAATAATGGGCTAATCCCTCAGAAACCCTTTCTGGATATTTCAAGCTTTTGAAATATTTACAAAGGAAATATTCTCTAAAAATTCCAGGGAAATTCTATCATGTCATATATGACATATTTGATGATCTTGCCAAGCCCCATGCCTTGGGAAGCAAAAAAACATCATCAAAACCCTCTAAAACCATTTTGTCCATATCTGAAGTTTGAGCAACTTTACATTGCCAAACTTATCCAAATACTCTCAAACTTGGTGCACATGCTAGAAAGGCCTAATAAGGCATCTAGACCAAATGTCACAAGCTTTGGAGTAGGGTAACTTGATCTGAATACCCCAAAACCATTTCTGTTCAAATTCAAATTTGAACAACTTTACATTACCAACTTTTTACCTGGAGCTTCAAACTTTGTGGGCATGATCAATACCCGAAATGATGAAACTACACCAAGTGGTGCATCAAACGGACATGATTAGCTTGACTTAAACATGATGAAGCCATTTCTGTTGATTTCTAGGTTGCACCAAAGTTACATTGGCTAGTTTCTTCAAAATAAGCCCCAATTTGGTGAAACACCCTATTTCCATATGACATTTAATCCTGTTAAGTGTCATAGCCAGTGGAGATCATTTGCTTGTCTAAAACATGATCAAACACCTTCTGCCATTTTACCAAAACCATCATCATGACCTCTTTTACTATTTACTTTTGCTTCAACTTTCTACCACAGCTTCACCTAGTTACATTCTACCCCCAGTAACTTCCCCATGTCCACAACTCCACGATTGAGGGTTGAAAACCCTAAGTTACCTTGCTGGACAGCCAAATTCTACCCATTTACCAGCTTCACTCCTCCCTCACTGAGCATCTAGAGCATCCAAGGCCACAGCTGGTTTATTTACTTCGTGCTGGACCCCCCAGACACGGCGGACATGCCCAGTGAGCCAACGGCATGCCGTGGCATGCAGAAGTCGCGCTCCAGAGCGCGCTATAGTGCGCACCCGCACTGTAGCCTCGCCCAATCCCTCGCCTCTGACCACCTCGTGCTCCCCCCTCGCGCCAACCGATGCGCCTCGGCGTCCGCGACCTCCCCCGGCGCTGTCCCCCTCCTCCTTCTCCCTCCAGTGGCCGCCCTCGCACGCGTGCTGGCCGCCCGCAAGCTCCAACCTCTGGCCTCACACGCGCGGGCTCTCTGGAGCATTCCCCGCTCCTCCTCTTCCCACTCCTAGGCGTAGACCTCATCCACGAACGTCCCCGACTCAAACACAAGTGCCTGCACGGCCTCTGGCCTCGCCCGTAACCTCTCCGGCGCACGAGTCCCGGTGGACCGGGGCCCGGCTATATAAGCATGCCCCGGGCCTCTCCAGCAGCACCCATCACCTCCCCACACCCCCAGAAGCTCACCAGCACCATCCACTCGCCCTCAGAGAGCCTCTGTGCTCGGGATCGACCGGAGCTCCGCCGCCTCGGGCGACCGGAGATCTCGCGGTACAGCCTCCCTCCGCCCCAACTCTTGCTCGATCTGGAGCCACCAGACCTCACTTACTCGTTCCCCTCCTTCTCCCACTCCTATTGCAGCCCGGAGCGAGCCAGCCAGGACCCTCCCGACGCTCCTCCGCCGCGAGTCCTTGGAGCCAGCAAACCAGGCCTCTCCGGCAAGCAGCAGCACCACCACCAGAACCGCGACTCTCCGCTGGGTCCATTCCTGCCCATAGCTTGCCTCGCCGTGCCCGGAATCGCCGCCGGTGAGCTCGCCGTCTCTCTGGCCGCAAGGTTGAAGATGACAGGCGGGCCCAGCCTGTCATCCTCACCTCCCTCTCGCTCCCCTCTCTGTCACTGACCGCCGGGCCCAGCCCGTCATGTTTAAAAACCTGGCGCGCGCGCGCTGGAGCCCGTGCGGTGGGCTATTCGCCCTGGGCCGTGCATTGTGGCCATTCTGGCCCAGTGGCACAGGGCCTTTTTCTCTTTTTCTTTTCTGTGATTATTTCAAATAATTTCATAGGAATAAATATTTGTCCAAATGAATTAATTCCAACTCCTAAAAACTTGTAAAAATCCAACCTATTTAATGGTGTCACTTTCACACATATCCATGAACCTTTTCTGTTCTGTTCAAATTTAAATTTATATTTGAACAATAAAACTTATGTTCAAATATTCTTAGACTCCATTCTGCCACTCCAAAACTCAAACTAAGAATTTTTGCCATCTTAGTTTTCCCTCTAGCATTTAACAAAAATAAGTTGACATTGTTCTGAGCACTTTGATTTTTCTGTTTTTATTGTGATCTTATTTTCCCATTGTTATTTTGCAACGATTAGATACCGTATTTGACGAGTTTGCTGAAGAAGAAGGTGGGGAAGGATTTGAAGACTTTGAAGACCAAGCCAATCCAGGCAAGCAGCCCTTTGACCATGATACACTTGTGTTCTTCGGAACCCGTTTGTTTCTGAATGCATGATGATAAGAATTATGGTGGTAACCTAGTTTTAAACCACCACATGAAGCATGATTTACACTTGATCTTGCTATGTGCTAGATGCAATGCAAATGGTTAGTAGTGATGTTTAGTGATGCATGTATGCCATGGAACCTTCATTTTTGCGTTCTTTCCAAAGAAAACCCCATCGGGTGCCCCTAATGCCCGAGGGTGATATTGAGTTAGGTCATCACTTGAGGAAGAAGTGATGTGCCGGTAAAGATCTTGTGAATGGGTGAAATGATGGATTAGATTTATGTGTGACTACCGTCCCAACCAAACATGTGCAACCACTCTACCCCTTATGGGACGGGGCTTTATTGATTACTTAGGCTGATACTAGCATGGTGCCCGCATTACTAGTGACGAGAAGACTTGAGGTCTTTCCCGGGACGGGGTCGTGCTTGGATAGACGACCATGACTGTTTTTACAGGGCACCGGACACACCATTGGTCCCTTCGGGTATGCGTGAAATTGAAATTAGGGCAAGTCCCATGTTCTATTGTTTGTACTCTAGGTCCGTGTACCAACGAGTGGACCCTATGTTAGTGTCGTCTAAGGAAAGATAATGACCGGGTGCTTCCCCCGAGTACTTGAGGTACTGCGGGATCGTGGGTGACACGAAAGCTTCCCGGATCTTGTGGGTAAAGTGCGCAACCTCTGCAGAGTGTAAAACTATTCGAATAGCCATGTCCACGGTCATGGACAGTTGGGTGGTGCTACTTAAACTATGTCCAGAATTTTACTACATCGGTGAAAGTATGTGTGTGTGATGAGTCAAGGTGGTGACTTGAGTCGATGAGTTGAATCCTATTCATGTTGATATCGGTAACCTGTTCTCGAGGTTACATAAAGTCATTGATGCATATGCTTGATGGTAGAATATTTATTCTAGCTTGTTGCTAGATTGCTCATTGTTGTTCAATTGCATTGTTACTTGAACCAAATCATGGGTTGCTTGCGAGTACATTCAAAGTACTCATTGGCTTGCCATTGGTTATTTAATTGGCTAGGCATGGAGGAACAGCAATATGAAGAAGAGTTCTATGGAGACGAACATGCGAACTAGGACGCTATCCCAGTCTGAATGCCTGTAGGGTTAAGGCAGATGGCATGGGTTCTACTTATCATCAAAGACTTCCGCTATTTGAGTTATTTGCTATTCAGCCCTTGAGGCTTTATCTATGTAAGACTTGGCCATAATGGCCATAATTTGTGTAAGCCGGTATGTATGGATGTAAGACTCTTGTTATTCAGCTTATGTGTGTTCAGTGAGCATTGATCTTTGGGATCACTGTACACGTGCATTCGGTGATCTCGACTCTTAAGTCGGGGTCCCCACAGAGCTGGTATCAGAGCCATCCTGACTGTAGGAAGCCTTAGTTAGCATGGGCGTTAGTTAGATGAGACCCCTCTTCAAAAATCTTCTGAACCTCTCTTCTTTTCAAAACCTTACCAACCTGAGATATTATCAGCTTATTAACCTCTCCTATTCCACCTTTGTAGATGGCCGCTGTACCCGAAGAGCACCTGACCACTGGGTTTCCCTTGCTTCTCGAGGATAGCCTCCGGGAGTGCCAGTTCCACCGAGCACCCATCCTCACCTTCCTTGAGCATTGGGTTAGCGACACTGAGGTGGAGTACCATGTGGAAGTGATCGTGAAGGCAAACGATCCTCCCACAAGTTGGTTCTTTGAGGGACCCCAGATGGCAACACTACCTCTCGCTGTCGAGGCGGCTGCACTCAAGGCACTAACCCGTCTCCGCGAGCTTCTCCCGGAGATGGCAGCCAAGATGACAACCCGCTTCTTGCCTTACCGGAAGGAAGGTGAAGATGAAAGCAACGCACTAGCCCCTCCATTGAAGGAAGGACTTCCACTTCGATTCCGGACCTACTTCAGTCTATGTGCCGACAGCTTGGCACAAGATTTGGCCTCGGAATCAGTGAAGCTCCGAGAAGAACTTTACAAGACCAAGGCACTTCTTCGTCGAGCACAAGAGAAGACAGATAGGATCAAGAAGGAAGGTGCACCTCCAGGACAGTCCGCTATCGCGTACCGAGGCGGAAGGCCCTCCAGAGATGTATCTTCCAAGGATGAAGAACCACCTCGGCGACTCCGTATGACGACAAGGGAATATCGCAAGCTTTTCTCGGCACCACCGACGAAGCACCGTCGTATCCAACTCCTCCACTCCCCCACACCCTCAAGTGACAAGGGGGCCCAGACAGATGAAAACAAGGAGGAAGACCCAGAAGAGCCAGAATACACGACCGAGCATTCCACCGCTTAGGCAATATTCGCTACACGGATATGCCAGTTCGTGACCTCTACGGTAGGATAGGTCATGTAACCCCCATGCGCAGTCAATTCCTTGTATGGTTCATATGAAACCGTCTAGTGTTTGCTTTTGTTGTGTTTGGATGTATGTCGTATTCTTCCTTCGGGAATATGTAAACGACTGCATCAACCATTTGAATTTTAATGAAAGTGTTTGGCCCTTTCGGCCCTTGCATGATTTGATTAGTGTCACACCCACCCCCTTACTAGGCACCCATCTATATTGCTTTCCCTCTTCCAATTCATGAGACCTTTTTATCGCTCCAACAGGATGCCTGTTGTAACTCGTACTAGTACCTCTACCCAGCAGCCTGAAGACGGAGCATCCGCTCAGTCAGAGGCCGGCCACGACCAAACCAACGACCAAGCTCCACCACCACCACCTCCTCCGAACATGGACATGGCTCAGCTTCTCCAAGCTTTCCGAGAGGAATGCCAAGACAACACCGCAATCCTTCAGTTGATTGCTCAAGCTGTCACCAACAACCGCCAGCCGGCGGGGAATGGCAATGGACGTTCCACGTTGGCAGGGTTCAAGAAGCATGCACCGCCAACTTTCATCGAGACTGCTGAACCCCGGGATGCAGACGACTGGGTCCGCACCATTGAGGACTTGCTGGAACTAGTCGGATGCACCGAAGACCGCGAGAAGGTGGCTTATGTAGCCCACTGCCTCGGGGGGACTGCTAGAGCTTGGTGGGATGGATTCAAGGTCATGCATGCTGGACAAGACATCACTTGGGACAACTTCAAGGCAGAATTCCGCAAAGCCCACATTCCTTCCGGAATCATGGCTATCAAAAAGCATGAGTTCCGAGCCCTGAAGCAAGGAAGTGGCACTATCAAGGAGTACATGCAAAATTTCAGTGTTCTGTCAAGGTATGCCCCTGAAGATGTCAGCACTAATGCTGCAAAAAGGGAGCGCTTCATGGAAGGCCTCAATCAGACTCTGCAGTACTCGCTTGTCATGTGCGACTGCCCAACCTTCCCTGACCTGGTGAACAAAGCACTCATGCTTGAAGACAAGCGGCGTGCTCTGGAAGACACTCGCAAGCGCAAGATGGTCAGCAAGGGAAGTTCCAGCAACCAGAAGCCTCGCCCGTGGCAGTCAGCCCCGGCCAAGCCAACCTATCAGCAACCAAGAGCTCCTGCACCTCGCACCAACTATCAGCCTCAGTAGTATGCCAACCCAAGGCCAGCCTTCAACCCCAATAACAGTGGTGGCAACAAGATCAATAATCCAAACCAAGTCACTTGCTTTGGATGTGGTCAGTCAGGACACATCTCAAGGGTGTGCCCCAACAAGAAGCCTGATGCCCCGCGCCCCAATTCGCAGAACCCAGGACAAGGCCGCGGGATGCCACCAAGGAACCCAGCTCCTCGCAACCTGCCTAACCATGGGAAGGGGCGTGTGAATCACGTCGCTGCTGAAGAAGCCCAGGAAGACCCGGATGTCGTGCTGGGTACGTTCCTTGTCAACTCAGCACGTGCAACTGTCTTGTTTGATTCTGGTGCCACGCATTCATTTTTCACTCACAGATTTGCATTAAAAAGTGGCATGACCCCTACACCCCTGAGTAACCCCATGGTGGTACAAACCCCCGGAGCAGAGATGAGAGCCAAGATAGGCTGTAAAGGAGTCAGTATTACCATTAACGGTGTAGATTTCCTAGCAGACCTCATCGTCCTGAGATCACAAGGCTTGGATGTGATCCTAGGCATGAATTGGCTCAACAAGCACCAAGGCTTGTTAGACTGTGCCAATCGGACTGTCACTGTGACCAATGACCAAGGAGTCGAAGTTAAGTTTGCTTCCAACTCCTCTTCCGCTCAGGCCGCTCAAGTCAACTATCTATCTGAAGTTGGGCTAGAGCAAGTACCGGTGGTATGCGAGTATCCTGATGTCTTTCCGTACGAACTATCGGGAATGCCTCCTGACCGTGACATTGAGTTCATCATCGAGCTCGTGCCCGGAGCAGGACCCATCTATAAGAAGCCTTATAGAATGGGGACGGAAGAATTAGCCAAGTTGAAGAAGCAACTGGAAGAGCAGCTAAGGAAGGGATTTATCGGGCCATGTGCCTCCCCTTGGGGATCACCTGTTCTGTTTGTGGCAAAGAGGGATGGTACCATCCGCTTATGCATTGACTATCGCTCCCTCAATGAAGTTACAATCAAGAACAAGTATCCACTTCCCAAGATTGAAGATCTGTTTGATCAGCTCAGCGGAGCCAAGGTGTTCTCCAAGATCGACCTCAGATCTGGGTACTACCAGCTAAAGATCAGACACCAAGATATTCCGAAGACGGCATTCGTGACCAAATATGGCCTGTATGAGTGCACGGTCATGTCCTTTGGGTTAACCAATGCCCTAGCTTATTTCATGTATCTCATGAATAAAGTCTTCATGGAATATTTGGACAAGTTTGTTGTTGTCTTCATCGATGACATTCTTGTCTTCTCGAAGACGGAGGAAGAACACGAGCAACATTTGAGGATGGTCCTAGACAAGCTTCGGGAGCACCAACTATATGCCAAATTCAGCAAGTGTGAGTTCTGGCTGCATAAAGTTGGATTCTTAGGTCATGTCTTGACCGAAGAAGGATTGTCAGTCGATCCCGCGAAGATCGAAGCTGTGACCCAATGGCAATCTCCAACGACCGTCAAGGAAGTCAGAAGCTTCCTCGGACTTGCGGGCTATTACCGCAAATTCGTGGAAGGATTCTCTAGCATTGCCTGGCCAATGACTCAGCTCCTCAAGAAGGACAAGAAGTTCGAGTGGACGCCAAAATGCGAAGAGAGCTTCCAAGAGCTCAAGAAGAGATTGACCACCGCCCCAGTTCTGGCAACACCTGATATTCACAAGGAGTTCGTGATATATTGTGATGCCTCTCGAACCGGATTGGGAAGCGTTCTGATGCAAGAAGGCCGAGTCATAGATTACCTCTCCAGGCAGCTACGACCTCATGAGGAGAACTATGCTACTCACGATCTTGAGTTAGCGGCAGTGGTTCATGCCTTGAAGACATGGCGGCATTACCTCCTAGGGAAACGGTGTGAGATATACACAGACCACAAAAGTCTGAAGTACATTTTCATCCAAAAGGAATTGAACATGAGGCAGCGAAGATGGTTGGAACTCATTAAAGACTATGACCTCAGTGTTCAATATCACCCCGGGAAGGCTAACGTGGTGGCCGATGCCTTAAGAAGGAAGGCTTGCTCCTTGAATGCCATTATTCAAAAGAGGCAGCCAACCCTGTTTAAGGAGCTCGAACAATTCAGTTTGGAATTAGTCACCCCTGGATTTCTGGATCATTTGGAAGTCAGACCGACCCTGATGGATGAAGTCAAGAAGGCGCAAGGTTGGCACGCAAGCATTGAAGGCATCAAGAAGAAGATAAAGCTAGGCAAGGCCCCAGGATTCTCCGAGGACGAGCACGGGATTGTTTGGTACAAAGGCCGCATCTGCGTACCAAACAAGATGGAGCTGAAGAACCTGATCCTGCAAGAAGCCCACGACACTCCGTATTCCATTCACCCTGGAGGAACCAAGATGTATCAAGACTTGAAGGAAAGATTCTGGTGGCACGTGATGAAAAGAGAGATTGCAACCTATGATGCAAAGTGTGATGTGTGCCAAAGGGTCAAGGCTGAATATCAGCGACCCACTGGATTGCTCCGACCACTCAAGGTTCCCGAGTGGAAGTGGGACAAGGTCGGAATGGACTTCATCACTAGATTACCAAGGTCGAATAGAGGACATGACTCCATCTGGGTCATAGTCGACCATTTGACCAAGGTGGCCCATTTCATTCCTGTCAAGACCACTTATGATGGCAACCGGCTGGCAGCTCTCTGCGTCGACAGAATCGTAAGAATTCACGGCGTTCCCAAGGAGATTGTCTCAGATCGAGGAACCCAGTTCACCTCAAGGTTCTGGAAGAAGTTCCAAGAAGCCTTGGGAACCAAGTTGTCTTTCAGCACGGCTTTCCACCCACAAACCGGAGGTCAGACAGAACGAGTAAATCAAATTCTCGAAGACATGCTCCGAGCCTGTGTCTTGGCATATGGAGCCAAGTGGGAAGATTGCCTCCCTTTTGCCGAGTTCTCCTATAACAACAGTTATCAGTCGAGCCTTCAGATGGCACCATTTGAGGTGTTGTACGGACGCAGATGTCGCACACCCCTCAACTGGTCAGAGACTGGAGAAGGGCTAGTCTTTGGACCGGATATTCTCCGCGCAGCAGAAGAGCAAGTCCAACTAGTCACAGAGCGTTTGAAAGCAGCCAAGTCATGGCAGAAGAGCTATGCTGACACTCACCGTCGGGACATGAGTTTCCATGTCGGGTACCATGTATACATGCGGGTAACTCCTCTAACGGGAACCAAGTGTTTCCACGTCAAGGGGAAGCTCGCACCAAGGTTCATTGGACCCTTTGAGATCACTGCAAGACGAGGAGAAGTGGCTTACCAGTTGGAACTACAACCTGAGCTATCAGATGTGCACAACGTATTCCACGTGTCACAACTCCGGAAATGTCTCCAAGTTTCGAACAAGCCTGATCTCTACAAGGATGTTGATCACCAAGCCATTAATCTCCAGCCTGATTTGACCTACCGCGAGAAGCCCATTCGCATTCTGGATGAAGCAGAATGACGGACGCGAAGCCGCACCATCAAGTACTTCAAGGTCTAGTGGATCATCCACACGGAAGCAGAGGCAACCTGGGAACGTGAAGACTATCTTAGATCCGAGTATCCGGATCTCTTTTAAGACCTAGTTTAGGAATCTTGGGGACGAGATTCTTGTAAGGGGGGTAGGTCTGTCACACCCTGCATTTTGTAACATGTTATTTGCATCAATGAAGCATGAAAATTTGGACCAGCAAATTTTTTTGGCATCATTTGGCTTTTATTTGGAATTGAGTTTTTCTTCCTATGTTTTTCATATGCTAATTAAAGTCAACTATTACCTATTGTAGAATTCATCTCCATACCCAAAACTTCTGCCCAATGATCATACCAAGTGTTTATAGCAGTATAGTATTTTCTCATAAAATTAATTTGGCCAAATTGTATTTTCAAAATTTAGTATTCCAAAAACCCCTGAATTGAGGTTTGCATTGCAAGTGCTTGATTTAGGGTGAGAAAATTATTTCAAAAAGTATATTTGAGACCTAGTAGTCATAGGACTCCCAGAAACCACAAAAGTATAATTTTAAAAGTTATTTTCCTATTTTATTTAAAAGCTTTTTCTTAAGGCCAGAGATGGTCTTTAATAGGGAAAAATTATTTAATTATTTCAAAAATATTTGCCAAAATTCAGGGAGACTCATAGGACATATATTGTCCATATATAAGAGTTTCAACACTTGGTCATGTTCAAAATAATGGGCAAATCCCTCAGAAACCCTTTCTGGATATTTCGAGCTTTTGAAATATTTACAAAGGAAATATTCTCTAAAAATTCCAAGGAAATTCTATCATGTCATATATGACATAGTTGATGATCTTGCCAAGCCCCATGCTTTGGGAAGCAAGAAAAACATCATCAAAACCCTCTAAAACCATTCTGTCCATATCTGAAGTTTGAGCAACTTTACATTGCCAAACTTATCCAAATACTCTCAAACTTGGTGCACATGCTAGAAAGGCCTAATAAGGCATCTAGACCAAATGGCACAAGCTTTGGAGTAGGGTAACTTGATCTGAATACCCCAAAACCATTTCTGTTCAAATTCAAATTTGAACAACTTTACATTACCAACTTTTTACCTGGAGCTTCAAACTTTGTGGGCATGATCAATACACCAAATGATGAAACTACACCAAGTGGTGCATCAAAGGGAGATGATTAGCTTGACTTAAGCATGATGAAGCCATTTCTGTTGATTTCTAGGGTTCACCAAAGTTACATTGGCTAGTTTCTTCAAATGAGCCAAATTTGGTGAAACACCCTATTTCCATATGACATTTAATCCTGTTAAGTGTCATAGCCAATGGAGATCATTTGCTTGTCTAAAACATGATCAAACACCTTCTACCATTTTACCAAAACCATCATCTTGACCTCTTTTACTATTTACTTTTGCTTCAACTTTCTACCACAGCTTCACCTAGTTACATTCTACCCCCAGTAACTTCCCCATGTCCACAGCTCCATGATTGAGGGGTGAAAACCCTAAGTTACCTTGCTGGACAGCCAAATTCTACCCATTTACCAGCTTCACTCCTCCCTCACTGAGCATCCAGAGCATCCAAGGCCACAGCTGGTTTATTTACTTCGTGCCGGACCCCCCAGACACGGCGGACACGCCCAGTGAGCCAACGGCATGCCGTGGCATGCAGAAGTCGCGCTCCAAAGCGCGCCACAGTGCACACCCGCACTGTAGCCTCGCCCCATCCCTCGCCTCCGACCACCTCGTGCTCTCCCCTCGCGCCAACCGATGCACCTCGGCGTACGCGACCTCCCCCGGCGCTGTCCCCCTCCTCCTTCTCCCTCCAGTGGCCGCCCTCGCACGCGCGCTGGCTGCCCGCAAGCTCCAACCTCTGGCCTCACACGCGCGGGCTCTCTAGAGCATTCCCCGCTCCTCCTCTTCCCTCTCCTAGGCGTAGACCTCATCCACGAACGTCCCCGACTAGAAAACAAGTGCCTGCACGGCCTCTGGCCTCGCCCGTAACCTCGCCGGCGCACGAGTCCACGGTGGACCGGGGCCCGGCTATATAAGCATGCCCCGGGCCTCAACAACAGCACCCATCTCCTCCCCACACCCCCAGAAGCTCACCAGCACCACCCACTCGCCCTTAGAGAGCCTCTGTGCTCGGGATCGACCGGAGCTCCGCCGCCTCGGGCGACCGGAGATCTCGCGGTACAGCCTCCCTCCGCCCCAACTCTTGCTTGATCTGGAGCCACCAGACCTCATTGACTCGTTCCCCTCCTTCTCCCACTCCTATTGCAGCCCGGAGCGAGCCAGCCAGGACCCTCCCGACGCTCCTACGCCGCGAGTCCTCGCCGCCGGCAAAACCAAGCCCCTCCGGCGAGCCGCACCACCAACACCAGAACGGCGACTCTCCGCTGGGTCCATTCCTGCCCATAGCTTGCCTCGCCGTGCCCGGAATCGCCGCTGGTGAGGTCGCCGCCTCTCTGGCCTCAAGGTTGAAGATGACAGGCGGGCCCCGCCTGTCATCCTCACCTCCCTCTCGCTCCCCTCTCTGTCACTGACCGCCGGGCCCCGCCCGTCAGGTTTAAAAACCTGGTGCGCGCGCGCTGGCGCCCGTGCGGTGGGCTATTCGCCCTGGGCCGTGCACTGTGGCCGTTCTGGCCCAATGGCACAGGGCCGTTTTCTCTTTTTCTTTTCTGTGATTATTTCAAATAATTTCAGAGAAATAAATATTTTTCCAAATGAATTAATTCCAACTCCTAAAAACTTGTAAAAATCCAACCTATTTAATGGTGTCACTTTCACACATATCCATGAACCTTTTTTGTTCTGTTCATATTTAAATTCATATTTGAACAATAAAACTTCTGTTCAAATATTCTTAGACTCCATTCTGCCACTCCGAAACTCAAACTAAGAATTTTTGCCATCTTAATTTTCCCTCTAGTATTTAACAAAAATAAGTTGACATTTTTCTGAGCACTTTGATTTTTCTGTTTTTATTGTGATCTTATTTTCCCGTTGTTATTTTGCGACGATTAGATACCGTATTTGACAAGGTTGCTGAAGAAGAAGGTGGAGAAGGATTTGAAGACATTGAAGACCAAGCCAATCCAGGAAAGCAGCCCTTTGACCATGATACACTTGTCTTCTTCGGAACCCGTTTGTTTCCGAATGCATGATGATAAGAATTATGGTGGTAACCTAGTTTTAAACCACCACCTGAAGCATGCTTTACTCTTGATCTTGCTATGTGCTAGATGCAATGCAAATGGTTAGTAGTGATGTTTAGTGATGCATGTATGCCATGGAACCTTCATTGTTGCGTTCTTTCCAGAGAAAACCCCATCGGGTGCTCCTAATGCCCGAGGGTGATATTGAGTTAGGTCATCACTTGAGGAAGAAGTGATGTGCCGGTAAAGATCTTGTGCATGGGTGAAATGATGGGTTAGATTTATGTGTGACTACCGTCCCAACCAAACATGTGCAACCACTCTACCCCTTATGGGACGGGGCTTTATTGATTACTTAGGCTGATACTAGCATGGTGCCCGCATTACTAGTGACGGGAAGACTTGAGGTCTTTCCCGGGACAGGGTCGTGCTTGGATAGACGACCATGATTGTTTTTACAGGGCACCGGAAACACCGTTGGTCCCTTCGGGTACGCGTGACATTGAAATTAGGGCAAGTCCCATGATCTATTGTTTGTACTCGAGGGCCGTGTACCAACGAGTGGACCCTATGTTAGTGTCGTCTAAGGAAAGATAATGACCGGGTGCTTCCCCTGAGTACTTGAGGTACCGCGGGATCATGGGTGACACGAAAGCTTCCCGGATCTTGTGGGTAAAGTGCGCAACCTCTGTAGACTGTAAAACTATTCGAATAGCCGTGTCCACGGTCATGGACAGTTGGGTGGTGCTACTTAAACTATGTCCAGAATTTTACTACATCGGTGAAAGTATGTGTGTGTGATGAGTCAAGGTGGTGACTTGACTCGATGAGTTGAATCCTATTCATGTTGATATCGGTAACCTGTTCTCGAGGTTACATAAAGTCATTGATGCATATGCTTGATGGTAGAATATTTGTTCTAGCTTGTTGCTAGATTGCTCATTGTTGTTCAATTGCATTGTTACTTGAACCAAATCATGGGTTGCTTGCGAGTACATTCAAAGTACTCATTGGCTTGCCACTGGTTATTTAATTGGCCAGGCATGGAGGAACAGGAATATGAAGAAGAGTTCTATGGAGACGAACATGCGAACTAGGACGCTATCCCAGTCAGAATGCCTGTAGGGTTAAGTCAGATGGCATGGGTTCTACTTATCATCGAAGACTTCCGCTATTTGAGTTATTTGCTATTCAGCCATTGAGGCTTTATCTATGTAAGACTTGGCCATAATGGCCATAATTTGTGTAAGACGGTATGTATGGATGTAAGACTCTTGTTATTCAGCTTCTGTGTGTTCAGTGAGCATTGATCTCTGGGATCACTGTACGCGTGCATTCGGTGATCTCGACTCTTAAGTCGGGGTCCCCACAATGTTGGAGGTCTCATCGTATGTCCACTTGGGGCTTGGGGAATAGACGTAGTGTACATGGGGATGATCGTAGGATGCTCCGCATCAGAACAGCACAAGGGATCAAGCTTTCACGTACATGACCTTTGTCGATGGGTTGTTGTACTTGCCTTTGCATCACCTTGGTTTCCTCAGGGTTGACGCGGTAGGGAGCCTTGTTCGGAAGTGGTGCGCAGGGTATGAGGTCGATGCGGTGTTTGATTCCACAAAGTGGAGGTAGACCCGGAGGTAGCTCATCGGGAAAGACATCCGAAAATTCCTGCAACAATTGAGACAACACTAAAGGTGGAGTTGGTGAAGTGTTAGTAGGCTTTGCTTCCCCTTTGCATAAGAGCACAAGGTGAAAGACACTCGAGGGGTTCTCACACACTTCTCTCATCTCACTTTTGGTGGCGAATAGCACTAGTTGTTTCTTGTCACTCATCATGGAGTTGCTCATATTTGGCTTGTGGCTCTCACTCTCCTTTTGGTGGCTCACTCTCTCACCATTCTCTCCACGATGGTTGGTAGGTAAGTGTTTGTCGGCGGCTACTTGACTTTGTGACATTGGGCGTAGCACGTACTCCTTTCCTTTCATCTTGAAGCTATAGTTGTTGGTCCGTCCATTGTGTGTGACTCCACGATCATATTGCCATGGTCGTCCAAGAATAAGGTGGCACACGGACATAGGGACCACATCACACTCAAGTGTGTCCTCGTAGGCGCCTATCTTGAAGGAGACTTGCACGGTGTGCTCGACTCGAAGAGTTCCGATGTCGTTAAGCAATTGGACCTTGTAGGGATGAGGGTGCTTCGACTTCAACAAGTTTAGCTTGTCGCATAGCTCTTCGCTTGCCAAGTTGTGACAACTTCCTCCATCAATGATAACCTTGAAGGATCGTCCATTGATGCCGGACTTGGTATGAAAGATATGACATCTTTGATCGTCATCTTGTTGGTGTTGGAGTGTCAAGACCTTGGAGACAACAAGATTGGGGCTCGAGTCATTGTCGCAAAACACTTGATGGTCTTCATCTTCATTCACTTGGCGATGCATAGCAACATGTTCAAGTTCTTCTATTTCGTCATCACTCATGGAGACATAAGAATTGTCATCATTGATGATCATGGCACGAACGGTCTTCCACTCAAATGACTTGTGGCCTCGCCCTTGGCACTTGAAACATTTGATGGAACTCGTCTTGGAGTTGTCCTCGGTTGGAGTTGTAGATGATGAAGCTCTTGGCTTGAAGTTGTTTGTAGAAGGTGGCCTACTTGATGTAGTCGCATTCTTGTAGCTTGACTTGTCACCGAAGTTTGTAGATGGCTTGGTAGAGGTAGGAGTAGCCGAAGTCATTGAAACTTGGTTGTAGGAGCCAAAGTTCTTGGAATTGAACTTGGAGTACTTGTAGTCCTCTTGAACTTGTCGCTACGCTTTTGTGGCTTGATGTACTAGCTCGAGGAGATTGGTGTATGGTTGAAAGTCCGCAATCTTCTTGATAGGATAGTTGAGTCCATTCAAGAATCGCGCCATCGTTTGTTCTTCATCTTCCATGATGTTTGCTCGTATCATGGCAATCTCCATCTCCCTGTAGTACTCTTCAACGGACTTGGTACCTTGCTTGAGGAGTTGTAACTTCTTGAATAAGTCACGGTTGTAGTGTGTTGGCACGAAGCGTGCTCTCATGACTTCCTTCATTTGAGCCCAAGTAGTGATAGGAGGTTCTCCTTTTGCTTCTCTTCTCTCAATGATTTGCTCCCACCAAATGAGAACATAGTCTTGGAACTCAAGGGAGGCCATCGCAATTTTCTCCTCTTCATCAAAGTTGTGGAGGCGAAATATTTTATCAACTTTCAATGCCCATGACAGGTTGTCTTCGGGATCAATGCTTCCGGAAAACTTTGGCATGGTGAACTTAAGCTTGCCATAGCGATGCTCTTCATTGTTTGCTTGCCTATTGGGAGGGCGTTCTTGATTTGGACGGTTGTCCACCTCATATTGCTCTTGGCGGAGTAGATGTTCATTGTCATGGTGTACTTGTCGAGCTTGTGGTTCTTGTTGAGGTTGTTGCCCTTGTCGCGGTTGAGGAGGAACTTGTTGTTGCATTCGTGCTTGGTGGCGCCGTTCTTGCATCTCGTCGCGAAGGAAATCCTCTTCTTGACGAGTGTGTTGATTGTGAGTTGCCACATTGCGATGTGCATCATGTAATGCTCGTTGCGCCTCAAGAGCTTGAGCTTCTCGGTGGTGTTGTGCTTGACGATGAGCTTCGGCATCTTGTTCTTCTTGGTGTTGACGTGCTCGCTCTTGTTGTTGTTGGTGTAGTCTTTGCCGTTCTTGTGCTTGCTCCAATGTAGCTTGGTTTTGACGATGTCGACTTTCTTGTTCGTCGAGTATGTCTTGGGAGCTCTTGTCATGAAGTGGATTCCGGTTGTCATGTCGATCTTGACGTGCGGCTTGACTAAGAGTATTTTATGTAGGGGTACTTGAGCCATCCGTGTAGTCGATGTGGCGACTTGAGCGGCTTCGTCTTTGAGAAGATGTGGAAGAAGAACGTCGGTTGACTATCAAAGTCCGTAGCGCATCGAATTGAGTAGCCATGTTGGTGTTGATGATGTCAAATTTCTCTCTTGTTCTTGCTTCAAATTGACGCGCGTCGCCGGCGACTTGCTCAATGTGTTCACACATAGCTTAACTTTCTTCATGGAGAGCTCGTTGGACACCGAAGAGATGTAGTTTGGTGACGTAGTTGTTCAATTCTTGAGGATCATCGAAGAGCGGATTCCTAGATGTACTTGGCTTATCCATCGTCACAAGCAAGTATGTGAGTGGGAGAAAGGGGAAGACAATACGAAATGTACCTTGACCGAAGTTGACAATGGATCAATGATCACTCAATAATGTAACCCGGAAATAGCACTATTGGTACCAAGTCTTGTTGATTCTCACACCTACACAAGTAAAGCTTTTGAGAGGAGCTTGGTTAGGGTGGTGGCAAAATTCAATGCAAAAATTGAGTAAGATTCAGTGATGTTGAAAATGATTCACAATTGGCTCATGCAACAAGTAGATCACAATCGATAAGTAGCACACGGAACACACGCACAGATAGATAAAAGTGGTTGTGCAACCAAAAGTGAGCGAAAATGTGGAGTCCATGGAAAATGCTTGTGTTGCACAACTCTAGAGAGACGCTAACCGATTGCTTAATAGGCGGATACACACTTGTGCACGACCTATAAGGGCAATGTAACGACTTCCTATCACAAGTATGTTATGAGTGTATGATGTGTCATTGCTTTTAGCACAATATGAAGTATTGCTATCTCATATGATCTCTTTGGATGCAAGGCGCTTGATGCTATTATGCTTTTGCTTATAAGCTTTGGATGGCTCTTTTGCTTAAAAGCTAGTGAGCTCTTTCTTTGGCCACTTATGCATGCTTCTTGGATCAAGGTAGCTATTGTGTATGCGGAACACTCTTGTGTCACACGGAGCTATGACGATGTAGTATGCAATGTCTATGACTATCACTAATGTGCACAAGTGTCGTGGCCCGACAATACTCAAATGGCTAGTCTCGTTATGAAAGCTACGCAAAATGGTCGATGAGGGTCTATCAATGCAATTGCAAGGTAATAAACGAAGTGTCGTCGATGTTACCATCCTTGTCGAGGTTGAGAGGTGGTCTTGTCGATGTTGTTCCGCTCCGAGATAGCCGAAACACAAACGGAAACGGATAAAACCACAACTGAAATGATCCAAGACACTAAGAGGTAAGAACTTAGTGATGTTTTTTAGGCAATGGTGGTGTTGGCGGTAGGTTAAATGTCGAGGGTATAGCGGAAGGGGTGTCTAGGGTTTTTGCGGTTGCGGAAATGTGGCGAAGAAAAACTGCAAAATGCAGTTTCGACAGGGTTGGCCGGATGATCCGGGTGGACAGCCGGATGATCCAGGGGGGGGGGGGGTCAAACTGCTCAGGAAAATTTCGGGGAAGAGGTGGAAAAGGTATATTTCTTGGATTTTTGGTTGTTTTTGAGGGTGGGGGAGGTGGGGAAAAGGGTAATCCACTTGTCACACAACTCAACCACGGATCACAATGAACAAAATCTCATCAAAACACACAAATCACAAAAAAAATGTGGTTCTATTTTTGTGGGGATTTTCGAATTTGGACAAAAAACAACAAAAACAAGCTAGAAAACAAGGTGTGGGGCTCCAAATTCGTGATCAACCAAGGCTCATGATACCATAGATGATGTAGGGTGGAACCCTACGTGGCCGATCTTTCACGAAAAGGAGGGATCCCGAGGAAGAACACGAGGGGAACGAGGAAAAACACAAGAGAGACAAGGAGAAAATACTCAAATCAACCAACTCAGGTCACACAAATGCTAGATCCGGGTACACAAAGTGCGATACACGATACACGATCAACTAAGGACGATACAAGTGGCGGTAGTCATCTCCGTGAGGAGGTCTTGATGTTCTTCTCCGTATAGGAGGTCTTGAATCCGGTGGATCTTCTCCGAAGAGGCCGCGGTCTCGTAGGAGAGGAACCACTAAGGTTTTGGTATGATCTAACACAAAGCTAACCCTTGATAGTTTGGGTAGAGTGGTATATATAGGCTAGGAGGGGCGAAGGGGTACATGGGCCTCGGCCCAACATCATGCATGCAGGCATTGTCTAGATGATCCGGACATTGGTCCAGATGATCCGGTCTTCGGGGGTCCGGATGATCCGGGGCGGTGTCCGGATGATCTGGACATGCCTCATCTGCTGCGGGTGGCCCGGATGTCCGGGTCTTGTCCGGATGTCCGGGTGCGTCTGAATGATCCGGGCCGGGGTCTGGATGATCCGGCTTCGGCGTGGAGCTTCGGGTGTCTTCGAGTAGATTTGCCGGATCGTCCGGACATTTGTACGGATCATCCGGGCTTCGGCCGGATCGTCCGGGACATCGTCCGGATCGTCCGGGCTGGCTGAATCTCGGCTGTTCCTCTCCTCCTTCTTCCTCCTTCGATCCTTCTTGTTCCTTGACTTCTCCATGGTTGCTCCCGAGGTGCCTGGGTATGCAGAGAGTCTCCAATGAGGGTAGCAGCCATGTCTCATGTGAATCAAAGTGGCGTACAGAGAGGAGTGAAGTCACCTCGGCCTCAAGAGCTCGTGCTCGAGCACGTGTCATGGGTCCACTTGGCACTTGGTGAGGCGAATGTAGGTCCATAGGGATGACCTTGGGATGCTCCACATCACCATCGGACTACAATGAGCAATGCAAGAGCGCTTGGGCAACATCACCATCAAACTACGACACTCCGAGACAAGGACAATGGCTTCCTTCGACGACATGTGCGACTACTTCAACAAACAAATGGCGGAGCTCCAACACTTGGTGGTCGATTACAAGTCTTCTTCCCCTTCATCATCCTCTCGGCGGCGATGTTCAAGTCACAAGTCTTCGGAGCACGAACATGATGCAAGTGCAAGTCTTCCATGTCCACACCGCCATGGCGACCATCGACATCTTCATGAAGGGCAAGTCACCTCCAAGCATCATGTGCACGACGATGACGAACAACATCTACCAAGAGCTCAAGCACTACAATGACACCATCAAGATGAAGATGCTCGACACGCTCAAACATACATGCCCGAAGACGCTCTACTTCACGCCAAGCCCAAGCTTCAAGAGCACATAAGAAGACTGCGAGACAAGCACACCCAAGACGGAGCTACGGCTATAACCACCACTTCGGCATATTCGCCAAGTGCTATCAAGGCATCTTCGCCTTTGGACGTACGGCATCTTTGCCTACTTCCCATGAGTTCGTCTACATCAACGTCTTCATCATCAAGGTGATCATCTACAAGCGATGACGACAAGACGGTTGAGCATGGGCCATCCCCTTCGACCAAGGCGACGAGGATGAACCTCTTCGACACCATGAAGACGGCGCCCATATTGGACTCCTACTCCGGGTCAAGCTACGCGAGCAAGCATGCGACCTTCTCTTCGAACTCGGAGGAGCGTGATGGTTTGCCACACCCTACGGCATTCATCTTTGAAGGCGTTACAGATGAGGAAGTTGAGAATGGAGACTATTGCACCTACACCTCTTCGACATCCACATTGACGAGATGCCCCAATTCCCATGTGAGGAGAGCCACCACCACATGAGTGATATGAGTGACTCCACCATATGTAACCTTGAGAGCATTTCCCTTGAGAGGATGAGTGTGCCCACCATTAGCCCCACACATGAGAGCATGCCACTTCTCCTATGTGAGGTTGAGAGCCATTTGAGTGACTCCACCAACCATACGAGTGAGAGCATCCAAGAGGAGTGAGTGAGCCACAACACTTAGTGAGTGAGGTAGTAGATAGGGCATGTGAGGCCACTTTGATTTCTAATGACTTAACCTCTACTCCGAGTGTGTTTTCTTCGGTGCTAGGTCTCCTACACGAGGACATGCCTACCCTCGACGAGTCCGTCCCTCCAATGGACAACCCGATGGCCATGGTGGAAGAAGATGCACCACTCACATGGTCCCATCATGATGAAGAAGAGCACGATTGGATCTTGAACCTCTCACCTACAACGCATGAGCGACGCTCCAAAGGTAAAATAGGTGAAGGTGATGCTCTTGTCCCACTTGTGGACTACCTTGACAATGATTGCTTGCATGATGTTGACACACCTATTGCCATGCTTCATGCTAGTGCGACTTCCTCATGTCTTGACTTACCTATTTATGATGAATATGATGATGAGCTTGTTGAGTTGCCTAGTTGTGATGCTATGCTCCATAGGATATCTTGTGAAAATTCTTTTGGTCACATCATGTTTGATAATCCTTTGAAGTTGTCATATGCTATGAGTGAGATCTCACATATTGTATCATTTCAATCTCAACATTGTACGTATGCATGCCCCATTAAAGTAAACCCCGTTTGCACTTATGGCATAGATGACAAGATGATGGTCATTGGCTTTTGTTTTTCATGCGATGATATTGCCATGCTTCCCTTACATGATTTGCGCAATTCATCCACCATGCCATTCCATGAACACATTGTTTCAAATATGCATTGCTTTGGATGTTGTCAATATTCTCCAAGTGATATTCCCACTAATTCTCATGAGGAGACCCCCATAGTTTCCTCATACATACTAGGAGATCTTGATGCATTCCATACTTTGCATAGTTCCCATAATTGTGTGCACCATATGCATTCCATGAATAACAATGCTCTACATACTTCTCATGATGCATTATAAAATTTTAGTCTCCATTATGCCCTACATAACAACAAACCTCTCATGATGGATGACATGTTTCTATATCACACATCTCATTTATTTGAGCATTGGATATTATGTGCTAACCAACACATACACGTGCGCATCATGATGGATAATGTGTACATATATCACGCACACACAATTTTTCCTTTATCTTTGTTTTGTGTAGGTACTCATGAACATTTGTCAACCTCACAAGCCCATGAGTTGACAAAACGAGCTCTTGAGAGCAACGACGATTTGGGATCCCGTGGATTGTCCTTAACAACCTTTATCTTCGCGTAACCACTATGCCCATCTCTTTTACTTGGCTCTCACACGACTTTGGGCTATTTACCACTTGTTACATTATGCCCATTCTATCGTGTTCACTTTGCATGCTATGCCTCTTGCTATGACTTTGCCATGCACTTGTGACCCTTGCTTGCATTTACCCATGATTCACCATTCTACTACTATGTGTATTTTCCTACTTGGTGGAGATACTTGTAGCTATTGCCATGATTTATTTGTGCCCCATGCTATTGATGCTTGTTGTGTTGCGAGAGTCATGATGCCCTATTGCTATTTACATATGGCCTCTCGCCAATACATTGATACTATTTTGCTCATATCTTGCTTTCATGCTTGTGCTATGCCATGTGCATTATTCATGCCTACTATTTGCACACATGACATGCTTGCCATGATTACCTCTCTTACGTTGCATCTTCGCACTACTAGCTTGTTTGACTCAATCGCTATGATTGCTTGCTATGTTGCATCACCCATGTTCCACTCTTACTTGCTTTCTTGGGTTGATGACATATATGTTCATGCCACTCACATGATATATCTTGATCATTGTCGCTTGTCTCCATTAGTTGCATCTCTCATCACTTGTATTGAGTGCAACAATGCTATGTTTGTTGATCTTGGAGACTTGGAGACCTTACTTGTGATGCATGCTTGCTTGTTTGAGCCTATTGTATTTGGTTGTTTTCGCATCATTTGCTTACATACCAAGCCACATTCCCTTGTACCTTCATATGATAAGCATGATGACTACACTTATTGGGTATTTCACCACTCGAATGATAGGTTTTGCATTCACGCTAACCTCATTTGTTTTTCTGAGTGTTTGCCATGTTCTTTCATTTTCAAGGATTCACAAGGCGGTACCGTCATGCGACAACTTGGTCATGCGAAGGCATACATGATGTGCAACACCAACATTTGCGCTAATCTCCTACAGGTGAATTCCTTCTTTGTGAGCCATCCTCACATATGCATATTGGATGGGACATACTTTCATTGTTGTTTCCTTCTTGTTGCCTACATGATACATCTACGGGATGGAGGACCGACATTGGAGATGGACCCTATGGACCTTCAAGTTGAGGAGTGCTCGGACTTATTGGATGTACCTTCGGAACTCCACTTATTCCACGACATTGAGCATTGGTATATCGACACCTCTTTGACACATTGCACCAAAACCTTCATATTTGTTGATTGTGTGCTCACATGCCATGCTCCATGGACATATGATTCCCATAAAAAATTTGCATCTTGCGCATGGATTGACTCACATTATGATTGCCTTGTTGCATCTTGTATTCCCATGTCATCCATGATATATGAGCTTGTGCACTTTCTTTGCAAATCTGTTGTGATCTTTCTTGATGGACTCTTCATACATCTTGACAACATTGCCAAATATCAAGTGCAAGACAACATAGTCATATTGAGCATCCATTGCTATGTTCATGCTCTTGATAAACCATCACACTATGACATCATTTTGCACAATGGTAGCATTGATCACATTCATAACACCTTTGTGTGCACCACAAATGCATTTGCTCACATGAATGCCTTACATTTCATTGTACATCTTTTAGATAAGCATCTTGTGCCTTGCCATGCCAAAACTTGTCACATGCACTCATTCTTACATGATGGACACTTTGTGTGCACTAACCATTGTATTTCCAAGTGTACTTTGTGTTTGCTCATTTTACATGTACCACATAATGGAGACACCTTGGAGTACTTGGATTGCGCCATGCCCTCAACTTCGTCCAACTACAAGTCCGTTCACAACAACCGTTGCCATGGTGATAAGCTTTTTGATCCGAGGTCGGATCTTTCCCAAGGGGGGAGGAGATGATGCGGAGCATCCCACAATCATCCCCATGTTCACTTCGACAGGACCTGAAGTACCCACCATTGGACACAAGGTTGACTCTCTCCTCTCCGAACCTTCACTTTCAACTTGTGAGACATGGCTACTACCTCAAACATATGTGCTATGCATGACCAGGAACCAATAGGAAGACCATTGAGCAGCTAAGGAGCAAGTATGATCGAAGGAGAGAAGCATACGCGAAGACGGAGAAGAATCGGAGCAAGACTGGACTTGCCCGGATCATCCGGACCCCCAGCCGGACGATCCGGACCAAGCACGAATGATCCAAAACGACACCCGAACGATCCGAGTAATATTCCCCGAGGCACTCGAAGCTTGCCCATGAAGCCGGACGATCCGGACCAGGCCCCGGATCATCCGGACAGAGCCGGACATCGGGACCAGGCCCCGGATCATCCGGACGGAGCCAGACATCCGGACCTTGCCCCAGATCATCCGGGCCATCTGCTGCGTGTCGACACAGCCGGACGATCCGGACGGTCGCCCAGATCATCTGGACCCCAGACACCCGGATCATCCGGGCCACCTTCTGGATCATCCGGACCCCCACCTGCGTGTGCATGTTGGGCCGAGGCCCATGTACCCCTTCGCCCCCTAGCCTATATATATGACTCCTCCTCCTCCATTTGAGGGTTAGCTTAGGTTTAGCTCATTTGAGACAGAGCTTTGCTCATCCACTAGTGGTTCATCTCCTTGTGAGTGACTGCGGCCCCTCCATGGAGAAGATCGACATGGATTCAAGACCCCTCACGGGAAGATCCTTCGCGGATTCAAGATCTCCTCACGGAGATGAACTAGCTACCTTTGTATATTTCCTTTGTTGGATTTGGACCATGTATCTCTTTGTGTTGAGGATCTAGCACATGTGTGACCATCTCTTGTTGATTTGAGTGTTTTCTCCCGTTTCCCCTCGTGATTCCCCTTTGTGTTCTTCGTGTTCATCATGGGTTTCCCTCCTCTTCGTGAAAGATCGGCCTAGAACGGGTTGACCTCGCATCACATAGGAAGCAAAGTAATACGTTTATCCTTATGAACAAGAGTATACTGATTGTTTCTACCATGGTGTACAAATTTTTTATCAAATTGCCATGGTCTACCAAGTAATAAGGAACATGCTTGCATGGGTACCACATCACAATCAACATAATCAACATATGTGGAGATACTAAAATGCACACGAACAGTACGTGTTACCCTAACCTTGCCGCTGTTGTTGAACCATTGGATGTAGTAAGGATGTGGATGTTGTCTTGTGGTGAGAGATAGCTTCTCCACCATCTCCATGCTAGCCAAGTTGTTGCAGCTCCCTCCATCTATGATGACGCGAACAAAACATTCCTTCACATCTCCCTTTGTATGGAACAAATTATGCCTCTGATTTTGCTCCTCTTGTGTGACCTACACACTCAAAACACGTTGGGAAACTAAACATTCATACCTGTCAGCGTCTTCAGGAGCCATGTATTGCATCTCATTTTCAGAATCATCTCCACCGTGTTCTTCACGTGTAAGAAGAGCCAAAATCTCCTCATCATAGTCACTAGCAGACTCATAACCACCATCCTCAGTAGCAATCATGACACACTGAGATGGGCATTTGCTCGCATAGTGACAACGGCCAGTGCAACGACGACATATAACATCATGTGTTGCCCCTATGGATGCTGTGGATGAAGAAGAGCTCTGCGCAGGACCGGAAGGTGTACTCCTGGTTGATGGTGGTGGTGCTGGTTTGCTTTTATCACGACTAGAAGTGACGGATGAAGTAGGCGGTGATGCAGCCGGACGTGTCGAAGTAGATTATGCACGCGGTGTCCATGATGTAGGTCGACCTGCAGAATAATTAGTTTGCGCCAAGGCCTGTCGATCCTACACTTCACGTTCAGCTTTGGAAGCAAGATGGAATAAACGAGTGACATTATTATACTCCTTATACTCTAGAATTGTTTGAATATCTCTATTTAAGCCTGATAGAGGCAAAGGTGTCCCGTCTTTCGATGAGGTGGTGGCTATCATTTTGGAGGAAGTCGACTTTGACGATCCAACTACGAACGTGCGAGGACGTCGCGCCTTAGAAATCGCTAAGCCAACCCTGAGAGGTTATTGACCACACTGGAGCACGATCAACTTGACCACGAAGGTATGTTTCCTGCAGGCAAACGAAGAACAAGCAAGAAACTGAGATTGCAATCTGGATATTGCGTATTCAAGAGGAAAGCTTTATTGATGATGTGGGGTTCTGTGACGTCTTTGTCTAGTCGTTGAACACAAACAAAGTACGCGAAGTTGCGGCTATGGCGAACTTTAATCTAAATAAAACCCAAAGTCTAAACGACGCCCTAAGGGCTGTATATATGGAGAAAGAGAGAGGGAATTTTGTGGCCTCTTGGAGAAGGGTCCGAAACCAACCCTAACTCTGTTTTCCCCACACATACAGACTCTAAAAACAGCCTATACTTTACTATTTCGAAATTACATTGGCCTGGCCCAATAATAAGGTGACACAGCACCTAGAATAGCCTCTGGATGAAATTTATGAAGCGACATCTTGTATATTTCGTCCAAGGCTTCACACACTCATTATGGTGGCTTCAAAGTCCTGAAATCATCACTTGTAACTCCGTTCTTGTTCCCCTTGCGCATGCCATCATCTCCATGCTTGATCTTGCTCCAATGTTCATCCTTCTTGTCCAAGCTAGGCCCTTCATTTGTAAACAAGACAAACGTATCCAATTTAGGCAGCATCATATTTTCATGAACATTAGAATCATTACCAAGAAACAAAAGTACATGGTAATTTAATTGGTGTGCGCGAGCTCTAGTAATTGGTCCTGTATGTGTGTCAGTTGAGGCTGTGGGTGTAACCTTGTTAGTGATGTCCTCATCATCCTCCCCTTCTTGAATTGAAGTCGTCCTCGACGGAAGCTCATCTTCCACACCGAAGTAAGGCTTCAAATCTGCTATTTTAAATGTGGGACTAACCCCAAAATCTGCAGGCAACTCAAGTTTATATGCATTATCATTTATTTTCTCTAACACCTTGAAAGGACCATCAACACGAGGCATTAGCTTTGACTTGCACAAATTAGGAAACCTATCCTTACGCAAATGTAACCATACCAGATCTCCAGGTGCAAAGACAACACGTTTTCTACCCTTATCTCCAACAACTTTATATTTAGCATTCATGCGCTCAATATTTTCCTTAGTTAACTCATGCATTTTTAAGATCAATTCAGCAAGTTGTTTCGCATCAAAATTAACCTTCTCCGAAGATGGAAGAGGCAACAAATCAATAGGTGCACGAGGTAGGAAACCATAGACAATTTCAAAAGGGCACATCTTAGTAGTAGAATGCAACGAATGATTATAAGCAAATTCACTATGAGGCAAGCATTCTTCCCACATTTTCTTGTTATTCTTCAGAACAACCCTAAGCATAGTAGACAAAGTTCTATTGACTACTTCAGTTTGTCCATCAGTTTGGGGGTGACAAGTAGTACTAAAAAGCAGTTTAGTCCCCAACTTAGCCCGTAAACATCTCCAAAAGTGGCTAAGAAATTTAGTATCACGATCTGAAAGAATAATATTTGGCACACCATGCAAGCGAATAATTTCACGAAAGAACAAATCAGCAACATTAGCAGCATCATCGCTTTTATGACATGGTATAAAGTGTGCCCTCTTCGAGAACCTATCGATGACAAAAAATATGCTATCCCTCCCCTTCTTTGTTCGAGGTAAACCCAAAACAAAGTCCATAGATATATCTTCCCAAGGAACACTAGGGACAGGCAAAGGCATATATAAACCATGAGGATTGAGTCGTGACTTAGCTTTTTGACATGTAGTGCAGCGAGCAACAAAGCGCTCAAATCTCGTCTCATCTTTGCCCAAAAGAAATGTGTAGCAAGTACGTCCTCCGTCTTCTTCACGCCAAAGTGTCCCATTAATCCTCCTCCACGTGCCTCCTGCAACAAGAAAAGACAAACAAAGCTAGCTGGAATGCATAGCTTGTTAGCACGAAACACAAATCCATCATTAACGACGAACTTGTTCCATGTTCTCCCTTCTTTACAATTCTGCAATACATCTTTAAATTCAGCATCATGCACATATTGATCTTTGATGGTCTCCAAACCGAATATTTTGAAGTCAAGTTGTGAAAGCATAGTATAACTACAAGACAATGCATCAGCAATAACATTTTCTTTTCCTTTCTTGTGTTTAATAACATAAGGAAAGTCTCTATGAATTCAACCCATTTAGCATGTCTACGGTTGAATTTTGCTTGACTTTTAATGTGCTTCAAAGATTCATGATCAGAATGTATAACAAATTCTTTGGGCCATAAATAATGTTGCCATGTTTCCAAAGTCCGAACAAGAGCATATAATTCTTTATCATAAGTAGAATAATTAAGACTAGGCCCACTCAATTTTTCAGAAAAGTATGCAACAAGTTTGCCATCTTGTAATAACACACCTCCTAACCCAATTCCACTAGCCTCACATTCGAGCTCAAAAGTCTTATTAAAATCAGGAAGTTGGAGTAAAGGAGCATGTGTCAACTTATCTTTCAATACAGTGAATGCTTCTTCTTGTGTAGTACCCCAAACAAAAGGCACATCCTTCTTTGTAAGCTCATTGAGAGGTGCAGCAATGGTACTGAAATCTCTCACAAAACGCCTATAGAATCCAGCGAGGCCAAGGAAACTCCTCACGTGTGTGACCGTGTTGGGCTGCGGCCAACTCTCAATAGCTTCAATCTTGGCTTTATCAACCTCAATTCCCTGTTGAGTAACAACATAGCCAAGAAAAGTGACTCGGTCGGTGCAAAAGGTGCATTTTCCAGGGTTACCAAACAAACGTGCATCACGTAGAGCAATAAAAACAACAAGTAAATGTTCCAAATGTTCTTCCAAAGATCTACTATAAATAAATATATCATCAAAGTAAACTACCACAAATCGTCCAATGAAAGCACGTAAAACTTCATTCATTAATCCAATGAAAGTACTAGGTGCATTAGTTAACCCAAAAGGCATGACTAACCACTCATATAATCCAAACTTAGTTTTAATGTTGTTTTCCATTCATCTCCCAATTTCATACGAATTTGATGGTATCCACTATGCAAATCAACTTTGGAGAATATTGTAGAGCCACTCAATTCATCAAGCATATCATCTAGCCTAGATATAGGATGACGATAACGAATAGTAATATTATTAATGCGTCTACAATCAACACACATACGCGATGTACCATCCTTTTTCGGCACTAGAATAATAGGAATAGCACAAGGACTAAGGGATTCGCATATATAACCTTTGTTGAGTAGCTCTTGTACTTGACGCATAATCTCCTTCGTCTCCTCTGGATTGGTACGGTATGGTGCGCGGTTGGGTAGGGATGCACTGGGAATTAAGTCAATCTGATGGTCAATCCCTCGAATAGGTGGTAATCCCGGTGGCACATCTTGTGGAAAGACGTCTGCGAACTCCTGCAAAATGTTAGTGACAGAAGGAGGCAAAAAGGAAGGCACGTCCTCGAATGAAAATAATGCCTCTTTGCACACAAAAGCATAGCAAACAGATTTGCTTAAATCTAGATCATCAATATCAGATTTGGTGGCAAGTAAACATCCACTTTTTAATTTAATTTCGGATGCAACATGAGATGATGGTGTGTTATTAGGCTTAATTTGTTGCTCAAATTCTTTTGCCTAAATCTGATTTTCACTCTTATTTTGCTCCTCTTTTCCTTTATTAGCTCTATTAATATCATCTTTCAAAATGGAATCAGGAGACATAGGAAGCAAAGTAATACGTTTATCCTTATGAACAAGAGTATATTGATTGTTTCTACCATGGTGTATAGAATTTTTATCAAATTGCCATGGTCTATCAAGTAATAAGGAACATGCTTGCATGGGTGCCACATCACAATCAACATAATCAGCATATGTGGAGATACTAAAATGCACACGAACAGTACGTGTTACCTTAACCTTGCCGCTGTTGTTGAACCATTGGATGTAGTAAGGATGTGGATGCGGTGTTGTGGTGAGAGATAGCTTCTCCACCATCTCCATGCTAGCCAAGTTGTTGGAGCTTCCTCCATCTATGATGACGCGAACAGAACGTTCCTTCACAACTCCCTTTGTATGGAACAAATTATGCCTCTGATTTTTCTCCGCTTGTGTGACCTGCACACTCAAAACACGTTGAGCAACTAAACATTCATACCTGTCAGCGTCTTCAGGAGCCATGTATTGCGTCTCATTTTCAGAATCATCTCCAGTGTGTTCTTCAAGTGTAATAAGAGCCAAAATCTCCTCATCATAGTCACTAGCGCACTCATAACCACCATCCTCGGTAGCAATCATTACACGCTGTGATGGGCATTTTGATGCGGAGCATCCCAAGGTCATCCCCATGGACTTACCATCGTCTCACCAAGTGCCAATTGGACCCATGACACGTGCTCGAGCACGAGCTCTCGAGACCGAGGTGACTTCGCTCCTCTCTCTACGTCACTTTGATTCACATGAGACATGGCTGCTACCCTCATCAGAGAATATTTGCATACTCAGGCACCTCGGGAGCAACCATGGAGAAGCCAAGGAACAAGAAGAATCGAAGGAGGAAGAAGGAGGAGAAAATTGGCCGAAACTCAGCCAGCCCGGACGATCCGGACGATGTCCTCGACGATCCGGCCGAGGCCCGGATGATCCGGACAAACGTCTGAACGATCCGGCAAATGTGCCCGAGGAGACGTGAGAGCTCAAGCTGAAGCCAGATCACCCGAACCCCAGCCCGGATCATCCGGACGAACCCGGACGTCCGGACCAAGTCCCGGATATCCAGAGCACCCGCGGCAGTTCAGACACGTCCAGATCATCCGGACGCCACCCCGGATCATCTGGACCCCCGAAGCCCGGATCATCTGGACAAACGTCCGGATCATCCGGACAGTGCGTGCGTGCATGATGTTGGGCCGAGGCCCATGTACCACTTCGCCCCTCCTAGCCTATATATAGCACTCTACCTTAACTATCTAGGGTTAGCTTTGTGTTAGCTCATACCAAACCCCTAGTGTTTCCTCTCCTACGAGACCGCGGCCTCTTCGTGATATAGGCAAAGGTGTCCCGTCTTTCGATGAGATGGTGGCTATCGTTTTGGAGGAAGTCGACTTTGACGATCCGACTACGAACGTGCGAGGACGTCGCGCCTTAGCAATCGCTAAACCAACTCCGAGAGGTTATTGACCACACCGGAGCACGATCAACCTGACCACGAAGGTCTGTTTCCTGCAGGCAAACGAAGAACAAGCAAGAAACTAAGATTGCAATCTGGATATTGCGAATATAAGAGGAAAGCTTTATTGATCAAGGTGGGGTTCTGTGACACCTTTGTCTGGTCGTTGAACACAAACGAAGTACACGAAGTTGCAGCTATGGTGAACTTTTAATCTAAACAAAACCCAAAGTCTAAACGACGCCCTAAGGGCTGTATATATGGAGGAAGAGGATGGAATTTCGTGGCCCTTGGAGGAGGGGTCCGAAACCAACCCTAACTCTTGTTTCCCCACACATACGGACTCTAAAAATAGCCTATACTTAAGTATTTCGAAAATACATGGGCCTGGCCCAATAATAAGGTGACACAGCACCTAGAATAGCCTCTAGACGAAATTTATGAAGTGGCATCTTGTATATTTCGTCCAAGGCTTCATGCAATCCTTATGGTGACTTCAAAGTCCTGAAATCATCACTTGTAACTCCGTTCTTGATCCCCTTGCGCATGCCATCAACTCCATGCGTGTTCTTGCTCCAATGTTCATCCTTCTCCAAGTTAGGCCCTTCATTTGTAAGCAAAACAAACGTATCCAATTTAGGCAGCATCATATTCTCATGAACATTAGAATCATTACCAAGAAACGAAAGTACCTGGTAATTTAATTGGCGTGCGTGAGCTCTAGTAATTGGTCCAGTATACGTAACAATAGGGGATGTGGGTGTAACAATGGTATTGATGTCCTCATCATCCTCCCCTTCTTGAAATGAAGTCATTCTCGATGGAAGCTCATCTTCCTCACCCAAATAAGGCTTCAAATCTGCAATGTTAAAAGTGGGACTGACCCCAAAATCTGCAGGTAGCACAAGTTTATATGCATTATCATTTATTTTCTCTAACACCTTAAAAGGACCATCAGCACGTGGCATTAGCTTTGATTTGCGCAAATTAGGAAATATATCCTTACGCAAAATGTAACCAAACAAGATCTCTAGGTGCAAACACAACATGTTTTCTACCCTTGTCTCCAGCAAGTTTATATTTAGCATTCATATGCTCAATGTTTTCCTTAGTTAACTCATGCATTTTTAAATTCAATTCAGCACGTTCTTTAGCATCAAAATTAACCTTCTCCGAAGATGGAAGAGGCAACAAATCAATAGGTGCATGAGGTAGGAAACCATACTCAATTACAAAAGGGCACATCTTAGTAGTAAAATGCAATGAACGGTTATAAGCAAATTCAATATGAGGCAAGCATTCTTCCCACATTTTCTTATTATTCTTCAAAACAGCCCTAAGCGTAGTAGACAATGTTCTATTGACTACTTCAGTTTGTCCATCAGTTTGGGGGTGACAAGTAGTACTAAAAAGCAGTTTAGTCCCCAACTTCGCCCATAAACATCTCCAAAAGTGGCTAAGGAATTTAGTATCACGATTTGAAACAATAGTTTTTGGCACACCATGCAAGCGAATAATTTCCCAAAAGAACAAATTAGCAACATTAACAGCATCATCGCTTTTATGACATGGTATAAAGTGTGCCATTTTCGAAAATCTATCCACGACAACAAATATGCTATCCCTCCCCTTATATGTTCGAGGTAAACCTAAAACAAAGTCCATAGTTATATCCTCCCAAGGAACACTGGGTACAGGCAAATGCATATATAAACCATGAGGATTGAGTCGTGACTTAGCTTTTTGACATGTAGTGTAGCGAGCAACAAAACGCTCAACATCCCGTCTCATCTTTGGCCAAAAGATATGTGTAGCAAGTAAGTCCTCCGTCTTCTTCACGCCAAAATGTCCCATTAATCCTCCTCCATGCGCCTCCTACAACCACAAAAGACGAACAGAGCTAGCTGGAATGCATAGCTTGTTAGCACGAAACACAAATCCATCATTAACGACGAATTTGTTCCATGTTCTCCCTTCTTTACAATTCTTCAATACATCTTTAAATTCAGCATCATGCACATATTAATCTTTGATGGTCTCCAAACCATATATTTTGAAGTCAAGTTGTGAAAGCATAGTAGAACGACGAGACAATGCATAAGCTATAATATTTTGTTTTCCCTTCTCGTGTTTAATAACATATGAGAAAGTCTCTATGAATTCAACCCATTTAGCATGTCTATGATTCAGTTTTGCTTGAATTTTAATGTGCTTCAAAGATTCATGATCAGAATGTATAACAAATTCTTTGGGCCATAAATAATGTTGCCATGTTTCCAAAGTCCGAACAAGAGCATATAATTCCTTATCATAAGTAAAATAATTTAGACTAGGCCCACTCAATTTTTCAGAAAAGTATGCAATATGTTTACCATCTTGTAATAACACACCTCCTAACCCAATTCCACTAGCATCACATTCAAGCTCAAAAGTCTTATTAAAATCAGGAAGTTGGAGTAAAGGACCATGTGTCAACTTATATTTCAATACCATGAATGCTTCTTCCTGTGCAGTACCCCAAACAAAAGGCACATCCTTCTTTGGAAGCTCATTGAGAGGTGCAGCAATGGTGCTGAAATCTCTCACAAAACGCCTATAGAATCCAGCGAGGCCAAGGAAACTCCTCACGTGTGTGACCGTTTTGGGCTGCGGCCAATTCTCAATAGCTTCAATCTTGGCTTTATCAACCTCAATTCCCTGTGTAGTAACAACATAGCCAGGAAAAGATACTCGGTCGGTGCAAAAGGTGCACTTTCCAAGGTTACAAAACAAACGTGCATCACGTAGAGCAATAAAAACAACACGTAAATGTTCCAAATTATCCTCCAAAGATCTGTTATAAATCAATATATCATCAAAGTATACTACCACCAATCGTCCAATGAAAGCACATAAAACTTCGTTCATTAATCTCATGAAAGTACTAGGTGCATTAGTTAACCCAAAAGGCATGACTAACCACTCATATAATCCAAACTTAGTTTTAAATGTTGTTTTCCATTCATTTCCCAATTTCATACAAATTTGATGGTATCCACTACGCAAATAAACTTTGGAGAATATTGTAGAGCCTTTCAATTCATCAAGCATATCATCTAGCCTAGGAATAGGATGACGATAATGAATAGTAATATTATTAATGCCTCTACAATCAACACACATACGCGATGTACCATCCTTTTTCGGCACTAAAATAATAGGAACAACACAAGGACTAAGGAATTCACGTATATAACCTTTGTCGAGTAGCTCCTGTACTTGACGCATAATCTCCTTCGTCTCCTCTGGATTTGTACGGTATGGTGCACGGTTGGGTAGTAATGCATCGGGAATTAAGTCAATTTGGTGCTCAATCCCTCGAATAGGTGGTAATCCCGGTGGCACGTCTTGTGGAAAGACGTCAGCGAACTCCTGCAAATGTTATTGACAGCAGGGGGCAAAGAGGAAGGCACGTCCTTGAATGAAAATAATGCCTCTTTGCACACAAAAGCATAGCAAACATATTTGCTAAAATCTATCTCATAAATATCAGATTTGGTGGCAAGTAAACATGCACTTTTCAATTTAATTTCAGAAGCAACAGTAGATGGTTTATTATTAGGCTTCATTTGTTGCTCAAATTCTTTTGCCACAATCTGATTTTCACTCTTATTTTTCTCATGTTTTGCTTTATTAGCTCTATTAATGTCATCTTTCAAAATGGAATCAGGAGTCATAGGAAGCAAAGTAATATTTTTATCCTTATGAACAAGAGTATACTGATGGTTTCTACCATGGTGTCCAGAATTTTTATCAAATTACCATGGTCTACCATGTAATAAGGAACATGCTTACATAGGTACCACATCACAATCAACATAATCGGCATATGTAGAGATACTAAAATGCACACGAACAGTACGTGTTACCTTAACCTTGCCGCTGTTGTTGAACCATTGGATGTGGATGTGGTCTTGTGGTGAGAGATAGGTTCTCCACCATCTCCATGCTAGTCAAGTTGTTGCAACTCCCTCCATCTATGATGACGCGAACAGAACGTTCCTTCACAACTCCCTTTGTATGGAACAAATTATGCCTCTGATTTTGGTCAGCTTGTGTAACCTGCACACTCAAAACACGTTGAGCAACTAAACATTCATACATGTCAGCATCTTCAGGAGCCATGTATTGCGTCTCATGATCAGAATCGTCTCCACTGTGTTATTCACGTGTAATAAGAGCCAAAGTCTCCTCATCATAGTCACTAGCGGAGTCATACCCACCATCCTCAGTAGCGATCATCACACGCTGAGATTTGCATTCTCTCGCAAAATGTCCTCTTCCCTTACAACGACGACAAATAACATCACTGGTGTGCCCTGTTGATGCCATGGAAGAAGAACAACTCTGTGCAGGCCTGATAGGTGTGCTCTTGGCAGATAATGGTGGTTGTGCCTGCTTCCTTGTATCACGGCTGGAGGTAACCGCTGATGGAGGTGTCGACGCAGTAGAATGTGTGGAAGTAGAGGATGCACGCGATCTCCATGATGAAGGTCGACCTGCAGAAAAGTTAGTACGCGCCAATGCCTGTCGATCATGCACTTCACGTTTAGCTTTACAAGCAAGATGGAATAAACGAGTGATATTGTTATAATCCTTATGCTCTGGAATTGTCTGAATCTCTCTATTTAATCCACCCATAAAACTTGCAAGCATAGCTTCGTTCTCCTCAACAATACCACATCTTATCATGCCAGTTTGTAATTCCTGATAATATTCTCTTACAAAAAAAATTCCTTGTCTTAAGCACTACAATTTTTGAAGTAATTCACGTTGATAATATGGTGGAACCGAACGAGTACGCATAGCAGTATTCAAAGTTGCCCAAGTAGCTGGAATATGATATAATCTACAATGTTCAGACCACCAAACACATGCAAAACTAGTGAAAGCATAAACAGCAGGAGGAACACGTCTCTCCTCAAGATATTATAAACATGTAAAACGTTGTTCAGTTTCTAACTCCCAAGTAAGATATATATCAGGAACATATCTACCCTCAAATGGAGGAATATTCAATTTCAGTTTAGGAAGATGGTCATGTACCTCAGGTGGTGGTGCAGCCATACCATTGCGTTGATATGCATGAGGACGACCTGGTGGTGGTGGTGCTGGTGGTTGCACGTAGTTCTGATTTTGGTCAACCTCATCCTCGTAATGGTCCTCCACCTCTGCAGTAGTAGCAGGAGCTATAGAAACATCAACATCGACACCAGAAGTTTGACCAGGCTCAAGGGGAACGCGTTGTGCTCGTCCCACTTGATTTGGAAGGCGATGTTGTTGTTGTTGTTGTTGTAGAGGTGCGACAGCTGCATCGGCCGGTGGTGGTGGAAAACGCGACAGAAATACAACAAACTTGTTATCGAGCTTTGTTTCAAACGTCTTCTCCATGCCATCTATCTTCTCCATGGCTCTTCAAATCAGTTTAGCACATCTTCCACCTGTCCACTCATCATTTGCTGAAACTTATCATGAAGCTCCTTGTTCGTCAAGTTCTCCCAGTCAGTCTCATCGGCTCGTCATCCTGGCATGGTTAGGAGCAATAGAAACACACAAGAATATGATCCTACAGACTACTAATAAGTGGTGGTGGTGGCGGGTGTCACAAATCCGACAAGCAAATCTCCAATTCTTACCTGTTCTTACCCAGCAGCAGGTGGTGATCGGCAACCGTGGTAGTCAAAACTCTCAAAGCTTGGATAAAGCGATTACCAGGAAGAGTCAAACGCACGACGTAGATGTATGTGGAGCTGGGAAGGCTTATAATATGGTAGCAAAAAGGGTCAGCAATAATCAATTCAGAGATGCAAAGTTGAATAAACGCTCAACGACGGTACTGTGCTGGTACTAGGCTAGACCGTACTACAGACGCGGGCCTAGAACACTAACAAAATCACGACGCTAAACGTAATCAAGGGGACATCACAGTCTGATTTTTTTTGCGCTCTTTTTTTTGCGCTCCTGTTTTTTTTGCCGAAAATCACTATAATGGCGAGTGTCTCAAAACTCTTCCCAAGTCAAACTAAGTTGATAGGCACGAAATTTTTTTGAGGAATATTTTTTTCGGAATCTGGGCAGCGACGATGAAAAAGTGCGGTAAGAAAATAGTATGATGGCACGGGTCTCAAAAGACTCAGAAAAGCCAAAAAATAGGATAGGGAAAAAATATTTTCACCTGTCGAAATTTTGGCCTAAAAATTGCCCGGGGGTCTCCGGGCTCTATTCTTTTTTTCCGAGACCTACGTAGTCAAGGAAACACGAATCCGAAACCAAGATGGATCTCGAGAACAAACCTAGTATGAAAAGAACTTGGATTGGTGGTGGATATATGGTGATAGGATATGGCAGCGGTTGTAGGATATGGCTGCGGTGGTGGTATGTGGTCGCGGTGGTGGGATATGGCAGCAGCGGTGATATGGCAGCATCGATGAATATGGTGTGGCGGCGGCGTGACAAACTGTGAACAGAACTCGAAACTCTAAAGAATCTAGACGCTAAGACCAGCAACTCGACACGACGATGCAACCGCAAATTCAACTAAGCAAACACGGAAAAGATTATGTAATGGCTCAGTCTGGTTCGGATATGATGAACTAACCCTATTTTTTTTGGCTTTTTCGTGGACTGTAGGTATGAATGACAGACTCGATCTAATCTTCGAAAAACTGTAAAATCTCACCGAGCAACTTGGAGCTCTGATACCACTTGATATAAGCAAAGGTGTCCCATCTTTTGATGAGATGGTGGCTATCGTTTTGGAGGAAGTCGACTTTGACGATCCAACTACGAACGTGCGAGGACGTCGTGCCTTAGCAATCGCTAAAACAACTCCGAGAGGTTATTGACCTCACCGGAGCACGATCAACCTGACCACGAAGGTCTGTTTCCTGCAGGCAAACGAAGAACAAGCAAGAAACTAAGATTGCAATATGGATATTGTGAATATAAGAGGAAAGCTTTATTGATCAAGGTGGGGTTCTGTGACGCCTTTGTATGGTCGTTGAACACAAACGAAGTACACGAAGTTGCAGCTATGGATCACTTTTAATATAAACAAAACCCAAAGTCTAAACGACGCCCTAAGGGCTGTATATATGGAGGAAGAGGGGGGAATTTCGTGGCCCTTGGAGGAGGGGTCTGAATCCAACCCTAACTCTTGTTTCCCCACACATACGGACACTAAAAACAGCCTATACTTAAGTATTTCGAAAATACATGGGCCTGGCCCAATAATAAGGTGATGCAGCACCTAGAATAGCCTCTAGGCGAAATTTATGAAGTGGCATCTTGTATATTTCGTCCAAGGCTTCATGCACTCCTTATGGTGACTTCAAAGTCCAGAAATCATCACTTGTAACTCCGTTCTTGATCCCCTTGCGCATGCCATCAACTCCATGCATGTTCTTGCTCCAATGTTCATCCTTCTCCAAGCTAGGCCCTTCATTTGTAAGCAAAACAAACGTATCCAATTTAGGCAGCATCATATTCTCGTGAACATTAGAATCATTACCAAGAAACGAAAGTACATGGTAATTTAATTGGCGTGCGCGAGCTCTAGTGATTGGTCCAGTATACGTAACAGTAGGGGTTGTGGGTGTAACGATGGTATTGATGTCGTCATCACTTTGTAGAAGATCCACCGGATTCAAGACCTCCTTACGGAGAAGAACATCAAGATCTCCTCACGGAGATGACTACCGCCACTTGTATCGTCCTTAGTTGATCGTGTATCGTATATTGCACTGTGTGTACCCGAATCTATCATTTGTGTGACCTAAGTTTGTTGATTTGAATGTTTTCTCCTTGTGTCTCTTGTGTTTTTCCTCGTACCCCTCGTATTCTACCTCGAGATCCCTCCTTTTCGTGAAAGATCGGCCACGTAGGGTTCCACCCTACATCATCTATGGTATCATGAGCCTTGGTTGATCACGAATTTGGAGCCCACACCTTGTTTTCTAGCTTGTTTTTGTTGTTTTTCGTCCAAATTCCAAAATCCCCATAAAAATAGCCCCACAATTTTTTTGTGATTTGTGTGTTTTGATGAGATTTTGTTGATTATGATCCGTGGTTGGGTTGTGTGCCAAGTGGATCATCCTTTTCCCCACCTTCCCCACCCTCAAAACCACTGAACATCTGAGAAAAAAAATTCAATTTCCCCCAATTTTTCCCCACCTCCACGAGCTCATCCCGACCGGATTGAC
>LR738714.1:227014678-227040022 GCA_902687465.1 Secale cereale
CCCGGATCATCCGACCGAACGTCCGGATCATCCGGCTCCGTCTGACGACACTGCATTTTGCAGTCTTTTGCACCCCGTTTCCGGCACCGCATAAACCCTAGACACCCCTTTCGCTATACCCTCGACACATCCATCACCACCACCATTACATAACCAACATCACTACGGTTTTACCTCTTTGTGTCTTGGATCATTTGATTTGTGGTTTTCTCCGTTTCCGTTTGTGTTTCGGCTATCTCGGAGCGGAACGACATTGATAAGACCACCTCTCAACCTCGACAAGGACGGTAACATCGACGACACTTCATTTACTACCTTGAAATTGCATTGATAGACCCTCATCGACCATTTTGCGTAGCTTTCCTAACGAGACTAGCCATTTGAGTATTGTCGGGCCACGACACTTGTGCACATTAGTGATAGTCATAGACATTGCATACTACATCATCATATCTCCGTGTGACACAAGAGTGTTCCGCATACACAATAGCTATCTTGATCCGAGAAGCACGCATAAGTGGCCAAAGAAAGAGCTCACAGGCTTTTAAGCAAAAGAGCCATCCAAAGCTTATAAGCAAAAGCATAAATAACATCAAGCGCCTTGCATCAAAAGAGATCATATGAGATAGCAATACTTCATCTTGTGCTAAAGCATCGACACATCATACACTCATAGTATACGTGCGACAGGAAGTCGTTACATTGCTCTTATAGGTCGTGCACAAGTGCGTATCCTCCTATCAAGCAATCGGTTAGCGTCTCTCTGGCGTTGTGCAACACGAGCATTTTCCGTGGATTCCACATTTTCACTCACTTTTGGTTGCGCAACCACATTTATCTATCCGTGTGTGTGTTCCGTGTGCTACTTATCGCTTGTCATCTACTTGTTTGATGAGCCAATAGTGAATCATTTTCAACATCATTGAATCTTACTCACTTTTTGCATTGAATTTTTCCACCATCCTAACCAAGCTCCTCTCAAAGCTTTACTTGTGTAGCTGTGAGGATCGACAAGACTTGGTACCAATAGTGCTATTTCCAGGTTACATTATTGAGTGATCATTGATCCAGAGTCAACTTCGGTCAAGGTACATTTGGTATTGTCTTCTCCTTTCTCTCACTCACATACTTGCTTGTGACCATGGATAGGCCAAGTACATCTACGAACCCCCTCTTCGATGATCCTCAAGAATCGAACAACTACATCACAGAACTACATCTCTTTGGTGTCCAACGAGCTCTACATCAAGAAAGTGAAGCTATGTGTGAACACACTGAGCAAGTCGCCGCCGACGCGCGCCAATTTGAAGCAAGAACAAGAGAGCAATTCGACATCATCAACACCAACATGGCTACCCAATTCGATGCGCTACGGAATTTGATAGTCAACCGACGTTCTTCTTCCACATCTTCTCAAAGATGAAGCCGATCAAGTCGCCACATTGACTCAACGGACGGCTCAAGTACCCCTACATCCAACACTCTTCATCAAGCCGCACGTCAATCTCGACATGACAACCGGAATCCACTTCATGACAAGAGCTCCCAAGACATACTCGAAGAACAAGAAAGTCGACATCGTCAAAACCAAGCTACGTTTGAGCAAGCACAAGAACGGCAAAGACTACACCAACAACAACAAGAGCGAGCACGTCAACACCAAGAAGAACAAGATGCCGAAGCTCATCGTCAAGCACAACACCGCCGAGAAGCTCAAGCTCTTGAGGCGAAACGAGCATTACATGATGCACATCGCAATGTGGCAACTCACAATCGACACACTTATCAAGAAGAGGATTTCCTTCGCGACGAGATGGAAGAACGACGCCACCAAGAACGAATGCAACAACAAGTTCCTCCTCAACCACGACAAGAGCAACAACCTCAACAAGAACCACAAGCTCGGCAAGTACACCAAGACAATGAAAATCTACTCCGCCAAGAGCAACATGAGGTTGAGAACTGTCGAAATCAAGAACGCCCTCCCAATAGGCAAGCAAACAATGAAGAGCATTGCTATGGAAAGCTTAAGTTCACCATGCCAAAGTTTTCCGGAAGCATTGATCCCGAAGACTACCTCTCATGGGCATTTAAACTTGATAAAATCTTTCGCCTCCACAACTTTGATGAAGAGAAGAAAATTGCTATGGCTTCCCTTGATTACCAAGACTAAGTGCTCATTTGGTGGGAGCAAATCATTGAGAGAAGAGAAGCAAAAGGCGAAACTCCTATCACTACTTGGGCCCAAATGAAGGAAGTCATGAGAGCACGCTTCATGGCAACACACTACAACCGTGACTTGTTCAAGAAGCTACAACTCCTCAAACAAGGTACCAAGTACGTTGAAGAGTACTACAAGGAGATGGAGATTGCCATGATATGAGCAAACATCATGGAGGATGAAGAACAAACGATGGCGAGATTCTTGAATGGACTCAACTATCCTATCAAGAAGATTGCGGACTTTCAACCATACAACAATCTCCTCGAGCTAGTACATCAAGCCACCAAAGCGGAGCGACAAGTTCAAGAGGACTACAAGTACTCCAAGTTCAACTCCAAGAACTTCGGCTCCTACAATCAACTTTCAACAACTTCGGCTACTCCTACCTCTACTAAGCCATCTACAAACTTCGGCGACAAGTCAAGCTACAAGAATGTGACTACATCAAGTCGGCCACCTTCTACAAACAACTTCAAACCAAGAGCTTCATCATCTACAACTCCAAATGAGTACATCTCAAAGACGAGTTCCATCAAATGCTTCAAGTGCCAAGGGCGAAGCCACAAGTCATTTGAGTGCAAGACCGTTCGTACCATGATCATCAATGATGACGGTTCTTATGACTCAATGAGCGATGATGAAATGGAAGCACTTGAGCACGTAGCTATGCATCGCCAAGTGAATGAAGATGAAGACCATCAAGTGTTTTGCGACAATGACTCGAGTCTCAATCTCGTTGTCTCCAAGGTCTTGACACTCCAACATCAACAAGATGATGATCAAAGATGCCACATCTTTCATACCAAGGCCGGCATCAATGGACGCTCCGTCAAGGTTATCATCGATGGAGGAAGTTGTCACAACTTGGCAAGCGAAGAGCTATGCGACAAGCTCAACTTGGTGAAGTCAAAGCACCCTTATTCCTACAAGGTCCAATGGTTTAACGATGCCGGAACACTTTGAGTCGAGCACACCGTGCAAGTCTCCTTCAAGATATGCGCCTACGAGGACACGCTCGAGTGTGATGTGATCCCCATGTCCGTGTGCCACCTTATTCTTGGACGACCATGGAAATATGATCATGGAGTCACACACAATAGACAGACGAACCACTATAGCTTCAAGATGAAAGGAAAGGAGTTCGTCCTATACCCAAAGTCACCAAGTCAAGTAGCCGCCGACAAACACTTACCTACCAACCATCGTGGAGAGAATGGTGAGAGAGTGAGCCACCAAAAGGAGAGTGAGAGCCACAAGCCAAATATGAGCGACTCCATGATGAGTGACAAGAAACAACTAGTGCTATTCGCCACCAAAAGTGATATGAGAGAAGTGTGTGAGAACCCCTCGAGTGTCTTTCACCTTGTGCTTTTATGCAAAGGGGAAGTCAAACCTCCACCATTAGTGTTGTCCCAATTGTTGCAGGAATTCTCGGACGTCTTTCCCGATGAGCTACCCCCGGGTCTACCTCCACTTCGCGGAATCGAACAACGCATCAACCTCATACCCGGCGCACCACTTCCGAACAAGGCTCCTTACCGTGTCAACCCCGAGGAAACCAAGGAGATACAACGGAAAGTACAACAACTCATCGACAAAGGTCATGTACGTGAAAGCTTGAGCCCTTGTGCCGTTCCGGTAATTCTTGTGCCTAAGAAAGATGGAAGTTTTCGCATGTGCTCCGATTGCCGCCTGATAAATTCTATCACCGTTAGATACCGTCACCCTATCCCACGCTTAGACGATACGCTTGATGAATTATGTGGTGCCACCATATTTTCGAAAATTGATCTTAAAAGTGGTTACTACCAAATTCGCATTCAAGAGGGTGATGAATGGAAAACGGCTTTCAAAACCAAGTTTGGGTTATATGAGTGGCTTGTCGTGCGAATGGGTTTATCGGAAGCGCCTGGTTCATTTATGTGTCTCATGCATTTTATTCTACGACCCTACATAGGCGTCTTTGTAGTGGTTTGCTTTGATGACATCCTCGTTTTTAGCAAGTCGCTTGAGGACCATGTGACACACATCCGTATGGTTTTGCAAACCCTTCGGAAGGAGCGATTATATGCTAACATGGAAATGTGTAGTTTTGGCGTTGACAAGGTCATTTTCTTAGGATTCGTCGTTTCTTCCCAAGGTGTTCACGTTGATGAGACTAAAATTGGCCTCAACCAACAAACCTCCAACAAGTGCATAGCTTTCTTGGTTTAGCCGGTTTCTATCGACGTTTTGTGAAGGACTTTAGCACAATTGCTATTGCCTCTACACGCCTTGAGCAAGAAGAACACACCCTTGGTTTGGGGTCCTTCGCAAGACACCGTGTTCATTAAACTCAAAGACTTGCTCACGCACGCACCACTTCTTGCCCTACCAAATTTTGACAAACCTTTTGAGATCCATTGTGACGCTAGTGGTACCGGCATAGGTGGCATGCTCATACAAGAAAAACGCCCAATTGCGTACTTTAGCGAGAAGCTATCCGGAGCACAACTTAACCACCCTATTTATGATAAAGAGCTCTATGCCTTGGTAAGAGTTTTACGCGTTTGGGAACATTACCTTAGACCTCATGAATTAATTCTTCATACGGACCATTAGACTCTCAAGTATCTCAAAGGTCAAACTAAGTTGAACAAGCATCATGTTAAGTGGAGTGAGTTCATTGAGTCTTTCCCCTACGTCATCAAGTACATCAAAGGCAAAGAAAATGTTGTGGCGGATGCGCTTTCCCGCAAATGCATGCTTGTAACAAAACTTGAGTTGAATGTTATTGGCTTTGAGCACATAAAAGACTTATATGAGCATGACCCTTTCTTTGCAAATCCTTATGCTAAGTGTTTGACTCACACTTCTTGGGAACATTACTACATCAAGGACGGATATTTTATGAGAGCTAACAAACTTTGCATTCCCGAGTCTTCGCTTCGTTTGCTCCTTTTGCAGGAATCTCATGGAGGAGGACTCATGGGACACTTTGGTCGCGACAAGACATTTGCTACGCTCTCAAAGAACTACTTTTGGCCCAAGATGCTACGTGACGTCTCATGCTTCACCAACCGATGTTCTACATGCTGCAAAGCTAAGTCAAAAGATCAATCTCATGGCCTTTACATGCGACTTCCTATTCGTACCATCCATGGGAAGACATAAGCATGGACTTTATACTTGGAATGCCTAGGACTCAAAATGGCAAAGATTCCATGTTTGTTGTCGTGGATAGATTCTCTAAAATGGCTCATTTCATTCCTCGTAACAAGATCGATGATGCTTCACATGTGGCAAATCTCTTTTGTAGGGAAATCATTCGTCTACATGGAGTGCCCAAGACGATCGTGTCGGACTGGGACATCAAGTTCTTGAGCTACTTTTGGAAGACTCTATGCGCCAAACTCGGAATCAAGATGCTCTTCTCTTCGGCGTATCAACCACAAACCGACGGCCAAAAGGAGGTGACGAACAGCACGCTTTCGACACTTCTTCGCGTGTTGATCAAGAAGAACATCAAGGAATGGGAGCAATGCTTGCCCATCGCCGAGTACGCCTACAACCGCGCAAGACATGTGACTACCGGCAAGTCCCCTTTCGAGGTCGTCTACGGCTTCAACCCTTTGTCTCCATTGGACATCCTACCTCTACCTCTACAAGAACGCATCAACTTGGACGCAAGTGCCCGAGCAAGCTATCTCAAGAAGGTGCATGAAGATACATGGGCAACGATCAAGAGGCAAGTACATCCACTAGAGTCCAAGCTCAACGCCAACTAGAAGACTATGGTGTTCCAACCGGGAGATCTTGTATGGCTACATCTTCGCAAGGACCGTTTCCCCAACGAGCGCAAGTCCAAACTTCTACGTCGGGCCGACGGACCCTTCAAGGTGCTAGCACGCTACAACAACAATGCATACAAGCTCGACCTTCCACGCGACAAGTACAATGTGAGCTATGTCTTCAACGTCAAGGATCTCTCCACTCTCCATGGTGATGAAGATTTCGATCCGAGGTCGGATCTTTCCCAAGGGAGGGGAGATGATGCGGAGCATCCCAAGGTCATCCCCATGGACCTACCATCATCTCACCAAGTGCCAAGTGGACCCATGACACGTGCTCGAGCACGAGCTCTCGATACCGAGGTGACTTCGCTCCTCTCTCTACGTCACTTTGATTCACATGAGACATGGTTGCTACCCTCATCAGAGACTCTTTGCATACTCAGGCACCTCGGGAGCAACCATGGAGAAGCCAAGGACCAAGTAGAATCGAAGGAGGAAGAAGGAGGAGAAAATCGGCCGAAACTCAGCAAGCCCGGATGATCCGAACAATGTTCCGGACGATCCGGCCGAGGCCCGGATGATCGGGACAAACGTCCGGACGATCCGGCAAATGTGCCCGAGGACACCCGAGAGCTCAAGCTAAAGCCGGATCATCCGGACTCCAGCCCGTATCATCCAGACGAACCCGGACGTCCGGACAAAGTGCCGGATATCCAGACCACCCGCGGTAGTTTAGACACGTCTGGATCATCCGGACGCCGCCCCGGATCATCCGGACCCCCGAAGCCTAGATCATCCGGACAAACGTCCAGATCATCCGAACAGTGCCCGCGTGATGATGTTGGGCCGAGGCCCATGTACCCCTTCGCACCTCCTAGCCTATATATAGAACTCTACCTAAACTATCTAGGGTTAGCTTTGTGTTAGCTCATACCAAACCCCTAGTGGTTCCTCTCCTACGAGACCGCGGCCTCTTCGGAGAAGAGCCACCGGATTCAAGACCTCCTTACAAAGAAGAACATCAAGACCTCCTCACGGAGATGACTAACACCACTTGTATCGTCCTTAGTTGATCGTGTATCGTGCATCGTACTTTGTGTACTCGGATCTAGCATTTGTGTGACCTAAGTTTGTTGATTTGAATGTTTTCTCCTTGTCTCTCTTGTGTTTTTCCTCGTACCCCTCGTATTCTACCTCGGGATCCCTCCTTTTCATGAAAGATCGTCCACGTAGGGTTCCACCCTACATCACTTTTGCTCGCATAGTGACCACGACCAGTGCAACGCCGACATATAACATCATGTGTTGGCCCATTGGATGCCATGGATGAAGAAGAGCTCTGCGCAGGACCGGAAGGTGTACTCCTGGTTGATGGTGGTGGTGCCTGTTTGCTTTTATCACGGCTAGAAGTGACGGATGAAGTAGGCGGTGGTGCAGCCGGACGTGTCGAAGTAGATGATGCATGCGGTGTCCATGATGAAGGTCGACCTGCAGAAAACTTAGTTCGTGCCAAGGCCTATCGATCTTGCACTTCACGTTCAGCTTTGGAAGCAAGATGGAATAAACGAGTGATATTATTATACTTCTTATACTCTAGAATTGTCTGAATCTCTCTATTTAAGCCACCCATAGAGCGTGCAAGCATAGCCTCATTATCCTCAACAATACCACATCTAATCAGTCCAGTTTGTAATTCAATAATATTCCTCTACAGATTTTTTTCCTTGTCTTAAATGCTGCAATTTCTGAAGTAATTCGCGTTGATAATATGGTGGAACCCAACGAGTACGCATAGCAGTTTTCAAAGCAGCCCAAGTAGTTGGAATATTATCCGGATGTAATCTACAATATTCAGACCACCACACACAAGCAAAACTAGTGAAAGCACAAAGAGCAGCAGCAACACGTCTTTCCTCGGGATAGTTTAGACATGTAACACGTTGCTCGGTTTCTAACTCCCAAGTAAGATATATATCAGGAACATATCTACCCTCAAATAGTGGAATATTCAATTTTAGTTTAGGGAGATGGTCATGATCGCGTACCTGAGGGTGTGGTGCAGCCCTACCATTGCGATTATATGCATGTGGACGACCTGGTGGTTGTGGTGCTAGTTGTTGCACGTAGTTCTGATTTTGATCAACCTCGTCCTCGTAATCCCCCGCATAATCGTCCTCCTCCTCGGCAGTAGTAGGAGCCACAGAAGTATCAACATCAGCACCAATAGGTTGGCCAGGCTGAAGAGCGACACTTCAGGCTTTGCGGAGGGCGGTGTCGCGACGTGAAGGTGGTTGTTGTTGTTGTTGGAATGGTGCAGCAGGTGGAGGTAGACGCGCAAGCACTTCAGCGAATTTGGAATCCAACTTGGTGTCAATTGACTTCTCAATGCCATCCATCCTCGCTAGTGCGTTGTCAAAACTGGTCATCACATCTTCTACCTGTTGACCCATCATTTGCTGAAATTTATCATGCAACTCCTTGTTTGTCATGTTCTCCCAGTCAGTCTCGTCTACTTGTGATCCTGGCATGGATAGCAGCAATAGAAACACACAAAAATATGATCCTACCGACTACTAGAAAATGGTGGTGGTGGGGCGTCACAAATCCGTCAAGCAAATCTCAAATTCTTACCAGTTCTTACCCAGCAACAAGTGGTGATCGGCAACCGTGGTAGTCAAAACTCTCAAAGCTTGGATAAAGAGATTACCAGGGAGAGTCAAACGCACGACGTATATGTATGTGGAGTTGGGAAGGCTTATTATATGGTAGCAAAAAGGTTAGAAATAATCAATTCAGAGATGCAAAGTTGAATAAACGCTCAATGACAGTACTGTGCTGGTCCTAGGCTAGACCGTACTAGAGACGCGAGCCTAGAACACTAACAAAATCACGGCGCTGCACGTAATCAAGGGGAAAGCATACTCTGAATTTTTTTTCGCTCTTTTTTTGGCGCACATTTTTTTTGCCGAAAATCACTATAATGGTGAATGTCTCATAACTCTTCCCAAGTCAAACTAAGATTATAGGCACAGAATTTTTTTGACGATTTTTTTTCGGAAACAGGACAGCGACGACGAAAAAGTGCGGTAAAAAAACAGTATGATGGCACGGGTCTCAAAAGACTCAGAAAAGCCTAATAATAGGATAGGGAAAAAATATTTTCACTTGTCGAAATTTTGGCCTAAAAACTGCCCGGGGCTCTCCAGACTTTTTTTTTCCGAGACCTACTCAGACAAGGAAACACGAAATCGAAACTAGATGGATCTCGAAAGACAATCTAAAATGAAAAGAACTCAGATTGGTGGTGGGTATATGATGGTAGAATATGGCAGCGGTGGTGGTATATGGATACGGATTGGTGGTGGTATGTGGTAGCAGCGATGAAGATGTTGCGGCGGCGGCGTGACAACTTATGACCAGAACTCGAAACTCTAAAAGACTAGATGCTAAGACCAGCAACTAGACACGACGATGCAACCGCAAATTCAATAAAGCAAAATACTGAAAAGACTATGCGAAGGCTCAAACTGGTTTGGATATGAGGAACTAAACCTAAATTTTTTATGGCTTTTTCCTGGACTGTAGGTATGAAGAACAGACTCAATCTAATCTACAAAAAACTGTAAAATCTCACCGAGCAACCTGGAAATCTGATACCACTTGAAAGAGGCAAAGGTGTCCCATTTTTCGATGAGATGGTGGCTATCGTTTTTGGTGGAGTAGACTTTGACGATCCGACTACGAACGTGCGAGGACGTTGTGCCTTAACAATCGCTAAACCAACTCCGAGAGGTTATTGACCACGCCGGAGCACGATCAACCTGACCACGAGGGTCTATTTCCTGCAAGCAAACGAAGAACAAGCAAGAAACTAAGATTGCAATCTGGATATTGCGAATATAAGACGAAAGCTTTATTGATCAAGGTGGGGTTCTGTGACGTCTTTATCTGATCGTTGAACACAAACGAAGTACGCGAAGTTGCAGCTATGGTGAACTTTAATCTAAACAAAACCCAAAGTCTAAACGACGGCCTAAGGGCTGTATATATGGAGAAAGAGAGAGGGAATTCCGTTGCCCCTTGGAGAAAGGGGTCCGAAACCAACCCTAACTATGTTTTGCCCACACATACGGACTCTAAAAACAGCCTATACTTTACTATTTCGAAATTACATGGGCCTGGCCCAATAATAAGGTGACGCAGCACCTATAATAGCCTCTGGACGAAATTTATGAAGTGGCATCTTGTATATTTCATCCAAGGCTTCACGCACTCATTATGGTGGCTTCAAAGTCCTGAAATCATCACTTGTAACCCCGCTATTGTTCCCTTTGCGCATGCCATCATCTCCATGCTTGATCTTGCTCCAATGTTCATCCTTCTTGTCCAAGCTAGGCCCTTCATTTGTAAGCAAGACAAACGTATCCAATTTAGGCAACATCATATTCTCATGAATATTCGAATCATTACCAAGAAACGAAAGTACCTGGTAATTTAATTGGCGTGCACGAGCTCTAGTAATTGGTCCTGTATATGTCTCAGTTGGGGTTGTGGGTGTAACCTTGTTAGTGATGTCATCATCATCCTCCCCTTCTTGAATTGAAGTCGTCCTCGGCGGAAGCTCTTCTTCCTCACCGAAGTAAGGTTTCAAATCTGCTATGTTAAATGTGGGAATAACCCCAAAATCTGCAGGCAACTCAAGTTTATATGCATTATCATTTATTTTCTCTAACACCTTGAAAGGACCATCAACACGTGGCATTAGCTTTGACTTGCGCAAATTAGGAAACCTATCCTTACGCAAATGTAACCATACAAGATCTCCAGGTGCAAAGACAACACGTTTTCTACCCTTATCTCCAACAAGTTTATATTTAGCGTTCATGCGCTCAATATTTTCCTTAGTTAACTCATGCATTTTTAAGATTAATTCAGCACGTTGTTTAGCATCAAAATTAACCTTCTCCGAGGATGGAAGAGGCAACAAATCAATAAGTGCACGAGGTAGGAAACCATAGACAATTTCAAAAGGGCACATCTTAGTAGTAGAATGCAACGAACGATTATAAGCAAATTCACTATGAGGCAAGCATTCTTCCCTCATTTTCTTGTTATTCTCCAAAACAGCCCTAAGCATAGTAGAAAAAGTTCTATTGTCTTCTTCACGCCAAAGTGTCCCATTAATCCCCCTCCATGCGCCTCCTGCAACAACAAAAGCCGAACAGAGATAGCTGGAATGCATAGCTTGTTAGCACGAAACACAAATCCATCATTAACGACGAACTTGGTTCCATGTTCTCCCTTCTTTACAATTCTGCAATACATCTTCAAATTCAGCATCATGCACATATTGATCTTTGATGGTCTCCAAACCAAATATTTTGAAGTCAAGTTGTGAAAGCATAGTATAACGACGAGACAATGCGTCAGCAATAACATCTTCTTTTCCCTTCTTGTGTTTAATAACATAAGGGAAAGTCTCTATGAATTCAACTCATTTAGCATGTCTACGGTTCAGTTTTGCTTGACTTTTAATGTGCTTCAAAGATTCATGATCATAATGTATAACAAATTCTTTGGGCCATATATAATGTTAGCATGTTTCCAAAGTCCAAACAAGAGCATATAATTCCTTATCATAAGTAGAATACTTCAGACTAGGCCCACCAATTTTTCAGAAAAGTATGCAACAGGTTTGCCATCTTGTAATAAGACACCTCCTAACCCAATTCCAGTAGCATCACATTCAAGCTCAAAAGCCTCATTAAAATCATGAAGATGGAGTAAAGAAGCATGTGTCAACTTATCTTTCAATACCGTGAATGCTTCTTCCTGTGCCGTACCCCAAACAAAAGGCACATCCTTCTTTGTAAGATCATTGAGAGGTGCAGCAATGGTGCTGAAATCTCTCACAAAACGCCTATAAAATCTAGCGAGGCCAAGGAAACTCCTCACGTGTGTGACCGTTTTGGGCTGCGGCCAACTCTCAATAGCTTCAATCTTGGCTTTATCAACCTCAATTCACTGTGGAGTAACAACATAGCCAAGAAAAGAGATTCGGTCGGTGCAAAAGGTGCACTTTCCAAGGTTACCAAACAAACGTGCATCACGTAGAGCAATAAAAACAACACGTAAATGTTCCAAATGTTCCTCCAAAGATCTGCTATAAATCAATATATCATCACAGTAAAGTACCCCAAATCGTCCAATCAAAGCACGTAAAACTTCATTCATTAATCGCATGAAAGTACTAGGTGCATTAGTTAACCGAAAAGGCATGACTAACCACTCATATAATCCAAACTTAGTTTTAAATGCTGTTTTCCATTCATCTCCCAATTTCATACGAATTTGATGGTATCCACTACGCAAATCAACTTTGGAGAATATTGTAGAGCCACACAATTCATCAAGCATATCATCTAGCCTAGGAATAGGATGACGATAACGAATAGTAATATTATTAATGCGTCTACAATCAACACACATACGCGATGTACCATCCTTTTTCGGCACTAGAATAATAGGAACAGTACAAGGACTAAGGGATTCGCGTATATAACCTTTGTCGAGTAGCTACTGTACTTGACGCATAATCTCCTTCGTCTCCTCTGGATTGGTACGGTATGGTGCGCGGTTGGGTAGCGATGCATCGGGAATTAAGTCAATCTGATGCTCAATCCCTCGAATAGGAGGTAATTCCGGTGGCACGTCTTGTGGAAAGACGTCCGCGAACTCCTGCAAAATGTTAGTGACAGTATGAGGCAAAGAGGAATGCACGTCCTCGAATGAAAATAATGCCTCTTGGCACACAAAAGCATAGCAAACGGGTTTGCCTAAATCTAGATCGTCAATATCAGATTTGGTGGCAAGTAAACATCCAATTTTTAATTTAATTTCAAATGCAACATGAGATGATGGTGTGTTATTAGGCTTCATTTGTTGCTCAAATTCTTTTGCCACAATCTGATGTTCACTCTTATTGTGCTCCTGTTTTGCTTTATTAGCTCTATTAATATCATCTTTCAAAATGGAATCAGGAGACATAGGAAGCAAAGTAAAACATTTATCCTTATGAACAAGAGTATACTGATTGTTTCTACCATGGTGTACAGAAATTTTATCAAATTGCCATGGTCTACCAAGTAATAAGGAACATGCTTGCATGGGTACCACATCACAATCAACATAATCAGCATATGTGGAGATACTAAAATCATGGTTGCGCTCAATGCATGGACAATTATATAACATGAGAGAGGCGACATGTGGAGACATATGACAACAAGAAATATCAATCATGTGCAAACCATGGCAGTGGTGGCTATCAACTGCATGAAATGAGCATGTATGTATCATGGGTGATGCACTACATGAAGCAAGCATGGTGATGAAGTTGTGCAAACTAGTGGATCAAAGATTCAACACACTAGGAGAAGGCATGGCAATCATGTCATGTGAGCAAATAGTCGGTATAGGTAATACACATGACATATCGCAAGCACGAACACAAAGCAAGATCAAAGCATCATAATAGGCATGGGGTACAAACGCATCATGGCAAGAACAAGCAATATCACCACCAAGCTTGCAAATACACATACAAGTATGAGAATCAATCATCATGTGTAATGCAAAGAATGGGTCACAAATGCATGGAAAGGGCATAGGAATGAGCATATCATGCAAAGTGAACATGGCAAGATGGGCGTAAGAGATATAATGGACAATAACCCATAACCACGCGAGTGCCATGTAGAAGGAATGCGCGAAGTATTTGCACGAAGGGAACGGTGGGAAAGATAATCCACGGAATCCCAAGTCATCATTGCTCTCTAGAGCTCGATTCGTCAACTCGTGCTCTTGCAAGGTTGACGAGTATGCATGTGTACCTACACAAAAGAGACACAAGCCAAACAAAGTGTGTGCGTGGTAAATGTACACATCATCCATCATGATGTGTATGTGCATGTTAGAGTTAGCACAAGATAAGCATCGCTCAAAGAAATTTGAGGCACGATAGATAAATATGTCATCCATCGTGAAAGAATAGTTGTCATGTATAGCACGATGGGGACACAAATTAGAGCAAGTATGTGGCACAGCAATAGCATTGGCATTTATAAGGAGCATATTGTGCACACAAGCATGGCGATCATGAAATGGATGGGATGGATCAAAATCTCCTAAAATTTCTGAGGAAACTATGGAGGTCTCCACATGAGCAATATCGGAAACATAATATGGAGAAGTGGAACAACATCCAAAACAATGCATGTCCGAAGCGAGGTAATCATGGCATGGCATATGATGGATATGGTGCAAAGGAAGCATGTCAATATCATCACAAGAAAAACAAATGCCAATAACCATGGGCTTGTCATCTATGCCATAAGTGCAAATTGGATTTATCTTAATGGCATATGCATAGTTACTACGATGAGATTGCAAATATGACATATTGTTGATCTCATGCATAGCATATGACAAGTCAAGTCGATTTTCAAACATGATGTGACCGAGAGAATTATCACAAGAAATCCTATGCAACATGGCATCACAACTAATAGACTCCACATGGCAATCATCAAACTCATCATAAATGGGTAAATGATCGCATGAGGAAATCATACTAGAATGAAGCATGGCAATAGGAGGATCAACATCATGCAAGCAATCAATGTCAACATAGTCCACTAGTGGGACGAGATCATCACCTTCACCTTTGTTACCTTTCGCATTCCACTCATGTGGTGTATGTGAGGTGGGAAAGACCAAAAGGTGGTCATCATCTTCATCTTGATGGAACCATGTGGGGGAGCATCATAGTCCACCATGGCCATCGTCTTGTCCATAGGAAGGACGAAGTCATCGAGGATCGACGCGTCATCAAATGTGGGACCTAGCACCAAATGAGAAGACACAATAGAGGTAGAGGTCAAGTCGTTAGCGTTGAAAGTGGCCTCACATGCCGTATCAACTATCTCACTCTCTCTATGTGGTGTCTCACTCACTCCCTCGAGGTAGGTGCACTCAAACTCACATATGGTGGAGTCACTCATCTCACTCAAGTGGTGGGGGTTGTGTCTCTCCTCACATGGGAATTTGGGAAACACGTCAAGAATGGGGCTAGTGGTGAACTCGCTCTCACTCTCAATACGGTGGCACAAGTCACGCAAGTCATCATACGCTGCTGTGGTCGAAGGGAAAATCCCATGCTCAACCATCTCGTCATCGTTGCCGTGGATGAAGGCCGAGGATGGCACATCATCACTCTCCTCTGTGACCGAAGGTAAAATCCCATGCTCGATCATCTCGTCATCGTCGACGTGGATGAAGGCCGAAGATGGCACATCATCACTCTCGCCTCCAAAGATGGAAGCATAATCCCTGCTCGTCACAATGTCATTCACCTTCAAAGCTAGGTCCTCGAATGGCTCCATAATCATACTCGACGCCGCACCATCTTGAAAAAGAATCGAAGTGGACTCGGCGTCATCAATGCCACAAAGAGGGATGGCGGTGAAGTCGAATTCGGGAGCGTCGTCTTGGAGCTCGTTGGGCTTGGACATCATGGTGGTACTAGCCTCATGCTCGCCATCTTGGAGCTTGGTCTTCGAGAAGTGTGCTTGCGGTGGAGAAGCCTTGGCCTTCATGAGTTCTTGTTCCGCCTTAAGAGCACCAATGTAGTTGTCGTCGAGGGACTTGTAGTTCTTGAGGAAGATAGTCTTGTAGATGTCGTCGTGCAATCCCATCATGAAGTGGATCTTCATCAAAATGGGGTCGTCCACATTGGCTTGTCGCAAGGCATTCTTCATCTCGTTGAAGTACTTGTCGATGGACTTGGATCCTTGTATGGTCTTCTCCAATTAGTGTAGAAGATGTTCCGTGTAAGTGGGAGGCATGAACTCTCGCCGCATAGCATTCTTCACCTTGGGCCAATTCACGTTGAAGCTCGTCGAAGGTGTGTGAAGCCACCATGTTGACGCGTTGTCGTGGAAGTTTCTTGTGGCGCACTTCACTTGATCTACGTAGGGAACTTGATGTAGCTTGAGGTAGTTGTCCATCTTGCGCTCCCACTCGAGATACTCCGCGGGGTCTTGAGTCTCATAGAAAGGAGTCTCGTAATCGTTGTCGAGGTCGTAGTAGCTCGTGGAAGTCGTGGACTTGAGCTTGGGAAGCTTCTCTTGAGCATAATCTTGAGGTGCTTGTTGGCGAAGATGTCTTATGTCCAAAGACGAAGATGCCTTGAAGTCGGTTGGCAAAGATACCAAGGTACACGGTGAAGTCGTTGAGTGGTTGTTGGAGTTGAGCTCTTGACCTTCACGTTCTTGTTGTTGATGGTGTCGATCCGATGTGATCTCACCGAAGATGGTAGCTCGGAAGGATGTGCACTAGAGTGTCTTCTCGGAGATGAGGGAGACCTCTTGCGGTTCTTGATGAGGGCTTTGAGCTCCTCCATTTGAATATCCATAAAGAAAGGGTATCTAAGTTTGTCTTTTAGGTCCTGAAAAGCTTCCAACACTGACAAATTTGGGGTTCTTGAGGGATAGATAAAGTTCCAACACCTTGTGGCAAAAGGACAACCCAAAAGAGATGATGAAGAGTTTCCTCTTGAGGATAGTCCCTTACTGCACAATTGTTCACTCACACCTATCAAGTAAAGCTTATCGAGTGGCTTGGTTAGGATAAGTGGCACAAAAATTTGATGCAAAATGCTAGAAAGAGTCAATAATGTTGAAAGAGATTCACAAATTCGCAAATGTAACAAGTAGACCAATAGCAATATGTGGCACACGGAAACACACACACGGATAGATAAATGGGGTCGTGCAACCAAGGAATGAGCACAAAATTTGGAATCCACGGAAAACGCTCGTGTTGCACAACTCAAGAGAGACACTAGCACGATTGCTCAATAGGCAGATACGACACTTGTGCACAACCTATAAGATGCAAAATGTATCAACTTCCTATCACAAGTATGCTATGTGTATGATGTTCCGGTGCTTTTAGCACAAGATGATCGAAGATGATCGGATATGGCAATCTTATATGCAATGTGGTACGATGCTATGGCTCTTGCTTACAAGCTTCTTTGTGTCTCTTTTGCTTAAAAGCTTATTCTTTTTCTTTTTTTATGATATGGCCATGATGCGAAATGCACAAACCAAGATAGCAATTGTGTATATGCGGGAACAATCTTGTGACACAAGGGATGATATGATGATACCAAGATGATATGGTATATATGCAATGGAAGAGTGGATCGATGATCATTAATGTGCACAAGTAACGTTGCCGGCAATACTCAAAGGCTAGTATCGATAGGAAAGTGACGCAAAATGGGCTAGGGGTTAACAATGCAATTGCAAGGGGAATATACAAAGATGTCATCGAGGTTACCTTCCTTATGTACGATGATGACCTCGTGGCGATGATGAGTGGCGGTGTTCTCGATGTAGACCCGTTCCTAATTAGCCTAAACACCTTAGGAAATGGAAAAACCACAACTCAAAATCTCAAGGCCAAATGTCAAATGGTGCTAGCGGGAAAGCGGTGGTGGTTGCGGAAGAGGTCGGTGGAGCTATACACTATGTCGGAGTTGAAGTCACGGTCCCTAAGTACCCGAAACACCTTAGTAGACACAAGCCACAACTCAAACAAGCTCAACAAAATTGGGTTAGGTTGGGTTGGCGTAAATGTATAGTGGCAAGGTTATGCGGTAGTGGTGGTGGTGGTTGATGAAGAAGCAATTGTCCCTAAGTAGCCTAAACACCTTAGGAGACTCAAATCACTACTCAAGCAACCACAAATTCTATGGGGAACAAAATGGTTAGGTTGCGGAAAGCTATGGTGGCTATGCGGATGATATGGTGGAGGGCCTATAAAAACTTGCCAAATTTGACAAAATTTGATGGAGTCAAATTATGTTGGTAGTATTTTTGTGTTATGGGGGATATCAAGAGCTTCGAAACGAGCTAAAGAACGTCCAAATCGGAGTTCGTATGAATTAGTTATGGACAAAACAAAAATCAGCCGAAAAAGGGAATCTATAGGTACCGCACGTCCGGAAAGTGACGGACGACCGGTGACCGGACGTCCGGTCGGGCTCGGAAATCTGGTATTTTCTTCTGTATAGGTGGTTCCGGTCGTCCGGTGGATGACGGATGTCTGGTGCTTCGTGAGGGTCCGGACGTCCGGTAAAACGCCGGTCGTCCAGTGGGTCGGGGTCAACGCGAGATTTGAGCTCGGGAACGCGATTTTGGGCGGAAATTGATGATTTTGGGGTCAAAATTGATGTGATTTCGTGGATGAAAGATAGGGAAACTTGGGGAAGTGCTAGATCCACTTGAAACCAAGCAAATCCATGGATCAAAATCAAAAAAATATCATCAAACCAATGAATCACAAAAAAATTAGGGCTATTTTTGGTGAGGAATTTTCGACTTTGGGACGAAATAACACAAAAGAAAGCTAGAAAACGGTGGAGGGGCTCCAATTTCGTGAGAAACCGTGGCTCTTGATACCATATGATGAGGGGGTGTACCCGATTGTAGGCCGATCTTTCACGAAAAGGAGGGATCCCGCGAGGAACACGATGAACACGGGGACAAACAAGGAGAAATCACAAGGGAAAACACTCAAGAACAAGTCCAATGACACATCCACTAGACAATCAAACACACAAGATCACAAGGTACATGAACAACAAAGGGAAAGATACAAGGTAAAGTTCATCTCCAAGAGGAGGTCTTGAATCCGCGAAGGATCTTCCCGTTTAGGGGTCCTGAATCTGTCGTGGATCTTCTCCGTAGAGGGGCCGCAGTCTCTCCAAGGAGTAGAACCACTAACATGAGCAAAGCTCTAGTCTAAAATGAGGTATCACATTTGCTAACCCTAAAATGGTGGAGGTGGAGGAGTATATATAGTCTAAGGCCACGAAGGGGTAAGTGAGGGGCGAAAGGGGTACATGGCCAAAAGGCCCGTGGTTGCGCACAGGCAGGGAGCGGACGTCCGCTAGGCACCAGACGTCCGGTGGCTCGGGAGGGACCGGACGTCCGGTAGCTCTCAGACATTCCGCTATTTTGGTTCTGTGAAGGATTTCACGGACATCCGGTGGCTGCCGGTCGTCCGGTCGCCTGGGACGCGTTGGACGTCCGGTAAACGTCGGTCGTCCGGAGCCTGTAGCTTGCAGCAGCTCCGTTTCTTCCATCTTCTCTTCCACGCTTCCCTCGCGGATGGTGTAGGTGATCCTTGGCGCTTGCACTCCTCCTCGTCATCCATGAAGCTCCGACAATACCTATGCATGTACACGAGTGGAGTGTCAAGTAGTATACCATCCTCGAAGCGGTCAAGTGAACACATGTAAAGGAGATGATTCACCTTTAAGTATGAGAAGTAGAGGTCACACGTGTCACTTGCCAAACAGACTCTTGGCATGGTGATGTCCATAGGATGCTCCGCATCACTTTGTCTGGTCGTTGAACACAAACAAAGTACACGAAGTTGCAGCTATGGCGAACTTTAATCTAAACAAAACTCAAAGTATAAACGACGCCCTAAGGGCTGTATATATGGGGGAAGAGGGGGGAATTTCGTGGCCCTTGGAGGAGGGGTCCGAAACCAACCCCAACTCTTGTTTTACCACACATACGGACTCAAAAAACAGCCTATACTCAAGTATTTCGAAATTACATGGGCCTGGCCCAATAATAAGGTGACACAGCACCTATAATAGCCTCTCGACGAAATTTATAAAGTGGTATCTTCTATATTTTGTCCAAGGCTTCACGCACTCATTATGGTGGCTTCAAAGTCCTGAAATCATCAGTTGTAACTCCGTTCTTGTTCCCCTTGCGCATGCCATCATCTCCATGCTTGATCTTGCTCCAATGTTCGTCCTTCTTGTCCAAGCTAGGCCCTTCATTTGTAAGTAAGACTGGAATCTGGCACTTTGCCATCTGCCATGGCAGATGGCAAAGGCATGGTCGGCGGATGGCAAAGGCTTTGCCATCAGCCAACAGATGGCAAACAGTTTGTCTGAATTCCAGTGGGTAAAGGCTTCTTTGCCATCTGCTGGCTGATGGCGAAGAGCCTGTGCCTTTGCCATCAGCTGGCAGATGGCAAAGCCTCTTAACGGGGTTAGCCACGTTAGAAGGATAACGGCAGCCTTTGCCATCAGCTGGCTGATGGCAAAGGCTGCAGGCTCTTTGCCATCTGCTGGCAGATGGCAAAGGCTGCATACTTTGCCATCAGCCAGCTGATGGCAAAGAGCTTTGCCATCTGCTGGCAGATGACAAAGAGCCCAAATAGGCCAGTCCAATTTTTTTCTCTGGATGACACGTGGTTTCTTTGCCATCTGCCAGCTGATGGCAAAGCTCTTTGCCATCTGCCAACAGATGGCAAAGTGTCTATATTGCCTCATTTAATTTTGTTTTTCTTATATCAATTCATTTTCACAGAAAATCAAACACAAATATATTTATATGACCAATATAGCATATTCAACACATATTACCAATAGTCATGAACACATATATATCCAACACATGTTACCAATAGTAGCAAGTTTCATCCATACATATACATAGTTTCATCAATATTACACAGTTTCATCCATAGGTAGCAAGTTTCACAAGGTCAAAACAAAAACTAAATACAAGCACTACATCAACCCAAGCTTCCGTGATCTTAAGCAAATCTGTAAAATGGGAAAGAAGAAAGTTAGAAGAAGAAGGCTAGAAGAAGAAGATTATTATGATGCAACTAAAATGTGAAGATTATTATGATGCAACTTATATCTGTAAAATAGGTCATTTTGGGGCTAAGTAAGGTCATTATGTCATTTCGGAGGTAGCTAAGCATATGAAGTCATTTAGGAGCTAAAATATGACATTTCTTAAGCATATTATGTCATTTTAGAGCCAGTTAAGCATATTAAGTGATTTTGGAGGAAAAGATGCTAAGTATAGGTCATTTTAGAGCTATCCTAGGTTAAATAGGTCATTTTTAAGCTAGCTAAGCATATTAAGTCCTTTTGGAGGAAAAAATGCTAAGTATAGGTCATTTTAGAGCTATCCTTGGTTAAATAAGTCATTTTGGAGCTAATCAAGCTTATCTTGTCATTTTTGAGCTAGCTAAGCATATTGAGTTATTTAGGAGGAAAAAATGCTAAGTATAGGTCATTTTAGAGCTAGCATATGTTAAATAGGTCATTTTGGAGCTAAGTAAGGTTATTATGTCATTTTGAAGCTAGCTAAGCATATGAAGTCATTCAGGACCTAAAATATGTCATTTCTTAAGCATATTATGTCATTTTAGAGTTAGCTAAGCATATTAAGTCATTTTGGAGGAAAAGATAATAAGTATAGGTCATTTTAGAGCTATCCTAGGTTAAATAGGTCATTTTTAAGCTAACTAAACATATTAAGTCATTTTGAAGGAAAAAATGCTAAGTATAGGTCATTTTAGAGCTATCCTAAGTTAAATAGGTCATTTTGGAGCGAATTAAGCTTATTATGTAATTATTATTGAGCTAGCTAAGCATATTGAGTCATTTAGGAGGAAAAAATGTTAAGTATAGGTCATTTTAGAGCTAGCCTAGGTTAAATATGTCATTTTAGAACTAAGTAAGGTTATTATGTCATTTTGAAGCTAGCTAAGCATGTGAAGTCATTTAGGAGCTAAACTATGTCATTTCTTAAGCATATTAAGTCATTTTGAAGGAAAAGATCCTAAGTATAGGTCATTTTAGAGCAATCCTAGGTTAAATAGGTCATTTTTAAGCTAGCTAAGCATATTAAGTCATTTGGGAGGAAAAAATGCTAAGTATAGTTCATTTTAGAGCTATCCTAGGTTAAATAGGTCATTTTGGAGCTAATTAAGCTAATTATGTAATTATTAAGCTAGCTAAGCATATTAAGTCATTTTGGAGGAAAAAATGCTAAGTATAGGTCATTTTAGAGCTATCCTAGGTTAAATAGGTCATTTGGGAGCAAATTAACCTTATTATGTAATTTTTAAGCTAGCTAAGCATATTAAGTCATTTTAGAGGAAAAAATGCTAAGTATAGGTCATTTTAGAGCTATCCTAGGTTAAGTATGTCATTTTGGAGCTAATTAAGATTATTATGTCATTTTTGAGCTAGCTAAGCATATCGAGTCATTTTGGAGGAAAAAAATGCTAAGTATATGATTATGTCGCTAATATCCTAATGGCAGAGAACCCGGGCCGACATGACTAGTCATAGAACCAAGGTGGCACAAACGTACAGGGACAAGCATACATGACCCAGCAATGCACGTGTCGGTCATCAGCGAGTGCAACCAAGTCGTAGCAAGCTACAAGGACTTCGATGATACATCGCGTGACATTTCCCCGTAGGGACAGACACAGGAGCAAAGAAGGACACATGCCGGTCAATGCATGTGTTCCGGAGCAGTAGCGAACTACCATGGCTCAGTGAAAGCACTAGGAGGCATTTCCCTGTATGGAAGGCTACCAAAGGCACACGACTAGATGTCGAATCCCACAAATACAATGCATTTCAAACATACACACATTATGCACGATATGTGTAGATACAACATGGCATCACAATAAAACTCTATTAAGCAAAACACTTGGAAAACTTACCGTCATCACGGAGGTGTAGGTATAGGTGTAGGACCGGTCGCGCCAGTGGCAGACGGAAAAGGATCGGTCGATGCTTGTAGGGAGTTACGCTGCACCAAAGATTATTTCCAATGTATCATTAGCATGATGCAACTCAAATGTGAAGACTAGTAACTAATGACCGTTCATTACAAGAGAGAATAGAACACCATAGGTGATGTGCAAAGGTAAATGATAGTTATGCATTGCATCACAAGTTGAGTACACAAACAATTCAAAATTGCACAAATACCATGTCTACAAATGTAAGAGTAACTAATTCAAACTTCAAACCTGAAGCTCGACAGTAGAATTTTCATTTACTTCAGCTGTGCAGTCTTTTAATATTGCAAATGTATCCTTAACCTCCTTGGGACCTACATGAAGTTGCAGATCGTTAATGGTGGTTCGCTATAACTTGAAGTGAACAGAAGGATACACCTACATTTCCAGTCCAGGAAGGCTAATGAATAACAATGATTCATTTCCCTCAGAAAGAATAACAACTTAAATCATCGCGCAAGCGTATCAGAAGATCATAGCAGGTGATATGGCAAATTCAAAATTCATATTGCTTCTAACTCACCCATTAGTTTGATAAGTGCAGAAAGAGCAAGGCAGTGACTCAAACTTAATCTCTCTCGGGAGACAATGGCACGCCTCTCGACAAGAGCTCCTCTGAAATCAAGCACATATCGCTCAGAGCTTGGTCGGCCAATACCAGATGGCTCTTCCCGGTTAAGCTCCTTTATGGGGAAAGAGACAAAACTGTCAGCGGCCGTTTTTCAATAGAGTGAAAGAGAGATGCATCATAGAAATTAAAGAGAAATGACACCTGTACTAATGCATCATCCTGGAATGAATTGTTCAATACGCTACTACTATTATTCAAACTTTAAAGATATACGGTGCTTTGACATGGCAGTCCGTGATATGTTAAGACTATCACTTTCTGTAATAGTAATGTATTGACAAAATAATGTAAATATCTATAGTATGGAAGTACTTCTGGTGGTAAATTAAATGGCACTAGTTCACAGTGTAAAATTAGATGGCTATTTATTTGTGGTCACAGTATGAGAAAACTGGCTACACATTCTCGAATGTAATATACATATTTTTAATAGAGTAGACACTAAGACATGACTTTTATGGTCTGACTAGGAATACAACTACAATAATTTGAAGGGGGCAATGCCAGCAACAGCAACAGGGCCAGCTTATGGTGAAGTTGATGCATAAGCCCCCTCCTATTGTCCACTAGTTTAGTTGATTTTAAATTAATCTTGAAGCTTGAACTCAGAGAGAGCAAACTCCAACTCCTCATACAGAGGAGGGGGAAGGTACACAAAATCAGCAAATGGAGCCTGTGTTCACTACTTCACTTGTTGCCACTGGAAACATAAGTATGTTTCAAAAAAAATATAGAAAGAACCTGTAGATGTGTGTGTACTTTATGTTGCCTGCAAATTTTCATGAAAAGAAATTGTGTGCCCTGTGCATAAAAAGGCAGAGAAGCTAGCAACTTTGAGACCAGATTCAGTTGCTACGCATCAAGTACTCAAGTATTTGTATGTGTGTTTTCTTTCAGAATTTTCTAGATCTAATATTGCATTTTTTAACTCAAAGCGGTCGGACGATTCCTCGGACCCTGCGCAAGCGGGAGCTACATGCACCGGGCTGCCCCTTTGATATTGCATTTTCTAACTCAGGCCAAGACTTAGGAGCCAAATCATCACTCTTACCTCCCATGATTGTAATACAATATATGTCAATATTGCTCGGTAAATAAAAAATGTGAAGGATGCAGCATATGACATATTCAAGTTACATAAAGTCCAACCTTTACAAGGGTGATTATCCGCTGTCGGAGACCATCGCTAAAAAGAGCCACCATTTGATTTTGGATTTCGTAAATGAGATCAGCATCAAGCCCTTGGTCAAGTACAACAGACTACAGAAGATATAGAAAACCAATGAAAGCGCCCTTTAATCTCAAATTCGGATGTAGCTAGGATGAACTCTGATTGGTAGACTACCCGCAACAAAATGTACAGAGAAGTTATCAGATCTCTCCTCTCCATGTACCAAAGGCCAGCTGCAAGCCTATATATTTCCAGTGGCTCCCGACCATATAGAACCCACTAAAAATCACAACAAGGCGTGCATGTAAGGTAAATGGTCAAATACAAACATAGATAACATGTGGACATGAAGTAAACTTTAGTTCTACAAATTGTACCTCTCTGTTGGCAGAAACTAGCAAGCGAACACACTCAATTTCATTAAGATTGAGTTCATCACTCAGCTTAAGGGCCTGAAAAAATCATAGATGCAAATCTTAGCATCAACAAAGCTACCAAAAAGGATGCTAGGAGCCATACTACAAACTGATTCAACACTCAACCCTTCAGCATCAGCACAAGCATTTAATAATTCATGCGGGCAGAAGCAGCACAGCATGGGATAGCAAGCAGCAGCATCCAACAGCTCAATGGAAGAAAATCAAGTCACAGAGATGAAGAGGTTGAGGCGAGGAGAGGCTGCTGGGCTTGGGGTTACCTGCTATCGAGAGGAGAGGCTGCTGGGACCTGGGGGCTCTGGTCGAGTCCAGGCGGCGGCGTCAATCCAGGAGGAGGAGGCGGCGGTGATCCAGGAGGAGGAGGAGGCGGCGGCGATCCAGGGGGAGGA
>LR738714.1:227040078-227071206 GCA_902687465.1 Secale cereale
GGAGGAGGAGGAGGAGGAGGAGGCGGCGGCGACGGCGATCCAGGAGGAGGAGGCGGCGGCGGCGATCCAAGAGGGAGCAGCTCGTTTGTTTTGTGAAGACTGGAGAGCGTGCGTGTGACCCAGGGTTTCTAGTGGGCCGAGCCGTGTCCCCAGCATATCATGCCGTGTCCCAGCCGTGTCCATGTATTGTTTCTTTCTTTTTAATTTGCAAATCATGGGATACTGCGGGATACGCGAATCCTGGCGTATCCCGGCGTGTCGCCGTATCCCGCCGTACTGGAACGGCAAATCGGCAGTTTCTACCTTATCGGTGCTTGCTAGGTTAGGGGCATAAGGAAATGTTGGTACTACCTTTATTTCATCACATGGCCTATGTCTAGAAATAACTACGGTCGTGCGGGGCTCGTGACCTCCCCCGCCATCCTCCAGCTCGCGCACCGCAGCTCCGCAGTAGTGGGCGCCTCGACATCGGCCCTTTTCTTCTCCGCAGTCGGCACCTGGATGACGAGAGGGCGCGGCGATAGTTGGATGACGAGAGTGCGCGACGGCAGCTAGGACTCAACAGATGATCTTCCTGCGCCTCCGCCGCGTCTCCCCCGACGGCACCGATGACGGCGAGGAGGAGCGGCCGTAGAAACAGGGCGGCGCCGCGGTGCCATGCCATCTTCGCTGGTGGCAGGGACGGGGTCGTCGGAGGGGAATGGGGTAGGTGCAAAGTGGGGCATGGGAGCAATGGGTGGGGCGTGCGGAGTGGGTGGTTTCCTTTGGGGAGTGGGGGCGCAGCGGGTGGGACGCACATCGCTATTTGCAATATTGTTTCGTTAACAGCGTTTCGTTAGTGCGTTTTACAACCATTAGATTATTAATCAGACGGTTAATATGTCTAGTTGGATCTGCCTTCTCTTCCTTTTATAGGGGTAGTAGATAGTAGATAGTAGATGCGTTTTACAACCATTAGATTACTAATTAGACGGTTAATATGTCTAGTTGGATCTGCCTTCTCTTCCTTTTATAGGGGTAGTATATATATATATATATATATATATATATATAGGGGTATATATATAGGGGTAGTAGATGTGGATGGGTGGGGAGAGAGGGAGGGGATAATTAACCCCACAGTTTTTTTTACCTAAAAAAAAATAACCCATCTCTTTGCCATCTGCTGGCAGATGGCAAAGAGGTGGGGCTGGTATGCCGTTAACCCCTTGACGGCAACAGGAGTTGGCTATGTCTTTGCCATCTGCTATTTGCCAACTGTTGGCAGATGGCAAAGAGGTGGGGCTGGTACGCCGTTAACCCCTTGACGGCAACAGGAGTTGGCTATCTCTTTGCCATCTGCTATTTGCCATCTGCTGGCAGATGGCAAAGATTATTTGCCATCTGCTGGCAGATGGCAAAGAATTGGCTGATGGCAACCACGTTCTTTGCCATCTGCCAGTTCTTTGCCATCTGTTTTTTATAAGCAGATGGCAAAGAAGTTCTTTGCCATCAGCTAGCAGATGGCAAAGAGCTGGCTGATGGCAAAAACCCAGATTTCAGTAGTTATATCCAATTTAGGCAACATCATATTCTCATGAACATTAGAATCATTACCAAGAAACGAAAGTACCTAGTAATTTAATTGGCGTGCGTGAGCTCTAGTAATTGGTCTTTTATATGTGTCAGTTGGGGCTATGGGTGTAACCTTGTTAGTGATGACCTCATTTTCTTGCATTAAATACACCCTCGTGGTCAGGTTGATCGTGCTCCGGCGTGGTCAACAGCCTCTCGGAGTTGGTTTAGCGATTGCTAAGGTGCGACGTCCTCGCACATTCGTAGTCGGATCATCAAAGTCTACTCCACTGAAAATGATAGCCACCATCTCATCGAAAGACGGGACACCTTTGCCTCTATCAAGGTGCCTTGATAGCACTTGGCGAAGATGCCGAAGTGGTGGTTATAGCCGTAGCTCCTTCTTGGTTGTGCTTGTCTCGCGGTCTTCTTGTTTGCTATTGAAGCTCGTCCTTGGCGTGAAGTAGAGCTTGATCGGAATTGTAGGTATGCTCTTGTCGACCATCTTCATGAGGATGATGTCCTAGTCGTGCTTGAGCTCGTGGACGACTTGCGCTTGCATCATGTTTGTGCTCCGACGACTTGTGACTTGAACGTTGCCGCCGAGAAGATGACGAAGGGGAAGAAAACTTGTAATCGACCACCAAGTGTTTGAGCTCCACCATTTGTTTGTTGAAGGAGTCGCACATGTCGTCAAAGGAAGCCATTCTCCTTGTCTCGGAGTGTCGTAGTTCGATGGCGATGTTGCGCAAGCGCTCTTGCATTGCTCGTTGTAGTCCGATGGTTTTCACGTGGATGTCATTGTTCGCGCCGTCGATGTTGAAGACCGGAGATGAAATGCCTTGCCAATCCATCACAAGACGCTAGCAAGTATGATTGGGAGAAAGAGAAGAACTATATCAAATGTACCTTGACCGATGTTGAAGATGGATCAATGATCACTCAAATGTGGAACAAGGAAATAGCACAATTGGAACCATTTCTTTGTCGGTTTCTTACACCTACACAAGTAAAGCTTATGGTGGATCTCGGTGAGGATAGTGGCACAAAAATTTGATGCAAAATGTTAGCAAGAGTCAATAATGTTGAAAAAGATTCAGAAATTTGCAAATGTAACAAGTAGACCAATAGCAAGATATGTGTGACGCCCGAGACCGACGTCCCAGAAGATTTCAGAAGATTCCAGAAGATTCCAGAGATTCCAGATGTTCCGGGTTCTCCCGTGTGTTTCATTTGTGCTTGTGTTTTTATTTTTGCATTGCATCATGTCATCATGCCATCATGTCATTTTAATTTTTTTGCATCTCAACCTAAATAAATTGTGTGGACCTTCGGTCCATTTAAATCGAGGGAAGAATGACTTCTCTTTATAACATATAAAGCCTCTCAATATTATTAGGGAGCTATATTAAAAATATTCCAATTGGTTGGGATCACCGTAACACACTTGCAATTTTTCTCCATGCCTCTTAATTCAAGTTTCACCATCAAAAACCTTCCCTATATTTTTTTCCCAATTATCGAGGCTCCCCCTAAAATCTAGACACCTTTTGAACTCCGTTAAGGCAAGCGAATTATTTTTAGTTTGTTTTCCCTATTTTTGTTGAAACTATTTTAGTGGGGTTGGGTTTATTCCATAAAGCCTTTCAAAAATGTTCCATCTTTTATTTCTTGTTCGTGGCCTTTTCCTTAATATTTGTTGAACTATCTCTATTTTTTCTGCTAAAGAATAAATAGAAGGAGTTGGTACTCCAGCCGGCCCAGCCTTTTGGCCCAAGGGCTCCCAGCCTCCAGCCGGCCCACGGCCCATCTTCCCTCCTGGCCCAAGGCCAACCCCAGCCTCGCAACCCTAAGCGCCCCGAGCCAGCTCCCTCTCATTCCCGCACCCCGCCGCCAGCGTCCGTTCCTCATCTCCCTCGTCCCCGCCCGCACTCTTCTCCCAGCGCCGATCCCTTTTCTCCTCCTTGCCCCGTCTTTCCTCGCAGGAGCCCGTGCTCCCATGGCCGCGGCCAGCTAGCGCCCCTCGATCTCCTTCGCGGCTCCCTCCTCTCCGCATCCAAGTAGGCCGAAGCCAGGTACCCGCACCCAGCCGCGCCGCGAAGCCCGCGGCCAGAGCGCCCCGCCTCGCCAGGTGCTCGCCGCCCCGGGCCTCTCCCTCCATCGCCCTGGCCCGAGCCAGCGCCAGGAGGCCGGCCCGCGCCGTCCCTCGCCCGTGCCTCCAGGCCGCGAGCGCCGCGCCTCCCTGGCCCCTACCTCGTCCCTCCAGCGCACGGAGCCGGCGGCCCCATCCGTCCTCGCCTTGTTACCGCAGCTCGACGCACCCAGCCACCTCTGCGGCCTCGAACGGGCCCCTTCCTCGCGCCTGAGCCGGGGATCCTCGCCGCCCCTGCCACGGCCAGTAGCCGTGCCGTCCGCCACTGCACCGCCATAGAGTCCCGCGGCCACCGCGAGGGCCCCGTCCTTTTCCAGCTCGTCGTCGCGGCAGCCTTTTACCTTTTGTTTTGTTTTGTTACTGATATTGTTATCTCAAGCACCCATGTAACAGCAAGCTTATCTAATTTTGGACCCGTACATCTACGGATCGAGACCGCCGAGTACCCCTTCGAGTCGCCGATGAACCGCCAAGTTCGACTACACGTGTACCTCTACGGATACCCGAACGTCTACGACCGTGTACAACTACGACCGAGTCCGAGACCGGCAAGACCGTGTACGACTACGCCCGGTGTTGCGGCAAGTACCTCTTCATGACCCGAACGAGTACCACGACGACCCGAACGACTACGAACGGAACCCCTACTTCCTCTCCGAACGTGAACGCCTTCTTCCTCTACGTCTCGAACCGCCCCGAAACGCACGCTTCAAAGGTATAACGAGACGACCCCGTGGATGACCCGTGAGATGCTTGTTGTGGTTGTATGAAATGTTTCCCGTGTGTGCTCCGTGCCGTTTCGTCCGTTTGTCATGCTCCTCGGTTGCCTCGTCGCCGACTCGTGGTTACCCGGTAACGGGATCGCCCCACCTTTCGTCTCGTTGACTCGCTCACGCCATCTTTCTTTTGCCCCGGTCTCCCAACGAGTTACCGGAACCGATATGTTGCGTTGCATCATTTTCGGATCGTTGCCGTGGCACCCTTTTCTTCCACCATGGTGACAAATTCTTCTTATCTCTTCATGTCAACCTTTAAATAAACTTGCATAGACTTGATCATGTCATCCGCATCATGTTAACAACATTATAATGTGTGTTTGTTGTTGCTTTAAATTACTACACATGCTCATGGGGATTTCCCGGAATTGTTGTTGTTATTTTTCGGCCTCATTTAAAATGTCTAAATACTGTAGTTTATTTTGCTTCACCTCTTGCCATGTTAAAAACATTTAATCTTGTCTTGTAAATAAACAAGAGTCAACTAAATAAATAACATGTGGTGTTTCGTCAATATGCAACTCTTGCATATTGAGCTCCACTTAACTTGTAGTGTTGTTTGTGCTCTTTGCCATGTCATGCATATTTAAACCGGACATGCATCATACTTGGATGTGCATCGTATGCCATGTTTATGCTTGTGTGTTTACCGTGCTGTTTGCTTCTTTTCGGTTGCTTCTCTTGTTAGCTTCGGTTTCGTTCCGGAGTTGTGAGGATTTGCTCGACTGTTGCTCCGTCTACTTCATGGATCCGTTCTTCTTCCTTGCGGAATTCCAGGCAAGATGACCGAACCCGGATACCATTACTATCTTTGCCTATTGCTAGAGTATCGCTCTTCAGTATTTTGCCTCGATGCCCATGTCTTTCCTGTCAGCCTCCTACTGTAACCATCACCATGTTTAACCACCCTACCTATGCAAACCGTTGCTTGGCTAAGTACGCTTCGCTCAGCCCTTCTTATAGCATTGCTAGTTGCAGGTGAAGATCGAAGATGCTCGCATCATGTTGAAGTTGTTGGGTTATATCATACTATATAAATGCTTAAAATGAAATCATCTATAGACTGGCAAGGCTGGAAGGCTAAGCCTTTTGCTTGGTGATTTGTTCCACTCATGCCGTTAGGAACCGTATAAACCGGTTTTCTGTTCCTTGATTATGCGTTCCTAACACGGTTGGGGTGTATGGGACCCCCTCGATAAACCGCTAAGTGCTAAGTCTTTTCCAGCAAATCCCAACATTGGTACTATTTGCCTCATAATAACAACTTAATTAATTAATTAAATTTGCATAGGGGGTCGCGTAGCCGAGGATTCTTAATTCTACATAGCAGGGGGGCCAGTGCTGATGGTGTTGGTCCCAAACGGGGAGTCTGCGGGGTCACCACGAGGAAACTCAAGGATTGATATAAACCTGTAGAATCGCCCATCCGGTCGTGTCCTGAGACTTAGATACGCGCGGCTACTATCAGGGTGTCGACACGCCGGGAGGATTTGCTGGATTAGTCTTACCTTGGTTCGGTATATCTTGAGCACGGGATTCCGAGAATACTCGGGTCTTCCCACCTTGGAGTTGCGACTCAGCGGATCGTGGGCTTGTAATGGGTCAAGTTGGAACACCCCTGCAGGGTTATGAACTTTAGAAAGCCGTGCCCGTGGTTATGTGGCAGATGGGAGCTTGTTAATATCCGGTTGTAGATAACTTGACACATTGTTCCAATACACTACCAGCGTGAGTACCGTGACTGTCATTTTCCGGAAGGGGTTTCGGGAGATGAACACGGTGGGGTTATGTTTGACCGGCTTTAGTTAGGATCACTTCGTGATCATCTCTCGACCGAGGCTTTCTCTTCTCGCTCTCTATCACGTAAGCTAGTTGCTAGTTGCTGCTGCCGACACTACTCTTTTCTTCAGCCTTATCCTCTCCCAAGGCTTAAATAGTCTTGTTACCCAGGAACGGGATTGCTGAGTCCTCTGTGGCTCACAGTTACTACAACACCAGATGCAGGTTCAGCCGAGTTCGATGCAGAAGCTGGTTCAAGTTCTACACTGGGAGCTCGATAAAGAGTTTGGCCGTATGTTTGTGGTGTTTCGACGATCAGTAGTGGTTTCTACTAGGATTCGATCCTGACCTGTGGCTTTATGTGTTTGGTATCTTTCTTTTGGATCTTCACCCGTAGTCGGGTTGTGATGTTTTGAATGATGTTTTGCTTATGTAATGTATTGTGTGAAGTGGCGAGTGTAAGCCAACTATCTCCTTTTTGCAATTTAATCCCTCTTTTACATGAGTCGTGCAAAGATACCAAACTTGAGATCATTCTAGGATGGGCTTATACCTTTAAGTCGTGCCTCGACACGTAGGAGGTATAGTCCCATCCTGGGCATTACAAGTTGGTATCAGAGCCTTCTCCGACCTAGAAGCCCCCACTGATTGATCGAATCGTTGACGGTTGAGTCTAGGCACACACTTGAAAATGTTTTGAGTCCTATATATATATATCGGAGAGTAGGATTACTTTGCTCCTCATCCCCTTTTCATTCTGGTGAGGACTCCTGACGATTACTCTTGCCTCTTCTACTTTCAAAAATTGCACCAATTTTTTTTTAGGATCTCGCGAGTATTGTTTGGATTGTTCCGTTGTCTTTGTGACGAGAACATTGTTCTTGATGCCTCCTGTCATTAGGGGTTGTGGCAGTGTCCCGGGGAGTTGAGCTCCGAGGTGTTGTCGTCACAAATCCATCGCGGCAGTACTAGAATACTTAAGACGGCCGACATCGAAAACTCTCCTATGCGGTTAGTGGTAAGATAACCCCGACATCACCCAGTACTAGGGAGGTAGTTCGGGAGTATTGCCATAGCTTGTATAGTGGATGAGTTTCGAAGGTCCAAGGTAAACGGTTTCCGAGAACAACTGGTTATGTGTTGAAGGATGGATACAGCTGGATGTAGGTTCAGAGTTGATTGCGCGGTGCTTCCCCTGTATCCCCAACACCCGATTGCATAACTGGAAACTTTCGGAAATTAATAGGTGGGTTCATCTAGTAGTTTCTAGGCATTCTTCCAACGGATGCACGATATGAAGTTCGGGGTTCTACATTGAGTGAAGTGGTTTTATGGGCTTGTTCCGATCGGGAGTTGCATCTTAAAGGGTCCTTGGCTATGCTGATCCGGGGATTGCAAAACCCTTTTGTAACACGTTCCATGAGCTTTCAGCACGAAGATGTCGACGAAGCTTCTATCTTGTATTTGTTATATCTGTTCCTTGTTCCTTTTTATTTTCATTTTGTTCTCCAAGTGGCTTCTCGACAAGTTGATGTACCTGCGTAATTCATTCGTTCAATTCTTTGCTCGGATGATATTGTGAAGATGATGCTGCGAAATATCTATCCTTTGTTTTGTTTTCATTCTGGTATTCGAGTTGCTTCGATGTCAAATGTTGATTCCATACCTTTCCTAATCGGTGTTCTCATATTTCTATGGGAATGCTAATTCTTCTTGACCATCTAGATATTCATGTTAATCCTTTTCAACCGGTGTGCCTTCTCTTCTAGTTATTCCATACAGACGCCGTTGAGAAATCTGACGATTTGTCTGTTTCAATCATCTCAAGTTGTCTTTGTTTTACCCGCCCTCCCACCCTTCTTCTTCTTGGAGCCAGAAATTCTCAAATGGAATATCCATTTTATTCATGTGATATTTCTTCATTCTTTTCCTTCAATGTTCTTATTCGGTGATTTATCGTGAAGATGCTCAAGAGCTTCAAGTTCATCTTCTTTTGTTCTCAAATTCTGCCGGTGAATCTAATTCAAGATTTTGGTGTTGATCTTATCCTTTTCCTCATTTCACAATGCTTTCTTATTCCGGTGCACCAATTAATCATTCTCCTCTTGCTATTCATATCCGGAGTGCTGAAGATTCGTGTTTTCATTCTTAATCCGTTCAAGCTATTTTAAGGATTATCATCTTATTCAAGCCATTTAATTCAACCGGTGCAATATCTCTTAAGCAATCTTTTTCAACGGTGATTTCTTTTGAGTGGGCCCTAACCCACAGGTCTTTCCTGGGATCTTACCTGACTCTTCTTTTTCCGGAGTATACTCCAATTCTTGTCAAAGTGTGACGTAAGAATGATTTCCATCAGTCACATGCCTTCTCCAAGCTTGTTTTCAATTATTTCCATCTTTAGCTCCACCTTCCTCTTGTCATTCCGGAGTGCTCAACAATTCTTATGGCATTTCTCGTCTTCACTCTCAACATTTCAAGATCGGAGAAGAGCTTCTCTTAAATTTTGACCCGTTCTCTTGATGAGTTGTGATTCTAGCTTCATGCCATCCTCATTATTGTTCCGATTGTGAGGAATCATTTTCATACCCACCCAAAGCTTTTCATGAATTCTTTTCTTTGTGTTCCTCCGAAGGCCATCATTTTAGAATATTTCTTCGTTCTCAGTTTTCAACGTCGACCTCCAACTATTCTTCATCGATGTCATCTTCGTTCGTCACCATATTCTTATGGTGGTTCTTTCAAGATTACCCTTCCGTTGTTATCATTTTAATTCATTCGTTCTTTTCATAATCCTACCGGTGCTTGTTGAAGATTTACCCAAGCTTGTGCTAGATCTCTCTTTAATCCTTTCCAACGAGAATAAGTAGTATGCCAAATCCGTTGCTTGTCATCAATTTAATTTGATGAAGGATAAGCATATAGTAAATCTTATTCTTATTTCCTCGAGTGTTTAATCTCTGTTTTCCAGAGCTTGTTCATCATATCATATTCTCGATTCTAAGTTCTTCATCTTGTTTTCCGGAGCTCCAAGTTATTTCAATTATATCATTTCAAAGCTACATCTAATTCATTGCAGGCCTTGAATCTTATTATTTTCATCTTTCGCTTCTCATGCTTTCATTACCGGAGTTTTCATGGTGGTTCATCAAGATTTAATTCATCCTTGAAGTCTTCATCAAGATTCTTGTTGGAGCTCAAGCATTCTTCTTCATGCTCTCCGAATGCAATTCTTTCTACCTTATCTTTTCAGATGGTGTTATGTCATTTTGACAATTCCTTCATGTTTCATGATTCACGAGTTATCAAGAATGAGATAATTAAAACCATCATTTCTTCTCTTAGGAGATCCGTTCAACCCCTCATGTTTTATCCCTTGGAGTTATTTTGGGTTGTATTTCACCTAAAAGCTTTCCCTAAGGATTGTTACAATTATGGTGCTCATAAATGACCCAAGTTCTTCATTTATCATTCTGGGGAGATAAGTTTTTCGTCTCCTTGTTGATCTCAATCCAATCAAATGTTCTCGTAAGTGGCTGGTTGTCACCTCTAAATTTTGAGATGTTTTCCATAAGCCCACATCAAGCCTTTTCGTTTCGTTGTTGATTTTCCATCAACCCCATTCAACCCTTCATTTGTGGGAGAAGTTGTCATTTTTCTTCTCCATTCAATTCTTTCATTGATTATATGCTATTCCTTCATTCCGGAGGCATTGTGATGTTGCTCTCTTTGACCATCATCTTGTTTTCTTTTCAAGATCATATTCTACCTTGCTTGTCTATTTAACCGGAGTGTTGTGTCCTCCATTCTAGTTCTCTCATCTTTTCAAGTTTTGCCTATCTTTTAACCGGAGTGCTATCTGAAATATTTCTTACCCCTGGTGCCATTCTTTCAATTGTTTCAGAGGCAATGTGTTGTTGATTTCATCAACTATCACCCATCTTTTCAAGTTCTTGTTCATTCCTTCCATTTTCAGACGGAGTGCTGTCCAAATTCTGTCATTCTTATTCCTTGGCTATACCGTTGTGGTTTCATATTCTTTTGGTTCATAAGCTCTTGTTTCATGTCTTTCAACCTACAAGGTTCTCGATGTTCCTTGTTCCTCTTTTCTAACGGAGTTTTCATATTCGTTCATCTCCGTTGTATTCTACTTTCATTTTGGTCAACCTCTCAAGGTTCCTTGGTTTCACTCGTTTGTCAAAGAAGCAACTTTGTTTTACCTCTTCTTTTTCGTTTCTACCTGGTGCTATCTCCAGGATCTCGGGTCGATATCCTCTGTTAGTGTGGGAGAGTTGTGACGCCCGAGACCGACGTCCCAGAAGATTTCAGAAGATTCCAGAAGATTCCAGAGATTCCAGATGTTCCGGGTTCTCCCGTGTGTTTCATTTGTGCTTGTGTTTTTATTTTTGCATTGCATCATGTCATCATGCCATCATGTCATTTTAATTTTTTTGCATCTCAACCTAAATAAATCGTGTGGACCTTCGGTCCATTTAAATCGAGGGAAGAATGACTTCTCTTTATAACATATAAAGCCTCTCAATATTATTAGGGAGCTATATTAAAAATATTCCAATTGGTTGGGACCACCGTAACACACTTGCAATTTTTCTCCATGCCTCTTAATTCAAGTTTCACCATCAAAAACCTTCCCTATATTTTTTTCCCAATTATCGAGGCTCCACCTAAAATCTAGACACCTTTTGAACTCCGTTAAGGCAAGCTAATTATTTTTAGTTTGTTTTCCCTATTTTTGTTGAAACTATTTTTGTGGGGTTGGGTTTATTCCATAAAGCCTTTCAAAAATGTTCCATCTTTTATTTCTTGTTCGTGGCCTTTTCCTTAATATTTGTTGAACTATCTCTATTTTTTTTGCTAAAGAATAAATAGAAGGAGTTGGTACTCCAGCCGGCCCAGCCTTTTGGCCCAAGGGCTCCCAACCTCCAGCCGGCCCGCGGCCCATCTTCCCTCCTGGCCCAAGGCCAACCCCAGCCTCGCAACCCTAAGCGCCCCGAGCCAGCTCCCTCTCATTCCCGCACCCCGCCGCCAGCGTCCGTTCCTCATCTCCCTCGTCCCCGCCCGCACTCTTCTCCCTGCGCCGATCCCTTTTCTCCTCCTTGTCCCGTCTTCCCTCGCAGGAGCCCGTGCTCCCATGGCCGCGGCCAGCCAGCGCCCCTCGATCTCCTCCGCGGCTCCCTCCTCTCCGCATCCAAGTAGGCCGAAGCCAGGCGCCCGCACCCAGCCGTGCCGCGAAGCCCGCGGCCAGAGCGCCCCGCCTCGCCAGGTGCTCGCCGCCCTGGGCCTCTCCCTCCATCGCCCTGGCCCGAGCCAGCGCCAGGAGGCCGGCCCGCGCCTTCCCTCGCCCGTGCCTCCAGGCCGCGAGCGCCGCTCCTCCCTGGCCCCTACCTCGTCCCTCCAGCACACGGAGTCGGCGGCCCCATCCGTCCTCGCCTTCTTACCGCAGCTCGACGCACCCAGCCACCTCCGCGGCCTCGAACGGGCCCCTTCCTCGCGCCCGAGCCGGGGATCCTCGCCGCCCCTGCCTCGGCCAGTAGCCGTGCCATCCGTCGCTGCACCGCCATGGAGTCCCGCGGCCACCGCGACGGCCCCGTCCTTTTCCAGCTCGTCGTCGCGGCAGCCTTTTACCTTTTGTTTTGTTTTGTTACTGATATTGTTATCTCAAGCACCCATGTAACAGCAAGCTTATCTAATTTTGGACCCGTACATCTACGGATCGAGACCGCCGAGTACCCCTTCGAGTCGCCGATGAACCGCCAAGTTCGACTACACGTGTACCTCTACGGATACCCGAACGTCTATGACCGTGTACAACTACGACCGAGTCCGAGACCGGCAAGACCGTGTACGACTACGCCCGGTGTTGCGGCAAGTACCTCTTCATGACCCAAACGAGTACCAGGACGACCCGAACGACTACGAACGGAACCCCTACTTCCTCTCCGAACGTGAACGCCTTCTTCCTCTACGTCTCGAACCGCCCCGAAACGCACGCTTCAAAGGTATAACGAGACGACATCGTGGATGACCCGTGAGATGCTTGTTGTGGTTGTATGAAATGTTTCCCGTGTGTGCTCCGTGCTGTTTCGTCCGTTTGTCATGCTCCTCGGTTGCCTCGTCGCCGACTCGTGGGAACCCGGTAACGGGATCGCCCCACCTTTCATCTCGTTGACTCGCTCACGCCATCTTTCTTTTGCCCCGGTCTCCCAACGAGTTACCGGAACCGATATGTTGCGTTGCATCATTTTCGGATCGTTGCCGTGGCACCCTTTTCTTCCACCATGGTGACAAATTCTTCTTATCTCTTCATGTTAACCTTTAAATAAACTTGCATAGACTTGATCATGTCATCCGCATCATGTTAACAACATTATAATGTGTGTTTGTTGTTGCTTTAAATTACTACACATGCTCATGGGGAATTTCCGGAATTGTTGTTGTTATTTTTCGGCCTCATTTAAAATGTCTAAATAGTGTAGTTTATTTTGCTTCACCTCTTGCCATGTTAAAAACATTTAATCTTGTCTTGTAAATAAACAAGAGTCAACTAAATAAATAACATGTGGTGTTTCGTCAATATGCAACTCTTGCATATTGAGCTCCACTTAACTTGTAGTGTTGTTTGTGCTCTTGGCCATGTCATGCATATTTAAACCGGACATGCATCATACTTGGATGTGCATCGTATGCCATGTTTATGCTTGTGTGATTACAGTGTTGTTTGCTTCTTTCCGGTTGCTTCTCTTGTTAGCTTCGGTTTCATTCCCGAGTTGTGAGGATTCGCTCGACTGTTGCTCCGTCTACTTCATGGATCCGTTCTTCTTCCTTGCGGAATTCCAGGCAAGATGACCGAACCCGGATACTATTACTATCTTTGCATATTGCTAGAGTATCGCTCTTCAGTATTTTGCCTCGATGCCCATGTCTTTCCTGTCAGCCTCCTACTGTAACCATCACCATGTTTAACCACCCTACCTATGCAAACCGTTGCTTGGCTAAGTACGCTTCGCTCAGCCCTTCTTATAGCATTGCTAGTTGTAGGTGAAGATCGAAGATGCTCGCATCATGTTGAAGTTGTTGGGTTATATCACACTATATAAATGCTTAAAATGAAATAATCTATATACTGGCAAGGGTGAAAGGCTAAGCCTTTTGCTTGGTGATTCGTTCCACTCATGCCGTTAGGAACCGTATAAACCGGTGTTATGTTCCTTGATTATGCGTTCCTAACATGGTTGGGGTGTATGGGACCCCCTCGATAAACCGCTAAGTGCTAAGTCTTTTCCAGCAAATCCCAACATTGGTACTATTTGCCTCATAATAACAACTTAATTAATTAATTAAATTTGCATAGGGGGTCGCGTCCCCGAGGATTCTTAATTCTACATAGCAGGGGGGGCCAGTGCTGATGGTGTTGGTCCCAAACGGGGAGTCTGCGGGGTCACCACGAGGAAACTCGAGGATTAATAAAACCTGTAGAATCGCCCATCCGGTCGTGTCCTGAGACTTAGATACGCGCGGCTACTATCAGGCTGTCGACACGCCGGGAGGATTTGCTGGATTAGTCTTACCTTGGTTCGGTATATCTTGAGCACGGGATTCCGAGAATACTCGGGTCTTCCCACCTTAGAGTTGCGACTCCGCGGATCGTGGGCTTGTAATGGGTCAAGTTGGAACACCCCTGCAGGGTTATGAACTTTCGAAAGCCGTGCCCACGGTTATGTGGCAGATGGGAGCTTGTTAATATCCGGTTGTAGATAACTTGACACAATGTTCCAATACACTACCAGCGTGAGTACCGTGACTGTCATTTTCCGGAAGGGGTTTCGGGAGATGAACACGGTGGGGTTATGTTTGACCGGCTTTAGTTAGGATCACTTCGTGATCATCTCTCGACCGAGGCTTTCTCTTCTCGCTCTCTATCACGTAAGCTAGTTGCTAGTTGCTGCTGCACACTACTCTTTTCTTAAGCCTTATCCTCTCCCAAGGCTTAAATAGTCTTGTTACCCGGGAACGGGATTGCTGAGTCCTCTGTGGCTCACAGTTACTACAACACCAGATGCAGGTTCAGCCGAGTTCGATGCAGAAGCTGGTTCAAGTTCTACACTGGGAGCTCGATGAAAAGTTTGGCCGTATGTTTGTGGCGTTTCGACGATCAGTAGTGGTTTCTACTAGGATTCGATCCTGACCTGTGGCTTTATGTGTTTGGTATCTTTCTTTTGGATCTTCACCCGTAGTCGGGTTGTGATGTTTTGAATGATGTTTTGCTTATGTAATGTATTGTGTGAAGTGGCGAGTGTAAGCCAACTATCTCCTTTTTGCAATTTAATCCCTCTTTTACATGAGTCATGCAAAGATACCAAACTTGAGATCATTCTAGGATGGGCTTATACCTTTAAGTCGTGCCTCGACACGTAGGAGGTATAGTCCCATCGTGGGCATTACAATATGGTACATGGAAACACACACGCAAATAGATAAGTAGGGTCGTGCAACCAAGGGGTGAGCCAAAATGTGGAATCCACGAAAATGTTCTTGTTGCACAACACTAGAGAGACGCTAGCGCGATTGCACAATAGGCGGATACAAACTTGTGCACAACCTACTAAGCTAAATGCAACGACTTCTATCCCAAGTATGCTATATGTATGGTATTCCGGTGGTATGATCCAAGATGATTGAGTATGACAATGTTAATGTAGTATGATGCTATGGTTCTTGCTTAAAACATCTTTGCTTATCTTTCTCTTTTGAGCTCTTTTCTCATGCAAAACTTCACTAACCAAGATAGCAATTGAGTATATGCGATGACAACCTTGTGACACAAGAGATGATACCAAGATATGCACCGCGGTGATATGGTATGTATGATATGGGAAGTATGATCACTAATGTGCACCAGTAACATTGCCGGCAATACTCAAATGGCTAGTCTCGATAGGAAAGTGATGCAAAAATGGGCTAGGGGGGTAACAATGCAATGGCAAAAGGGATATACAAAGATGTCGTCGAGGTTACCGTCCGATGATGATGATGAGAAGTGGTGCTCGTGATGTAGAACCGTTCCTAATTAGCTGAAACACCTTAGGAAACGTGAAAAACCAGAACTCAAAATCTCAAGGACTAATGTCAAATGGTGGTAGCGGACAAGCGACGGTGGTTGCGGAATTGTTGGTGGAAACCCGGTCAAAATGGGTTATGGTGGTGGAAGTGTATGATGGGATATACATGGTGTCGGAGTTGAAGTCACGGTCCCTAAGTAGCCGAAACACCTTCGGAGACACAAGCAACAACTCAAACAAGCTCAACAAAATTGGGTTAGGTTGGGTTGGCGGAAATGTATAGTGGGCAATGGGTATGCGGAAGTGGTGATGGTGGTTGATGAAGAAGCAATTGTCCCTAAGTATCATAAACACCTTAGGAGACTCAAATCACCACTCAAGGAACCACAAATGATATGGGGATCAAAATGGGTTAGGTTGTGGAAGGCTATGGTGGCTATGCGGATGATATGGTGGAGGCTCTAGGCAAAATTGCCAAATTTTCAACAATATGATGGAGTCAAATGATGATGGTTGTATTTTTTGTTATGGGGGATGTCAAGAGCTTCAAAACGAGGTAAATAACGTCAAAATCGGACTCCGGATGAATTAGTTATGGACAAAACGATGAAACGGAAAAGTCTGAAATGTCAAGGTCCGGATGTCCGGGGTGGAGCCCGGATTTCCGGGGGCTGTGTACAGAACCGTGTGCGGTTTGGTGCTCCACGTGCCAGATGTCCGGCCGGCGGCCCGGATGTCCGGCCCGATGGTCCGGATGTCTGGACCGATGAATCCAAATCTCGTTTGGGGCGGAAATTTTCGAATTGGGGGCGGAAATTAATTATTTGGGACCTAAAATTTGAGAGATTTCGTGGATGGAATGATGGGAGAAGTGGGGGAAAAGCTAGATCCACTTGAAACCAAGCAAATCCACGGATAAAAATCAACAAAACATCATCAAACCAACAGATCACAAAAAAATTTGGGGTTATTTTTGGTGGGGATTTTCGAATTTTTGGACGAAATCACACAAAAAAGGGTAGAAAACGGTGGTGGGGGCTCCAAATTCGTGAGAAACCTTGCTCTTGATACAATATGATGTAGGGTGGAACCCTAGATGGCCGATCTTTCACGATATGGAGGGGATCCCACGAAGAACACGAGGGGGAACACGAGGGGAAACACGAGAGAATCACTCGAATCAACAAGAACAAGTCAAACTTATGTTAGATCCTCGAAACATAAAGAGATACAAGATCCATGATCAACAATGGACGATACAAAGGGTAACCGGTTCTTCTGCGTGAAGAGGTCTTGAATCCGTGTGGATCTTCTCCGTGGAGGGGCCGCAATCACTCACAAGGAGATGAACAACTAGTGGATGAGCAAAGCTCTGTCTCAAATGAGCTAAACCTAAGCTAACCCTAGCTAGGAGGAGGAGGTCTATTTATAGTCTAGGGGGACGAAGGGGGTAAGTTGGAGGGATACATGGGCTGGTGGCCCAAAACACTGTGCGCACACAAGGGACGGATGGCCGGGCGGGGCCCGGATGTTCGGGCCTTCTCGAGACGCCGGATGTCCGGGAGCTTGGGCCGGATGTCGGGCTGGAATGGTCCAACTTCTGTGATGGGCGCCGGATTTCCGGGCTGGCGCCGGATGTCCGGCCCGTGGTGGGGCGCCGGATGTCCGGGGTTCGGCCAGATGTCCGGCCGTAGTAGAGCCGCCTGGCGTCTGCCTCTCTCTGCACCGGATGTCCGGGCTCCTGCCGGTTGTCCGGCCGCTATAGCTCCGCAGCGGCTCCCCTTGAGGCACTTCTTGATCCGCTTCCGTGTGGACTCGTCTTATGCTTCGAGCATCTCCATGGTCGTCTCCTTGGTTCCTTGATGCAGAGCATCCCAAGGTCATCCCCATGGACCTACCATCATCTCACCAAGTGCCAAGTGGACCCATGACACGCGCTCGAGCACGAGCTCTTGAGACTGAGCTGACTTCATGATGCGGAGCATCCTACGACTATCTCCATGTACACAGTCATAGCTCCTCAAGCCCCAAGTGAACCTACCGGACTTAAGGTTAACCCGCTCCTCTTCGAGATTTACGTGAATATCATTTGGACTTGGTCACTACCTCACCACAGAACATTATGCATCTTTAGGTACAAGGACGACCACCTCCACGAAGCCGGGGAGCATCACGAAGTCCACACGGAGACCTACGGAGAAGGAGGAGGGAGGAGAACGCCAAGAGGGGAGGACCGAAGACCTCTTGGACACCCCGGGTGCCTGGACAAGAGGATCCCCGGGTGCTCGGACATGCGGCCGTGAGGTGGGCAAAGCCCCTGGACACCCCGGGTGCCCGGCCTCCCCACCTGGGCGCACCCCCAGGTGCCCGGCCACTTGGCCCCGGGTGCCCGGGCACCGCTGCCGCGGCCTCCCTGGATGGCCCGGGTGCCCGGCCTCCTCACCACCGAGTGCCCGACCCTCCTCCAGCTCGCCCCGGGTGCCCGGGCTCTCACCCCCTGGGTGCTCAGTCCTCCTGCGCCCGGTGCCTCTGTCCAGACCGGGTGCCCGGTCCCTTCGCCCCGGGTGCCCGGACCAATCCGAGGGTGTGCGTGCCTTGTTGGGGTTTTGCCCATGTACCCATCTCCACCTCTTATTTCGCCCCTAGACTATAAATACCCCCCACCTAGCTCATTTAGAGGGTTAGAAAATATGATAGCTCATTTGTATGTGAGCTTTGCTCCTACCTTCTCCTCTTGAGAGAGAGAGACTACTCCATTGGAGGCCAAGACCTCCATCTTGGAGAAGATCCCTAGTGGATTCAAGACCCCATCTAGGGAAGGATCCCCATCATTGGATCATCAAGACCTCTCCCCTCATAGGATTGGGATGAACTTTACCATGTATCTTGTTTCCCTTTGATTGTTCTTGTACCTTGTGGATCTTGTGTGTATGTGAGTCTAGTGGATGTGTGATTTGGGCTTGTTCTTGAGTGTTCCTCTTGTGTTCTTCCCTTTGTGCTCATCTTGTTCTTGGGGATTCCTCTCCAATTCGTGAAAGATCTCCACCTAGGTTTCCACCCTACAACATCATGGTATCTAGAGCTATGGTTTCTCGGGAAATTGGAGCCCCCCTTCTTCCTTTCTAGCCTAATTTTGTTGTGTTCTTACCTAATTTCGAAAATTTCCCCACCAAAAATAGCCATACTTTTTTTGTGATTTGTTGGTTTGATGAGGTTTTGTTGGATTTGATCCATGGATTTTCTTGGTTTCAAGTGGATCTAGCCTTTCACCCATCCATCTTCACCTTCCCCTCCACGAAATCCACCAATTTCTACCATTTTCCCACGATTTTCCATCCAAATCCGCGACCCCCGGGCACTCGGACCTCAAACCCCGGGCACCCGGACCCCCCGTGCAACCCCGCTGACCACCCCGGGTGCCCGCACCCCTTACCCCCGGGCACCCAGACCCACGGGCCATCTCCCCCGCCCAACTCCCCTGACCACACCGGGTGCCCGCACCACTCACCCCCGGGCACCCGCACCACCCAAAATCAGCCGCGTGCACTTTACGTTTTCACTCATAACTTTTACATCCGAACTCCAATTTGGGTGTTCTTTGGCTCGTTGAAAAGCTAGCAACGTGCCCGAGCTGCTCATCTTGGTTTTACCACCATTTGACTCCATCAAATTATGTCAAATTTGGCATGTTTGCCTAGGCCCTCCACCATATCATCCACCATACCACCATAGCTTTCCGCAACCTAACCCCATTTCGACTCATATAGCACTAGAGGTTGTTTGAGTGGTGACTTGATTCTCCTAATGTGTTTCGGCTACTTAGGGACGAGTGCTTCTTCATCAAACACCACCACCACTTCCGCATTGCCATCTTCGACACCACCACCACCACTTTCCGTTACCACCATTTGACTTTGGCCCCTAAGATTTTGAGTTGTGGTTTTTCCGTTTCCTAAGGTGTTTCAGCTAATTAGGAACGGGTCGCCATCGACAACACTGCCTCTCATCATCATCATCGGACGGTAACCTTGACGGCACCGTTGTATATTCCCCTTGCAATTGCGTTGTTAACCCCTAGCCCATTTTGTGTCACTTGCCCATCGAGACTAGCCATTTGAGTATTGCCGGCAACGTTACTTGTGCACATTAGTGGTCATCGATATACATCATCCATTTCATATATACCATATCATATTGGTATCATCTTGCTATCATAGTACCATCCCTCGTGTGCCACAAGATTGTTCCCGCAAATACACAATTGCTATCTTGGTTTGTGCATTTCGCATTGTGGCCATATCAAAAAAAAGAATAAGCATTTAAGCAAAAGGAAAAGAGCCACAAAGAGCTTGTAAGCAATAGCCATATCATCATACCACTTTGCACTTAAGATTGTCATATCCGATCACCTTGGATCATCTTGAGAAGAACACCGGGAACATCATACACATAGCATACTTGGGATAGAAGGCTCATACATTTTGCATCTTATAGCTTGTGCACAAGCGTCGTATCCGCCTATTGAGCAATCGTGCTAGCGTCTCTCTTGAGTTGTGCAACACGAGCGTTTTCCGTGGATTATACATTTTGTGCTCATTCCTTGGTGACACGACCCTATTTATCTATCCGTCTGTGTTTTTCCGTGTGCCACATTCTGCTATTGGTCTACTTGTTTCACTTGCGAATTTTTGAATCTTTTCCAACATCATTGACTATTGCTAACATTTGCATCAAATTTTTGTGCCACTATCCTCACCGAGCTCCACCATAAGCTTTAATTTATAGGTGTGAATGAACAAGTCCGGTACCAATTCCACTATTCTTTCATTTCACTTTGAGTGAAACGAGATACATCCTCAACTTTGGGAAACGGTATCTTGGTATTCTTTATCTCATTTCCTACTCATCCTCTACTCGAGTCCTGTGATGGATTGGCAAAGCACATCATCTCCGGTCTTCGACATCGGTGGCACGAACAACTACGTCCACACGCAAACCATCGGACTACAACGAGCAATGCAAGAGCGCATCGACAACGTCGCCATCGACTTCCGATACATGGTGGTCGACATCAAGTCTTCTTCGACTTCGTCATCTTCTCGGCGACGACGTTCAAGTCACAAACATCATTTGCACGATGATGACGAACGACATCTTCTACGAACTCAAGCACGACAACGACACCATCATCATGAAGATGCTCGACACGTGCAAAACTACAAGTTCAATCAAGCTCTACTTCAATCCAAGGCCAAACTTCAAGGGCACATAAGAAGACCGCGAGACAAGAACCACCACGATGGTGCTACGGCTACAACAACCACTTCGGCATATTTGCCAAGTGCTATCAAGGCATCTTCGCCTTTGGACATACGTCATCTTCGCCTACATCCGACGAGTACGCCTACTTCGGCATTCATCCACGACGACGACTATGACATGGTTGAGGATGGGATTTTCCCTTCGACCACGGCGACGTATGATGACTTGAGTGACTTTTGCCACCATATTGAGAGTGAGAGTGACTTCACCACTAGCCCCATATATGATGAGCTGCCACAATTCCCATGTGAGGAGAGTTACCACCACCACCACTTGAGTGATTTGAGTGACTCCACCATATGTGACATTGAGTGCACCTACCTTGAGGGAGTGAGTGAGCCACCACCACATAGAGAGAGTGAGGTAGTTGATAGGGAATGTGAGGCCATTTCGATTTCTAACAACTTAACCTCTACCTCTATTGTGTCTTCTCATTTGGTGCTAGGTCCCATTTATGATGACGTGCCGATTCGCGACGACTTCGTCCTTCCTATGGACAAGACGATGGTAATGGTGGATTATGATGCACCCCCCACATGGTTCCATCAAGATGAAGATGATGACCACCATTTGGTCTTTCCCACCTCACCTACACCACATGAGTGGAATGAGAAAGGCAACAAAGGTGAAGGTGATGCTCTCGTCCCACTAGTGGACTATGTTGACATTGATTGCTTGCATGATGTTGATCCACCTATTGCCATGCTTCATGCTAGTTCGACTACCTCATGTGATGCATTACCCATTTATGATGAGTATGATGATTTCCATGTGGAGTCTATTAGTTGTGAGCCATGTGGCATAGGATCTCTTGTGATCATTCTTTAGGTCACATCATGTTTGATAATCCGCTTGACTTGTGATATGCTATGCATGAGATCACTCGTATGTCATATTTGCAATCTCATCTTAGTAACTATGAATATGCTATTAAGATAAACCCAATTTGCACTTATGGCATAGATGACAAGCCCATGGTTATTGGCATTTGTTTTTCTTGTGATGACATTGATATGCTCCCTTTGCATCATTTATCTCATATGACATGCCATGACCACATAGCTTGGGATATGCATTGTTTTGGATGTTGTCAATTTTCTCCATATGATGTTTCAAATATTGCTCATGAGGAGACCTCCATAGTTTATTCATACATTTTAGGAGATTTTGAGCCATCCCATCCATTGCATGATTCTCATAATCATTTGCACAATATGTTCCCCATGAATGAAAATGCTATTCATGTGCCATATAATTGTATGCTCAATTCGCATCCACATCGTGTTATACATAAAAACTATTCATTAATGATGGATGACATGTTTCTATATCACGCATCTCATTTATTTGAGCATTGGATATTATGTGCTAACCAACACACACACGTGCGCATCATGATGGATGATGTGTATATTTCCACGCACACACTTTCTTTGGCTTGTGTCTCTCATGTGTAGGCAACCATACTTACTCGTCAACCTCGCAAGAGCATGAGTTGACGAAACGAGCTCTAGAGAGCAACAATGATTTGGGATTCCATGGAATCTCCTTACCACCATTCTCTTTGCGCAACCACTACACACATCTCTTTTACTTGGCTCTCACACGGCTATGGATTATTTACCACTTGTCACCTTATGCCCATACTATCGTGTTCATTTTGCATGTTATACCTCTTTATATGCCTTTGCTATGCATTTGTGACCCATGCTTTGCATTACACATGATGATTGATTCTCATACTTGTATGTGTATTTGCAAGCTTGGTGGAGATACTTGTTGCTATTGCCATGTTTACATTGTGCCCCATGCTATGTATACTTCTTGTGTTGGGAGAGTCATGATGTCACATTACTATTTACATATGGCCTCTCGCCAATACATTGATGCTATTTCCCTCATATCTTGTTTCCTTGCTTGTGATATGTCATGTGCATTATTCATGCCCAATATTTGCACACATGACATGCTTGCCATGATTCCTCCTAGTACGTTGCACACATGACATGCTTGCCATGATTCCTCCTAGTACGTTGCATCTTCACACTACTAGCTTGCTTGACTTGATCACTATGATTGCTTGCTTTATTGCATCACCCATGTTCCACTCTTACTTGCTTTCTTGGGTTGATGACATATATGTTCATGCATTTCACATGATATATCTTGATCATTGTCACTTGTCTCAATTTGGTCCATCCCTCATATCCACATACCTTGGGTGCAACCATGCTATGATTATTGATGTTGGAGACTTTTACACCCTTCTTGAGATGAATACTTGCTTGATTGAGCCTATTGCACTTGGTTGTTCTCGCATCTTATGCCTACATACCATGCACCACACCCTTGTACTTTCTTATGATAAGAATGAGGCAAGCACTTGTTGGGTATTTTGCCGCACAAATGCTAGGTTTTGCATTACGGCTAACCTCATATGTTTTTTCGAGTGTTTGTCATGTTCTTTCATTTTGAAGGATTCACAAGGCGGTACCATCACGTGGCATCTTGGGCATATGAAGGCATACACGTTGCGCAACAACAACATCTTCGACAACATACATAAGGTGCATTCCTTCTTTGTGAGCCATCCTCACTTATGCATATTGGATAGGCCATACTTTCGTTGTTGTTTCCTTCTTGTTGTCTACATGATACATCTACGGGATGGAGGACCGGCATTGAAGATGGACCATATGCATGCACCACCGGCCTACCACTTTTTCCACGACATCGAGCATTGGTATATCAAAATTCCTTTGACACGTTGCACCAAAACCTTCATATTTGTTGATTGTGTGCTCACATGCCATGCTCCATGGACATATCATTCCCATAACAAATTTGCATTTTACGCATGCGTTGACTCACATTATGATTGCCTTGTTGCATCTTGTATTCTAATGTCATCCATGACATATGAGCTTGTGCATTTTCTTAGCAAATTTGTTGTGACCTTTCTTGATGGACTCTTCATACATATTGATCACATTACCAAACATCAATTGCATGATCACATACACACATTGAGCATCATTTACCATGTTCATGCTTTTGATACACAATCCCATTACGACATCATTTTGCACAATGGTAGCATTTGCAACTTCTTGCACAATGAGCTTGATCACATGAATGCATTGTATGCCATGATCTTTCAGTTTGCTACAATTCATGCACATGGCTACTACCGATTTCATTGGACGGACTCATGCTTAAATGATGGACACCTTGCGTCCGCTAACAATTGTATTTCCAAGTGTCCCTTGTGTTTGCTCTTTTTGCATGTCTACCATTCCGATGACATCTTGGAGTACTTTGCTCCCGGCGTGACATACACTTCGTCCAACTACAAGTCCATCCATGCCTACCGTGTACATGACGATGTGGTTTACGATCCGAGGACGGATCTTTTCCAAGGGGGAGGAGATGATGCGGAGCATCCTATGGCTACCTCCATGTACACCGTCATAGCTCCTCAAGCCCCAAGTGAACCTACCATAATTAAGGTGAACCCGCTCCTCTTCAAGATTTACGTGAATATCATTTGGACTTGGTCACTACCTCACCACGAAACATCATGCATCTTTAGGTACAAGGACAACCACCTCCATGAAGCCGGGGAGCATCACCAAGTCCACACGAAGACCTACAAAGAAGGAGGAGGAAGGAGAACGCCAAGATGCGGAGGATCGAAGACCTCTTGGACACCCTAGGTGCCCGAACATGCGACCGCGGGGTGGGCAAAGCCCCTGGACACCCCGGGTGCCCGGCCTCCCCACCTGGGCGCACCGCCGGGTGCCCGATGATGCGGAGCATCCCAAGGTCATCCCCATGGACCTACCGTCGACTCACCAAGTGCCCAAAGGACCAATGACATGAGCCCGTGCAAGAGCTCTCGAAGCTGAGGTGAACTCGCTCCTCTGTCAATTTCCTCTCGAGTCACATGGGACATGGCTTCTACCGTCATCGGAAACTCTATGCATACTCAGGTGCTTGGATGAAGGCCACGGGAAAGCTCTGCACAATGGATAAGGCAGCGGGATCGACAAGTGCTTGGAACAAGAAGGGCGGCTGAAGACTCTACAGGCTCCGGACGTCCGACCCCTATTGGATGACCGGACACTCCCAGGCACCGAACGTCCGACGTTCACCGGACGACCGGTGACTCCCAAACGACAGGATGACCTGAGGACACCGAACGTCCGTGACGCCGACCACAGAACTTAATTAGCGGAAATCCGAGGATTACCAGACGTCCGGTAACCCTCGGACGTCCGACCCGACGGCGTCATCCCATGTAATATATACTCGTTGACTTCCTTCGTGTTAGGAAGCTTTTTGGATAGCTCATTTGATACCTTCTTGTGGTTCATCTCCTCGAGAGTGACTGCGGCCCTCTTCGGAAAAGATCCACACGGATTCAAGACCTTCTTCGTGGAGAAGATCCCAAGGGATAATCCAAGACCTCCTCCGGGAGAACACTACCTTTTTACCCCGTTGTTGACTATGGATCGTGTGACTTGATATGTATCGTGAATCGAGCACTTGTGTGACCATCTTTTGTGTTGATTAGAGCGTTTCCTCTCGTGCATCCTTCCGTTTTTTCCTTGTGTTCTCCATGTTACTCGTGGAATCCCTCCTTTTCATGAAAGATCGGCCTAGAATCGGGTTCACCCCGCATCATATGGTATCAAGAGCCAAGGTTTCTCACGAAATTGGAGCGCCTACCCGTGTTTTCTAGTTTGTTTTGTCGTGTTCTTCCCAATTTCGAAAATTTCCCACCAATAATAGCCCCAAATTTTTTTTGTGATCTGTTGATTTGGCAAGATTTTGTTGACTTTGTTCCATGGATTTGCTGTGCCACGAGTGGATCTAGCTTTTCCCCACCTTTTCCCCAATTTTCGTATGCAAATTCGACCAAGTTTGACCAATTTGTCCACCGATACCTCGAACTCCAGCCCAGACCTACCGGACGACCGATGATTTACCGGACGTCCGGAACCCCGCGAAGCTCCGGACGTCCGTCACCCATCGGACGACCGACACATCCTTTACGGAATTTTTTTTCGGATTTCCAAGACATACCGGACGTCCGACGACCCGCCGGACATTCGACGAATCCTGACAAAACTGAACTTCCTTAGTTTTGTTCCACCTTCCGCAGCCACCTTCCGTTTCATACACCAACATATACCATACCACCACCACCATTGCTTAACCAACATCTCTACGGCATTACCTCTTTTTGTCTTGGATCATTTGAGTTGTGGTTTTCCTGTTTCCTTGTGTGTTTCGGCTATCTTGGAACGGAACGGCATTGACAAGACCACCTCTCAACCTCAACAAGGACGGTAACATCAACGACGGTTTGTCATCTGACCTTGCAATTGCATTGTCACCCCTATAGACCATTTTGTATAGCTTTCCCTTTGAGACTAGCCATTTGAGTATTGTCGGGCCACGACACTTGTGCACATTAGTGATAGTCATAGACATTGCATACTACATCGTCATAGCTCCGTGTGACACAAGAGTGTTCCGCATACACAATAGCTACCTTGATCCGAGAAGCATGCATAAGTATCCAAAGAAAGAGCTCACAAGCTTTTAAGCAAAAGAGCCACCCAATGCTTATAAGCAACAAGAAAATAGCATCATACGCCTTGCATCAAAAGAGATCATATGAAATAGCAATACTTCATCTTGTGCTCAAGCATCGGCACATCATACACTCATAGCATAGTTGTGATTGGAAGTCATTTCGTTGGCCTCTTATAGGTCGTGCACAAGTGCGTATCTGCCTATTAAGCAATCGGTTAGTGTCTCTCTAGTGTTGTGGAACACGAGCATTTTCCATGGATTCCACATTTTCGCTCACCCTTGGTTGCACAACCACATTTATCTATCCATGCGTGTGTTCCGTGTGCTACTTAGTGCTTGTGATCTACTTGTTGCATGAGCAATTTCTGAATCATTTTCAACATCATTGAGTCACTTTGACAATTGCATTGAATTTGTGCCACAATCCTAACCAAGCTCCTATCAAAGCTTTACTTGTGTAGGTGTGAGAATCGACACGAAATGGTACAAATAGTGCTCTTTCCGGGTTACATTATTCAGTGATCATTGATCCATTTTCAACTTCGGTTAAGGTACATTTGGTATTGTCTTCTCCTTTCTCCCACTCACATAATTGCTTGTGATGATGGATAGGCCAAGTATATCTTTGAACCCGCTCTTCGATGATCCTCAAGAACTGAACAACTACGTCACCAAACTACATCTCTTCGGCGTCCAACGAGCTCTACACCAAGAGAGTGAAGCTATGCGCGAGCACATTGAGCATATCGCCTCCGGCGCACGACAATTTGAAGCAAGAACCAGAGAGCAATTCGACATCATCAACACCAACATGTCTACCAAATTCGATGAGCTACGGACTTTGATAGTCAACCGACGTTCTTCTTCCACATCTTCTCAAAGACGAAGCCACTCAAGTCGTCACACCGACTCCACGGACGGCTCAAGTACCCCTACATCAAACACTCTTTGTCAAGCCGCACGTCAAGCTCGACATGACAACCGGAATCCACTTCATGACAAGAGTTCACAAGAGTTATTTGAAGAGCAAGAAAGTCGACATTGTCAAAACCAAGATACACTTGACCAAGCGCAAGAACGGCAACGACTACGCCAACAACAACAAGAGCGAGCGCGTCAACATCAAGAAGAACAAGATGCCGAAGCTCATCGTCAAGCACAACACCGCCGAGAAGCTCAAGCTCTTGAGGCGCAACGAGCATTACGTGATTCACATTGCAATGTGGCAACTCGAAATTGACAAACTCGTCAAGAAGAGGATTTCCTTCAAGATAAGATGCAAGAGAGGCGCCACCAAGCAAGAATGCAAGACGAAGTTCCTCCTCCAGTGCGACAAGAGCAACAAGCTCAACAAGAACCACAAGCTCGGCAAGTACACCATGACAATGGACATCTACTCCGCCAAGAGCAACATGAGATTGACAACCGACCAAATCAAGAACACCCTCACAATAGGCAAGCAAACAATGAAGAGCATCGCTATGGCAAGCTTAAGTTCACCATGCCAAAGTTTTCCCGAAGCATTGATCCCGAAGACTACCTCTCATGGGCATTGAAAGTTGATAAGATCATCGTGGAGAGAGTGGTGAGAAAGTGAGCCACCACAAGGAGAGTGAGAGCCACAAGCCAAATATGAGAGACTCCACGATGAGTGACAAGAAACAACTAGTGCTATTCGCCACCAAAAGTGAGGTGAGATAAGTGTGTGAGCACCCCTCAATTGTCTTTCACCTTGTGATTTTATGCAAAGGGGAAGCCAAACCTAATAACTTTTAACCACCTCCACCTTTAATGTTGTCTCAATTGTTGCAGGAATTCTCGGACGTCTTCCCCGATGACCTACCACCGGGTCTAGCTCCACTTGGCGGCATCGAACACCGCATCGACCTCATACCTAGTGCGCCACTTCCGAACAAGGCTCCTTACCGCGTCAACCCTGAGGAAACCAAGGAGATACAACGACAAGTATAACAACTCATCGACAACGGTCATGTATGTGAAGGCTTGAGCCCTTGTGTCGTTCCGGTTATTCTCGTGCCTAAGAAAGATGGAAGTTTTCACATGTGTTCCGATTGTCGCCCGATAAGTGCTATAACCGTTCGATACCGTCACCCTATCCCACGCTTAGACGACATGCTTGATGAACTTTGTGGTGCCACAATCTTTTCGAAAATTGATCTTAAAAGTGGCTACTACCAAATTCGCATTCAAGATGGTGATGAGTGGAAAACGGAATTCAAAACCAATTTTGGGTTATATGAGTGGCTTGTCATGCCCATGGGTTTATCGGAAGCACCCGGTTCATTTATGCGTCTCATGCATTTTGTTCTACGACCCTACATAGGCGTATTTGTAGTGGTTTACTTCGATGACATCCTCGTTTTTAGCAAGTCGCTTGAGGACCATGTGACACACATCCGTATGGTTTTGCAAACCCTTCGGAAAGAGCGCTTATATGCTAACATGGAAAAATGCACTTTTGGCGTTGACAGTCTTCCTAGGATTTGTCGTTTCTTCACAAGGTGTTCACGTTGATGAAACTAAAATTGAAGCAACTAAAACTTGGCCTCAACCAACAAACCTCCAACAAGTGCGTAGCTTTCTTGGTTTAACCGGTTTCTATCGACGTTTTGTGAAGAACGCACCCTTTGTTTGGGGTCCTTCGCAAGACACCACGTTCATTAAGCTCAAAGACTTGCTCACCCATGCACCACTTCTTGCCCTACCAAACTTTGATAAACCTTTTGGGATTCATTGTGACGCTAATGGTACCGGCATAGGTGGCATGCTCATGCAAGAAAAACACCCAATTGCGTACTTTAGCGAGAAGCTATCCGGAGCGCAACTAAACTACCCTATTTATGATAAATATCTCTATGCCTTGGTGAGAGTTTTCTGTGTTTGGGAAAATTACCTTAGACCTCATGAATTCATTCTTCATACGGACCATGAGATGCTCAAGTATCTCAAAGGTCAAACTAAGTTGAACAAGCGTCATGCTAAGTGGAGTGAGTTCATAGAGTCTTTTCCCTGTGTCATCAAGTACATCAAAGGCAAAGAAAATGTAGTGGCGGATGCCCTTTCCCGCAAATGCATGCTTGTCACAAAACTTGAGTTGAATGTTATTGGCTTTGAGCACATAAAAGAATTATATGAGCATGATCCTTTCTTTGCAAATCCTTATGCTAAGTGTTTGACTCACACGTCTTGGGAACATTACTACATCAAGGATGGATATCTTATGAGAGCTAACAAACTTTGCATTCCCGAGTCCTCTCTTCGTTTGCTCCTTTTGCAGGAATCTCATGGAGGATGACTTATGGGACACTTTGGACGCGACAAGACATTTGCTACGCTCTCCAAGAACTACTTTTGGCCCAAGATGCTACGTGATGTCTCATACCTCACAAACCGATGCTCTACATGTCGCAAAGCTAAGTCAAAAGCTCAATCTCATGGTCTTTACATGCCACTTCCTATTCCATACCATCCATGGGAAGACATTAGCATGGACTTTATACTTGGATTGCCTAGGACTCAAAATGGAAAAGATTCCGTGTTTGTTGTCGTGGATAGATTCTCTAAAATGGCTCATTTCATTCCTTGTAACAAGATCAACGATGCTTCACATGTGGAAAATCTCTTTTGTTGGGAAATCATTCGTCTACATGGAGTGCCCAAGACGATCGTGTCGGAACGGGACGTCAAGTTCTTGGGCTACTTTTGGAAGACTCTCTGCGCCAAACTCGGCATCAAGCTACTCTTCTCTTCGGCATATCATCCACAAACCGACGGCCAAACGGAGGTGACGAACCGCACCCTTTCGACGCTTCTTCGCGTGTTGATCAAGAAGAACATCATGGAATGGGAGCAATGCTTGCCCATCGCCGAGTACGACTACAACCGCGCAAGACATTCGACTACCGGCAAGTCCCCCTTCGAGGTCGTCTACGGCTTCAACCCGTTGTCCCCATTGGACATCCTACCTCTACCTCTACAAGAGCGCATCAACTTGGACACGAGTGATAGAGCAAGCTATCTCAAGAAGGTGCATGAAGATACAAGTGCAACGATCGAGCGGCAAGCACATCGCCTAACCTCCAAGCTCAACGCCGCCAAGAAGCCAATGGTGTTTAACACGGGAGATCTCGTATGGCTACATCTTCGCAAGGACCATTTCCCCAATGAGCGCAAGTCCAAACTACTACCTCGGGCTGACGGACCCTTCAAGGTGCTAGCACGCTACAACAACAATGCCTACAAGATCGACATCCCACGCGACAAGTACAACGTGAGCGATGTCTTCAACGTCAAGGATCTCTCCACGTTCCATGGTCATGAAGATTTCGATCCGAGGCCGGATCTTTCCCAAGGGAGGGGAGATGATGCGGAGCATCCCAAGGTCATCCCCATGGACCTACCATCATCTCACCAAGTGCCAAGTGGACCCATGACACGCGCTCGAGCACAAGCTCTCGAGACCGAGGTGACTTCACTCCTCTCTCTACGTCATTCCGATTCACATGACACATGGCTGCTACCCTCACCAGAGACTCTTTGCATACTCAGGTACCTCGGGAGCAACCATGGAGTAACTAAGGAACAATAGGAATCGAAGAAGGAAGAAGGAGGAGAAAACAGCCAGGACTCACACAACCCAGATCATCCAGATGAAGACCCGGACGATCCGGACAGAGCCCGGATGATCCGAACCAATGTCCGGACGACCCGCATAATGTGCCCGCGGACACCCGAGAGCTCCACCTCGAATCCGGATTATCCGGACCACGGCCTAGATCATCCGGCCACACCCGGACGTCCGGACCAAGACCCGAATATCCGGACCCCCCCCCCCCCCCCC
>LR738714.1:227071311-227232979 GCA_902687465.1 Secale cereale
CCCCCCGCGGTAGAAAAGACATGTCCGAATCATCCGGACGCCGCCCCGGATCATCCGGACCCCCGAAGCCCGGATCATCTGGACAGTGCATGCATACATGACTTTGGGCCGAGGCCCATGTACCCCTTCGCCCCGCCTAGCCTATATATGTCTCCCCCCATACTTTCTAGGTTTAGCTTTGTGTTAGCTCATCCAAAAACCTTAGTGGTTCCTCTCTTATGAGACCGCGGCCTCTTCGGAGAAGATCTACCGGATTCAAGACCTCCTTTACGGAGAAGAACATCAAGACCTCCTCACGGAGATGACTACCACCACTTGTATCGTCCTTCGTTGATCGTGTATCGTGTATTGCACTTTGTGTACCCGGATCTAGCATTTGTGTGACCTAAACTTGTTGTTTTGAGTGTTTTCTCCTTGTCCCTCTTGTGTTTTTCCTCGTGCCCCTCGTGTTCTTCCTCGGGATCACTCCTTTTCGTGAAAGATCGGCCACGTAGGGTTCCACCCTACATCATTCCTTAGCACACGTAGTGTCTTCGCATTAGGTAGCAACCATGTCTTGCGTGAATGAAAAGGGGAAGAATCGAGGAAAGGGTTCACCTTGTGTCCACTTGGGGCTTGGGTACTAGTCATAGTGTACATGGGGATGAACAACGGATGCTCTGCATCATCCGTGCCCGTGGATAAGGGACCGGTTCATGTCGGTCACACTGTGAGTCAACAATAATAATAATAACTTGATTAATAACAACCCCGGTTCGATGATGAGAAAGTTGTTGGATGTGATCGTGAGATGATCACGGTGGTATCGAGGATACCGAGTTGTTGGATGTGATCGTGAGATGATCACGGTGGTATCGAGGATACCGAGTTGTTGGATGTGATCGTGAGATTATCACGGTGGTATCGAGGATACCGAGTTGTTGGATATTTGGGATGTTCTGCGTGAGCAGAGTAAGTTGGTGCATGTTAGTGTCATCATGTTGCATGTATTATCATCATGCTCGTATGTTCATGCCATGCTTGTTCTAGTTGTATCATGTTCAGTTGTGCATGCCATGTTGTTCTGTTAGCATCATACTCATGATTGAATTAACCTGCTAATGCCATGCTGTTCTTTGTCTTGACTGCTTTTGGTTTATTGTGAGCTTGCAAGTACATTCAATGTACTGACCTGGCGTGTCATGCCAGTTTGCAGGTCATGCCTGGATTGCTTGCTTGTTTTGGTGTGGTTCCTATTTCGCGAGCTAGGATAAATGTTCCAGCCAGAGTCCCTACGGATTGGAGTCCATCATCGCCGTTCGTTGTTCCGCTGCCAGTAGAGGTTCCGCTGCCTCGAGTTGTTCTGCTGCTTGCATAGAGCCACTGTGGTTGGCGTAGCGTCGCTGTGCCGGTGTTATTCATGTAATATCAAAGACCTTGTATCCATATTCGTGTTGTAATAGAAAGCTGGTTTGTTCTTTTCTAAGCAGTTCCGTATTCCAGAAGACTTCACCTCAATCTCTGGGCTGGAATACGGGGCGTTCCGGTTTCTCTGAGCCGGGGTGCCACACTTTTCCACTACCCCGCAATGATCAAATCGTCGATTAAAACCGAATGACATGACTTGTTGTGTTTCCTCGATGCTTACTCCATATACCATCATATAAAAAGGAAGGAATCCGACCAGAGCACGACGTCGTTTATTTCTCCGTACGGGCCCTTTTGCTTCAACACTATGCCCTTTGGTCACAAAAACGCTGGTGCCACATATCAACGCATGATTTAAACATGCTTAGAGAAACAAATTGGCAAGACAGTGGAGGCATACGTTGACGATGTAGTCGTCAAGACCAAACACGTCGAAACATTGGTGGATGATCTCCGCCTCACGTTTAATAACCTCCGAACATATGACATACGGCTCAATCCAGAAAAATGTGTCTTTGGCGTTCTGGACGGAAAGCTATAAGGGTTCATCGTATCCCATAGAGGAATTGAGGCGAACCCAGCTAAAATCTGGGCCCTATCACAGCTGACTACGCCAACCGATCTAAAACAAGTGCAAAAGCTAGCAGGTTGTGTGGCGGCCCTAAGCCAATTTATCTCCAGATTGGGAGAAAAAGAATTACCACTTTATAGACTGCTGAGGCACACAGACAACTTTGAATGGACGGATGCGGCCATGGCCGGAGTGGAAGAGACAAAAACCCTATTAGCGGGCAACCCAATCCTAGCCGCTCGAGGTGTTGGTGAGCCAATGCTGCTTTATATCTCAGCCACTCACCAGGTAGTTAGTGCGGTACTCGTCGTCGAATGAGAGGAAGAGGGGCATAAATTCCCCATCCAAAAACAAGTATACTATGTATCAAAGGTTCAAATCACGATAACCCCACTATCTGAAAATTTCCTATGTGGTGTTTATGGCATCGCAGAAGCTCTGACACTACTTTCAAGAGTGTTCGATCACAGTGGCATCCGAAGTACCACTCAATGATATCATAAACAATATAGACGCCATAGGATGCATAGCCAAATGGGCCATCGAGATCTTGTCGTTCAAAATAACATACAAACCACTCCGGACTATTAAGTCTACGTGTTGGCCGACATTGTCACAGAATAGACCGAATCTGAAATCCTTAAAGAGTAATGAGCATACTCCCACTAGACCATGTATTTCGACGACTCCAAAATGCTAGCCGGATTGGGGGCCGACGTCATCTTGATATCTCCAATAGGGGATACAATCCATTAGGTACTACAAATCATGTATACAGAGTCAAACAATGCGGCCAAATATGAGGCACTACTGCACAGTCTCCGCATGGCCGTATCCATGGGCATACAACGCCTCGAGGTGCACGGAGTCTCAAACCTCGCAATATCACAAGTAAACGGAGAATTTGATGCGAATGATTCAAAGATGGCAGCTTATCGAAATGCCATATTAAAAATATCGGCTTGATTTGAGGGGCTGGAATTTCACCATGTAGCTCGGGACAGTAACCAGGCAGCCGATATACTCGCTCGCATGGGTGCTAAACGCGACCCGATCCCGCCTGGAACCTTTGTAAAAATTATGTTCTAGCCATCAGTGACATGGCAGGACGAGTGCGGAGATGCTAATGCAGACCCGAACACGCCCCCACCAGCCGAACTCAATACAGATGTCATCAGGGATTCGGACATGAAATAACATCCTTGGCTCACGAGATCATGGCTGTCATAGGCCCCTGGACAGAACCCTTCCTGGCCTACCTTAATAGGTAGGAACTCCCCAATGACCAGAATGAGGCCCGCCGCATAATTCGGCTTTCTAAAGCCTATAAAGTTCATGAAGGTGAATTATACAAGAAAAGCACTACTGGTGTTCTCTAGAGGTGCATTTCCGAAGAAGAGGGACCGTAACTCGGGCTCTTGTAAGCAAGGCTTTCCGAACTGTCTTCTTCTGGCCAACTGCCCTAGCAGATGCTCAAACCCTAGTCCAACATTGTGTTGGATGCCATCTTTTCACAAATCAAAGTCATATGCCTCCCACTGCTCTAAGAACCTTCCCCATCACTTGTCCCTTTGCGGTCTGGGGGCTGGATATGGTCGGACCTCTTAAAGGGGGAAGCCACAAAAAGAAATATTTGCTGGTCGTGGTGGACAAATTCACTAAATGGATAGAAGCCAAACCAGTCAGAACAGCTGAGGCAGGGCCAGTGATAGATCTTATATCCGGTGTAGTACACCATTATGGTGTCCTGCATAGTGTTATCACAAATAACGGCTCCAACTTCACAGTGGATGAGGTGAAAAACGGGTGCACCAAGTTAGGCATTAAACTTAATTACGCCTCCGTGTACCACCGTCAAACAAATGGTCAAGTCGAAAGGGCCAATGGATTTATAATGAGCGGCATTAAACCCCGACTGGTGCGCTCCCTAAGGGAGTCAGATAAACACTGGGTTGAGGAGCTCGACTCCGTACTCTCGGGGCTGCAAACCACACCTAACCGGAAAACCGGATACACACCTTTTCTCATGGTGTACGGCGCATAGGGTGTTCTTCCCTACGATATTATTCATGACTCACTGTGACGCCCCCGATTTGACCGTACACTAATCATGCACGCAAATGTGTACGACCAAGATCAAGGACTCACTGGAAGATATCACAACACAACTCTAGACACAAATTAAAATAATACAAGCTTTATATTACAAGCCAGGGGCCTCGAGGGCTCGAATACATAAGCTCGAAAACACAAGAGTCAGCGGAAGCAATAATATCTGAGTACAGACATAAGTTAAACAAGTTTGCCTTAAGAAGGCTAGCACAAAAGTAGCAATGATCGAAAAGGCAAGGCCTCCTGCCTGGGACCTCATAACTACTCCTCGAAGCCAAACTCCATGTAGAAACATCATCGGGATCCTCTGGCTCCTGGACTCCACCATCTGGTTGCGTCATCCGAGAAGAAGGGAGAAAAGGGGAAAAGGGGGAGAAAAGCAACCGTGAGTACTCATCCAAAGTACTCGTAAGCAAGGATTTACACTACATATGCAATGATATCTGTGTAAAGGGGTAATATATGTGGACTGAACTGCAGAAAGCAGAAATAAGAGGGGGATAGCTAATCCAATCGAAGACTACGCTTCTGGCCACCTCCATCTTGCACCAGTAGAAGAGAATATATGGAAGTACCAAGTATCCTCGCGTCTCGCAGCCTCCGTCTTGAAGCAGTAGAAGGGAAATAGATGGTAAGTTCACCAAGTAACATCGTATAGCATAATCCTACTCGGCGATCCTCCCACACATCACCCTGTGAGAGAGCAACCACCGAGTTGTATCTGGCACTGGTAAGGGTGTGTTTTATTAAGTGTCCGGTTCTAGTTGTCATGTGGTCGGAATACAACTTCGGGTCGTCCTTTTACCGAGGGACACGGCTATTCGAATAGATTAAACTTCCCTGCAGGGGTGCACCACATAACCCAGCACGCTTGATCCCATTTGGCCGGACACACTTTCCAGGGTCATGCCCGGCCTCGGAAGATCAACACGTCGCAGCCAAGCACAACAGAGAGGTCAGCACGTCGGTCTAAGTCCTAAGCACACAGGGGTCTGGGCCCATCGCCCAATGCACACCTGCACGTTGCGAGGGCGGCCGGTGAGCAGACCTAGCAACCTCCATTACTAAGGAAGTTACATTACACGGTCCAACCCGGCGCGCGCCGCTATACCGCTGACGTCAAAAAGGCTTCGGTTGATACCACGACGTCGAGTACCCATAACTATTCCCACGTAGTTGGTTAGTGCGTATAGACCAAATGGCCAGACTCAGATCAAATATCCAAACTCGTTAAGCGTGTTATTATGAAATATTCGCATACAACGACCAGGGCCAGGCCACCTCTCCACTTGGTGTCTCAACCTGCCCCTGTCGCTCCGCCACCAAGATCCACTCGGGGGCCGTCGGGAACTCTGGCCCACCACTGCCTGGATGGAGCCACCTGTCCTTTCAGCCCCCCCACATCAAATCACTTGCGGGTACCGAATGAGCCGACCCGACTTTAATCACATCATGTGTCATGTATAGGTTTATTTAATATAAACCCGTGATCACCCCCAAGTGATCGCGACCCGATAGAATAGCAGGGCAGATGGACAAGGGTGTAGGGCCACTAATGGAATACTAGCATCCTATACTAAGCATTTAGGATTGCAGGTGAAGTATCAACAGTGGTAGCAACAATGACAGGCTATGCAACAGAATAGGAGTATCGAAAGCAGTAACATGCTACACTACTCTAATGCAAGCAGTAGAAAGAAGAATAGGCGATATCTGGTGATCAAAGGGGGGGGGGCTTGCCTGGAAGCTCTGCAGAAGAAAGGAATCTTCGGAAGCGTAGCCGTAGTCGAACACCGAAGCATCAATGGTCTCGGGGTCTATCACAGTATCGGAGTCTACCGAAAAAAAAGCAACGAAGGGGAAACAAATAAATAACAGAGCAAACAATAGCATCACAAAATATAACAAGGCAATACGCGGTGCTACGTGTGACCTAACGCGGTGCTCGGTGATACAGGCGAAGAGGAATAACATTCGGGAAAGTATTCCTGGTGTTAGGCATTTTCGGGCAGCTGAAACGGAGGGGAATGTTGCATGTTCGGTATGATAGAGATGTGTGGCGGACGAACGGACCGCATATTCGGATCCGTCTCGTCGTTCTGAGCAACTTTCATGTACAAAGTATTTTCATCCGAGTTACGATTTAAAAGATATGATTTTCTAAAGGTTTTATTAATTTCTGGAATTTAATATTCATTATATTAATTTTAAAAAGGATTTATGACATCAGCATGACATCATGCTGACATCAGCATGGTTGACTGGTCAACCTGACCAGTGGGTCCCACATGTCATTGACTGATTAACTAATCAGGATTAATTAGGTTAACTACTGTTTAGGTTAAGCTAATTAGGATTACTTAAATTAATTAACTATTTAATTAATTAAATTAATTAATATTTAATTATTTGTATTTATATTGTATATTATTATTATTTTTATTCTTTTTTTTTCTGGGGGCTGGGCCCCCTTTGTCATAGGCCCATTGGGGCCTTAGCGGTTACAGGGCGAACGGGCGCTGGTTTCGGGCGTGGCCCGATCAGGCACACGCCTTGGTGGTGCGGGGCGGGCGCTGGCGGCCAGAGGCCAGCGCCGGGAAGGGCCGGCCACCGTGGCAGCAGGGGCCGGCGGCCACGGCAGCAGGGGCCGGCGGTCTTGGCAGAAGGGGCCGGGGTCGTGGCAGAAGGGGCCGGGGCCGAGTCGCGGCGGCCGGCGCCAGCTGAGCCGAAGCGGCGCGGGGGAAGCAGCCGCAAGGCAGAAGGCGGGGCCGCGGGGAGCGGAGTCCGGCGTCGCGCGCGGAGGCGAGGGGCCGTGCGGCGCTGGAGTGCAGAAGTAGCAGCGCGGCGAGGAGAGCAGGGTGCGGGCGGCCGCGGGAGGAGCAGCGGCGCCGGGGCAAGTCGAAGCAGCAGCAGCGACGCAGCAATGAGGCGCGGCCTGGCGCGCGGGGCGCTGCTGGCGTGTGCTGGCTGCCCGCGGGCATGGAGCTGCACGGGGGCGCGCATGGGCGCGGGCAGGGAGTGCCTCGGGGCGTCCGGGATGCGGCAGGAGCGCGGCGAGCGCTCGCACACAAGAACACTTGGCGCGATGATGGCGGTGACATACGGCAACAAAATCGAGGGGGAAATGAGGGGATCCGGAGGAGTGGCTCACAGAGAGGCCGTGGGCGAGCTCGGCAAGGCCGGAGGCTGGACGGAGCTAGGCGAATCGGCGGCGAGATGGTGACGTCCGCGGCGGAGAAGAGCTTGATGGCGAGGCTTGGAGAGGTCCTGGCTCGAACCGGTGCACGTGGCGAAGGAGACAACGCCGGAGGTGCTTCTGGACATGAGCTCCGGCCGTGTGGAGTCCAGTGGCCGCGACGACGGCGATGGCCATGGCGGTGGATGTTTCGGGCGCCGCCAAAATCGAGAGAGAGGGCGGGAGAGGGGGAAAGTGAGGTGGTCTAGGGTTCGGGAGGCCGCGGGGGATGCCCTTATCCGCCGCGAGGACCGCAGGATGACCGCCACGGGGGCATCGTCGGCCAGAGTGGCCTGGATGGCCGCCACACCCTCCTCTGCCTCCTGTAGCAGGAGGTTGAAGGAGATGTGGTGGTGGTGGGCTGGGCTATTGCTGCTAGATGGGCCAAACTGCACGGTGCCACTAGAGCCCACAAACAAAGTAGCAGTTAGGTATTTTCCTTTTATGTTTTTCTGTTTCTGCTCTTTTTATTTATTCTTCTGTTTTCTTTTTAGTTTCCTTTTTATTTTAGTTTATAATAAAATTCACACTAGTTCCTAAATTAGTCTCAATAAATATACTACTACCACATAAGTTTGGGCAACTAAATAAAATAGTTTAATATTTTATAAAATACCAAAGGCATTTACTTAATTGTTTTGTCTGCTATTTTCAACCATTTTGGTGCATTTAAATATTTTATAAAAATAAGGATTCTCCACCATAATTCCTTATGATTTATTTGACACATCCCGAACATTTTAGTTTTAATGTTTGAAAACTTTTGTTGTTTTCTTTTAATTCAAATTTTAATTTGGATCGGTTTCGAACTAACACGAGATTATCAACAGTAATTGTGGTGACGTGTCGTCATTAGTAGAGGGTTACTGTAGCTTAACTATCTGGACGTCACACTCACGTCAAGTGTGTATGTACGAAGAGCCAGAGGTTGAGCTCGATCGGCAAGGCGACCTAGATGGTCTCTAAGAGGAGCGTGGTATTGCGCAAACTCGTTCTGCATTCTATCAACAACAGGCCAGAGGATACCAAAGCAGAGAAGTGCGGGGCAAAACATATAATGTTGGAGAACTCGTTTTGCGCCTCCCAGAGAAGAAAAATGATAAGCTCAAACCAAGATGGGAGGGCCCCTTCATTATTGACAAAGTACTCACTGGAGGAGCCTATCGCTTTCGAAATGCATCAGACAATCGCCTTGAGCCAAATCCATGGAACGCTGCCAGGCCTCGACGATTCTACGGATATTTAGGTAGCACCTTTAATTCTCTTTTTCTGTTTAGGTCTTATCCCTTGTTTTATTTTAGTTTTCCTCTTCATTTCTTATTTTTCCTACCGGAAAGTGTTCGGCTGAAACAAACTGTTAAGGGGTGAACATTCTCAAATGTATATACCTCAAAATACCTGGGGGCTTCTATAACGAAGCTCATTACTAGAATCTTATTGTTTACAGTACTCATGTCGTCTGTTTCATACAGTCTCTTCGCTAAGCTGGGTTGCCTAGCTCTTGTGTTTATAACCTATGTTCCTGCTTGTTCGGATAGCATTGCTAAGTTTCCGAACATACTTAGTGTTTATCACAGGTATAGTATTCTGAAACACTCCAGCCCTTGGGTTTCGGAGGTCAAAGCGGAAGGTCTGCCATGACAATCTTTTTAATAAATTCGGTCGGAGATAAGTTTGATGATAAAAGTACATTGTTACATGGAATCAAAAACCTACTCTTCATCTATACCCTCTATATGACTGTCTAATTTATAGTCTTGTTGTGAAAATTTGGCGGTTGTCCTTACTTGGTCATATACCAAGCTCACCGGAATTTCTTGTCCGTCCGGTCCTTGAGGTCCAACCCGGGCTATAAGATTCAGATCAAGTCCAGCGTAGCATGTGTTCACCAAAGCCCATGCTTATCGAGAACCTTCTCGACATGCTGACGCCTTCCACGGTTCAAAGCGGCGCTGAGCTCCTTTGAATAAATTCACCAGTTCCTCCATAATTTATGGAGATGAATCGGTTGGCCATAAGGCTTTGGCCATGTTCTTCATGGCTTTCCGAGCTCGCTCGTGTACCTTGGAGAGCTCTTGCAATATGTCGCGTTGAAATACAGACACTTCTCCCTCGGGCCGCCCAGATAACAAACCTATAGGAATAGTATTGTAAAAACTCTGAATCATGGGACTATATGGAAGCTTGGTTCAAGGTCATATTTGCATCATGTTCTCCTTCAAGGCATCGGAGATTTGGCCTCGTATATCCTTTAGCTCTTCAGCTTGCTTGATATTTGCATCCTGCAGTTTGTTCTTCTCCTCTATGATCCATGTTAATACACGTTGACCAGCAGCTGCTTGCCCTTCGACATGTTTTTTTTCCGCCAGAGCAACCCTTAGCTTCTCCTCCAGTTGGTCTGTTGACCCTGCCGCTGTAGTTAAGACAATGTATATTAAAAATCATTGATTGGCGTAGGATCGTACTTCCCAGACACTATTGTTCTTACCATCAGAGCCCTTCTTGGACCTCTTCGAATCTTCCAATTCGGCGGTGACAATAGTTAACTTGGTCCGACATTCTCCAAGCTCCTTGGATAATGCGTTATTCTTTTCCTTGAGTACCTGAGGATGTAACGATCCTTAAATCAGTTGGGCCAACTGCTTCAAGTCTCGGGGGCTACCGGCGTGTGATAATTGAATCTAGACGTTCTTACCTGCATGTCCTCTGAAAGTTGGTGATTGGCTTTGGCAAGTCCATCCTAGGCAGCTCAGATATATGCATCAGCAGAGCTAAGGGCGTTGAACGCCTCTTCAGTAAAAGTTGAATCGCGCATGGCCTCTTTTCGCCGCCGATGATTCGCGCTCTCCACTTCAGAATTGGTAACTTATACATTATCTGAATCCTCTTGGACAGGACATTCCGGCGTTACACCCGTATCAACCCTAGTCCTTGTCGATGGGTCCGGTGCCGGATTGGTTGGAGCATGACCAGCGGGATCCCCGGACACAGTCCGACATATGCTCCTCCTAAAATATGACAAAGCGGAAAAATCCAGCCTTGTCAACGAGCACATGTTAAAAATTATACCTCTTCGATAAAGGAGGAGGTTCGGTGGTGTCTCCGGTCTCCTTTTGTTTCAAAGACTTGCCCTGCGCAGGCGTCACCGACCTAAAAGACGCCCTTGATGTAGTACGGTGTGACGAGCGCCGCCCCTTTTGAGCATGAGATAGTGTGGTGGCTGAGGCGCAATGGGAAAGCTCTCTTTGAGGAGGTGTCTCCCAGGTACTTACGTGGGAGGAAGGAAGACGGCCAGGCTAATGGGCTACAATGTCCACTTCAGTGCCATCATGGCTCGGCTGATAGAAACTCCATCCTTAAGCTCTATGCATATGTCTGGATCTTCGTCAAATCGGGGATCCATGTCTCGAACATGGTCCTCTGGCTGCGGAATGGGGCTATGAATCCCTTCAACCACCTTCCTCCACTCCTATTGGAGATAGCCGGATTCAGTTCAGATAGCAAATCTCGGAAAAGAAACTAAGCAAAGATAGAAATCAAAGAAAGACTCGCCCAGTCAATGGGGTTGTACATGGAGAAACCTTCCCGACATTTCAAGCAAAAAAAGTCGTCCTTCTCCCCTTTGTAAAGGTCATCTAGGATGGTGGCCAGGGTGGGAGGATTGTCCGGACCTTTGCGTAGACAGCGCGAGGCAACGTCCTTCCCATTATAATGCTACATAGGAAACCCTCTGGATCAAAGCGGCTGAACGCATCGCGTTATTGGGATTGCCATTACTTCAATTATTGTAAGGTACTCTGATCTTACTTACTAGCCTTTTAACCTCCGCACTATCTTTTTCCTTGAAACTTTGGGGACATCAGTTGAAGAATTCTTTAAAGGAGCGGTGGAGAATTCGGGAAAGTCACGTCTGATTGGGTCCGGAAGAACAATGTCTTCAATGTAAAACCTTTCCGAGGGCCACTCTTCGGATGCCTTCTTCGGAGTGCCGGACAGGTAACCTTTCCCTGCTATGCGCCACACTTTGGCGCCCCCCACCTCAAATATAGATCCTTTTGGGAGCGGGGTACGAGGCAAAAGAATTTTTGCCATAGCTCGAAATGAGCCTCACAGCCTAGAAAGAGCTCGCAAAGAGTGACGAAGCCCGCGATATGCAGGATGGAGCCTGGCGTAAGATCGTGCCGTTAGAGCCTGGCGTAAGGAAAGGATGGATAGGAAGTCCTACACCTCTCAAAAGGATGGTGACAAAGCACACCCGTTCCTCTTTAGTAGGATTGGGAAAAATTTCCGCCAAGGCTTCGCCATCGATGGAAGTTAATCTAGCTCGAACGGGGACTAGATCCGCGGGAGGGAGATATCCCTGCAGCTGAAGTTTATTCAGATGGGTGTGGGATACTGAACAGCTCTCCCAATCACCTGCTTGAGGGCCATTAGGGCGTGAGGAAGAACTGGGATCGCCGGTCATGTTTGGAAGATTTTCCGTGGCAAGCTCTAAGGATTTCTGCGTGGTGCGGAATGGCATCTGAGATTTAGTCCCCTTAAATAGACACCTTCCTTGTATGGTCAAGGGGTTATTTTCAAAAATAACCAGACGGTTCACATTCGTCAGACACGTGGAAGCCGAGGCGACGGCGGCAAGGAATCGACATGATATAATATTAAATATGGAGCCGAACTATCATCTATTCCGAAGAAGAACCTGCCTTCTAAGACCGAAGACATGAAGCCGGAAACAACCTCGTCGTTGAAGGCAAGTTCGGGGGATACTGAGGGAGTCCTGGATTTGGGGGTCCACGAGTGTCCGGTCTATCGAAGCTGGGCCGGATAGACGGGCCGTGAAGATGGAGATAAACTGACATCCCCCGTGTTGGGTTAGGACTACTGTGTATGTAGAAAGGAGGGATAGATGTTCGGGTGTAATGATTCCTTTTTACCAAGTAATTCTAGTAACCCTAGGCCTCCTCCGGTGGATATATAAACAGGAGGGTCTAGTCTATAGAGGGTAGCAGAATCATAATTGCATTGGCTAGACTCCTAGGGTTCTAGCCACTATGATCTCGACGTAGATCAACTCTTGTAACCCTATATTCATCAAGATCAAGCAAGCAGGAATTAGAGTATTACCTCGATCGAGATGGCCTGAACCTGGGTAAACACCGTGTCCCCAGTCTCCTGTTACCATCAATCCTTGGATGCACAACTTGGGCACCCCTACCTGAGATCTCCGAGTTTTGACACCGACAGCAGCTCCTTCGAACTTGTCTCCAATCGATGCGACGCTTCCTTGATTCAATTTTCCCTTGCTGCTCACTACCTGAAATGCATTCCTGGCATGTCCTACGACGCCACCGATCTGTGATTCCAGAGCAATGGATCCCCTCTGAAATACATGTGGGTTTCGCTCAAAGGCGGCAGTACCGCGGGCCGTAGCGAGAGGGTAGTGATGCAGGGTGGAACCCTAGATAGACTATCTTCCACGAGGAGGAGGGAAACCCATGATGAACACGAAGAACACAAAGGGAAGCACGGGGGAAAACACAAGAGGAACACTCAAATCAACATGAAGATGGTCACACAAGTGCTAGATCAACGATACATAAAGAGATACACGATCCACGGTTAACAACGGACGATACAAGGCAGTCTTCTCCGAAAGGAGGTCTTGAGGGTATCCCGTAGGATCTTCTCTGAAGCGGAGGTCTTGAATCCGTGTGGATCTTCTCCGTAGAGGGGCCGCAGTCACTCTCGAGGAGATGAACCACTAGTGGATGAGCAAAGCTCTAGGCTTTTTATTGTAGGGTGGAACCCTAGGTGGAGATGTTTCAAGAATTGGAGGGGAATCCCCAAGAACAAGATGAGCACAAAGGGAAGAACACAAGAGAAACACTCAAGAACAAGTCCAAATCACACATCCACTAGACTCACATAAACACAATATCCACAAAGGTACAAGAACAACAAGAGGAACATGGATACATGATAGAGTTCATCCCAAATCGCAAAGGGAGATGAGGTCTTGGTGATCCTATGATGGGGACCTTCCCCTAAAAGGGGGGCTCGATAATCCACAAGGATTCTCCCCTAAAGGGGTCTTGATCAACAAGAGGGAAGGAGCAAAGCTCACATATGTCTCACATCTACTTTGCTATCCTTACAAATGAGCTAGGTGGGAGGTACTTATAGTCTAGGGACGAAATAGAGTGAGAGGGGAATATAAAGTTCCAAAATGATCCTGAAAATGCACACATTCTCGGAGGGGTCCGGGCACCCGGGGTAAAGGGGTCCGGGCACCTGGACCGGTCAGAGGTGCCGGGCGAAGGAGGACCGAGCACCCGGGGGTCCAAGGCCCGAGCACCCGGGCGGGCTGGGCCGACTCAGGCTGGAGGCCGGGCACCCGGGCCCAAGTGGTCGGGCACCCGGGGTGCAGGGGCGCCGCGCCAGGGGGCCGGCTGGGGCTGACCGGGCACCCGGGGGGCGGCTGGGAGCCTGCGCGAGGGGGCCGGGCACCCGGGGTTGAGGGGCCGGGCACCCGGGGCTGGCTAGGGGCGCGGCCCAGCTCCTGGACGGGCACCCGGGGCCAAAGGGCCGGGCACTCGCGGTGTCCAGGGCCTCTTCCTCTTCACTTGTGTCGCGCGTCCATCTTCCTTGTCCTCCTTCGTAGGTCTCCGGTGAACTTGGTGATCCCTCCGTGCTTTCTCGTGACGATCTCCGAGGTACCTAAGAATGCATAACATTCTGAGGTGAGGTAGTGACCAAGTCCAAGGGATATTGTAGGATCGAAAGTATGTCTAGAGGGGGGGTGATTAGACTACTTGACAATATAAAAAATCTGCCTTTTGATCATGAACAGTTTTTGGCAGTTTCACAATTATGATCAATTCAAGTATCACCCTACACATGCAATTCTAGAGTATAAGCAGCGGAAAGTAAATTCCACATGTAGTAAAGAGAGGTGGAGAAGATCAAACGCAATTTGGAGACACGAAGATTTTTCTCGTGGTTCCGATAGGTGGTGCTATCGTACATCCACGTTGATGGAGACTTCAACCCACGGAGGGTAACGGATGCGCGAGTCCACGGAGGGCTCCACCCACGAAGGGTCCACGAAGAAGCAACCTTGTCTATTCCATCATGGCCTACGCCCACGGAGGACTAGCCTTACTCGGGGTAGATCTTCACGAAGTAGGCGATCTCCTTGCCCTTACAAACTTCTTGGTTCAACTCCACATCTCGAAGACGGAGGCTCCCAAGCGACACCTAACCAATCTAGGAGGCACCACCCTCCAAAAGGTAATAGATGTTGTTGATGATGATGAACTCCTTGCTCTTCTGCTTCAAATGATAATCTCCCCAACACTCAACTCTCCTCACTGATATGGCTATGGTGGAAGAAAGGATTGAGTGGAAAGCAACTTGGGAAGGTTAGAAATCAAGTTTCATATGGTAGGAATGGAATAACTTGATCTCAACACAAGGGTAGGTGGTTCTCTTCTCAGAAAGTGTAAGGTAGAAGTGGTAGTACTTTCTGATGGCTCTCTCCACGAATGAAGAGGGGGTGGAGGGGTATATATAGCCTCCACACAAAATCCAACCGTTACACACATAATTGAACAATCTCGGTGAGACCGAAGTGAAAACTCGGTCAGACCGAAAGTTCAAATATAGTGAACGTTGGGGTTTTCGGTGGGACCGAAAATACCATCTCGGTGTGTCCGATATGAGTCAAAGGTAGGAGCTTGCCAGAATCGGTGGGACCGAAATCAACAACTCGGATATTCCGAAATGATGACAAACAGTTACAGAAGGTTGGCAGTCCAGTTTCGGTGAGACCGAACTCAGAATCGGATGGACCGAAATTTCTAGGGTTTGGAAGAATAGCTGAGGTGGTTCATCTCGGTGGGACTGAGTTGGAAAAATCGGTTTGTCCGAGATTACTTATGAGTGTGTTTAGTAGTGAAAGTTGCTGATAGTTGAAGGAGCTAAATCACTAAGCACTTGAGCAACCAGATCATCAACACAACCTCATCCCCTTTTAATAGTATTGGCTTTTCCTATGGACTCAATGTGATCTTTGATCACTAAACCAAAAATGGAGTCTTGAGCTTTTGCCAATGCTTGTCTTAGCATTTTGAGGGGTCCACTTCTTCAGACATTTCCATACCCATATCATCGAACTTCTCTGAAATGATTCTCAAGTAAATATTAGTTCAATGATATATATGTTGTTATTAATTACCAAAACCACCCGGGGATTAGTTGCACTTTCAATCTCCCCCTTTTTGGTAATTGATGACAACATATAGATCAAAGCTTCGACAAGAGATATAATCAATGAATAATATCGTCGCTTTGAGAAGTATGTGATAAACAAGAGCTCCCCCTAAATTTTTGCATTATTTAAAATTTGCATTTGAATGCAAATGCACAATCAATTAGGATTATGGGTCACTCTTCCATGTCACATACATCTTGGTGGAGCGCACAAAATGATAAGAATGAATAACATGCACTCAATCACCAAGACATGAGTAAATGATCATACAAGAAGGAATAGCATATGATAAGCATTAAGCTCACATTAAAGCATAGTATGACCAAGCACTCATTAAGGTAGCATCAAACGTAGTAGCAAGCACACTGAAAGTATCAAGAACCAAAAGAACCAAATGTATCTCAAAGAAAACCGGCAAAAGAACGAAAGAGCACTCTCTCTCTCGAAGCCCTATGATCTATACAATTTCTCCCCCTTTGGCAACAAGTTACCAAAAAGTTCGAAAAAGCATAGAGCTAAACGTCACTGTGGGCTCTGCTGGCGGCTCCCGTCTGGGTAGATGTCGGAGTAGAAATGACGGCATCGGTGAAGACTTCAGCTGATGTCTGCGCTGGAGGAGTGGATGCTGGAGCTGGAGCTGTAGGAGGTGCTGAAGTGGTAGCCCTAGAGTCAGTCACTGGGATAGCTGCTGATCGGGATCCTCTGGGAACCTGAGCAGTCTGGCGATGAGAGTCCTGGACTAGATCATCCCGCATGAGCTCTGCTCTCTCCTGCCTTGCTTCCTCCATGTCCGCCTCAAGCTTGTTGACGGTCACCTGAATCTCTGTCAGCTTCACGTCCAGAGCGTGGATCTTGTCTTCAACAATCCTCTCTAGGCTTTCTTGAGATTGTTCAATGCTGGCCAGGCGTTGTTCAATCCTCTGGGTAGCTTCAAGAATCTGCTCTCCAAAGCACTTTGGTTTAGCTGCTGCTGTTGCTGCCTCTTTGTCAGCTTTGGCTTTCTTTGCAGCTTCAATTTTGGCTTGACCTTCAACTGAGGTTGGATCCTCCTCATCCATCACAACAATGTTGTCTTCATGCTCTGGCTGCAGTGGCAAGTGCTTCCTATCCAACATGAATTTGCCTGTGCCAAACTTGGCATTGATGAGCATCTGAATTTGTGGGGCAAATCCACACGACCTCTTCTGGTCAGCTGCAGTCCTCTTAATGGTCTCTACCATTAAGTCCATCACCTTAAAAGGTGCCTTCTCATCAAGAATGTGCAGCATGTTGATAGAATAGCCTCGAATCATGCGGTGGTCTCCAGACTTGGGCATCAATGTATGCCTCAGAATAGTGTTTGTGGTGGTCAGACCTGCCTGGAGATAGTACACTGAGCCAAGCTTCCACCCTTCCAAATCAGCTGCGGGGATCTCCTTGTACATGTTCTTCATGGAATCATGGTTCTTTTTAGGAATCCCATAGACATCAATGTCGTCCTCTCTCTGCACTGGAGCATTCAGAAGTTCTGCCCATTCTTCAACAGACGAACAAAACCTTTGACCTTCAGTCATCCAGGTGATCTTGCCATCAGGATAGAAGTGGGCTGTGGCATAGAACTGCATGATCATCTCATCGTTCCAATCTGTCAGCTTCTGACCCACGAAATCAGCAACTCCACATGCAGTAAAGCTCTCATGCACATGGGGAAAGAAGTCTCGGTGCTCTTCACTGTCAATGTACTTCCAGTCAACATACCTGGTGTCTGCAACAATAGGCTTCTTATCCATTAGCACAGTCTCATAGAAGTCCTGCTGCTCTCTGGTGTGGAATCTGGGGTCCACAGCAGTCCTTCTCCTCACGGCATATGGATCAGACTGTCTCCATAGCCTGAGACCTCTATCCTTCCTTGCCTTCATATCCTCGGCTTGAGGATGAGCATCGTTGTGGAGCGGCAACTTAGGACGGAGCTTAAGCAACACATGTTCTTCATCTGACTCAGACGGTGGCATCTCACTTTTGTTCTTCTCAGAAGCTGGAATGTTCCTGGTTGTCCTCTTGGGCTTGGCTGGAGCTGCCTTGGCTTGAGCAGGCTTAGAAGTGGCTTAGAAGTGGCTTGAGCCCTAATAGCATCACCCATGAACTTAGCCTTCTGAGGAGGAGGCTGGGGTGCATCTTCTTCTTCTTCTTCAGCAGCTGCATCAACATGAGGTTCAGCATATACTACCCTCTTCCTCTTGGAAGTTTTCTTCACCTTACTTGGAGCTGGCTCTTCCAAGTTCAGTTTCTTTGCAACAGCTGACTGCTTGACCTTGCTGGTGCCTTTCTTCGACTGCTGCCCTTGGAGCTCTTTGGCAACAACATTCCTCTTGGGATTGGAGGTTACTTCCTCAGCAACGAAGTCAGAGTCCTCATCATCAGAATTTCTCTTCTTTCTGGTCCTGGTGGCTGCAGGAGGCAAACCACTGGGGGTGCTCCTCTCACCATCATCACTTGGACTACTAGGCTCCGGACTAGTATCTGCCTCAGGGATCTCTGCAAAAGGTGACTCAGACCTGTTCTGGCTGTCACTGACATCTGACATGGCTGACAACCTGTGAAAAGATAAGGTATAGGCAGAGTAGAAGAGTTATCACAACTGCAGAGGTTTTTGTAAAAAAAATGAGTTTAAATCTTAGTTATGAGTTTTCACAGAATGCATTTCGGTCAAACCGATATTCAGTTTTGGTGAATCCGAAGTGTATACAGAGGCTTATCACACCACTTTCGGTCAGACCGAAGTGGGTTTCGGTCCTACCGAAACACTAGGGTTTCACTGAGACTCTACATCGGTCACACCGATTTGCACGCTCGGTTAGACCTAAAGGTGCAGTGCAATGGCCAGAGGCCAAATCGGTCATTCCGAGTTTTCAAAATCGGTTTCACCGAGATGTATTCCGTGGAAACCTAAACCTAAGAATTTCGCTCGAAACTAAAAGGATCTGATCTGATGTTAAGGAGGATTTCAAACGTGGCAAGATACATGGCAAACCAATCGTGCAAGAATCAGATGGGGAGCGCGAGAGGGATCGGGACTCACCCTAACTTGGTGGAGTCCCTCTACGGCGGCAACGGCGCGGAGAAGAATACCGTTGACGGCGGCGGAGACCTGCGGCGAGGGCGCACAGGCGACGACGGCGACGATCCGAAGACCAGGGCGACGGCAGCAGGGGACTTGGGGGCGAAACGGTTTGAAGAATTAAATCGCGCGCTGCCCTCAGTATATATATCCCCATACTATCGGTGGGACCGAGTTGAAAAACTCGGTGACACCGAAATGTATAACTGCTGTGCAGTTACGCATATCGGTCACGCCGAGATTTTGAACTCGGTTTCACCGAGATGAAACCTAGATCAGTCTAAGCGTTTCGGTTGGACCGAGATGGAAAAGTTGGTCAGACCGAAATGGACTTAGAAGGTTTTGGAAGTCAGCCTTAGACGGATCGGTGGCTCCGAGTGCTCCTCACTCGGAGGGTCCGAAAATGACTTGTTCAAAGTTGTGATATGAGCATGAATAGAATTTGAGACAAGAAAGCATAGATAGCTAGGGGAGGTGCTTAGGCATTCTTGTCCATCCATTTGGCCAGAAAAAAATCAAAACAATCAAAACAACAAATGGATGTCCTTGAATGGATAAAATCATGCATTCAACATGCTCACACAATAAGATAGCAATGAAATATGTGTCAAACATGCACAACCAAAACTCTAGCTACTAGCACACAAATTGTCGATGACTAGGTCATCTATATATGAGTATATTGACTTAGGAGCCAAATGAGAACATTTGATCATAGGTCATACTCATCGTTTAGGCACAAGTGGGGTTACCACTTTTACATAAAGCATTGATGTGTTCACATCATTTGGAGATGCTTTAGCTCAATTTTTAGAGCAAAGCTCCCCCTAGATGTGAGAACCCCTTTTAAAGGGTCAAACTAACCTTGGGTTGTCGTAGAAGACTTCATGTAGATGTTGAAGATGTGGATGCTCAATGTTGATGTAGATCATCAAGAGTTGGGAGCTATCCTTTGGATTAGGGCACTTTCAATACCTACATGGGTTAGTCCCACAAGGAACAAACAAGAATATCCATAGACATAGATTGAAGTACACAAAAGATGATGTCCATGAAAGCAATGATTACCTTGTCCCTTGACTTACCAACAAGAGGGTTTGTGACTCCATGAACTAGTGCATGATGTGGAAGTTGATTGCACAAGTTTTTGCCAAGATGAATATGAGTGAAGTATGTTGGCGGAGTCACCCTCAAGAACCTTCTAGTTCTTCTTCTTTGGGATCCACATCATCTTGATGGGAATCCTTGGAGTTGTAGTTGAGCTTGACGAAGTAGAACTTGACGTGTCCTTGGGAACCCACTTGACCATGGCTTGAGGTGCTTCAATGAATCCATCAATCTCCTCTTGAAGCTTGTCCTTGGCCTTTAGCTTGTGGTCTTGTGGTGGAAGGTCATCTTGAGCTTGTTCCACATTGGAAGAAGTAGGATCATACTTCTCCTTTTGAGAAACAAACTGTGGAGTAGGGTATTGACCTTCTTCCCACTCAACACCTTCGGCGTTGAACTTTCGCTCAAAACCAATCCCTTGATTCTTCCGGTGCCTTCTTTGTTTGCGAACAATTTCCTCAAAGTTCTTGCTTCCGGCAAGACTCTTGTAGACACCTTTCTCTATGATTTCCTTCAATAAGCTATTTTCTTGCTCAAGTGTAACTTGGCTTGAAACATTATTAGTGGAATCAAGAGAACTACTAGAAGCAACAATATTGGATTTAACATGGTTATTGTTACTACTAGAGGAAGAATTTTTCTTATACTTGTCATGCTTAGTCTTAATAGGTGGCAAGAAATTAGACAAGAGAAGTCGTTTGGCAAGATATGAAGAACTCTTCTTTCGAAGATCGTCATTGATTGCTTTTAGAAACTCATGTTCTTGCTCTAGAGTGAGCTTCTCGAAGCGTAGCTTCTCATGAGATCTTAGGAGCTCTCTATGATCTTCTTGAGTTGTTTCATGAGCTAACTTAAGAGTGTTTAGTTCTTTAGTTAGACGCTCAATCTCCTTCATAGCATTGTCATTCGACTCTTCTCGACTATAAAGACTACTAGCATTTTCATCATTACTAAGCTCACTAGATTTATCATGCAAGAGCTCATCTTCACCAAGCAAGTCATCCTCATCACTATCAAAGTCAATGAATTCAGGGTGTGTTACCTTGGGGCCTTTAGCCATGAAGCATCTTCCAATTCCCTCATTTGGTGAATCAAATAAGTCGTAGGAGTTGGAGTTGGAGGACACGAGTGCAAGACCGGCAACACCTTCATCTTGACTGTAGTCGGAGTCGGAGTGATAGCTTCCATCGGATTGATTGTCGGAGTCGGAGCCGGAGACCCATTCACCAACATGAGCTTGATGTCTTCTTCTTGTGTAGCTCCTTGATGACTTGTCTTTTCTCTCCGAATCCTTGCTTCTCCGAGAGGGTCTTCGTTCATAACGATCATCTCTACTCCTTCTCTCTCTCCGAGGTGACTCATCTCTTGCTCTTCTTCTTGGAGATTCTTCTCTTCTCTTGTGGGGAGCCGTACACTCATTTGAGAAGCGTCCGGGTCTTCCACAATTGTAGCAGTTTCGATCACGACTAGAAGATCTCTTTTCATCATATGATCTAGACTTTGAGCTTCTTTCTTTGCCTCTATTCTTGTAGAACTTGTTGAAGTTCCTAACCATTAGGCTTATCTCTTCATTGGAAATTAACTTGTCACTTGAGGTTGTGGGAGCATCACTTGTAGCTTTGTAAGCACCACTTGACTTGTTGTGAAGCTCTTCCTTATCCTTAAGTGTCATCTCATGAGCAACAATTCTTCCAATGACTTCAGTTGGCTTGAGGGTCTTGTAGTTTGGCATCATTTGGATCAAAGTGCACACGGTGTCATATTTTCCATCCAAAGCTCTTAGAATCTTCTTGATGATGAATCGGTCGGTCATTTCTTCGCTTCCTAAGCCGGCAATCTCATTTGTGATGAGAGCAAGCCTAGAGTACATTTCAGCGACTCCTTCACCATCCTTCATCTTGAACTTGTCAAGTTGACCTTGAAGAATATCTAGCTTTGATTCCTTCACAGATTCAGTACCTTCATGCATTTCAACCAAAGTATCCCAAATCTCTTTAGCATTCTCAAGACGGCTAATTTTGTTGAACTCCTCGGGACACAAAGCATTGAAGAGAATGTCACAAGCTTGAGCATTGTTTTGCAACATCCGCAACTCTTCCGGTGTAGCTTCGCGATCCGGAAATTTTCCTTCCTCGAAGAATTCACCTTGCATACCAACACAAATAATGCCCCATGCGGCTGGGTTATGACCAAGAATATGCATTTTCATTTTATGCTTCCAACTAGCAAAATTTGTACCATCAAAGTAAGGACCTCTACGATAATTACCCTCACTAGACGCCATACTCTCCTAGGTTGTGAAACCAAGCTTATGGAGTCCAATGCAATGGATACCAAAACAATGGAGACCAAATCTCTGATACCACTTGTAGGATCGAAAGTATGTCTAGAGGGGGGGTGATTAGACTACTTGACAATATAAAAAATCTGCCTTTTGATCATGAACAGTTTTTGGCAGTTTCACAATTATGATCAATTCAAGTATCACCCTACACATGCAATTCTAGAGTATAAGCAGCGGAAAGTAAATTGCACATGTAGTAAAGAGAGGTGGAGAAGATCAAACGCAATTTGGAGACACGGAGATTTTTCTCGTGGTTCCGATAGGTGGTGCTATCGTACATCCACGTTGATGGAGACTTCAACCCACGGAGGGTAACGGCTGCGCGAGTCCACGGAGGGCTCCACCCACGAAGGGTCCACGAAGAAGCAACCTTGTCTATTCCATCATGGCCTACGCCCACGGAGGACTAGCCTTACTCGGGGTAGATCTTCACGAAGTAGGCGATCTCCTTGCCCTTACAAACTTCTTGGTTCAACTCCACATCTCGAAGACGGAGGCTCCCAAGCGACACCTAACCAATCTAGGAGGCACCACCCTCCAAAAGGTAATAGATGTTGTTGATGATGATGAACTCCTTGCTCTTCTGCTTCAAATGATAATCTCCCCAACACTCAACTCTCCTCACTGATATGGCTGTGGTGGAAGAAAGGATTGAGTGGAAAGCAACTTGGGAAGGTTAGAAATCAAGTTTCATATGGTAGGAATGGAATAACTTGATCTCAACACAAGGGTAGGTGGTTCTCTTCTCAGAAAGTGTAAGGTAGAAGTGGTAGTACTTTCTGATGGCTCTCTCCACGAATGAAGAGGGGGTGGAGGGGTATATATAGCCTCCACACAAAATCCAACCGTTACACACATAATTGAACAATCTCGGTGAGACCGAAGTGAAAACTCGGTCAGACCGAAAGTTCAAATATAGTGAACGTTGGGGTTTTCGGTGGGACCGAAAATACCATCTCGGTGTGTCCGATATGAGTCAAAGGTAGGAGCTTGCCAGAATCGGTGGGACCGAAATCAACAACTCGGATATTCCGAAATGATGACAAACGGTTATAGAAGGTTGGCAGTCCAGTTTCGGTGAGACCGAACTCAGAATCGGATGGACCGAAATTTCTAGGGTTTGGAAGAATAGCTGAGGTGGTTCATCTCGGTGGGACTGAGTTGGAAAAATCGGTTTGTCCGAGATTACTTATGAGTGTGTTTAGTAGTGAAAGTTGCTGATAGTTGAAGGAGCTAAATCACTAAGCACTTGAGCAACCAGATCATTAACACAACCTCATCCCCTTTTAATAGTATTGGCTTTTCCTATGGACTCAATGTGATCTTTGATCACTAAACCAAAAATGGAGTCTTGAGCTTTTGCCAATGCTTGTCTTAGCATTTTGAGGGGTCCACTTCTTCAGACATTTCCATACCCATATCATCGAACTTCTCTGAAATGATTCTCAAGTAAATATTAGTTCAATGATATATATGTTGTTATTAATTACCAAAACCACCCGGGGATTAGTTGCACTTTCAGATATTCATGTAAATCTCGAAGAGGAGCGGGTTCACCTTAAGTCCGGTAGGTTCACTTGGGGCTTGAGGTGCTATGATGGTGTACATGGAGATAGCCGTAGGATGCTCCGCATCATCTCCCCCCCTCCCCCCCCCCGTTGGAAAAGATCCATCCTCGGATGATAGACCATATCGTCATGTACACGGTAGGCATGGATGGACTTGTAGTTAGACGAGGTGTATGGCACGCCTTGCGCAAAGTACTCCAAGATGTCGTCGGAATGGTAGACATGCAAAAAGAGCAAACACAAGGGACACTTGTAAATACAAATGTTAGCAGATGCAAGGTGTCTGTCATTTAAGCATGAGTCCGTCCAATGAAATCGGTTGTGGCAATGAGCATGAATTGTAGCAAAATGAAAGATCATGTCATACAATGCATTCATGTGATCAAGCTCATTGTGCAAGAAGTTGCAAATGCTACCATTGTGCAAAATGATGTCGTAATGGGATTGTGTATCAAAAGCATGAACATGGTAAATGATGCTCAATGTGAGTATGTGATTATGCAATTGATGCTTGGCAATGTGATCAATATGTATGAAGAGTCCAGCAAGAAAGATCACAACAAATTTGCTAAGGAAATGAAAAAGCTCATATATCATGGATGACATGGGAATACAAGATGCAACAAGGCAATCATAATGTGAGTCAATCCATGCATAAGATGCAAATTTGTTATGGGTATGATATGACCATGGAGCATGGCATGTGGGCGCACAATCAACAAATATGAATGTTTGGGTGCAATGTGCCAAAGGAGTGTTGATATACCCATGCTCAATGTCAAGGCAAGAGTGGTAGACCGGTGGTGCATCCATGAAATCCAAGCATATGTGAGGATGGCTCACTAGGAAGGAATGCACCTTGACGAGGATGTCGAAAATGTTGTTGTCGCGCAACGTGTATGCCTTCACATGCCCAAGATGCCTCGTGATGGTACCACCTTGTGAATCCTTCAAAATGAAAGAACATGACAAACACTCGGAAAAACAAATGAGGTTAGTGAAGATGCAAAACCTATTCGTGTGGTGACTCACCCAACAAGTATTTTCTTCATTCTTATCATAAGAAAGGACAAGGGGACATGGCAATGTATGGCAGCATATGATACGATAACAACCAAATACATTAGGCTCAAACAAGCAAGGATGCATCACAAGTAAGGTGTCCAAGACTCCAAGATCAACAAACATAGCATTGTTGCACTCAATACAAGTTATGAGAGATGAAACAATTGGAGACAAATGACAATGATCAAGATATATCATGTGAGTGGCAAGAACATATATGTCATCAACCCAAGAAAGCAAGTAAGAGTGGAACATGGGTGATGCAACAAAGCAAGCAATCATGGCAATCAAATTGTGGATGGTAGTAGTGCGAAGATGCAACATACTAGAAGTAATCATGGCAAGCGTGTCATGTGTGCAAATAGTAGGCATGAATAATGCACATGGCATAGCACAAGCATGAAAGTAAGATGTGAGCAAAGTATCATCATTGTGGTGGTGAGAAGTCCTATGTAAATAGCAATGGAACATCATGACTCTCTCAACACAAAAATCAACAATAGTATGGGGCAAAAATAAATCTTGGCAATAGCTACTAGTATCTCCTCCAAGCATGCAAATACACATAGAAGTGGCATAATAGTGAATCATGTGTAAAGGAAAGCAAGGGTCACAATTGCATGGCAAAGTCATAGCAAGAGGCACAACATGCAAAGTGAACACGATAGAATGGGCATAATGTAACAAGTGGTAGATAGCCCATAGACGTGTGAGAGCCAAGTACAAGAGATGTGTAGTGAATGCACGAAGATAATGGTGGTAAGGAGATTCCATAGAATCCCAAATGGTCGTTGCTCTCAAGAGCTCTTTTCGTCAACTCATGGGATTGTGAGGTTGACGAGTTTGCAAAAGTACCTACACAAGACAAAGGCAAAGAAAAAATTGTATGTGCGTGGTATATGTACACATCATCCATCATGATGTGCATGTGTGTGTTGGTTAGCACATAATATCCAATGCTCAAATAAATGAGATGTGTGATATAGAAACATGTCATCCATCATGAGAGGTTTGTTGTTATCTATGGCATAATGGAGACTCGCATGGTGTAATGCATCATGACAAGAAGGTAAAGCATTGTTATTCATGTAATGCGTATGGTGCACACAATCATTGTAATCATGCAAGGTATGGAGTTCATCAAGATCTCCTAGTATGTATGAGGAAACCATGGGGGTCTCCTCATGAGCCGTTGTGGAGATATTACATGGAGAATATCGACAACATCCAAAACAATGCATATCCCAAGCTATGTGGTCATGGCATGTTATATGGATAAATGATGCAAAGGGAGCATATCAATATCATCACAAGAAAAACAAATGCCAATAACCATGGGCTTGTCATCTATGCCATAAGTGCAAATTGGGTTTATCTTAATAGCATATGCATAGTTACTACGATGAGATTGCAAATATGATTTACGAGTGATCTCATGCATAGCATATGACAAGTCAATCGGATTGTCAAACATGATGTGACCTAAAGAATGATCACAAGAGATCCTATGCAACATGGCATCACAACTAATGGACTCCACATGGCAATCATCATACTCATCATAAATGGGTAATTCATCACATGAGGTAGTCGAACTAGCATGAAGCATGGCAATAGGTGGATCAACATCATGCAAGCAATCAATGTCAAGAATATCCACTAGTGGGACTAGAGCATCACCTTCACCTATGTTACCGTTTTCATTCCACTTTTTCATTCCACTCAAGTGGTGTAGGTGAGGAGTCAAAGACCAAATGCTGGTCATCATCATCAACTTGATGGAACCATGTGGGGGTGCATCATAGTCCACCGTGGCCATCGTCTTGTCCATAGGAAGGACGAAGTCGTCGCGGATCGGCGCGTCATCATAAATAGGACCTAGCACCAAATGAGAAGACACAATAGAGGTAGAGGTCAAGTTGTTAGAAATGCAAATGGCCTCACATGCCCTATCAACTACCTCACTCTCTCTATGTCGTGGTGGCTCACTCACTCCCTCAAGGTAGGTGCACTCACAGTCACATATGGTGGAGTCACTCATCTCACTCAAGTGGTGGTGGTGGTGGCTCTCCTCAGATGTGAAATAGGGCATCTCTTCATATATGGGGCTAGTGGTGAAGTCACTCTCACTCTCAGTATGGTGGCATAAGTCTCTCAACTCATCACCATACGCCACCGTGGTCGAAGGGAAAATCCCATCCTCAACCATGTCATAGTCGTCGTCCTGGATGAAGGCCGATGTTGGCGTACTTGTCGGAGGTAGGCGAAGATGACTTGATAGCACTTGGCGAAGATGCCGAAGTGGTTGTTGTAGCAGTAGCGCCGTCTTGGTGGTTCTTGTCTCGCGGTCTTCTTATGTGCTCTTGAAGTTTGGCCTTGGAGTGAAGTAGAGCTTGATCGGACTTGTAGTTTTGCGCGTGTCGAGCATATTCATGATGATGGTGTCGTTGTCGTGCTTGAGTTTGTAGAAGATGTCGTTCGTCGTCGTCATGCACATGATGTTTGTGACTTGAACGTCCCCGCCGAAAAGATGATGAAGCGGAAGAAGACTTGATGTCGGCCACCATGTGTCGGAAGTCGATGGTGATGTTGTTGATGCGCTCTTGCATTGCTCGTTGTAGTCCGATGGTTTGCGCGTGGATGTAGTTGTTCGCGCCATCGATGTCGAAGACCGGAGATGATGTGCTTTGCCTATCCGTCACAAGACTCGAGTAGATGGTGAGTAGGAAATGAGATAAACAATACCAAGATACCGTTTCCCAAAGTTGAGGATGTATCCCGTTTCACTCAAGGTGAAATGAAAGAATAGTGGAATTGGTATCGGACTTGTTCACTCACACCTACAAATTAAAGCTTATCGAGTGGTTCGTTTAGGACAAGTGGCACAAAATTCAAGCAAATGTTAGTCCAAGATATCGAAAATGTTGAGAAAGATTCACAAAATTGCAATGTAAAGCAAGATCAATAGCTATGGTGACACAAGAAACACACACACAGATAGATAAATGGGGTCGTGCAACCAAGGGATGAGCACAAAATGTGGAATCCATGGAAAACGCTCGTGTTGCACAACTCAATAGAGATGCTAGCACGATTGCTCAATAGGCGGATACGACACTTGTGCACGACCTATAAGATGCAAAATGTATGAACTTGTTATCCCAAGTATGCTATGTGTACGATGTTCCGGTGTTTCGCACACGATGATCCAAGATGATCAATATTGTTGTATGATATGCAATGTGGCGCTGCTATGGCTATTTCTTACAAGCTCTTTGCTCTCTTTTTGCTTAAAAGCTTTTTTTTTGAAATGGCCACTATGCGAAATGCACAAACCAAGATAGCAATTGTGTATATGCGGGAACAATCTTGTGGCACACTAGGGATGGTACTATGATAGCAAGATGATACCAATATGATATGGTATATATGCAATGGATGGTGTATATCGATGACCACTAATGTGCACAAGTAACGTTGCCGGCACTACTCAAATGGCTAGTCTCGATGGGCAAGTGACGCAAAATGGGCTAGGGGTTAACAATGCAATTGCAAGGGGAATATACAACGGTGTCGTCGAGGTTACCGTCCGATGATGATGATGAGAGGCGGTGTTTTCAATGGTGACCCGTTCCTAATTAGCCGAAACACCTTAGGAAACGGAAAAACCACAACTCAAAATCTCAAAGGCCAAAGTCAAATGGTGGTAGCAGAAAGCGGTGGTGGTGGTGTCGAAGATGGCAGTGCGGAAGTGGTGGTGGTGTTTGATGAAGAAGCACTCGTCCCTAAGTAGCCGAAACACCTTAGGAGACTCAAGTCACCACTCAAACAGTCGTAAATGCTATATGGGTCGGAATGGGGTTAGGTTGCGGAAAGCTATGGTGGTATGGTGGATGATATGGTGGATGGCCTAAACACACTTGTCAAAATGGCCAAATTTTTTATGGAGTCAAATGGTGTGGAAACCTATCTAGGATGATGGGGGATGTCAATAGATACTCAACAAGCTAAAGAACACGAAAATCGGACTCCGGGAGTGGAAGTTATGGCCGAAACCGTAGTGTAGTTGGCCTGATTCGGGGGGGGTGCGAGTGCCCGGCGGTTGGGGGTGCGGGCACCCAGGGTGGTCAGGGAAAACTGGCCCGGGGGTGCGGGCACCCGGGGGTTTGGGGTGCGGGCACTTGGTGGTGTCGGATTTGGTCGAAAATTTTCGGGAAAAGTGAGAAATTGGTGGATTTTGTGGTGGGAAGAGTGGGGATTGATGGGGAAAGCTAGATCTAGTTGCCAAACATGAAAATCGTGGATCATACACAACAAATCTCACAAGAACCGAAAAATTGCAAGAAATTTTTTTAGGGCTATTTTTGTGGGGATTTTCGAAATCGGGCAAGAACACAACAAAATTAGGCTAGAAAACTACAAGGGGGGCTCCAATTTCGGGAGAAACCGTAGCTCTAAATACCATGATGTTGTAGGGTGCAAACCTAGGTGGAGATCTTTCACGAATTGGAGGGGAATCCCCAAGAACAAGATGAGCACAAAGGGAAGAACACAAGAGAAACACTCAAGAACTAGTCCAAATCACACATCCACTAGACTCACATACACACAAGATCCACAAAGGTACAAGAACAACAAGGGGAACATGGGTACATGATAGAGTTCATCCCAAATCCCAAAGGGAGATGAGGTCTTGGTGATCCTATGATGGGGATCCTTCCCCTAGAAGGGGGGCTTGATAATCCACAAGGATTCTTCCTTAAAGGGGTCTTCATCCACAAGAAGGAAGGAGCAAAGCTCACATATATGTCTCACATCTACTTTGCTATCCTTACAAATGAGCTAGGTGGGAGGTACTTATAGTCTATGGAGGAAATAGAGGGAGAGGGAAACACAAAGGTCCAAAATGACCCTGAAAATGCACACACTCTCGGAGGGGTCCGGGCACCCGGGGTAAAGGGGTCCGGGCACCCGGACCGGTCAGAGGCGCCGGGCGAAGGAGGACCGGGCACCCGGGGGTCCAAGGACCGGGCACCCGGGCGGGCTGGGCCGGCTCAGGCTGGAGGCCGGGCACCCAAGCCCAAGTGGCCGGGCACCCGGGGTGCAGGGGCGCCGCGCCAGGGGGCCGATTGTGGCTGACCGGGCACCCGGGGGTGCAGCTGGGAGCCGGCGCGAGGGGGCCGGGCACCCGGGGTTGAGGGCCCGAGCACCCGGGGCTGGCTGGGGGCGCTGCCCAGCTCCTGGCCGGGCACCCAGGGTCAAAGGGTCGGGCACCCGGGGTGTCGAGGGCCTCTTTCTGTTTACTTGTGTCGCGCATCCATCTTCCTTCTCCTCCTTCGTAGGTCTCCGGTGAACTTGGTGATCCCTCCGTGCTTTCTCGTGACGATCTCCGAAGTACCTAAGAATGCATAACGTTCCGAGGTGAGGTAGTGACCAAGTCCAAGGGATATTCATGTAAATCTCGAAGAGGAGCGGGTTCACCTTAAGTCCGGTAGGTTCACTTGGGGCTTGAGGTGCTATGACGGTGTACATGGAGATAGCCGTAGGATGCTCCGCATCAGTTTTGAGCTATCACAATGCTAACCCCCCCAAAAGGAATATATAGTCTAGAGGCGAGGGGTACATGGGCTTCGGCCCTTCACTGCAAGCGGGCAGACGGGCCGGACGTCCGCTTGGTCCCCGGATGTCCGGTGGCTCGGGAGGGGCCGGACATCCGGTGCGCCTCGGATTTCCGGTAATATTCCCCGATTTCGGTTCTGTGATGGATGTCACAGACGTTCGGTGGCTTCCTGTCATCCGGAGCCTGGAGTGGATCGGTCGTCCCGTAAGGGCCGGATGTCCGGTGCCCGTAGCATCTTCAGTGGCACTTCTTCTTGTTCCTTGTACTTGTCGATCCTTCCACCTTGTCCAACGTGTAGAGCTGTTCCGTGGCGTTCATCCAAGTATCTGAATATGCATAGGGTTTCCGATGAAGGTAGAAGCCATGTCTCATGTGAATCGAAAGGGAGTTGAGAGAGGAGTGAATTCACCTCGGCTTCGAGAGCTCTTGCACGGGCTCATGTCCTTGGTCCTTTAGGCACTTGGTGAGGCGACGATAGGTCCATGGGGATGTCCTTGGGATGCTCCACATCATCTCCCCTCCCTTGGGAAAGATCCGACCTCAGATCGAAATCTTCATCACCATGGAAAGTAGAGAGATCCTTGACGTTGAAGGTATCGCTCACATTGTACTTGTCTCGTGGAATGTCGATCTTGTAGGGTCCATCGGCGCGGGGTAGAAGTTTGGACTTGTGTTCCTTGGGGAATCAGTCTTTGCGAAGATGAAGCCATACGAGATCTCCCGGTTGGAACACCATTGGTGCGTTGTTGATGTTGAGCTTGGAGGCTAGGCGTTGCACTTGCCGCTCAATCGTTGTCCTTGTATCTTCATGCACCTTCTTGAGATAGCTTGCTCGTGCACTTGAGTCCATGTTGATGCGCTCTTGTAGAGGTTGATAGAGGCAAAGGTGTCCCGTCTTTCGATGAGATGGTGGCTATCGTTTTCGGTGGAGTAGACTTTGACGATCCGACTACGAACGTGCGAGGACGTCGTGCCTTAGCAATCGCTAAACCAACTCCGAGAGGTTATTGACCACGCCGAAGCACGATCAACCTGACCACGAGGGTCTATTTCCTGCAAGAAAACGAAGAACAAGCAAGAAAACTAAGATTGCAATCTGGATATTACGAATATAAGAGGAAAGCTTCATTGATCAAGGTGGGGTTCTGTGGCGTCTTTGTCTAGTCGTTGAACACAAATGAAGTACGCGATGTTGCAGCTATGGCGAACTTTAATCTAAACAAAACCCAAAGTCTAAACGACGCCCTAAGGGATGTATATATGGTGGAAGAGGGGGGAATTTCGTGGCCCTTGGAGGAGGGGTCCGAAACCAACCATAACTCTTGTTTCCCCACACATACAGACTTAAAAAACAGCCTATACTTTACTATTTCGAAATTACATGGGCCTGGCCCAATAATAAGGTGACGCAGCACCTATAATAGCCTCTGGACGAAATTTATGAAGTGGCATCTTGTATATTTCGTCCAAGGCTTCAAACACTCATTATGGTGGCTTCAAAGTCCTGAAATCATCACTTGTAACTCCATTCTTGTTCCCCTTGCGCATGCCATCATCTCCATGCTTGATCTTGCTCCAATGTTCATCCTTCTTGTCCAAGCTAGGCCCTTCATTTGTAAGCAAGACAAATGTATCCAATTTAGGCAGCATCACATTCTCATGAACATTAGAATCATTACCAAGAAACGAAAGTACCTGGTAATTTAATTGGCGTGCGCGAGCTCTAGTAATTGGTCCTGTATATGTATCAGTTGAGGCTGTGGGTGTAACCTTGTTAGTGATGTCCTCATCATCCTCCCCTTCGTGAATTGAAGTCGTCCTCGACGGAAGCTCATCTTCCTCACCCAAGTAAGGCTTCAAATCTGCAATGTTAAATGTGGGACTAACCCCAAAATCTACAGGCAACTCAAGTTTATCTGCATTATCATTTATGTTCTCTAACACCTTAAAAGGACCATCAGCACGTGGCATTAGCTTTGACTTGTGCAAATTAGGAAACCTATCCTCACGCAAATGTAACCAAACAAGATCTCCAGGTGCAAAGACAACACGTTTTCTACCCTTATCTCCAACAAGTTTATATTTAGCATTCATGCGCTCAATATTTTCCTTAGTTGACTCATGCATTTTTAAGATCAACTCAGCACGTTGCTTAGCATCAAAATTAACCTTCTCCGAAGATGGAAGAGGCAACAAATCAATAGGTGCACGAGGTAGGAAACCATAGACAATTTCAAAAGGGCACATCTTAGTAGTAGAATGCAAGGAACGATTATAAGAAAATTCAATATGAGGCAGGCATTCTTCCCACATTTTCTTGCTATTCTTCAAAACAGCCCTAAGCATAGTAGACAAAGTTCTATTGACTACTTCAGTTTGTCCATCAGTTTGGGGGTGACAAGTAGTACTAAAAAGCAGTTTAGTCCCCAACTTAGCCCATAAACATCTCCAAAGGTGGCTAAGAAATTTAGTATCACAATCTGAAACAATAGTATTTGGCACACCATGAAAGCGAATAATTTCACGAAAGAACAAATCAGCAACATTAGCAGCAGCATCGCTTTTATGACATGGTACAAAGTGTGCCGTCTTCGAGAACCTTTCCACGACAACAAATATGCTATCCCTCCCCTTCTTTGTTCTAGGTAAACCAAAAACAAAGTCCATAGATATATCTTCCCAAGGAACACTAGGGACAGGCAAAGGCATATATAAACCACGAGGATTGAGTCGTGACTTAGCTTTTTGACAAGTAGTGCAGCGAGCAACAAAACGCTCAACATCCCGTCTCATCTTTGGCCAAAAGAAATGTGTAGCAAGTACGTCCTCCGTCTTCTTCACGCCAAAGTGTCCCATTAATCCTCCTCCATGCGCCTCCTACAACAACAAAAGACGAACAGAGCTAGCTGGAATGCATAGCTTGTTAGCACGAAACACAAATTTATCATTAACGACGAACTTGTTCCATGTTCTCCCTTCTTTGAAATTCTGCAATACATCTTTAAATTCAGCATCATGCGCATATTGATCTTTGATGGTCTCCAAACCAAATATTTTAAAGTCAAGTTGTGAAAGCATAGTATAACGACGAGACAATGCATCAACAATAACATTTTCTTTTCCATTCTTGTGTTTAATAACATAAGGGAAAGTGTCTATGAATTCAACCCATTTAGCATGTCTACGGTTCAATTTTGATTGACTTTTAATGTGCTTCAAAGATTCATGATCAGAATGTATAACAAATTCTTTGGGCCATAAATATTGTTGCCATGTTTCCAAAGACCGAACAAGAGCATATAATTCCTTATCATAAGTAGAATAATGCAGACTAGGCCCACTTAATTTTTCAGAAAAGTATGCAACAGGTTTACCATCTTGTAATAACACACCTCCTAACCCAATTCCACTAGCATCACATTCAAGCTCAAAAGTTTTATTAAAATCAGGAAGTTGGAGTAAAGGAGCATGTCTCAACTTATCTTTCAATACAGTGAATGCTTCTTCCTATGCAGTACCCCAAACAAAAGGCACATCCTTCTTTGTAAGCTCATTGAGATGTGCAGCAATGGTACTGAAATCTCTCAGAAAATGCCTATAGAATCCAGGGAGGCCAAGGAAACTCCTCACGTGTGTGACCGTTTTGGGCTGCGGCCAACTCTCAATAGCTTCAATCTTGGCTTTATCAACCTCAATTCCCTATGGAGTAACAACAGAGCCAAGAAAATATACTCGGTCGGTGCAAAAGGTGCACTTTCCAAAGTTACCAAACAAACGTGCATCACATAGAGCAATAAAAACAGCTCGTAAATGTTCCAAATGTTCTTCCAAGGATCTGCTATAAATCAATATATCATCTAAGTAAACTACCACAAATCGTCCAATGAAAGCACGTAAAACTTCATTCATTAATCTCATGAAAGTACTAGGTGCATTAGTTAACCCAAAAGGCATGACTAACCACTCATATAATCCAAACGTATTTTTAAGTGCTGTTTTCCATTCATCTCCCAATTTCATACGAATTTGATGGTATCCACTATGCAAATCAACTTTGGAGAATATTGTAGGGCCACTCAATTCATCAAGCATATCATCTAGCCTAGGAATAGGATGACGATAACGAATAGTAATATTATTAATGCCTCTACAATCAACACATATACGCGATGTACCATCCTTTTTCGGCACTAGAATAAAAGGAACATCACAAGGACTAAGAGATTCACGTATATAACCTTTGTCGAGTACCTCATGTACTTGACGCATAATCTCCTTCATCTCCTCTGGATTGGTACGGTATGGTGCGTGGTTGGGTAGGGATGCACCGGGAATTAAGTCAATCTGATGCTTAATCCCTCGAATAGGTGGTAATCCCGGTGGCATGTCTTGTGGAAAGACGTCCGCGAACTCCTGCAAAATGTTAGTGACAGCAGGTGATAGAGGCGAGGGGCCCGATCTTTCGATGAGATGATAACTATCGATTTGGTGGAGACAACTTTGACGAACCGACTACAAATGTGCACGGCGTTGCGCCTTAGCAGTCGCTAAACCAATCTTCAGGGGTTACTGACAATGCCAGAAGCACGATCAGCCTGACCACGAAGGTCAATTCCTGCATGCAATCGAAGAACAAGCAAGAATATGATAAAGCAATCTGAATATTGCAAATATAGATGAAGTATTGATAAAGGTGGGGATCCGTAAGCGGTCTTGGTCTGGTCGTTGGACACAAACGAAGTACACGAAGTTGCAATGGCTAACTTTTGACTAAACAAATCCCAAAGAAAAAGCTACTAGATGGATCTACTTATATAGGAGCAAGGGGTGGCGGCCAAGGAGGTGGAAGGACGTCCCAAGGCAGCCTAAAACTAACCCTAGGTCGTACAAGGCTCATGGGTCAAAGTGGAGTTGATGCAACACCTTTGGACTTGTAGTTTGACTCGGATTCTGCTGCAGCGTCAGATTATTTCGTCGGTATCTCAACGCTCCGGACGAATTTGAAGGTGAATCCAATTGGCTTTGAAAGTGTACGAAATCTAGTTTCCAACAAAAAAGAATCACCCAATTCAGGGTCTGTATGAAGGAGTTCTGGCCGTTTTGAGTCAGGTATGTCTGTGCAGTCCGAATCTGGATGTAGAACGTGAGAGACTTGGACTCTATCTTCTCTTGGCCCAAAAGTGACGTGAAAGAACTTTTTGAACAGCACCTAAACTTCTCTTTTTCCCTTATCTTCATATGTGGATTGTACAAATGTCCCATACACCTGGAATTAGACATGGCACAAAAGTCTGTGAAGTATTTTTGTCCTGGATGACATAAATAAATTGTTGCATAGTTTGCATTAGAAATCACCTCACAAATATACATCTATTAAATATTTTTTGTCGTATCCAAGGTAGTCATGACCTCATCATCCTCCTTTTCTTGAAAATAAAGCCGTCCTCGGCGTTGCTTAATCTGAAATTTGGGTAAGAAAATAGACAAGGTGTACATGTTGTATATGTATATGTCATCCATTTTTACTTCCCTTAAGTTTTGCACATGTGACACATATATAGATGAGTAACTTTCGTAGTTCATAAAATATAAAGCCAAAATATTATCACAAGAAGTAGAAGGCTTGAAAATATTGCAACTCAGTTTGCACAAATAAGTGAAGCTCTTATTCATATCAAAAGATTGACAATGTTCATCATTAAACCATCCCAACATTGGTGAATAAACCTTACATGCATGAAATTCACAGGCTACAACATACTTAAATAAGCAATCATGCAATAAGTCATTTGACATAGAATTGTCACCAAGATTAGAGGTCATATCAAAATGATTAAATATTGGCACAATTATTTTCAAATGTATTTTATCTAAATCTAATTTATTCTCCGATTCACATGATTCTTTTGCATCAACAGTTAATTCAATGGGTGCACTTGAAATTGTTGGTATTTCAGTTGTTTGATCACATGACTCATTCATGACAGTAACATGATTATCTAAACTAGGTGTGCTCAAATCAACAGGTAATTCAATACATGATGTATTCAAGTTAACTAGATATGCATCATCCTCATGTGAAGTTGTATCATCATTGATTTTACTGTTACCTTGTCGCAAAGACGTAGCTGATGTAGGTACGGACGATGACAATGTACCATACACTTTAAATGATGTCACGCTCACAATCAGAGGTCTGGCTGCTCTAGTAGGTGCAATGGTGGAGGAACCAACCAGTGGTGGTGAGCATGAACTGGAATAGTAGTTGTTGTAGTCACACAATGCATCCTCCTGTATTTGTCTCTCAAAGGTACAAGCACGAACATACATACCAGTAATGCAACGAGGAATATACTGATATCTTGCGCAAATATCATGGTTCAGACCACCAAAAAATCTCTTCATTGTATCATCCTCAGATTCTTCTATGTCACAATGATGCATATACGATTTGAACTCTTGGTAGTAAGCATGGATAGTGTTACTGCCTTGTTTTAATTGTTCCAATTTGTGAAGCAATTCACGGCGGTAGTAAGGAGGAAAAAATGTTTTCTCATTACAGCCTTCAAATCTTTCCAAGTTGTAGGTTGGTTATCAATATTTTTCTTACAATGCACACTCCACCAAACAGAAGCAAAACCAGTAAATACTCTAGATGCAGCTCGTACTCTCTCAAGTTCAGAAAAATGATGGTGACTAAAAACTTTTTATACTTCAAGCTCCCAAGATAGATAAATAGCATGATTAAATCTACCCTCAAATGACGGTAAAGAAATAACCTGACCATGTGCTTGTGTGTGTTGTCCCACGTCTCGTGATGGTGAACATGTATCCATCGTCCAAGAACTTCTGTCTCCGGTACCTGTCATGATTAGTAGAAACAAGAAACAAAATTCGAGAATAATGTTCCTATGAACTACTAGGATGTGGTGGTAAAGCGCTCACAGTAAAGCAAATATCAATATCTTACAAGTTCTTACCGTGCAGCAGGTGGTGATAGGCAACCTACGGTGTCAAATAACTCCAAAGAGTGGGTAAAGCGATTGCCAGGTGAACGTATATATGCATGGTCTAGAAATATGTGGGACTGGGTTGGCTATATATGTGGTAGCAAAAGATTAGCAATAATCAATTCAGCGATGCAATGTTGAATAAACGCTCAACAATGATACTGTGCTGGTCCTAAGCTAGACTGTGCTAGAGACGCGAGCCTAGAACACTAATGAGGTCACGGTGTAGCACAACTATCATCAATAAAGGATACAAAGTAGCTCTGGACAACAAGATATAAGTGAAGATCACAACGGCAGTAAAGATAATGACGAAAACAACTGCCAAGCAGAATATACAACAACTCTCTCTCCAACTTTCTTTTTCTTCTTTTTCTTTTTCTTTTTTCTCACACTTTTTTCTTTTTCTATCTCTCCTCTTTTTTTTCTGTCTTTTTTCTTTCTTTCTCCCTCTTTCCAAGACAAACTTGATAAGGTGCGGATTGGATCAAGCAAAGATACGAACGACTTCAATTATGATTGTGACAATGAATGATGGGTAGCACGAGGTGGAAATTGATGGATGAGGTGGTGGACAGCGGAAGGGATAACGATGCAGCGGCGACGTGACTAATGTGAACAGAACTTGAAACTCTAACGAACTAGACACTAAGACCAGCAACTCAACACGACGATGCAACCGATAATTCAATAATGCAAACAATGAAAAGACTATGCGAAGGCTCAAACTGGTTCGGATATGAGAAACTAACCCTAATTTCTTTTTGGCTTTTTCCTGGACTGTAGGTATGAGGAACATACTCGACCTAATCTACGAAAAACTTTAAAATCTCACCGAGCAACCTGGAAATGTGATACCACTTGATAGGGGCGAGGGGCCCGATCTTTCGATGAGATGATAACTATCGATTTGGTGGAGACGACTTTGACTATCCGACTACAAATGTGCACAATGTTGTGCCTTAGCAATCACTAAACCAATCTACATGGGTTACTGACAATGCCAGAAGCACGATCAGCCTGACCACGAAGGTCAATTCCTGCTTGCAATCGAAGAACAAGCAAGAATATAATAACGCAATCTGAATATTGCAAATATAGATGAAGTATTTATAAAGGTGGGGATCTGTAAGCGGTCTTGGTCTGGTCGTTGGACACAAACGAAGTACGCGAAGTTGCAATGGCTAACTTTTCACTAAACAAATCCCAAAGAAAAAGCTACTAGATTGATCTACTTATATAGGAGCAACGGGTGATGGCCAAGGAGGTGGAAGGACGTCCCAAGGCAGCCTAAACTAACCAGGTCGTACAAGGCTCATGGGCCCAAGAGGAGTTGATGCAACACCTTTGGACTTGTAGTTTGACTCGGATTCTGCTGCAGCGTCAGATTGTTTCGTCGGTATCTCGATGCTCCGGACGAATTTGAAGGTCGATCCAATTGGGTTGGAAAGTGTACGAAATCTCGTTTCCAACAAAAAAAGAATCACCCAATTCGGAGTCCGTATGAAGGAGTTCTTGCCGTTTTGAGTCAGGTATGTCTGTGCAGTCTGAATCTGGATGCAGAACGTGAGAGACTTGGACTCTATCTTCTTTTGGCCCAAAAGTGACGTGAGAGAACTTTTTGAATAGCACCTAAACTTCTCTTTTTCCCTTATCTTCATATGTGGATTGTACAAATGTTCCATACACATGGAATTAGACATGGCACAAAAGTCTGTGAAGTATTTTTGTCCTGGATGATATAAATAAATTGTTGCATAGTTTGCATTAGAAATCACATCACAATTATACAGTATGCAATATTTTTGGTCGTATCCAAGGTAGTCATGTCCTCATCATCCTCCCTTTCTTGAAAATAAAGCCGTCCTCGGCGTTGCTTAATCTGAAATTTGGGTAAGAAAATAGACAAGGTGTACATGTTGTATATTTATATGTCATCCATTCTTACTTCCCTTAATTTTTTCTTTTTTTTTCTTTTTTTTCCGAGACCTACTCACGGAAGGAAACACGAAACCGACACTAGATGGATATCGAAAGCCAACCTAAAACGAAAAGAACTCGGATTAGTGGTGGATATGTGGTGGTAGAATATGGCAGCGGTGGTGGTATATGGCAGCGGTGGTGGTATATGGACCCAGATTGGTGGTGGTATATGGATACAGATCGGGGGTGGTATGTGGCAATAGCGATGAAGATGTTGCGGCAGCGGTGTGACAATTTATGACCAGAACTCGAAACTCTAAAAGACTAGACGCTAAGACCAGCAACTTGACACGACGATGCAACCACAAATCCAACTAAGCAAACACGGAAAAGATTATGCAATGGCTGAGACTGGTTCGGATATGATGAACTAACCCTAATTTTTTTTGGCTTTTTCGTGGACTGTAGGTATGAAGAACAGACTCGATCAAATCTACGAAAAACTGTAAAATCTCACCGAGCAACCTAGAAATCTGATACCACTTGATAGAGGCAAAGGTGTCCCGTCTTTCGATGAGATGGTGGCTACCGTTTTCGCTGGAGTAGACTTTGACGATCCGGCTACGAACGTGCGAGGACGTCGCGCCTTAGCAATCGCTAAACCAACTCCGAGAGGTTATTGACCACGCCGGAGCACGATCAACCTGACCACGAGGTTCAATTTCCTGCAAGCAAACGAAGAACAAGCAAGAAACTAAGATTGCAATCTGGATATTGCAAATAGAAGAGGAAAGCTTTATTGATCAAGGTGGGGTTCTGTGACGTCTTTGTCTGGTCGTTAAACACAAACGAAGTACGCGAAGTTGTAACTCTGGCGAACTTTAATCTAAACAAAACCCAAAGTTTAAATGACGCCCTAAGGGTTGTATATATGGGGGAAGAGGGGGGAATTTTGTGGCCCTTGGAGGAGGGGTCCGAAACCAACCCTAACTCTTGTTTCCCCACACATATGAACTCTAAAAACAGCCTATACTTTACTATTTCGAAATTACATGGGCCTGGCCCAATAATAAGGTGACGCAGCACCTATAATAGCCTCTAGACGAAATTTATGAAGTGGCATCTTGTATATTTCGTCCAAGGCTTCACGCACTCATTATGGTGGCTTCAAAGTCCTGCAATCATCACTTGTAACTCCGTTCTTGTTCCCCTTGCGCATGCTATCATCTTCATTTGTAAGCAAGACAAATGTATCCAATTTAGGCAGCATTACATTTTCATGAACATTATAATCATTCCCAAGAAACGAAAGTACTTGGTAATTTTGTTGGCGTGCGCGAGCTCTTGTAATTGGTCCTGTATATGTATCAGTTGAGGCGGTGGGTGTAACCTTGTTAGTGATGTCCTCATCAGGGGTAGAGGTAGGATGTCCAATGGGGACAACGGGTTGAAGCCGTAGAGAACCTCGAAGCGGGACTTGCCGGTAGTCGAATGTCTTGCGTGGTTGTAGGCATATTCGGCGATGGGCAAGCATTGCTCCCATTCCTTGATGTTCTTCTTTATCAATACGCGAAGAAGCGTCGAAAGTGTGTGCTTCGTCACCTCCGTTTGGTCGTCGGTTTTTGGATGATATACCGAAGAGAAGAGGAGCCTGATGCCGAATTTGGCGCATAGAGTCTTCCAAAAGTAGCTTAAGAACTTAACGTCCCGATCCGACACAATAGACTTGGGCACTCCATGTAGACGAATGATTTCCCTACAAAAGAGATTTTCCACATGTGAAGCATCATCGATCTTGTTACAAGGAATGAAATGAGCCATTTTAGAATTTCTATCCACGATAACAAACACGGAATCCTTTCCATTTTAAGTCCTAGACAATCCAAGTATAAAGTCCATGCTTATGTCTTCCCATGGATGGTATGGAATAGGAAGTGGCATGTAAAGACCATGAGATTGAGCTTTTGACTTAGCTTTGCGGCATGTAGAACATCGGTTGGTGAGGCGTGAGACGTCACAGAGCATCTTGGGCCGAAAGTAGTTCTTGGAGAGAGTAGCAAATGTTTTGTCACGTCCAAAGTGTCCCATGAGTCCTCCTCCATGAGATTCCTGCAAACGGAGCAAACGAAGCGAAGACTCGGGAATGCAAAGTTTGTTAGCTCTCATAAAATATCCATCCTTTATGTAGTAGCGTTCCCAAGAAGTGTGAGTCAAACACTTAGTATAAGGATTTGCAAAGAAATGATCATGCTCATATAAGTCTTTTATGTGCTCAAAGCCAATAACATTCAACTCAAGTTGGGTAACAAGCATGCATTTGCGGGAAAGCGCATCCGCCACAACATTTTTCTTTGCCTTTGATGTATTTGATGACACAGGGAAAAGACTCAAAGAACTCACTCCACTTAGCATGACGCTTGTTCAACTTAGTTTGAACCTTGAGATACTTGAGCGTCTCATGGTCCATATGAACGATGAATTCATGAGGTCTAAGATAATGTTCCCAAACACGTAAAACTCTCACTAAGGCATAGAGCTCTTTATCATAGATGGGGTAGTTAAGTTGCGCTCCGGATAGCTTCTTGCTAAAGTACGCAAGTGGGCGTTTTTCCTGCATTAGCACGCCACCTATGCCGGTGCCACTAGCGTCGCAATGAATCTCAAAAGGTTTGTCAATATTTGGTAGGGCAAGAAGTGGTGTGTGGGTAAACAAGTCTTTTAGCTCATTGAATGCAGTGTCTTGTGAACGACCCCAAACAAAGATTGCGTTCTTCTTGCTCAAGGCGTGTAGTGGCATAGCAATTGTGCTAAAGTGCTTCACAAAATGTCGATAGAAACTGGGTAGACCAAGAAAACTATGCACTTGTTGGAGATTCGTTGGTTGTGGCCAAGTTTTAATTGCTTCAATTTTAGTTTCATCAACGTGAACACCTTGTGAAGAAACGACAAATCCTAGAAAAATGACCTTGTCAACGGCAAAAGTGCCTTTATCCATGTTAGCATATAAGCGTTCTTTCTGAAGGGTTTGCAAAACCGTATGGATGTGTGTCACATGGTCCTCAAGCGATTTGCTAAAGACGAGAATGTCATCAAAGTAAACCACTACAAAGGCCCCTATGTAAGGTCGGAGAACGAAATGCATGAGACGCATAAATGAGTCGGGCACTTCCGATAAGCCCATCAGCATGACCAACCACTAATATAACCCAAACTTGGTTTTGAAAGCCGTTTTCCACTCATAACCCTCTTGAATGCGAATTTGGTAGTATCCACTTTTAATATCAATTTTTGAAAAGATGGTAGCACCACATAATTCATCAAGCATGTCGTCTAAGCGTGGAATAGGGTGACGGTATCTAACGGTGATAGCATTTTTCGGGCAACAATCGGAGCACATGCGAAAACTTATATCTTTATTAGGCACGAGAATAACCAGAACGGCACAAGGGCTCAAGCTTTCACGTACATGACCTTTGTAAATGAGTTGTTGTACTTACCGTTGTATTTCCTTGGTTTCCTCAGGGTTGACGCGGTAAGGCGGCTTGTTTGGAAGTGGTGCGCCGGGTATGAGGTCGATGCGGTGTTCGATTCCGCGAAGTGGAGGTAGACCCGGTGGTACCTCATTGGGAAAGACGTCCGAGAAATCTTGCAACAATTGAGACAACACTAAAGGTAGAGGTGGTGAAGTGTTAGTAGGTTTTCCTTCCCCTTTGCATAAAAGCATAAGGTGAAAGACACTCGATGGGTTCTCACACACTTCTCTCATCTCACTTTTGGTGGCAAATAGCACTAGTTGTTTCTTGTCGCTCATTGTGGAGTCGCACATATTTGGCTTGTGGCCCTCACTCTCCTTTTGGTGGTTCACTCTCTCCTTTTGGTGGTGCACTCTCTCCACGATGGTTGGTAGGTATGTGTTTGTCGGCGGCTACTTGACTTGGAGACATTGGGCGTAGCACAAACTCTTTGCCGCTCATCTTGAAGCTATAATGGTTGGTCCGTCCGTTGTGGGTGACTCCACGATCGTATTGCCATGGTCGTCCAAGAAGAAGGTGGCACACGGACATAGGGACCACATCACACTCAAGTGTGTCCTCGTAGGCGCCTATCTTGAAGGATACTTGCACGGTGTGCTCGACTCGAAGAGTTCCGGCGTCGCTAAGCCATTGGACCTTGTAGGGGTGAGGGTGGTTCGTCTTGACCAATTGTAGCTTGTCGCATAGCTCTTCACTTGCCAAGTTATGACAACTTCTTCCATCGATGATAACCTTGACGGAGCGTCCATTGATGCCGGCCTTGGTATGGAAGATGTGACATCGTTGATCATCATCTTGTTGATGTTGTAGTGTCAAGACCTTGGAGACAACGAGATTGGAACTCGAGTCATTTTCGCAAAACACTTGATGGTCTTCATCTTCATTCACTTGGCGATGCATAGCTACATGTTCAAGGGCTTCCATCTCATCGTCGCTCATTAGGTCATAGGATCCGTCATCATTGATGATGATGGTGTGAACGGTCTTGCACTCAAATGACTTGTGGCCTCGCCCTTGGCATTTGAAACACTTGATGGAACTCGTCTTGGAGTTGTCCTCGGTTGGAGTTGTAGATGATGAAGCTCTTGGCTTGAAGTTGTTCGTAGAAGGTGCACGACTAGATGTAGTCGCATTCTTGTAGCTTGACTTGTCAGTGAATCTTGTAGATGGCTTGGTAGAGGTAGGAGGAGCCGAAGTCATTGAGGCTTGGTTGGAAGAGTCGTAGTTCTTGGAGGTGAACTTGGAGTACTTGTAGTCCTCTTGAACTTGTCGCTCTGCTTTGGTTGCTTGGTGTACTAGCTCCAGGAGATTTGTGTATGGTTGAAAGTACGCAATCTTCTTGATAGGATAGTTGAGTCCATTCAAGAATCTCGCCATCGTTTGTTCTTCATCTTCCGTGATGTTGGCTCTTATCAAGGCAATCTCCATCTCCTTGTAGTACTCTTCAACGGACTTGGTACCTTGCTTGAGGAGTTGTAGCTTCTTGAACAAGTCACGGTTGTAGTGTGATGTAGGGTGGAACCCTACGTGGCCGATCTTTCACGAAAAGGAGGGATCCCGAGGAAGAACACGAGGGGAACGAGGAAAATCATAAGAGAGACAAGGAGAAAACACTCAAATCAACTAGCTTATGTCACACAAATGCTAGATCCGGGTACACAAGGTGCGATACACGATACACGATCAACTAAGGACGATATAAGTAGCGGGTGTCATTTCCGTGAGGCGGTCTTGAATCCGGTGGATCTTCTCCGAAGAGTCCGCGGTCTTGTAGGAGAGGAACCACAAAGGTTTTTGTATGAGCTAACACAAAGCTAACCCTAGATAGTTTAGGTAGAGTGCTATATATAGCCTAGGAGGGGCGAAGGGGTACATGGGCCTCGTCCGAACATCATGCACGCAGGCACTGTCCGGATGATCCGGACCTTTGTCCGGATGATCCGTGCTTTGGGGGTCCGAATGATCCGGGGCGGCGTCCGGATGATCCGGACGTGTCTGAACCACTGCGGGTGGTCCGGATGTCTGGGTCTTCGTCCGGATGTCCGGGTGCGTCCGGATGATCCGGGCCGAGGTCCGGATGATCCGGCTTCGGCATGGAGATTCGGGTCTCTTCGGGCACATTTGCCAGATCGTTCGAACGTTTGTCCGGATCATCCGGGCCTCGGCCGGATCGTCCGAGACATAGTCCGGATCGTCCGGGCTGGCTGCATCTCGGCTGTTTCCCTCCTCCTTCTTCCTCCTTCGATCCTTCTTGTTCCTTGACTTCTCCATGGTTGCTCCCGAGGTTCCTGAGTATGCAAAGAGTCTCCAATGAGGGTAGCAGCCATGTCTCATGTGCATCAAAGTGACGTAGAGAGAGGAGTGAAGTCACCTCGACCTCGAGAGCTCGTGCTCGAGCACGTGTCATGGGTCCACTTGGCACTTGGTGAGGCGAAGGTAGGTCCATGGGGATGACCTTGGGATGCTCCGCATCATCTCCCCTCCCTTGGGAAAGATCCGACCTCGGATCGAAATCTTCATCACCATGGAAAGTGGAGAGATCCTTGACGTTGAATACATCGCTCACGCTGTACTTGTCGCGTGGAAGGTCGAGCTTGTAAGCATTGTTGTTGTAGCAAGCTAGCACCTTGAATGGTCTGTCGGCCCGAGGTAGTAGTTTGGACTTGCACTCGTGGGGGAAACGGTCCTTGCGAAGATATAGCAATACGTGATCTCCCGGTTGGAATACCATAGGCTTCTTGTTGGCGTTGAGCTTGGATGCGAGTCTATGTACTTGCCTACCAAATGTCTTGTCACGACCAAAGGGTCCCATAACACCTCCTCCGTGAGCTTCCTGCAAAAGGAGCAAACGTAGCGAAGACTCGGGAATGCAAACTTTGTTAGCTCTCATAATATATCCATCCTTGATGTAGTAATGTTCCCAAAAAGTGTGAGTCAAACACTTCGCATAAGGATTTGCAAAGAAGGCATCATGCTCATATAAGTCTTTTATGTGCTCAAAGCCAATAACATTCAACTCAAGTTTTGTGACAAGCATGCATTTGCGGGAAAGCGGATCCGCCACAACATTTTCTTTGCCTTTGATGTACTTGATGACGTAGGGGAAAGACTCAATGAACTCACTTCACTTAGCATGACGCTTGTTCAACTTAGTTTGACCCTTGAGATACTTGAGAGTCTCATGGTCCGTATGAAGAATGAATTCATGATGTCTAAGGTAATGTTCCCGAACACGTAAAACTCTCACCAAGGCATATAGCTCTTTATTATAGATGGGGTAGTTAAGTTGCGCTTCGGATAGCTTCTCGCTAAAATACGCCATTGGGCGCCTTTCTTGCATGAGCATGCCCCCTATGCCGGTACCACTAGCGTCACAATGAATCTCAAAAGGTTTATCAAAGTTAGGTAGGGCAAGAAGTGGTGCGTGGGTGAGCAAGTATTTGAGCTTAATGAACGCGGTGTCTTGCGAAGGACCCCAAACAAAGGGTGCGTTCTTCTTCCTCAAGGCGTGTAGAGGCATAGCAATGGTGCTAAAGTCCTTGACAAAACGTCGATAGAAACCGGCTAAACCAAGAAAGCTACGCACTTGTTGGAGATTTGTTGGTTGTGGCCAAGTTTTAATTGCTTCAATTTTAGTTTCATCAACGTGAACACCTTTGGAAGAAACGACAAATTCTAAGAAAACGACCTTGTCAACGCCAAAAGTGCATTTTTCCATGTTAGCATATAAGCGCTCTTTCTGAAGGGTTTGTAAAACCATACGGATGTGTGTCACATGGTCCTCAAGCGATTTGCTAAAAACGAGGATGTCATCAAAGTAAACCACTACAAAGACGCCTATGTAGGGTCGAAGAACAAAATGCATGAGACGCATAAATGAATCGGGTGCTTCCGATAAACCCTTTGGCATGACAAGCCACTCATATAACCCGAACTTGGTTTTGAAAGCCGTTATCCACTCATCACCCTCTTGAATTCGAATTTGGTAGTAGCCACTTTTAAGATCAATTTTCGAAAAGATGGTGGCATCATATAATTCATCAAGCATGTCATCTAACTGTGGAATAGGGTGACGGTATCTAACGGTGATAGCATTTATCGGGCGGCAATCGGAGCAAATGCGAAAACTTCCATCTTTCTTAGGCACGAGAATAACCGGAACAGCACAAGGGCTCAAGCTTTCACGTACATGACCTTTGTCGATGAGTTGTTGTACTTGCCATTGTATCTCCTTGGTTTCCTCGGGGTTGACGCGGTAAGGAGACTTGTTCAGAAGTGGTGCACCGGGTATGAGGTCGATGAGGTGTTCGATTACGCGAAATGGATTTAGACCCGGAGGTAGCTCATCGAGGAAAACATCCGAGAATTCCTGCAACAATTGAGACAACACTAAAGGTGGAGGTGGTGAAGTGTTAGTAGGTTTGGCTTCCCATTTTCATAAAAGCACAAGGTGAAAGACACTCGAGGGGTTCTCACACACTTCTCTCATCTCACTCTTGGTGGCGAATAGCACTAGTTGTTTCTTGTCACTCATCGTGGAGTCGCTCATATTTGGCTTGTGGCTCTCACTCTCTTTTTGGTGGCTCACTCTCTCACCATTCTCTCCACGATGGTTGGTAGGTAAGTGTTTGTCGGCGGCTACTTGATTTGGTGACATTGGGCGTCCATTGTGTGTGACTCCATGATCATATTGACATGGTCGTCCAAGTAGAAGGTGGCACACGGACATAGGGACCACATCACACTCAAGTGTGTCCTCGTAGGCGCCGATCTTGAAGGAGAGTTGCACGGTATGCTCGACTCGAAGAATTCCGTCGTCTCGAAGCTATTGGACCTTGTAGGGATAAGGGTGCTTCGACTTCACCAAGTTGAGCTTGTCGCATAGCTCTTCGCTTGCCAAGTTGTGACAACTTCCTCCATCGATGATAACCTTGACGGAGCGTCCATTGATGTCGGCCTTGGTATGGAAAATGTGACATCTTTGGTCATCATCTTGTTGATGTTGGAGTGTCAAGACCTTGGAGACAACGAGATTGGGACTCGAGGCATTGTCGCAAAACACTTGATGGTTTTTACCATCATTCACTTTGCGATGCATAGCGACATGTTCGAGGGCTTCCATTTCATCGTCGCTCATTGAGTCATAAGATCCGTCATTATTGATGATCATGGTATGAACGGTCTTGCACTCAAATGACTTGTGGCCTCGCCCTTGGCACTTGAAGCATTTGATGGAACGCATCTTGGAGTTGTCCTCTGTTGGCGCTGAAGATGATGAAGCTCTTGGCTTGAAGTTGTTTGTAGATGGTGGTCGACTTGATGTAGTCGCATTCTTGTAGCTTGACTTGTCACCAAAGTTTGTAGGTGGCATGTTAGAGGTAGGAGGAGCCGAAATCGTTGAAGCTTGGTTGTAGGAGCCAAAGTTCTTGGAGGTGAACTTGGAGTAGTTGTAGTCCTCTTGAACTTGTCGCTCTGGTGGCTTGATGTACTAGCTCGAGGAGATTGGTGTATGGTTGAAAGTCCGCAATCTTCTTGATAGGATAATTGAGTCCATTCAAGAATCTCACCATCGTTTGTTCTTCATCCTCCGTGATGTTTGCTCGTATCATGGCAATCTCCATCTCCTTGTAGTACTCTTCAACAGACTTGGTACCTTGCTTGAGGAGTTGTAGCTTCTTGAACAAGTCACGGTTGTAGTGTGTTGGCACGAAGCGTGCTCTCATGACTTCCTTCATTTGAGCCCAAGTAGTGATAGAAGGTTCACCTTTTGCTTCTCTTCTCTCAATGATTTGCTCCCACCAAATGAGAACATAGTCTTGGAACTCAAGGGAGGCCATAGCAATTTTCTTCTCTTCATCAAAGTTGTGGAGGCGAAAGATTTTATCAACTTTCAATCCCCATGAGAGGTAGTCTTCGGGATCAATGCTTCCGGAAAACTTTGGCATGGTGAACTTAAGCTTGCCATAGCGATGCTCTTCATTGTTTTCTTGCCTATTGGCAGGGTGTTCTTGATTGGGATGGTTGTCAATCTCACTTTTCTCTTGCCGTGCTTGCGATTGAGGTCGTTGCTCTTGTCGTGCTTGAGGAGGAACTTCCTGTTGCATTCGTGCTTGGTGTCGCCTATCTTGCATCTCATCGCGAAAGAAATCCTCTTCTGGCGAGTGTGTCGATTGCGAGATGCCACATGGCAATGTGAATCACGTAATGCTCGTTGCGCCTCAAGAGCTTGAGCTTCTCGCCTGTGTTGTGCTTGACGTTGAGCGTCGGTATCTTGTTCTTCTTGGTGTTGATATGCTCGTTCTTGTTGTTGTTGGCGAAGTCTTTGCCGTTCTTGTGCTTGCTCAAGTGTAGCTTGGTTTTGACGATGTCGACTTTCTTGTTCATCGAGTAAGTCTTGGGAGCTCTTGTCATGATGTGGATTCTGGTTGTCATGTCGGTCTTGACGTGCGGCTTGACGAATAGTATTTGACGTGGAGTCGGTGTGGCGACTTGAGCGGCATCGTCTTTGAGAAGACGTGGAAGAAGAGCGTCTGTTGACTATCAAAGTCCGTAGCGCATCGAATTGAGTAGCCATGTTGGTGTTGATGATGTCGAATTGCTCTCTTGTTCTTGCTTCAAATTGACGCGTGTCGGCGGCGACTTGCTCAATGTGTTCACGCATAGCTTCATTTTCTTGATGGAGAGCTCGTTGGACACCGAAGAGATGTAGTTTGGTGACATAGTTGTTCGATTCTTGAGGATCATCGAATAGCGGGTTCATAGATGTGCTTGGCCTATCCATCGTCACAAGCAAGTATGTGAGTGGGAGAAAGGAGAAGACAATACTAAATGTACATTTATCGAAGTTGACAATGGATCAATGATCACTCAATAATGTAACCCGGAAATAGCACTATTGGTACCAAATCTTGTCAATTCTCACGCCTACACAAGTAAAGCTTTGGGAGGGGCTTGGTTAGGATGGTGGCAAAATTCGATGCAAAAAGTGAGTAAGATTCAATGATGTTGAAAATGATTCACAATTGGCTCATGCAACAAGTAGATCACGAGCAAGAAGTAGTACACGGAACACACAAACGGATAGATAAATGTCGTTGTGCAACAAAAAGTGAGCGAAAAATGTGGAGTCCACGGAAAATGCTCGTGTTGCGCAGCTCTAGAGAGACGCTAACCGATTGCTTAATAGGCGGATACTCACTTGTGCACGACCTATAAGAGCAATATAACGACATCCTATCACAAGTATGCTATGAGTGTATGATGTGCCGTTGCTTTTAGCACAAGATGAAGTATTGCTATCTCATATGATCTCTTTGGATGCAGGGCGCTTGATGCTATTATGCTTTTGCTTATAAGCTTTGGATGGCTCTTTTGCTTAAAAGCTTGTGAGCTCTTTCTTTGGCAACTTATGCATGCTTCTCGGATCAAGGTAGCTATTGTGTATGCGGAACACTCTTGTGTCGCATGGAGATATGATGATGTAGTATGCAATGTCTATGACTATCACTAATGTGCACAAGTGTCGTGGCCCGGCAATACTCAAATGGCTAGTCTCGGTAGGAAAGCTACGCAAAATGGTCGATGAGGGTCTATCAATTGCAATTGCAAGGTAGTAAACGAGTTGTCCTCGATGTTACCGTCCTTGTTGAGGTTGAGAGGTGGTATTGTCGATACCGTTCCACTCCGAGATAGCCAAAACACAAACGGAAACAGAGGAAACCACAAATCAAATGATCCAAGACACAAATAGGTAAAACCGTAGTGAGGTTGGTTAGGTAATGGTGGTGGTGGTGGATATGTCAATGGCATAGCGGAGGGGGTAGCTAGGGTTTTGCGGTGGCAGAAAGGTGGCGAAGAAAAGCAAAATGCAGTTTGGACAGGGCTGGCCGGATGATCCGGGAGGGGAGCCGGATGATCCGGGTGGGTCAATCCGCTCCGGATAAGCTCGGGGAAGGTGCGAAAAATGGTGGAAATGTTTTTTTTTCTAGGGTTTTCGGTGGTTTTTGAGGGTGGGGGAGGTGGGGAAAAGGATAATCCACTTGTCACACAACTCAACCACGGATCACAATCAACAAAATCTCATCTAAACACACAAATCAAAAAAATGTGGGTCTATTTTTGAGGGGATTTTCGAATTTGGACGAAAAACAAAAAAAACAAGCTAGAAAACAAGGTGTGGGGCTCCAAATTCGTGATCAACCAAGGCTCATGATACCATAGATGATGTAGGGTGGAACCCTACGTGGCCGATCTTTGACGAAAAGGATGGATCCCGAGGAAGAACACGAGGGGCACGAGGAAAATCACAAGAGAGACAAGGAGAAAACACTCAAATCAACAAGCTTAGGTCACACAAATTCTAGATCCGGGTACACAAGGTGTGATACACGATACACGATCAACTAAGGACGACACAAGTAGCGGTAGTCATCACCGTGAGGAGGTCTTGATGTTCTTCTCCGTAAAGGAGGTCTTGAATCCGGTGGATCTTCTCCGAAGAGGCCGCGGTCTCGTCGGAGAGGAACCACTAAGGTTTTTGTATGAGCTAACACAAAGCTAACCCTAGATAGTTTAGGTAGAGTGCTATATATAGCCTAGGAGGGGCGAAGGGGTACATGGGCCTCGGCCCAACATCATGCATGCAGGCACTGTCCGGATGATCCGGACGTTTGTCCGGATGATCCGGGCTTCAGGTGTCCGGATGATCCGGGGCGGCGTCCGGATGATCCGGACATGTCTGAACCGCTACGGGTGGTCCGGATGTCCGGGTCTTCGTCCGGATGTTCGGGTGCGTCCGGATGATCCGGGCCGGGGTCCGGATAATCTGGCTTCGGCGTGGAGCTTCGGGTGTCTTCGGGCAAATTTGCCGGATCGTCCGGACGTTTGTTCGGATCATCCGGGCCTCGGTCGGATCGTTCGGGACATCGTCCGGATCGTTTGGGCTGGCTGCATCTCGGCTGTTTCCCTCCTCCTTCTTCCTCCTTCGATCCTTCTTTTTCCTTGACTTCTCCAGGGTTGCTCCCGAGGTTCCTGAGTATGCAAAGAGTCTTCGATGAGGGTAGCAGCCATGTCTCATGTGAATCAAATTGACGTAGAGAGAGGAGTGAAGTCACCTCGTCCTTGAGAGCTCGTGCTCGAGCACGTGTCATGGGTCCACTTGGCACTTGATGAGGCGAAGGTAGGTCCATGGGGATGATCATGGGATGCTCCGCATCATAGTGTGTTGACACGAAACGTGCTCTCATAACTTCCTTCATTCGAGTCCAAGTAGTGATAGGCGGTTCACCTTTTGCTTCTCTTCTCTCGATGATTTGCTCCCACCAAATGAGAACACAATCTTGGAACTCAAGCGATGCCATTGCAATCTTATTTCTTCATCAAAGTTGTGTAGGCAAAAGATCTTGTCAACTTTCAATGCCCATGATAGGTAGTCTTTGGGATCAATGCTTCAGGAAAACTTTGGCATGGTGAACTTAAACTTGCCATAGCGATGCTCTTCATAGTTTGCTTGCCTATTGTGATGGCGTTCTGATGCGGAGCATTCCAAGGTCATCCCCATGGACCCTCCATCGCCACACCAAGTGCCCCAAGGACCAATGACGTGTGCTCGTGCTAGAGCTCTTGAGACCGAGTTGACATCCCTCCTAGTTCAACTTCCATATAAATCTTGCGAGACATGACTACTACCTCAAACGGATGTGTTTTGTGTGCTCAGGTGTGAAGAAGGCCCCATCGGAGCGGCGCATGAAGCTGGACAGGTCCCCAAGCTCACGGTCGAAGCTTTGCATCGGGAAGGGCTGAAGAAGGCTCCAGGCCCCGGACATCCGGCCCCCTGGCCCGGATATCCGGCCCCTGAGAAACCAACTACAGAAGACCACCAGCAGCCGAAGCTATAGGGCCAGACAACCGGCCAGGCCCCGGACATCCGGCCAGGCAAGGCCCGGACATCCGGCCTCGAGCCCGGTAATCCGGCGCCACACCACAGAAGCCACCCGAGACTCGGCCCCGCTAGCCCGGACATCCGGCGCCTCGCCAAAGCCCGGACATCCGGCCCGACGCCCGGACGTCCGGCTCTGCCTGTGCGCAGCCACTTGGGTTTTGACCCGTGTATCCCTATTCCGCCCCCTAGACTATAAGTACTCCTTCCCCTCCATCTTTTAGGGTTAGCTTTGTGATAGCTCATCATAGACCCTAGTGGTTCCTCTCCTACGAGACCGCGGCCTCCACGGAGAAGATCCACTGGATTCAAGACCTCCTTCACGGCGAAGAACATCAAGACCTCCTCACGGAGATGACTACCGCTATTTGTATCATCCTTGGTTGATCGTGTATCGTGTATCGCACTTTGTGTACCCGGATCTAGCATTTGTGTGACTTAAACTTGTTGATTTGAGTGTTTTCTTCTTGTCCCTCTTGTGTTCTCCCCCGTGCCTCACGTGTTCATCCTTGGGATCTCTCCTTTTCGTGAAAGATCGGCCATCTAGGGTTCCACCCTACATCATTATGGTATCAGAGCATAGGTTGATCACGAATTTGGAGCCCCACACCTTGTTTTCTAGCTTGTTTTTGTTGTGTTCTTCCCAATTTCGAAAATTCCTTACAAAAATAGCCCCAAATTTTTTTGTGATCTGTTCATTTGGCGAGATTTTGTTGAATTTGTTCCATGGATTTGCTGTGCCACGAGTGGATCTAGCTCTTCCCCACCTTTTCCCCAATTTTTCTTGCCAAAATCCGACTAATTTTGGCCCCGAAAGTCACCGTGTGCAAGGAGTTCCTCACGGCCTCAGGCACCCCGGACATCTGGCCCGTGCCCCGGATATCCGGACTGGCCCGGACATCCGGCCCCTGACCCAGACATCCGGCCTCCCGCAGCCAAAATTTCCCCATCCACACCACCTTGCACTTAACCCCGCCATTTTCGTTTAGTATCCCACCAAACCTTCCGCATACCACCACAACTTCCGCAACCACCATCGTTTCACCGCTACGATTGTGAAAATTTTGTCTCACTTTGCCTTGGATACTTGAGTTGTGGTTTCACCGTTTCCTTGGATGTTTAGGCTACCTTGGAACGGCAAGACTTCGACAACACCACCGCTCAACTTCGGCAAGGACGATAACATCGACAACACCATGTTCATTCTACCTTGCAATTGCATTGTCACCCTATGGACCATCTTTGCGTAGCTTTCCCATTGAGACTAGCCATTTGAGTATTGCCGGGCCACGAGACTTGTGCACATTAGTGATAGTATAGATATTGCATACTACATCATCATATCTCCGTGTGACACAAGAGAGTTCCGCATACACAATAGCTACCTTGATCCGAGAAGCATGCATAAGTGCCAAAGAAAGAGCTCACAAGCTTTGCAAAAGAGCCATCCAAAGCTTATAAGCAAAACTAAAATAGCATCATACGCCTTGCATCAAAAGAGATCATATGAAATAGCAAGACATCTTCTTGTGCTCAAGCATCGGCACATCATACACTCATAGTATACTTATGATAGGAAGTTGTTACATTTTGCCTCTTATAGGTTGTGCACAAGTGCGTATCCGCCTATTAAGAAGTCGGTTAGCGTCTCTCTAGTGTTGTGCAACACGAGCATTTTCCATGGATTCCACATTTTCGCTCACCCTTGGTTGCACAACCACATTTATCTAACCGTGCGTGTGTTCCGTGTGCTACTTCTTGCTTGTGATCTACTTGTTGCATGAGCAAATTGTGAATCATTTTCAACATCATTGAATCACTTTGACAATTGCATTGAATTTGTGCCACCATCCTAACTAAGCTCCTCTCAAAGCTTTACTTGTGTAGGTGTGAGAATCGACAAGAAGTGGTACCAATAGTGCTATTTCCGGGTAACGTTATTGAGTGATCATTGATCCACTTTCAACTTCGGTCAAGGTACAACTGGTATTGTCTTCTCCCTTCTCCCACTCACATACTTGCTTGTGATGATGGTTAGGCCAAGTACATCTTCGAACCCGCCTTTCGATGATCCTCAAGAATCGAACAACTACGTCACCAAACTACATCTCTTCGGCGTTCAACGAGCTCTACATCAAGAAAGTGAAGCTATGCGCAAGCACATTGAGCAAGTCGCCGCCGACGCGCGCCAATTTGAAGCAAGAACAAGAGAGCAATTCGACATCATCCACACCAACATGTCTACGCAATTCAATGAGCTACGGACTTTGATAGTCAACCGACGTTCTTCTTCCACATCTTCTCAATGACGAAGCCGCTCAAGTCGACATACCGACTCCACAGATGTCTCAAGTACCCCTACATCAAACACTCCTCGTCAAGCCGCACATCAAGCTCGACTTGACAACAAGAATCCACTTCATGACAAGATTTCACAAGAGCTATTTGAAGAACAAGAGAGTCGTCATCGTCAAAACCAAGATACACTTGAGCAAGCGCAAGAACGGCAACGACTACGCCAACAACAACAAGAGCGAGCACGTCAATACCAAGAAGAACAAGATGCCGAGGCTAATCGTCAAGCACACCAACGCCGAGAAGCTCAAGCTCTTGAGGCGCAAGGCGCATTACCTGACTCACATCGCAATGTGGCAACTCATAATCGACATACTCATCAAGAAGAGGATTTCCTTCGTGAGTAGATACAAGAGAGGCGCCACCAAGCACGCATGCAAGACGAAGTTCCTCCTCAAGCGCGGAAAGAGCAACAAACTAACGAAGAACCACAAGCTCGGCAAGTACACCACGACAATGGGCATCTACTACGCCAAGAGCAACTTGAGATTGACAATCGTCCCAATCAAGAACGCCCTCCCAATAGGCAAGGAAACAACGAAGAGCATCGCTATGGCAAGCTTAAGTTCACCATGCCAAATTTTCCGGAAGCATTGATCCCGAAGACAACCTATCATGGGCATTGAAGGTTGACAAGATCTTTCGACTACACAACTTCGATGAAGAGAAGAAAATTGCTATGGCCTCCCTTGAATTCCAAGACTATGTTCTCATTTGGTGGGAGCAAATCACAAAGAGACGAGAGGCGAAAGGAGAACCTCCTATCACTACTTGGGCTCAAATGAAGGAATTCATGAGAGCACGCTTCGTGCCAACACACTATAACCGTGACTTATTCAATAAGTTGCAACTCCTCAAGCAAGGTACCAAGTCGGTTGAAGAGTACTACAAGGAGATAGATATTGCCATGATAAGAGCCAACATCACGGAAGATGAAGAGCAAACAATGGCGAGATTCTTGAATGGACTCAACTATCCTATCAAGAAGATTGTGGACTTTCAACCATACACCAATCTCCTCGAACTAGTACACCAAGCAACCAAAGCGGAACGACAAGTTCAAGAGGACTACAAGTACTCCAAGTTCGCCTCCAAGAACTTCGGCTCCTACAACAAAGCTTCAACGACTTCGGCTCCTCCTACCTCTACAAAGCCATCTACAAACTTCGGGGACAAGTCAAGCTACAAGAATGCGACTACATCAAGTCGTCCACCTACTACGAGCAACTTCTAGCCAAGAGCTTCATCATCTACAACTCCAACCGGGGACAACTCCAAAATGAGTTCCATCAAATGTTTCAAGTGCCAAGGGCGAGGCCACAAGTCATTTGAGTGCAAGACCGTTCATACCATGATCATCAATGATGATGGATCTTATGACTCAATGAGCGACGATGAGATGGATGCCCTTGAGCATGTAGCTATGCATCGCTAAGTGAATGAAGATGAAGACCATCAAGTGTTTTGCGACAATGACTCGAGTCCCAATCTCGTTGTCTCCAAGGTCTTGACACTCCAACATCAACAAGATGACGACCAACGATGTCACATTTTCCATACCAAGGCCGGCGTCAATGGACGCTCCATCAAGGTTATCATCGATGGAGGAAGTTTTCATCACTTAGCAAGCGAAGAGCTATGTGACAAGCTCCAATTGGTCAAGAGGAAGCACCATCATCCCTACAAGGTCCAATGGCTTAACGACGAAGGAATTCTTTGACTCGAGCACACCGTGCAAGTCTCCTTCAACATAGGCGTCTACGAGGACACACTTGAGTGTGATGTGGTCCCTATGTCCATGTGCCACCTACTACTTGGACGGCCATGGCAATACGATCGTAGAGTCATACACACTGGACAGACCAACCACTATAGCTTCAAGATGAAGGGCAAGGAATTCGTGCTACGTCCCATGTCACCAAGTCAAGTAGCCGCCGACAAACTCTTACATACCAACCATCGTGGAGAGAATGGTGAGAGAGTGAGCCACCGAAAGGAGAGTGAGAGCCACAAGCCAAATATGAGCGCCTCCACGATGAGTGACAAGAAACAACTAGTGCTATTTGCCACCAAAAGTGAGATGAGAGAAGTGTGTGAGAACCCATCGAGTGTCTTTCACCTTGTGCTTTTATGCAAAGGGGAAACCAAACCTACTAACACTTCACAACCTCTACCTTTAGTGTTGTCTCAATTGTTGCAGGAATTCTCGGACGTCTTTCCCGATGAGCTACCTCCGGGTCTACCTCCACTTCACGGAATCGAACACCGCATCGACCCCATTCCTGGCACACCACTTCCAAACAAGGCTCCTTACCGCGTCAACCCCGAGGGAACCAAGGAGATACAAGGGCAAGTGCAACAACTCATCGACGAAGGTCAGGTACGTGAAAGCTTAAGCCCTTGTGCCGTTCCGGTTATTCTCATGCCTAACAAAAAAAAAGAAGTTTTCGCATGCGCTCCGATTGTTGCCCGATAAATGCTATCACCATTAGAAATCATTATCCTATCCCACGCTTAGACGACATGCTTGATGAATTATGTGGTGCCACCATATTTTCGAAAATTGATCTTAAAAGTGGTTACTACCAAATTCGCATTCAAGAGGGTGATGAGTGGAAAACGACTTTCAAAACCAAGTTTGGGTTATACGAGTGGCTTGTCATGCCAATGGGTTTATCAGAAGCACCCGGTTCATTTATGTGTCTTATGCATTTTGTTCTACGACCCTACATAGGCGCCTTTGTTGTGGTTTACTTTGATGACATCCTCGTTTTTAGCAAGTCGCTTGAGGACCATGTGACACATATCCGCATGGTCTTACAAACCCTTCGGAAAGAGTGCTTATATGCTAACATGGAAAAATGCACTTTTGGCGTTGACAAGGTCGTTTTCCTAGGATTTGTCATTTCTTCACAAGGTGTTCACGTTGATGAAACTAAAATTGAAGCAATTAAAACTTAGCCTCAACCAACGAATCTCCTACAAGTGCGTAGTTTCCTTGGTTTAGCCGGTTTCTACCTACGTTTTGTAAAGGACTTTAGCACTATTGCTATGCCTCTACACGCCTTGAGCAAGAAGAACACACCCTTCATTTGGGGTCCTTCGCAAGGCACCGCATTCAATGAACTAAAAAGCTTGCTTATAGACGCACCACTTCTTGCCCTACCGAACTTTGACAAACCGTTTGAGATCCATTGTGACGCTAGCGGTACCGGCATAGGTGGCGTGCTAATTCAAGAAAAGCGCCCAATTGCGTACATTAGTGAGAAGCTATCCGGAGTGCAACTTAACTACTCCATCTATGATAAAGAGCTATATGCCTTGGTGAGAGTTTTACGTGTTTGGGAACATTACCTTAGACCTCATGAATTCATTCTTCATACGGACCATGAGACTCTCAAGTATCTCAAGGGTCAAACTAAGTTGAACAAGCGTCATGCTAAGTGGAGTGAGTTCATTGAGTCTTTTCCCTATGTCATCAAATACATCAAAGGCAAAGAGAATGTTGTGGCAGATGCACTTTCCCACAAATGCATGCTTGTTACACTACTTGAGTTCAATGTTATTGGCTTTGAGCACATAAAAGATTTATATGAGCATGATCCTTTCTTTGCACATCCTTATGCTAAGTATTTGACTCACACTTCTTGGGAACATTACTACATCAAGGATGGATATCTTATGAGAGCTAACAAACTTTGCATTCCCGAGTCTTCGCTTCGTTTGCTCCTTTTGCAGGAATCTCATGGAGGAGGGGCTCATGGGACACTTTGGACGAGACAAGACATTTGCTACACTCTCAAAGAACTACTTTTGGCAAAGATGCTACGTGACGTCTCACGCCTCACCAATCGATGCTCTACATGTCGCAAAGCTAAGTCAAAAGCTCAATCTCATGGTCTTTACATGCCACTTCCTATTCCATAGCATCCATGGGAAGACATAAGCATGGACTTTGCACTTGGATTGCCTAGAACTCAAAATGGAAAAGATTCTGTGTTTGTTGTCGTGGATAGATTTTCTAAAATGGCTCATTTCATTCCTTGTAACAAGATCGACGATGCTTGACAGGTGGCTACTCTCTTTTGTAGGGAAATCATTCGTCTACATGGAGTGCCCAAGACTATCGTGTCGGATCGGGCGTCAAGTTCTTGAGCTACTTTTGGAAGACTCTATGCGCCAAACTCGGCATCAAGCTACTATTCTCTTCAGCATATCGTCCACAAACCGACGGTGAAACGGAGGTGACGAACCGCACGCTTTCGACGCTTCTTCGCGTGTTGATCAAGAATAACATCCAGGAATGGGAGCAATGCTTGCCCATCGCCGAGTACGCCTACAACCGCGCAAGACATTGGACTACCGGCAAGTTCCCTTTTGAGGTCATCTACGGCTTCAACCCCTTGTCTGCATTGGACATCCTACCTCTACCTCTCCAACACGGCAGGAACATGGACGCAAGTGCACGAGCAAGCTATCTGAAGAAGGTGCATGAAGATACAAGGGCAACGATCGAGCGACAAGTTCGTTGCCTCACCACCAAGCACAACGTCAAGAAGACACAAATGGTGTTCCAACCAGGAGATCTTGTTTGGCTTCATCTTCGCAAGGATCGCTTCCCACACGAGCACAAGTCGAAACTACTACCTCGCGCTGACGAACCCTTCAAGGTGCTAGCACGCTACAACAACAACGCCTACAAGATCGACATCCCACGAGACAAGTACAACGTGAGCGATGCCTTCAACGTCAAGGATCTATCCCCTTTCCATGGTGATGAAGATTTCGATCCGAGGTCGGATCTTTCCCAAGGGAGGGGAGATGATGTGGAGCATCCCTAGGTCATCCCCATGGACCCTCCATCGCCTCACCAAGTGCCCCCAAGGACCAATGACGCGTGCTCGTGCTAGAGCTCTCGAGACCGAGGTGACATCCCTCCTAGTCCAACTTCCATATGAATCTTGCGAGACATGGCTACTACCACAGACGGATGTGTTTTGTGTGCTTAGGTGTGAAGAAGGCCCCATCGGAGCGGCGCGTGAAGCTGGACAAGTCCCCAAGCTCAGGGCCGAAGCTTTGCATCGAGAAGGGCTGAAGAAGGCTCCAGGCCCCAGACATCCGGCCCCCTGGCCCGGACATCCGGCCCCTAAGAAACCAACTACAGAAGACCACCAGCAGCCAAAGCTACAGGGCCTGGACATCCGACCAGGCAAGGCCCGGACATCTGGCCTCGAGCCCGGAAATCCGGCGCCACACCACAAAAGTCACCCGAGACTCGGCCACGCTAGCCCGGACATCCGGCAAAATGCCCGGACATCCGGCGCCTCGCCAAAGCCCGGACATCTGGCCTGACGCCCGGACGTCCGGCCCTTCTTGTGCGCAGCCACTTGGGTTTTGACCCGTGTATCCCTATTCCATCCCCTAGACTATAAGTACTCCTTCCCCTCCATCTTTCAGGGTTAGCTTTGTGATAGCTCATCATAGACCCTAGTGGTTCCTCTCCTACGAGACCGCGGCCTCCACGGAGAAGATCCACCAGATTCTAGACCTCCTTCACGGAGAATAACATCAAGACCTCCTCACGGAGATGACTACCGCTACTTGTATCGTCCTTAGTTGATCGTGTATCGTGTATCGCACTTTGTGTACCCAGTTCTAGCATTTGTGTGACTTAAACTTGTTGATTTGAGTGTGTTCTTCTTGTCCCTCTTGTGTTCTCCCCCGTGCCTCACGTGTTCATCCTTGGGATCCCTCCTTTTCGTGAAAGATCGGCCATCTAGGGTTCCACCCTACATCATGTTCTTGATTTGGGCGATTGTCAACCCCATGGGTTTCGGGGTGCGCATTATCCGGATCATCCGGGCGGGGGTCCGAATCGTCCGGGCTCTGCCCGGATCATCCGGCCAGTCTGAGACTTGGTAGATTTGTCCTCCGTCTTGCTTCTTCGATTCCTCTTCTTCCTTAGTTTCTCCATGGTTGCTCTCAAGGTGCCTGCGTATGCATAGAGTTTCTGATGAGGGTAGCAGCCATGTCTCACGTGAATCGAAATGACGTTGAGAGAGGAGTGAAGTCAACTCGGTCTCGAGAGCTCGTGCTCGAGCACGTGTCATGGGTCCACTCGGCACTTGGTGAGACGATGGTAGGTCCATGGGGATGACCTTGGGATGCTCCGCATCATCTCCCCTCCCTTGGGAAAGATCCGTCCTCGGATCGAAATCTTCATCACCATGGAAAGGGGAGAGATACTTGACATTGACAGCATCACTCACGTTGTACTTGTCGCGTGGAATGGCGATCCTGTAGGAATTGTTGTTGTAGCGTGCTAGCACCTTGAAGGGTCCGTCGGCCAGAGGTAGTAGTTTGGACTTGCGCTCATTGGGGAAACGGTCCTTGCGAAGATGCAGCCATACGAGATCTCCTGGGTGGAACACCATTGGTTTCTTGTTGGCGTTGAGCTTGGAGGCTAGGCGATGTACTTTCCGCTCGATCGTTGCCCTTGTATCTTCATGCACCTTCTTGAGGTAGCTTGCTCGAGCACTTGGGTCCAAGTTGATGTGCTCTTGTAGAGGTAGAGGTAGGATGTCCAATGGGGACAACTGGTTGAAGCCGTAGACGACCTCGAAAGGGGACTTGTCGGTAGTCGAATGTCTTACGCGGTTGTAGGCATACTCGGCGATGGGAAAGCATTGCTCCCATTCCTTGATGCTCTTCTTGATCAACACGCGAAGAAGCGTCGAAAGTGTGCGGTTGGTCACCTCCATTTGGCCGTCGGTTTGTGGATGATATGCCTAAGAGAAAAGGAGCTTGATGCCGAGTTAGGCACATAGAGTCTTCCAAAAGTAGCTCAAGAACTTGACGTCCCGATCCGACACGATAGTCTTGGGTACTCCATGTAGACGAATGATTTCCCTACAAAAGATATTTGCCACATGTGAAGTGATGCAGAGCATCCCAAGGTCATCCCCATGGACCTACCTTCGTCTCACCAAGTGCCAAGTGGACCCATGACACGTGCTCGAGCACGAGCTCTCGAGGCCGAGGTGACTTCACTCCTCTCTCTACGCCACTTTGATTCACATGAGACATACCAGCTACCCTCATCGCAGACTCTTTGCATACTCAGGCACCTCGGGAGCAACCAAGGAGAAGTCAAGGAACAAGAATGATCGAAGGAGGAAGAAGGAGGAGGGAAACAGCCGAGATTCAGCCAGCCCGGACGATCCGGACGATCTCCCGGACGATCCGGCCGAAGCACGGATGATCCAGACAAACGTTCGGACGATCCGGCCAAAGCCCGGATGATCCGGACAAACGTCCGGACGATCCGGCAAATGTGCCCGAAGACACCCGACGCTACACGCCGAAGCCGGATCATCCGGACCCCGGCCCGGATCATCCGGACGCACCCGGACATCCGGACGAAGATCCGGACATCCGGGCCTCCCGCAGCAGTTCAGGCATGTCCGGATCATCCGGACGCCGCCCCGGATCTTCCCGACCCCCGAAGCCCGGATCATCTGGACCCCCGAAGCCCGGATCATCCGGACAATGCCTGCGTGCATGATGGTTGGCCGAGCCCCATGTACCCCTTCGCCCCTCCTAGCCTATATATACCACTCTACCTAAACTATCTAGGGTTAGCTTTGTTTTAGCTCATACAAAATCTTAGTGGTTCCTCTCCTATGAGACCGCGGCCTCTTCGGAGAAGATCCTCCGGATTCAAGACCTCCTATAGGGAGAAGAACATCAATACCTCCTCATAGACATGACTACCGCTACTTGTATCGTCCTTAGTTGATCGTGTATCGTGTACTGCACCTTGTGTACCCGAATCTAGCATTTGTGTGACCTAAGCTTGTTGATTTGAGTGTTTTCTCCTTGTGTCTCTTGTGTCTTTCCTCGTGCCCCTTGTGTTCTTCCTCGGGATCCCTCCTTTTCATGAAACATCGGCCACATAGGGTTCCACCCTGCATCATGAAGCATCGTCGATCTTGTTACAAGGAATGAAATGAGCCATTTTAGAAAATCTATCCACGACAACAAACACGGAATCCTTTCAATTTTGAGTCCTAGGCAATCCAAGTATAAAGTCCATGCTTATGTCTTCCCATGGATGGTATGGAATAGGAAGTGGCATGTAAAGACCATGAGATTGAGCTTTTGACTTAGCTTTGCGACATGTAGAGCATCGGTTGGTGAGGCGTGAGATGTCACGGAGCATCTTGGGCCAAAAGTAGTTCCTGGAGAGCGTAGCAAATGTCTTGTCGCGTCCAAACTGTCCCATGAGCTTCCTGCAAAAGGAGCAAACGAAGCGAAGACTCGGGAATGCAAAGTTTGTTAGCTCTCATAAGATATCCATCCTTGATGTAGTAACGTTCCCAAGAAGTGTGAGTCAAACACTTTAAGGATTTGCAAAGAAAGGATCATGCTCATATAAGTCTTTTATGTGCTCAAAGCCAATAACATTCAACTCAAGTTTTGTGACAAGCATGCATTTGCGGGAAAGCGCATCTGCCACAACATTCTCTTTGCCTTTGATGTAGTTGTTGACATAGGGTAAAGACTCTATGAACTCACTCCACTTAGCATGATGCTTGTTCAACATAGTTTGACCCTTAAGATACTTGAGCGTCTCATGGTCCGTCTGAAGAATGAATTCATGAGGTCTAATGTAATGTTCCCAAACACGCAAAACTCTCACCAAGGCATAGAGCACTTTATCATAGATGGGGTAATTAAGTTGCGCTCCGGATAGCTTCTCGCTAAAGTACGCAATTGGGCTCTTTTCTTGCACGAGTACGCCACCTATGCCGGTACCACTAGCGTCACAATGAATCTCAAAAGTTTTATCAAAGTTTGGTAGGGCAAGAAGGGGTGCGTGGGTGAGCAAGTCTTTTAGCTCATTGAACGAGGTGTCTTGCGAAGGACCGCAAACAAAGGGTGCGATCTTCTTGCTCAAGGCGTGTAGTGGCATAGCAATTGTGCTAAAGTCATTCACAAAGCGTCGATAGAAACTGGCTAAACCAAGAAAGCTACGCACTTGTTGGAGATTCATTGGTTGTGGCCAAGTTTTAATTGCTTCAATTTTAGTTTCATCAACATGAACAGCTTGGGAATAAACGACAAATCCTAGGAAAACGACCTTGTCAACGCCAAAAGCATTTATCCATGTTAGCATATAAGCGCTCTTTCTGAAGGGTTTGTAAAACTATACGGATGTGTGTCACATGGTCTTCAAGCGACTTGCTAAAAACGAGGATGTCATCAAAATAAACCACTACAAAGACGCCTATGTAGGGTCGTAGAATGAAATGCATGAGGCGCATGAATGAGCCGGGCGCTTTCGATAAGCCCATCGGCATGACCAACCACTCATATAACCCAAACTTGGTTTTGAAAGCCGTTTTCCACTCATCACCCTCTTGGAAGCGAATTTGGTAGTAGCCACTTTTAAGATCAATTTTGGAAAATATGGTGGCACCACATAATTCATCAAGCATGTCGTCTAAACGTGGAATAGGGTGACGGTATATAACGGTTATGGCATTTATCGGACGACAATCATAGCACATGCGAAAACTTCCATCTTTCTTTGGCACGAGAATAACCGGAACGACACAAGGGCTCAAACTTTCACGTACATGACCTTTGTCGATGAGTTGTTATACTTGCCATTGTATCTCCTTGGTTTCCTCGGGGTTGACGCTGTAAGGAGCCTTGTTCGGAAGTGGTGCACCGGGCATGAGGTCGATGCGGTGTTCTATCCCGCGAAGTGGAGGTAGACCCGGTGGTTAGGTAGGATGTTCAATGGGGACAACGGGTTGAAGCCGTAGACGACCTCGAAGGGGGACTTGCCGGTAGTCGAATGTCTTGCGCGGTTGTAGGCGTACTCGGTGATGGGCAAACATTGCTCCCATTCCTTGATGTTCTTCTTGATCAACACGCGGAGAAGCGTCGAAAGTTTGTGGTTCGTCACCTCCGTTTGGCCATCGGTTTGTGGATGATATGCCGAAGAGAAAAGGAGCTTGATGCCGCGTTTGGCGCATAGAGTCTTGCAAAAGAAGCTCAAGAACTTAACGTCCCGGTCCGACACGATCGTCTTGGGCACTCCATCTGGACGAATGATTTCCCTACAAAAGAGATTTGCCACATGTGAAGCATCGTCGATCTTGTTACAAGGAATGAAATGAGCCATTTTAGAGAATCTATCCACGACAACAAACACGGAATCTTTGCCATTTTGAGTCCTAGGAAATCCAAGTATAAAGTCCATGCTTATGTCTTCCCATGGATGGTATGGAATAGGAAATGGCATGTAAAGACCATGAGATTTAGCTTTTAACTTAGCTTTGCGGCATGTAGAGCATCGCTTGGTGAGGCATGAGATGTCACGGAGCATCTTGGGCCAAAAGTACTTCTTGCAGAGCGTAGCAAATGTCTTTTCGTGTCCAAAGTGTCCCATGAGTCCTCCTCCATAAGATTCCTGCAAACGGTGCAAATGAAGTGAAGCCTCGGGAATGCAAAGTTTGTTAGCTCTCGTAAGAACACCATCATTGATGTAGTAACGTTCCCAAGAAGTGTGAGTCAAACACTTAGCATAAGGATTTGCAAAGAAAGGATCATGCTCATATAAGTCTTTTATGTGTTCAAAGCCAATAACATTCAACTCAAGTTGTGCAACAAGCATGCATTTGCGGGAAAGTGCATCCGCCACAACATTCTCTTTGCCTTTGATATATTTGATGACATAGGGCAAAGATTCAATGAACTCACTCCACTTAGCATGACGCTTGTTTCACTTAGTTTGACCCTTGAGATACTTGAGCGTCTCATGGTCCATATGAAGAATGAATTCATGAGGTCTAAGATAATGTTCCCAAACACGCAAAACTCTCACTAAGGCACATAGCTATTTATCATATATGGGGTAGTTAAGTTGCGCTCCGGATAGCTTCTCGCTAAAGTACGCAATTGGGCGCTTTTCTTGCATTAGCACGCCGCATATGCCGGTACCACTAGCGTCACAGTGAATCTCAAAAGGTTTGTTAAAGTTTGGTAGGGCTAGAATTGGTGCGTGGGTAAGCAAGATTTTTAGCTCATTGAACGCGGTGTCTTGCGAAGGACCCCAAATAAAGGGTGCGTTCTTCTTGCTCAAGGCATGTAGAGGCATAGCAATTGTGCTAAAGTCGTTCAAAAAACGTAGCGTGACCACCTTGGGAAGAAACGACAAATCCTAGGAAAACTACCTTGTCAATGCCAAAAGTGCATTTATCCATCTTAGCATATAAGCGCTCTTTCCGAAGTGTTTGTAAAACCATACGGATGTGTGCCACATGGTCCTCAAGCGACTTGCCAAAAATGAGGATGTCATCAAAATAAACCACTACAAAGACACCTATGTAAGGTCGGAGAACGAAATGCATGAGACACATAAAAGATCCGAGCGCTTCCGATAAGCCCATCGGCATGACCAACCACTCATATAACCCAAACTTGGTTTTGAAAGTCGTTTTCCACTCATCACCCTCTTGAATGCGAATTTGGTAGTACCCACTTCTAAGATCAATTTTTGAAAATATTGTAGCACCACATAATTCATCAAGCATGTCGTCTAAACGTGGAATAGGGTGATAGTATCTAACGATGATAGCAATTATCAGACGACAATCAGAGCACATGCGAAAACTTCTATCTTTCTTAGGCACGAGAATAACCGGAACGGCACAAGGGCTCAAGCTTTAATGTACATGACCTTTGTCGATGAGTTGTTGCACTTGCCGTTGTATCTCCTTGGTTTCCTCGGGGTTGACGCGGTAAGGAGCCTTGTTCGGAAGTGGTGCCCCGGGTTTGAGGTCGATGCGGTGTTCGATTCCACAAAGTGGAGGTAGACCCGGTGGTAGCTCATCGGGAAAGACGTCTGAGAATTCCTGCAACAATTGAGACAACACTAAAGGTAGAGGTGGTGAAGTGTTAGTAGGTTTGGCTTCCCTTTTGCATAAAAGCACAAGGTGAAAGACACTCGAGGGGTTCTCACACACTTCTTTCATCTCACTTTTGGTGGTGAATAGCACTAGTTGTTTCTTGTCACTCATCGTGGAGTCGCTCATATTTGGCTTGTGGCGCTCACTCTCCTTTGGTGGTTCACTCTCTCACCACTCTCTCCATGATGGTTGGTAGGTATGTGTTTGTCAGCGGCTACTTGACTTGGTGACATTGGGCATAGCACGAACTCTTTTCCCTTCATCTGGATGCTATAATGGTTGGTCTGTCCATTGTGTGTGACTCCACGATCGTATTGCCATGGTCGTCCTAGAAGAAGGTGGCACATGAACATATGGACCACATCAAACCCAAGTGTGTCCTCGTAGGCGCCTATCTTGAAGGATACTTGCACGGTGTGCTCGACTCGAAGAATTCCAGCGTCGTTAAGCCATTGGACCTTGTAGGGATGAGGGTGCTTCGTCTTGACCAATTGGAGCTTGTCGCATAGCTCTTCGCTTGCCAAGTTATGACAACTTCCTCCATCGATGATAACCTTGACGGAGCGTCCATTGATGCCGGCCTTGGTACGGAAAATGTGACATCGTTGATCGTCATCTTGTTGATGTTGGAGTGTCAAGACCGTGGAGACAACGAGATTGGGACTCGAGTCATTGTCACAAAACACTTGGTGGTCTTCATCTTCATTCACTTGGCGATGCATAGCTACATGTTCTAGGGCTTCCATCTCATCGTCGCTCATTGAGTCATAGGATCCGTCATCATTGATGATCATTGTGCGAATGGTCTTGCACTCAAATGACTTGGGGCCTCGCCCTTGGCATTTGAAACACTTGATGGAACTCGTCTTGGAGTTGTCCTCGGTTGGAGATATAGATGATGAAGCTCTTGGCTTGAAGTTGTTCGTAGAAGGTGGACGACTAGATGTAGTCGCATTCTTCTAGCCTGACTTGTCACCGAAGCTGGTAGATGGCTTGGTAGAGGTAGGAGGAGCCGAAGTCGTTGACGCTTGGTTGGAGGAACCGTAGTTCCTGGAGGTGAACTTGGAGTACTTGTAATCCTCTTGAACTTGTCGCTCTGCTTTGGTGGCTTGGTGTATTAGCTCGAGGAGATTTGCGTATGGTTGGAAGTCCGGAATCTTTTTGATAGGATAGTTGAGTCCATTCAAGAATCATGCCATCGTTTGCTCTTCATCTTCCGTGAGGTTGGCTCTTATCATGGAATCTCCATATCCTTGTAGTACTCTTCAACGGACTTGGTACCTTGCTTGAGGAGTTGTAGCTTCTAGAATAAGTCACAATTGTAGTGTCTTGGCACGAAGTGTGCTCTAATGACTTCCTTCATTTGAGCCCAAGTATTGGTAGGCGGTTCGCCGTTTGCTTCCCTTCTCTCTATGATTTACTCCCACCAAATGAGAACATAGTCTTGGAACTCAAGGGACGCCATTGCAATCTTATTTTCTTCATCAAAGTTGTGTAGGTGAAAGATCTTGTCAACTTTCAATGCCCATGATAGGTAGTCTTCGGGATCAATGCTTCCGGAAAACTTTGGCATGGTGAACTTAAGCTTGCCATAGCGATGCTCTTCATTGTTGGCTAGCCTATTATTAGGGCGTTCTTGATTTGCACGATTGTCAATCTCATGTTGCTCTTGGCGGAGTAGATGGTCATTGTCATGGTGTGCTCGCCGAGCTTGTGGTTCTTGTTGAGCTTGTTGCTCTTGTCGCGCTTGAGGAGGAACTTCTTCTTGCATGCGTGCTTGGTGGCGCCTCTCTTGCAACTCATCACGAAGGAAATCCTCTTCTTGACGAGTGTGTTGATTGCGAGTTGCCACATTGCAATATGAATCACGTAATGCTCGTTGCGCCTCAAGAGCTTGAGCTTCTCGGCGTTGTTGTGCTTGACGGTGAGCCTCGGTATCTTGTTCTTCTTGGTGTTGACGTGCTCGATCTTGTTGTTGTTGGCGTAGTCGTTGCCGTTCTTGCGCTTGCTCAAGTGTAGCTTGGTTTTGACGATGTCTACTTTCTTGCTCTTCAAATAGCTCTTGGGAGCTCTTGTCATGAAGTGGATTTCGGTTGTCATGTCGAGCTTGACATGCGGTGTCGGTGTACAAAAAGAGGGGTACACTTTTTGTACCTATAACTATGCACGGGCAGTCTGAGCCACGGTCACCGCCGCACCAAGCAAGGCAAGGGAGGTAAGCCAGGGTAAGACCGAAGCTCGATGGAACTAGAGCAACACCAAAGATCAAGACCACAAAGAGCACAGGGACGAAGCGGGTTCCCCCGGCAAGATCCTTGCCCGGAGCCAGTTTTAGCAGCCCCGGCAAGACCCTTGCCCCGGCAAATCGGCCCCCGCCTACGGAGCAAATCACCCTTGAGTCCACTACCCCCATGGGGCAAGGATTCGGGAGACATCCCCGTAGTGGCATGCAGATCTTTGTGAAGACATTCAAGATCAGATATGCACTAAGAAGACGATGACCCTTGGCGGGATCCCAGCCAAGGAAGGCCACAAGACCTCCGGCAAGTACTTTGCCGGGGATGGCAGCAGGCGCCACGGCAAGACCCTTGCCGGGGCCCCGGCAAGGCCCTTGCCAAGGACATCCGCAGGGCCACCATCAGGCCCGCGCCGACTAAACTTCCACCGCCTTATGCAGCTGCCAACCCAACCAGCTAGGCAGGCACCTGCGTGGCGGCATGCAGATCTTCGTGAAGACCTACCATTGCAACACCTCAGCTGCCTGCCTACCTACATGGCATCTCAGGCATCGCTGGCTAGGGCGCGTGTCGACACAAGAAGGAGCGGCGACAGACAAGACAGAACTCTTCCCCATCCCCGATAAAAGCAAGGACACATAAGGAAGATGCATTAAATGCGCCTTGTCATGTAATGCGAGGGATAACCTCGCATCACTGTACCCTTTCCACCTCCTGTGTGCCACTGTGGCAACCCCTTTTTTCTATAAAAGGAGGCCAGAGGCGACCAGGAGGAGGATTCGGCTTTTTGGAGCTCCTCACGCCCCATAGCTAGCTGAAGAACACAGAGATACAATCCACCAAAGCAGGAGTAGGGTTTTACGCATCCTCGCGGCCCAAACCTGGATAAACGAACCGTGTGCTATCTATTTGATCCGCTCTTCTCTCAACCCCACGCCCCGCTAACCATAGTAGGGATTCTTGTGATCCCATAGGTGTCGTTCCCATCGACATCTTTGGCGCGCCAGGTAGGGTGCGCAGTTGTGAGAATCGTCTTTAGCAGTTAGTTCGACGCTTCTTAATCATCATGGCACCCAAGAAGAAGACGACGGTGGCAGTTGGCCAGTCGGAAGCCGGACAGCCCGTCCCGACGCAGTCGAGCAGCAGACCGGTCACGGAAAGTACCCGGGGCGCTGCTCGCGAACACCAACGCCGTCCTAGGAGCCGGAGTTTGGGAGGTGGCGATGTTTGTGCGCCTGATAACGGGCCACACACCGCCAAATCCAAAGACGGAGCCAGGCCCTCCACGAGTGGCACGGGGCCTTCCAAGATCGCTGCCGCATCACCCGAAGGCGACGCAAGGGCCTCCAGGACTCCTACGCCGGCGCCAACAACGCGCTCCTCCCAAGCAGCGCGCGACGAACGGCGTCATCACGACGAAGATCCCGGGCGTCGCCGCGGGAAGAGCCCCGAGCGCCACTCCCGAGACGTAGAAGACCTGCCCGCCCGCCGAAGCGCTGGTGAAAACGGCATGCGATCGCGGGATCGTGCTGGAGCTCCTCCTGACATGGTCAGGGGTCGAAGCGCGTCGCGGTCCGTGCAGGTCTCGCTACCGCTAACCCCAGCAGAAGCCTTGGCGCGTGCGTAGTTGCACCTCGACTTTCCTCCCGTCACGGGGAAACTCAACGAATGGAGAGCCACCATCCGAAGCCTTGTCGTGGTCGCCAACAAGGATGAACCAAGTCCAGCGAAGCCCCCGGGTCGATGCTCCGATGGGGTCCCACGCACCGGTGGCGGGAGGACCGGCAGCACCATGGCCACAAGGCATTCGCCTCCTCCGCGCCCGGCACCGCGTGTGTCCACTCGTCGAGACGTCACGGGTGATGACATCTCCATAGCGTCGTCCGACCCACGGACCCACGGCGACCAGTGTCAAGATCTTCAGGAGCGAGCTCGTGAAGACGCTCGAACCACCATCGAGCGCCGGCGCGGAGCGCGCCACTAGTCAGACAGGCGAGAAGGGCCTGCTGTGAACCGCCCAACACCGGAGAGCCCTGGAGGTCTACCTTACGCGGTAGGCTGTTCGGCTTTTACCCGTGAGCTGCGGCAGTTCCAGTGGCCCACTCACCGCACCTTCAAGCCTGACGTTGGTGAGAAGTTCAACGGCAAGACCCACCCGTCGGAGTTCCTCAGCATCTACACCATCGCGATGCAAGCTGCTGGAACCCTCGACGATAAGGTGCTTGAGAATTACTTTCCATTGGCTCTTAAACCCAACGCCATGTCGTGGTTGATGCACTTGCTGGTGGACTCTATTTCCTCCTGGTCGGATTTGTGCCATGAGTTTGTTGGCGCCTTTACTGGAGGTCACCAAGCCCATGGCCAAGCTAGTGACCTGCACGTCATTCCCCAAAAGGGAGGCGAGAGTCTGCGCAAATATATACAGAGGTTCAGCCGGGTACAGTACAATATCCCTGATGTTCACCCTGCCACCATCATCAGCGCGTTCCATCAGAACGTGCGTAACTGCAAGATGCGTGAAGAACTGGCAATGACCAAGGTGAAAGATGTGGCGGAACTCTATGTTCTTTCTGACAGATCTGCCCGGGCTGAAGAGGGAAGGAAGTACCCTGGCGAAGATGCCGGTGCCGAAACCAACTCTTCAGATGAGGATGCTGCCGCCCCGACAAAGAAAGGCCGGCGCCGCAACATGAAGCGCAAAGGTAAATCCGTGCTTGCCGTCGAGGGATCTGATGACGCCGGCTCTGCCAAGAAAACCAAGGGGGATGACCCTAGCAAGGAAATTGCCGGGTGTGTCGCCTGCCGGGCCTTGGCGGCTGCCGAGAAGCCAGGAAACTCCGGCAAGCAATACTGCAAGATCCATCGCACCAAAGGCCATGATATCCAGAACTGCCGACAGGTTGAGCTCCTTGCTGAGAAGGAGAGGGCTGAATATGAGAGGCGGGACAAGGAGAAGGGCTAGGACGGTGCTGAGGGGTCCGGCAAGAAGCGTGACGGCCAAGCAGGCCGTCGCAGCAAGGATAAACAGCAGGAGAGGCCCGCCCGGGGCCGTGACAGGAAACCAGAAGACGACGATCATGAAGAGGACGACGAGTCCGACAACCAAGAGTTTCAGAAAGCCACGGAGGCCATGTGTGTCGATGGCGGCGCCTCGCTGCATACTTCTCACCGCCACCTTAAACAGTGGGCGCGTGAGATTACAGCGACGGAGCCGTCGTCTGGTGCCCAAAAGCCGCTAAAATGGTCCAGCACGCCTATAGTTTTTTACACTAAGGATCACCCTGATCGCACTACTGCGGTCGGGTGCTTGCCATTGTTGGTTTCACCGACAGTACGCAACCTCAAGGTGACAAAGATGCTAGTCGATGGCGGGGCCAGTCTGAACTTAATCTCGCCTACCGTGATCGAGAAGCTGCAGATTCCTGACGGAGACCTCGAAGAGACGGGCACGTTTCAGGGGGTCAACCCGGGGAGAAGTAAACCAAAGGGGAAGGTCACGGTGCCCGTGACTTTTGGAAGTGATCTGAACTATAGGACATAAAGGATCGTGTTCGATGTTGCCAAGATCCCCTTGCCTTACAATGGGATCCTTGGCCGCCCAGCGCTGGCCAAGTTCATGGCAGCGTCACACTACGCCTACAACACCCTGAAGATGCCAGGGCCTATGACGATCATCACCATCCCATCCGATAAGAAAGATGCGCTGACCAACTCTACCAACAAGTAGTTGCAGCAGCTACCGCCACTAGGGCACTTTCTCCTGCCACTGGAGCCCCGGGAGGGAAGAAGAAGAAGAAGACCGGTGAGACCTCGGACACCCACTCCGGCAAGCGCACCTCTTCGGAGTGTAGTGCTCCCATCGAGGACGTGCCAGAGAGCTTCGCCGGCAGAAACAAGAAGTCCAGGGCCACATCACCGGGAACCAAGAAGGTTTCTGTCAAGGAGGACGGCACAGGAGGGGCTTTCACCATAAGCTCCACCCTTGACGACAAATAGGAAGATGCGCTCATCACCTTCCTGCGGGCAAATGTCGATGTGTTTGCATGGCAAGCATTCGACATCCCCAGCGTTCCTAGGGAGGTGATTGAGCACCACCTTGCTGTTTGTCCTCATGCGCGGCCCGTCAAACAGAAGGTAAGGAAGCAAGCTTTGGAACGACAAGAGTTCATAACAGAGGAGATCCGGAAAATGGAAGCAGCGGGTTTGGTAAGAGGAGTGCTCCATCCAACGTGGTTGGCCAATCCTGTGGTAGTGCGCAAGGCAAATGGGAAGTGGAGGCTGTGCATTGATTACACAGATATCAATAGGGCTTGTCCCAAAGACCCCTTCCCGTTGCCGCGCATCGACCAGATTGTTGACTCCCCGGCTGGGTGTGACCTGTTGTCATTCCTCGATGCCTACTCCGGCTACCATCAGATATTCATGACAAGAGAAGATGAAGAGAAGACATCATTCATCACCCCATGTGGTACGTATTGTTTCGTATGAATGCCTTTCGGGTTGAAGAGTGCTGGCTCAACGTTTGCAAGGGCAGTCCAGATTGGCTTTCAACCCCAGCTCCATAGAAATATGGAGGCTTATATGGATGATATAGTGGTCAAAACCAAGAACAGGGCAACCCTTATACCGGATTTACAAGAAACATTTGCAAACCTACGCAAGATCAATCTCAAGCTGAACCCTGAGAAGTGCGTCTTCGGTGTCCCGTCTGGCAAGCTTCTCGGGTTCTTTGTGTCGCAGCATGGGATAGAGGCCAATCCGGACAAGATCAAAGCTATAGAACAGATTGAAGCACCCAAACGGGTCAAGGATGTGCGTCGGCTTGCTGGCTGCGTTGCCGCCATGAGCAGATTCATTTCCAAGTCTGCCGAGCGCGCCCTTCCCTTTTTAAAGATTTTGAAAAAGGCGGGCCCAATGGAGTGGACGCCAGAAGCTGAAGCAGCATTGCAAGATTTGAAGAGGTATCTTTCCTCCACGCTAGTACTAGTTGCGGCTAGACCACAAGAACCGTTGCTGCTATACTTGGCGGCAACAAACCAGGTGGTCAGCGTCGCACTAGTGGCACAAAGAGAAATTGATGACGAGGTGATAGCAACGATAGAGTCTGATGCCATTGGTGCAGAGATGACACGGCCGGTTGGAGTGCAACCAAGGAAGAAAATGATGCAGCACCCAGTCTACTTTGTTAGCTCCCTCTTGCAGGGGGCTAGATCAAGGTACTACGGTGTGCTGAAATTGCTCTTAGGCCTTCTTATGGCCTCGAGGAAGCTGCATCACTACTTCCAGGCGCACGAGATCACTGTCGTCACTCGCCTCCCTCTGCAACGGATATTGCACAATCCAGATGCAATGGGAAGAATTGTAGAGTGGGCACTGGAGCTGTCCAGCTTTGGCCTCAAGTTTGAAAGTACCTCGACGATTCAAAGCCGAGTCCTGGCGGAGTTCGTTGCAGAATGGACTGCGACGCCTGATGAAGAAGCCCAAGAAACTGCTCTCCCCGGCGAAGAGGCGAGTTGCGACTTGATCATGTACTTTGATGGAGCTTTCTCCTTACAGGGCGCCGGGGCTGGCATACTGCTTGTCACGCCCACCGGAGAGCACCTCAAGTACGTGGTCCAGATGCACTTCCCCAGAGAGGTACCAACGAACAATACTACCGAATATGAGGGGCTGCTTGCTGGTCTTAGGATCACGGTAGACCTCGGAATCAAGAAACTCATTGTGAGGGGCGATTCATAGCTTGTCATCAAACAAGTCAACAAAGATTACCAGAGCCCGTTGATGAAGGCCTACGTCGATGAAGTGAGAAAGCTGGAAGAGCGTTTTGATGGTATACAGGCAGAGCATGTTCCTCGAGCAGAGAACGACATCGCCGATTACCTGTCAAAGCGCGTTGCCCTCAAGCTACCTGTGGAACCAGGTACCTTTGTGCTTCAGCTTTCTCAGCCATCCGTTGATCCATCAATAGAGCAAAACAAGAGGAGGAAATTAGGGCCCGGCAAGTACTTTCCGGCCGAGCTCCCCGGAGCCGCCTGCAAGGATGTTGCCGGGGACACTGAGCCCTCCACGGGACGGCTAGCTCCGGTGGAGCGTCAAGCTCTTGCCGTCGAGATAGCCGCTCCTATAGCGGAGGAAATGCCTTTAGTCCTCGCCGTCGAGCCCCAGGCTCCAGCGTGGGCACAGCATACCGTCCGATTCCTCCAAACCGGGGAACTTCCTGAGGAGCAGGAAGAAGCGGAAAAAGTAGCCCGTCGATCTGCTATGTACCAGTTCGTCGATGACGTCCTGTACAGAAAGAGACCGAACGGCGTGAAATTGAAGTGTATCCCTCGGGAGGAAGGACTGGGGCTGTTGGCAGAGATACATGGAGGCATATGTGGATCCCACATAGGGTCAAGAGCCCTTGCCGGCAAGGCATTTCGGCAAGGCTTCTTCTGGCCCACTATCCTCCAGGATGCGACGACACTGGTCACCAGATGTGAAACGTGTCAGTTCCATTCAAAGAAACATCATCAACCAGCTCAAGCCCTTCAAACCATTCCTCTCTCCTGGCCCTTCTCGGTCTGGCGGCTCGACATACTGGGCCCTTTCCCCCGCGCTGTCGGGGGCTTTGAGTACTTGTACGTCGCTATCGACAAGTTCACAAAGTGGCCAGAGGTGGAGGCAGTGAGGAAGGTCACAGCCTAGTCATCCGTCAAATTCTTCAAGTGACTAGTGTGCCGTTTTGGTGTACCCAACAGGGTCATCACCCACAATGACACACAGTTCACAAGCCGCACCTTCATGCAATATACCCAAGACCTCGGCAGCAAAGTCTGTTTCGCTTTCGTTGATCACCCACGAAGCAATGGTCAAGCTGAGAGAGCAAACGCTGAAGTACTGTGAGGCTTAAGGACAAAGACCTTTGACAGGTTGCGTAAGAGTGGAAGGCGCTGGATTGATGAGTTGCTGACGGTTCTTTGGTCGATCAGAACTACGCGAAATCGAGCCACCGGCCAGACACCCTTTGCCCTAGTATACGGGGCAGAAGCAGTTCTCCCCACTGAACTCATATATGGGTCACCTCGAGTGCTCGCTTATGATAAGCTTGAGCAAGAGCAACTACGGCAAGATGACGCAACGCTCCTTGAGGAAGATCGTCTTCGGGCGGCTGTGAGAGAAGCACGCTACCAGCAAGCCTTGCGCCGCTACCATAGCCGCAAGGTCCGTGCCCGAAGCTTTGAGGAACGCGACCTTGTTCCTCGGCGCGTTCAATCGGCCAAGAATACCAACAAGTTGACGCCGAAGTGGGAAGGCCCTTATCGGGTAATACGAGTCACCAGGCCTGGCGCAGTCCACCTGGAGACCAAAAATGCCGTTCCGGTGAACAACTCCTGGAACATTGAGCATCTTTGCAAGTTTTACCCGTGAGGCGCGGCTTGCCGGGCCCCCCGGTAAGCCACCTTTTGTACAAGCCTTGCCGACAAGGCATGTAACCCTTTGTACAAAGCCAGGGACAGACCCTGAGCATAAATAAATGAAGCGCGGGCGCCCTAAGTTATAGCATGCATGCTAGGTCGAGTCTCGTCCTTGGTTAGGGTTGATAGTGCTTCGCGGCGGCTAACCCCTAGCTTAGAGGTCGAGTTTGCATCTCTTTGTCTTTCTTTTATCTTCTTTGGTTCACAGGACACACAGATATCCTTGCCGAAACCACTTGGGGAGAAAAAAAGGAACATACCCGCATCTAGGCCCCAGCAAGCCAGTATTGCCGGGGGCTGCAAGAGCAAAGATTCACCCACGGCAAACCAGGGTTGCCGGGGGCTGCTGCTTCAAATAAGTTCTTCATCCCTTATCATGCATTCCATTATGGACTGAGGTATGTGAAACCTCGTTTTTTCCTTAAACTACCATGCTCCCATAACGCTAGGCCCTAGGGCTCGTTCCTGGGACCAAGTTTGGTCGTAGTCGCGACAGCGAAAGGATGAAACAAGGAGCCTGAACCCGCCTCATCCCTGCCTCCGCCAAAGGTGTGAGAAAGGTAGAGCGAAGTAGGAAGACGGCAAGGCCTGTTGCCGGGCGAGAAAATGTTTATCTTAGAGATATCGAGGATTTATTCCTTGTCGTGGGTTTCACCCACAAACAAATGACTCGGCAAACATCCCTTTTTCATTACAAACATTCCACTCAGGTACAGTCCATAGGGAATGGAAAACATGAACAAGGGGATTACAAGTTTTAAATTTAACAGATGCCCGAAGGCTTACAAACTAAAAAGAGATTAGATGCTCGTAATCCCTTTCTTGTCCCTCTCCTCAGGAGGCAGGTCAAGGAGGCGAGACGGGCAAAAGGAGCGCCTAGGCGAGCTACGGGTGGCAGAAGACACCGAGAGAACATCTTGGTGGCTGCCCAAAGGCTGGATGGTGATGGCGACGCTGGAAGCAGAGTTCAAAGACGAGGCGGCAGGACGTCAGTACGCGTCGAAGGCGTCGGTGCCCGCGTACTCCGACTTCACGGCCTTGCCGCCCGCCCTCTTCCTCTTCCGCAGCCTCCCAACGCCAGCCGCCCAAGGGGACGGCCTCGAGAAGTTCGTGGAGCCGGCGACACGGATGATGGGGTCGCCGGTGCCCCAAGGAGCGGTGCCCGACACCTAGTCGGACCCATCATCATGCCGCCTACCGCCCTCGTCGTCGCTGCCGCTGTACTCCTCGTCACTCTCGCTCGAGGAGGAATCTTCACTATCAGAAGAGCTCTCCACGCAGCACCTTGTACGAGTCCCAAAGTGCCCGAAGACCTTGACGGAGAGAAGGCCACCCTCCATTAACTTAAAATGGAGAGTGAGCCCCTCCGTCAAGCTGTGGATATGAGCAAACGTCTTCCATCCCCGACGAAGATACATTACATGACGAGCAGGGAAGTCGACGTGGACCCGCATGCCACTGATCCCGCAGCCCCTAATGTGCAGCCGCAATGACTCCGGCGGATCTAGCTCCATCTCCCGCGCAAATGGAGTCGGGAGACGAAGGCGACCGCACAGCGGCCGGCGTAACCTGACAAAGAACTCACAAGGGTCATCTCCAACATGGCCCTCCATTGGAGGAGGTGCTGCTGGCGGGGGCGAGGCCGGCGGGCCACCCCGTCCTCCTCTTCCCCGAGCGCCCCGACCTTGCCCATGGCCTCGCCCCTCCCCCTTCCCCTCGCGGCCTGCTCTGCCACTGTGGGCACAGGAGAAGGAGGGACGCGTTGTCGAGCGGCGATCCTCTCCGCCACCGTTGAAGGGCCGGGATTTCCTCTCTCCATGACGAATGGAAGAGAGGAGCAGAAGCTGAAGGAGGAAGAAGATGGAAGAATGCGGGACGCCGTCCCTCCACTCCCGCTCTTTATAAAGGAACGGGGTTGGGGCTCAACCACTCCGCTCGTCCAATCCAGACACGGAAGGCGCAGGGAGCCAGGACCGACCCGCCGCCCCAACCAGCGATGGCCCGGTTTCCCGCCTCCATCGTTTGCCAGCCCAAGCGCATGGGCGACACGTGGCAGATGTGCAGAACCGAGGGGACGGGTGAGGCGACCTCTCCCCACCCCGTGATCGTGGGGAGTGGACGCCTTGAGGACCGCGCCTCGGCCCCATTCAGTAAATGGGTCGCGCCTCCACGCCTCCCTCCGTTTATGGGGAAGGCGCGAACCGCCTCTTTACTGTGATGTGCCGCTTGCTTGTGGGAACCAACCCCATGCATGCCGCCCACGTCACGCACACCCCTCCACACCGCACCACGCGCGCGTATCGTGGGAAGCGCAGCGCGCGAAAAATCTTACCACGGTAAAAACCGCCCCGCCTGCCCGCGCACCGTTTTCTGGGCCTGGCCCAACAACGCGTTGCGCTTATGTGTGGCCCAGGCCAGGGGGCTCCTGTCGGTGTACAAAAAGAGGGTTACACTTTTTGTACCCCTATAACTGTGCACGGGCAGTCTGACCCACGGGCACCGCCGCACCAAGCAAGGCAAGGGAGGTAAGCCAGGGTAAGACCGAAGCTCGATGGAACTAGAGCAACACCAAAGAACAAGACCACAAAGAGCAAAGGGACGAAGCGGGTTCCCCCGGCAAGATCCTTGCCGGGAGCCAGTTTTAGCAGCCCCGGCAAGATCCTTGCCGGGGCCGGCTTTAGCAGCCCCGACAAGACCCTTGCCGCGGCAACTCGTCCCATGCCTACGGAGCAAATCACCCTTGAGTCCACTATCCCCATGGGGCAAGGATTCGGGAGACATCCGTATAGTGGCATGCAGATCTTTGTGAAGACATTCAAGATCAGATGTGCACTAAGAAGACGACGACCCTTGGCGGGATCCCAGCCAAGGAAGGCCACAAGACCTCCGGCAAGCACCTTGCCAGGGATGGCAGCAGGCACCACGGCAAGACCCTTGCCGGCATCCCGGCAAGGCCCTTGCCAAGGACATCCGCAGGGCCACCATCAGGCCCGCGCCGACTAAACTTCCACCGCCATTTGCAGCTGCCGACCCAACCAGCTGGGCAGGCACCTGCGTGGCGGCATGCAGATCTTCATGAAGACCTACCATTGCACCACCTCAGCTGCCTGCCTACCTACATGGCATCTCAGGCATCGCTGGCCAGGGCGCGTGTCGACACAAGAAGGAGCAGTGACGGACAAGACAGATCTCTCCCCCGTCCCCGATAAAGCAAGGACACCTAAGCAAGATGCATTAAATGCGCCTTGTCATGTAATGCGAGGGATAACCTTGCATCACTGTACCCTTTCCACCTCCTGTGTGCCACTGTGGCAACCCCTTTTTTTCATAAAAGGAGGCCCGAGGCGACCAGGAGGAGGATTCAGCTTTTTGGAGCTCCTAACGCCCCATAGCTAGCTGAAGAACATAGAGATACAATCCACCAAAGCAGGAGTAGGGTTTTACGCATCCTCGCGGCCCGAACCTGGATAAACAAACCGTGTGCTATCTATTTGATCCGCTCTTCTCTCAACCCGCGTCGCGCTAACCGTAGTAGGGATTCTTGTGATCCCATAGGTGTCGTTCCCACCGACATGCGGCTTGACGAAGAGTGTTTGATGTAGGTGTACTTGAGCCGGACGTGTAGTCGGTATGACGACTTGAGCGGCTTCGTCTTTGCGAAGATGTGGATGAGGAGCGTCGGTTGACTATCAAAGTCCGTAGCTCGTCAAATTGGGTAGACATATTGGTGTTGATGATGTCGAATTGCTTGCTTGTTCGTGCTTCAAATTGTCGCGCGTCGGCGGCGACTTGCTCAATTCGCTCTTGGATAGCTTCACTCTCTTGATGTAGAGCGCGTTGGACACCGAAGAGATGTAGTTTGGTGACGTAGTTGTTCGATTCTTGAGGATCATCAAAGAGCAGGTTCGTAGATGTACTTGGCATATCCATCATTGCAAACAAGAATGTGAGTGGGCGAAAGGAGAAGACAATACCAAAGTACCTTGACCGAAGTTGAAAATGGATCAATGATCACTCAATAAAGTAACCCGGAAATAGCACTATTGGTACCACTTCATGTGGATTCTCACACCTACACAAGTAAAGTTTTGAGAGGAGCTTGGTTAGGATGGTGGCACAAATTCAATGCAATTGTCAAAGTGACTCAATGATGTTGAAAATGATTCACAATTTGCTCATGCAACAAGTAGATCACAAGCAATAGGTAGCACACGGATAGATAAATGTGGTCGTGCAACCAAGGGTGAGCGAAAATGTGGAATCCATGGAAAATGCTCTTGTTGCACAACACTGGAGAGACGATAACCGATTGCTTAATAGACGGATACGCACTTGTGCACGTCCTATAAGAGGCAAAATGTAACGACTTCCTATCACAAGTATATTAGGAGTGTATGATGTGCCGATGCTTGAGCACAAGATGATGTATTGCTATCTCATATGATCTCTTTTGATGCAAGGCGTATGATGCTATTTTCCTTTTGCATATAAGCTTTGGGTGGCTCTTGTGCCCAAAAGCTTGTCAGCTCTTTCTGTGGCCCCTTATGCATGCTTCTCGTATCATGGTAGCTATTGTGTATGCGGAACACTCTTGTGTCACATGGAGATATGATGATGTAGTATGCAATAACTATGACTATCACTAATGTGCACAAGTGTCGTGGCCCGGCAATACTCAAATGGCTAGTCTCGATGGGAAAGCTACGCAAAATGATCTATAGGGTGACAATGCAATTTCAAGGTGGAATGATGAAGTGTCGTCGATGTTACCATCCGTGTTGAGGTTGAGAGGTGGTTATGTCAATGTCGTTCCGTTCCAAGATAGCCGAAACACACAAGGAAACGGGTAAACCACAACTCCAATGATCCAAGACAAAATGAGGTAAGACCGTAGTGATTTTGGTTAGGCAATGATGGTAGTGGTATGGTATATGTGGGTGTATGAATGGGTAAGAGGGTGCGGAAGGTGGAACAAAGACTAAGGAAATACAGTTGCGTCAGGGTATAGCGGACATCCGGTGAGTTGCCGGTCGTCCGGTAGGTCTTGGAAATCCGGTAAATTCTTCTGTATAGGTGGTTCCTGTCGTCCGGTGTGTGACGGACGTCCGGTGCTTCGCGAGGGTCCGAACGTCCGGTAATACACCGGTCGTCCGGTGGGTCGGGGCTAAACTGTTATGGTGCGAGGTATCCGTGGACAAATCAGTCAAAACTGGCCGAATTTGCGGAAGAAAATTGGTGAGAAGGTGGGGAAAATCGAGATCCACTCATGGTACAGCAAATCCATGGAACAAATTCAACAAAATCTCGTCAAATCAAGAGATCACAAAAAAATGGGGCTATTTTTGGTGGGGAATTTTCGAAATTGGGATGAACACAACAAAAACAAGCTAGAAAACCTGGGTAGGGGCTCCAATTTCGTGAGAAACCTTGGCTCTTGATACTAGATGATGCAGGGTCAACCCGTTCTAGGCCGATATTTCACAAGATGGAGAGGAATCCCACGATGAACACGAAGAACACAAAGGGAATCACGGGGGAAAACACAAGAGGAACACTCAAATCAAGACAAAGATGTTCACACAAGTGCTAGATCCACGATACATAACACGACACACAATCCATAGTCAACAACGACGTTACAAAGATAGTCTTCTCCGGGAGGAGGTCTTGGGGGTATCCCGTGGGATCTTCTCCGTAGCGGAGGTCTTAAATCTGTGTGGATCTTTTCCGAAGAGGGCCGCAATCACTCTCGAGGAGATGAACCACTAGAAGGTATCAACTGAGCTATCCAAAAGCTGCCCTGGGAAGGAGGAAGTCAACGGGTATATATTCTCCGGACGAGGGGGTACATGATCTTCGGCCCTGTTACTGCGCGCAGGCAGACGGGCCGGACGTCCGCTAGGTCTCCGGACGTCTGGTGGCTCGGGAGGGACCAGACGTCCGGTGCGCCTCGGACTTCTGGTAATATTCGCCGATTTCGGTTCTGTAAAGATGTCACGGACGTTCGGTGCCTCCCGGTCGTCCGGTCGTCTGAGAGTCGTTCGGTTCCTGATAGTCGTCCGAGGCCTGGAGGTGATCGGTCGTCCGGTGTCAGGCGGACGTCCGGTGCGTGAAGCATCGTCCGCGGCACTTCTTCTTGTTCCAATCACTTGTCGATTCCGCCGCCTTGTCCATTGTGCAGAGCTGTCACGTGGCCCTCATCCAAGTACCTGAATATGCATAGAGTTTCTGATGAGGGTAGAAGCCATGTCTCATGTGAATCTAGAGGAAATTGATAAAGGAGGGAGTTCACCTCGGCTTCAAGAGCTCTTGCACGGGCTCGAGTCATTGGTCCTTTGGGCACTTGGTGAGTTGGCGGTAGGTCCATGGGGATGACCTTGGGATGCTCCGCATCATAATCCATGGACTACCAAGTCGTCGTTGCCCTATAGAGCTCAGTTCGTCAATTCGTGGTTTTGCGCGGTTGACGAGGAAGTATGGGTACCTACACAAAAGAGATACAAACCAAAGAAATTGTGCGCGTGGTAAATGTACACATCATCCATCATGATGTGTATGTGCATGTTACAGTTAGCACAAGATAAGCATCGCTCAAATAAATTTGAGGCACGATAGAGAAATATGTCATCCATCATGAAAGAATAGTTGTCATGTATAGCACGATGGGGACACAAATTAGAGCAAGTATGTGGCACAACAATAGCATTGTCATTCATGGGGAGCATATTGTGCACACAAACATGGGAATCATGCAATGGATGGGATGGATCAAAATCTCCTAATATGTATGAGGAAACTATGGGGGTCTCCTCATGAGCACTAGTAGAAGCATAATATGGAGAAGTGGAACAACATTCAAAACAATGCATGTCCAAAGCTAGGTATTCATGGCATGGCATATGAGATAAACGATGCAAAGGGAGCATATCAATATCATCACAAGAAAAACAAATGCCAATAACCATGGGCTTTTCATCTATGCCATATGTGCAAATTGGGTTTATCTTAATGGCATATGCATAGCTACTACGAAGAGATTGCAAATATGACATATTGTTGATCTCATACATAGCATATGACAAGTCAAGCGGATTGTCAAACATGATGTGACCGAGAGAATTATCACAAGAAATTCTATGCAATGTGGCATCACAACTAATAGACTCCACATGACAATCATCAAACTCATCATCATCGCATGGGGAAATCATACTAGCACGAAGCATGGCAATAGGTGGATCAACATCATGCAAGCAATCAATGTCAACATAGTCCACTAGTGGGATGTCAACATAGTTCACCTTTGTTACCTTTATCTTTCCACTTATGTGGTGTAGGTGAGGTGGGAAAGACCAAATGGTGGTCATCATCTTCATCTGGATTGAACCATGTGGGGGGCGCATCATATTCCACCATGGCCATCTTCTTGTCCAATGGAAGGACAAAGTCGCCGAGGATTGGCGCGTCATCAAATGTAGGACCTAGCACCAAATGAGAAGACACAATAGAGGTAGAGGTCAACTCGTTTGTGTAGGAAGTGGCATCACATGCCGTATCAACCATCTCACTCTCTCTATGTGGTGGCTCACTCACTCCCTCAAGGTAGGTGCACTCAATGTCGCATATGGTGGAGTCACGCATCTCACTCAAGTGGTGGGGGTTGTGGCTCTCCTCACATGGGAATTGGGGCAACTCGTCATATATGGGGCTAGTGGTGAACTCGCTCTCACTCTCAATATGGTGGCACAAGTCACTCAAGTCATCATACGTCGCCGCGGTCGAAGGGAAATTCCCAAGCTCAACCATCTCGACATCGTCACCGTGGAAGAAGGCCGAAGATGGCACATCATCACTCTCGCCTCCAAAGATGGAAGCATCATCCGTGCTCGTCACCGTGTCGTTCGCCTCCAAAGCTTGGTCCTCGGATGGATCCGTAGTTGTAGTCGTCGCCGCACCGTCTTGAGAAAGAGTCGAAGTATACTCGGCATCATCAATGCCACAAAGAGGGATGGCGGTGGAGTCAAACTTCGGAGCGTCATCTTGGAGCTCATTGGGCTTGGACATCATGGTGGTACTACCCTCATGCTCGTCGTCTTGGAGCTTGGTCTTCGAGAAGTGTGCTTGCGGTGGAGAAGCCTTGGCCTTCATGAGGTCTTGTTCCGCCTTGAGAGCACCAATGTAGTTGTCGTCGAGGGACTTGTAGTTCTCGAGGAAGATACTCTTGGAGATGTTGTTGTTGAATCCCATCATGAAGTGCAACTTCATCAAAATGGGGTCCTCCACGCCAGCTCGTCGAAAGGCAATCTTCATGTCCTTGAAGTACTCATCGATGGACTTGGATCCTTGGATGGTGTTCTCCAATTGGCGTAGAATTTTTTCCGTGTAGGTGGGAGGCACGAACTCTCGCTGCAAAGCTCTCTTCGTCTTGGGCCAACTCGTGTCATAGTCCTCCGAAGGTGTGTGAAACCACCATGTCGACGCGTCGTCTAGGAAGTTCCTTGTGGCGCAATTCATTTTATCTTGCGGAGGAACTTGAAGTAGCGGGAGGTAGTCATCCATCAAGCGCTCCCACTCGAGATACTCCTCGGGTTCTTGAGTCCCATAGAAAGGAATAGCATGGTCATTGTCGAGGTCGTAGTAGCTCGTGGAAGTCGCGGACTTGAGCTTGGGAAGCTTCTCTTGAGCATAATATTGAGGTGCTTGTGGGCAAAGATGTCGTATGTCCAAAGGCAAAGATGCATTGAAGTCGCTTGGCGAAGATGCCAAGGTACATGGTGAAGTCGATGAGCGGTTGTTGGAGTTGAGCTCTTGACCTTCACGTTCTTCTCGTTGATGGTGTCGATGCCGATGAGATCTTGCCGGAGATGGTAGCTTGGAAGGATGTGCACTTGAGCGTATTCTCCAGGATGAGGGACACCTCTTGCGGTTCTTGATGAGGGCTTTGAGCTCTTTCTTTTGAGCATCCATGTTGGCACACAAGTGGTTCGTCATGGCATCGAACTTGTCGCTGTTGTTGTAGACCGAAGTAGATGAAATGCTTTGCCTATCCATCACAAGACTCGAGCAAAGGTGAGTAGGAGATGAGATAAACAATACCAAGTTAACTTTTCCCAACATTGAGGATGTATCCCGTTTCACTCAATGTGAAATGAAAGAATAGTGGAATTGGTATGGGACTTGTTCACTCACACCTATCAAGTAAATCTTATCGAGTAGCTTGGTTAGGGTAAGTGGCACAAAAATTTGATGCAAAATGTTAGCAAGAGTCAGTAATGTTGAAAGAGATTCACAAATTCGCACGTGAAACAAGTAGACCAATAGCAATGAGTGGCACACGAAAACACTCGCACGGATGGATAAATGGGGTCGTGCAACCAAGGAATGAGCCAAAATGTGGAATCCATGAAAATGCTCTTGTTGCACAACACTAGAGAGACGCTAGCGTGATTGCACAATAGGCGGATACGAACTTGTGCACAACCTATTAAGCAAAAATGCAATGACTTTTATCCCAAGTATGCTATGTATGATGTTCCGGTGCTTTTAACACAAGATGATCCAAGATGATCGGATATATTGTGATGCAATGCTATGGCTCTTGCTTACAAGCGTCTTTCTCTTTTTTGCTTAAAAGCTTATTCCCTTTTTTTGTATGGCCACAATGCGAAATGCACAAACCAAGATAGCAATTGTGTATATGCGGGAACAATCTTGTGACACAAGGGATGATATGATGATACCAATATGATATGGTATGTATGCAATTGAAGGGCGGATCGATGATCACTAATGTGCACAAGTAACGTTGCCGGAAATACTCAAAGGCTAGTCTCAATAGGCAAGTGACGCAAAATGGGCTAGGGGTTAACAATGCAATTGCAAGGGGAATATACAAAGATGTTGTCGAAGTTACCGTCCGATGATGATGAGAGGCGGTGCTCTTGATGTAGACCCGTTCCTAATTAGCCGAAACACCTTAGGAAACGGAAAAACCACAACTCAAAATCTCAAGGACAAAAGTCAAATGGTGGTAGCGGGAAAGCGGTGGTGGTTGCGGAAGAGGTTGGTGGGGCTGTACCCGGTTTCGGAGTGGAAGTCACGGGCCCTAAGTAGCCGAAACACCTTAGGAGACACAAGCCACAACTCAAACAAGCTCAACAAAATTGGGTTAGGTTCGGTTGGCGGTAATGTATAGTGGGCAATGGGTACGCGGAAGTGGTGGTGGTGGTTGATGAAGAAGAAATTGTCTCTAAGTAGCCAAAACACTTTAGGAGACTCAAATCACTACTCAAGCAACCACAAATGCGATGGGAACAAAATGGGTTACGTTGCGGAAGGCTATGGTGGCTATGCGGATGATATGGTGGAAGGCCTAGGCAAACTTGCCAAATTTGACAAAATATGATGGAGTCAAATTATTATGGTGTTATTTTTGTGTTATGGGGGGTGTCAAGAGCTTCAAAACGATCTCAAGAACGTCAAAATCGGAGTTCGGATGAATTAGTTATGGACAAAATGGTGAAACGGAAAAGTCTGAAACTACAGGGGCCGGATTTCCGGGGGCAGTTTACAAACCCGAGTCAGATTTTGCGCTTCAGGGGCCAGATGTCCGGTCGGTGTCCCGGATGTCCGGCCCGATGGCCCGGATGTCCGGCCCGATGGCCCGGATGTCCGGCCCGACGATTCCAGATCGGGATTGGGACTTCCAAACTCGTTTGGGGACGGAAATTGATGATTTCGGGGACAAAATTGGGGAGATTTTGTGGATGAAAAGTGGGGAAACTTGGGGAAATGCTAGATCCACTTGAAACCAAACAAATCCACGGATCAAAATCAAAAAAACATCACCAAACCAACAGATCAAAAAAATTGGGGCTATTTTTGGTGGGGAATTTTCGAATTTGGGGAAGAACACAACAAAACAAGGCTAGAAAATGGCGGGGAGGCTCCAAATCCGTGATGAACCAAGGCTCATGATACCATATGATCACTAAACTAGGCGGGGGGCTCCAATTTTCTGAGAAACCGTGGCTCTTGATACCATAAGATGTGGGGTCAACCCGATTCTAGGCCGATCTTTCACGAAAAAGAGGGATCCCGCAAGGAACACGATGAACACGAGGACGAACAAGGAGAATTCACAAGGGAAAACACTCAAGAACAAGTCCAATCACACATCCACTAGACAATCAAAAATACAAGATCTCAAGGTACATGGACAACAAAGGGAAAGATACATGGGTAGAGTTCATCCCAAATCCAAACGAGATGGGGGCTTGAATCCTAGAAGGATCTTCTCCGTGAGGAGGTCTTGAATCTGTCGTGGATCTTCTCCGTAGAGGGGTCGCAGTCTCTCCAAGGAGTAGAACCACTAAGATGAGCAAAGCTCTAGTCTAAAATGAGCTATCACATTTGCTAACCCTAACTAGGAGGTGGAGGAGGAGTATATATAGTCTAGGGGCGAAGGGGTACATGGTCCATGGCCCGATACACTATTCACAGACAGTGGAGGCCAGATGTCCGGGCACCAGGCCGGATGTCCGGGGCTTCGCTGGTCGCCGGATGTCCGGACCGAGGGGCCGGATGTCCGGGCTGAAGGGGCTCGTCCCGATGCTCTCTGGATAGGATGGTCCGGATTTCCAGACCGAAGGCCGGATGTCCGGGAGTTGGCGAAGCGCCGGATGTCCGGCGTTTGGCCCAGATGTCGGGCTGCTGTAGCTTCCACAGCTCCGTCTTCTATTGTTGTCACTTCCAAGCTTCCCTCGCGGATGGTGTAGTTGTTCCTTGGCGCTTGCACTCCTCGTCGTCGTCCGTGAAGCTCCGACAATACCTATGTATGGACACGAGTGGAGTGTCAAGTAGTATACCATCCTCGAAGAGGTCAAGTGGACACGTGTAAAGGAGATGATTCACCTTTATGTATGTGAAGTAGATGTCGCACATGTCACTTGCCAAGTGGACCCTTAACATTGGTGATGTCCATAGGATGCTCCGCATCAGAAGCAAACCGGAAAGAAGTAAACAACATGGTAAGCACACGAGCATAAACATGGCATGATGTGCAACCAAGTATATTGCATGTCCGGTTTAAATATGCATGGCATGGCAAAGTGCAACAAATAACACTACAATTTAAGTGGAGCTCAATATGCAACGAGTTGCATACTGACAGAACACCACATTCACATATTTAGTTTGATCTTGTTTATGAATCCAACTAGATTAAATGTTGATTAACATGGCAAGAGGTAACATGAGTAAACTAACTATTTACGCAAGTTAAAAGGGGTCGGAAACAACAAACAACAATTCTGGAAAATCCCCACATGTCATGTTTATGAAAATCCCCACATTTTCATTTAGCAATTTTTAATGCAAACAACAATTTTAAACATTTTAAATGTTGTTATCATGATGGGTATGACATAAACAAGTTTTATGCAATTTTGTGAAAAGTTCTCATTGAAAATAAGATATGAGCATTTCTCGCCATGGCGGAAAGAAAGGGGTGTCATAGTGGCGAAAACGGAAATGATGCCACGACAACGTTCCGGTGCTGACAACTCGTTGAGAGACCGGCGCAAATGAAGTGGACGTGAGTCTGTCATGCAAAGGTGGCGAGGTGATCCCGGTTACCGGGTTCCCATGTGACGACGGCATGACAACAAAGAGGAACGTGCAATCGACAACTCAGACACGGTGCAAACACGAGCATCTCATACAACACAAGCATTCATCCACGGGGTCATCGACTCGGCAGTTATACCTTCGAAGTGTGCATTTTCGGAGCGGTTCAAGTTCGTAGTTGAAGTAGTCATTCACGGGTAGCCGTGGGAAGTAGTCGTACTCGTGGTCTTGGCGACGGTAGTCGGAAGTAGTGGTACACGTTTTCGTAGAATTTTGGGTCGTCGATCGAGGTACTTGACGTCCATGGGTCGACGGTAGTGGTACACATGTTGTTGGTCCGGTCTCGGTGTAGATGTACATGGAAAACATAGTGGTACTAGGCGTCGGTTGTCGTGGACCTTGGCGTTCTTGGCAATTCCTGAGAAGACGGTGGTTCTCGGACACTTGGAATTCTCGCGTAGTCGTACACGGGGTAGTCGAACTTGGCAATCTGAAGGGTACTTAGCATATTCCCTGTAGTCGAACTTGAGGGGAGTCTTGGACTAGGGATCTTGGCATCTTGGTTCGGGACTCGAGGCAGGGGTCTTCATAGCGGCGGAGGAGCAAAACGTGGAGACGTCTTCGGTTGCTCACGGCCACATGCCTTGACCGGGGCTATCACCGTGTACTTGTGGTAGCAGCAGCAAGACGAAGTAGGGGCGGAGCCATGACCGGAGTTGGAGGCAAGGTGGAGGCGAGGTCGATGGCGTCATGGAGACAGGCTCGCTGGCTGCGGCCAGAGGCACATGGCGGCGCGCACGTCATAGGAGAGGAAGGAGGCCGGATGGGGCATCGCTGGAGCATGGTGGCGCTGTGGCCGGACGAGCTTGAGGACGCGGTGTGGGCGACGCTTGTGCTCACTGGCGTGGAGAAGCTTGAGGGCAAGGAGGAAGAGGTGGCCGGAGGGGCGGCGCGTCAAGGAGGTGGCCAAGGGAACGGGATGCGGCGCAGGGGAGTTCGAGCGGCGGAGCATGGGCAGGAGGCGGCGGTCGCGGTGGCCCGCGGGGTCAGGCGATGCAGAGAAGGATCGGCGGTGGCTCGGCACAGTCGCGAGCGAGGAGGAGCAGGGGCTCGGGCTCGTCCTCGCATAGCAGGACGACGCCGATGGACTTGGCGCGGCAACGGGGTGAGAGCGGTGGTCGGGTGGAGGGAGGGAGATCAAGGGAGAGAGGCGGCGACGCTGCTCGATCGGGAGGAGGACGAGGGGAGTCGAAAGGAGATGAGGAGGGGATCGGGTGAGGGTTAGGTTTAGGAGTGGGGTTAGGTGGGCTTGGGCCTAGGAGATAGATGGGCCAGGGACGCCGCGGTGGCCTCTGCTGCTGACTTTTCTCATAACATAAAAAAACAAAGAAATAAAAGCGAGAGGAAAGAAAGGGGCTGGAGAAAGAATTTGGGCATGATGTTAATTTTCCCGGACTCGCAAAAAAGTGCTATTTCCAAGAAAAATAGAAAATAGGCATGATTGAAAGATGTAAATTCAAATGGGTTGGAACTAGGACATGGTTTTTGAAGTGTCCAATTTTTTGAAATTTTTGGAGGAACCTCGGTAAATGGGAAGAGAATTGTTGGAAAGGTTTTGAAGTCAAACTTGAAGTAGAAGAGACATGGGGAATATTTGCAAGTGTGTTTTTGGTGATTCCAAACTAATGGAATATTTTTTAATAGCTCCATAAATATTAGGAGGATATGTTTTTAAGAGCAATTACCAAGTGCATTTCCCTCGACTTAAATAGATCAAACGATCTATGCAATTTATTTAGTTAAGTTTTAAAAATTAAATGACATGATGCAATTGCAAAAAAAATAGGGCAAGCACAGATGAAACACATGGTGATCATGAAATATGGAAGTCTTCTGGAGCGTCGGTCTTGGGGCGTCACATACTAATTCATGAAGAGTGTTGTCCTATGGACCATTTGTTTCGGCGTGCTTGTAAAGCTGAAGAGGAAATAAAATGACGTGTTGTCCACGAGGAGAACAAGCACACGGTGCACATTGCAAGAGTTGGTATGATTGTTCCTTCAACGACTAGGCATACTATTACAACCACATCAGTTGTTGTGAGTACTACATCACCTCCACCATGTGACAGATCACTACCTAGACTGCCTACATCATCTGAGTTGATCATAAAGGTAACAACAAAGGTACTGATCTTCCACCTCTACACGAGGATGATGAATTGAAGCAGGGCTAACCCGATTCTAGGCCGATCTTTCACGATTGGAGGTGAATCCCCTGATGAACACGAAGAACACGAGGGGAAAACACAAGAGGAACAAGAGGGAAACACTCAAATCAACAAGTTTAGGTCACACATATGCTAGATACGGGGACACAAAGAGTGATACACGATCCCTGATCAACTAGGGCCGATACACGGTAACGATTTCATCTCCGAGAGGAGGTCTTGATCCCACAAGGGATCATCCCATGAGGGGTCTTGAATCCACATGGGGGATCTTCTCCGAGGAGGCCGCGATCTCCCAAATGAGAAGAACCAAGGGGATGAGCAAAGCTCTATCTCACAAATGAGATAATCCAATGCTAACCCTAGAAAGTGTAGGTGGAGTAGTATATATATAGGCTAGGAGGGATGAAGGGGTACATGGGCCTTGGCACAAAGTCATGCACGCAGGCGCTGTCCGGATGATCCGGATGATTTGGGCTTCGGGGGTCCGGATGATCAGGGGAGGTGTCCCGATGATCTGGGCAGGACTTTTCTGCACCGGGGGGTCCAGATGTCCCGGACCTGGGTCAGATGTCCGGACGTGTCCAGATGATCCAGGCTATGGTATGAATTGTCCGGCTTCAGCGAGGAGCCTTCGGGTGTCGAGGAGCACATTACCGGGATCATCCGGGGCGGTGTCCGGATCGTCCGGTGTGGGGCAGGATCGTCTGTCCGGATCATCCGGTCAAGTGTGCACTTGTCCTTCTTCTTCATGCTCGTCTTCCTTCTTCAATTCTTCTTGCCCCTTAGCTTCTCCATCGCCGTCCTCGATGTACCTGAGTATGCATAGAGTTTCCGATGAGGGTAGTAGCCATGTCTCATGTGTATCGAGAGGGAATTGAGAGAGGAGTGAAGTCACCTTGGCTTCGAGAGCTCTTGCACGAGCACATGTCATGGGTCCACTTGGAACTTGGTGAGACGATGATAGGTCCATGGGTCCATGGGGATGACCTTGGGATGCTCCGCATCATCTCCCACCCCCCCTTGGGAAAGAACCGACCTCGGATCGAAATCTTCATCACCATGGAAAGGAGAGATTTTTGACGTTGAAGATATTGTTCACATTGTACTTTTCACGTGGGATGTCGATCTTGTATGCATTGTTGTTATAGCGTGCAAGCACCTTGAACGGTCCGTCAGCTCGAGAGCATAACTTGGACTTGCACTCGTTGGGGAAGTGTTCCTTGCGAAGGTGTAGGCACACAAGATATCCAATGTAGTATATCATGGGTCGCTTGTTGACGTTGATCTTGGACGCGAGTTTTTGAACTTGATGCTCGATAGTGTGTCTTGTATCTGTGTGCATCTTCTTGATATAGCTTGCGCGGGCACTTGCGTCCATGTTTGATAGCTCTTGTAGAGGTAGAGGAAGAATGTACAATGGGGACAATGGGTTGAAGCCGTAGACGACCTCGGAAGGCGACTTGATGGTTATTAAGTGCCTTGCATGGTTGTAGGCATACTCGGCAATGGGCAAGCATTACTCCCATTCCGTGAGGTTCTTCTTGATCAACACGCGAAGAAGCGTCGATAGCATTTGGTTCGTCACCTCCATTTGGTCATCGGTTTATGGATGGTATGCTGAAGAACAGAGTAGCTTGATTCTGAGCTTGGCGCAAAGCGTCTTCCAAAATTAGCTTAGGAACTTGACATTGCGGTCCGAGACGATCATCTTGGGTACTCAGTGTAGGCGCAAGATTTACCTACAAAAGAGACTTGCAACATGTGAAGCATCGTCTATCTTGTTGCATGGAATGAAATAAGCCATTTTGGAAAATCTATCCACAACAACAAAAACAGAATCCTCTCCATTTTGAGTTCTAGGCAAACCAAGGACAAAGTCCATGCTAATGTCTTCCCAAGGTTGATATGGAATTGGAAGTGGCATGTAAATACCATGGGATTGAGCTTTAAACATAGCTTTGCGACATGTAGAGCACCGATTGGTGAAGCGTGAGACGTCATAGAACATTTTTGGCTAATAGTAGTTCTTGGAGAGTGTCGCAAATGTCTTGTTGCGTCTGAAGTGTCCCGTAAGGCCTCCTCCATGAGATTCTTGCCGAAGGAGCAAATGAAGAGAAAACTCGGGAATGCAAGGTTTGTTATCTCTCATAAGATAACCATCCTTCATATAATATCTTTCCCAAGAAGTATGCGTCAAACTCTTAGCATAATGATTTGCAAAGAAAGGATCATGCTCATACAAGTCATTTATGTCCTTAAAGCCAATAACATTCAACTCAAGTGTAGTAACAAGCATGCATTTGCGGGAAAGCGCATCCGCCACAACATTCTCTTTGCCTTTAATGTATTTTCTGACATAAGGAAATGACTCTATGAACTCACTCCACTTAGCATGACGATTGTTGAAATTAGTTTTACCCTGAAGATACTTGAGGGTCTCATGGTCTGTGTGAAGAATGAATTCATGAGGACAAAGATAGTGTTTCCAAACATGCAAAACCCTCACTAAGGCATACAACTCTTTATCATAGATGGGGCAGTTAAGTTGCGCTTCAGATTTTTTTTTCGCTAAAAACGCAATCAGGCTCTTTTCTTGCATTAACACGCCTCATATGACGGTAGCACTAGCGTCACAATGTACCTCGAAAGGTTTGTCAATGTTTGGTAAGACAAGTAAAGGTGCATGAGTAAGCAAAGTTGTAAGCTCATTGAACATGATGTCTTGCGAAGGACCCCAAATAAATGGTGCGTTCTTCTTGCTCAAAGCATGCAAAGGCATAGGAATTGTGCTAAAGTCCTTGACAAGTCGTCGATAAAATCCGGCTAGTCCTAAGAAGCTACGCACTTGATGCAAGTTCGTTGGTTTTGGCCAAGTTTTAATAGCTTCAATCTTAGTTTCGTCTACATGCACACCTTTTGAAGACACAACAAATCCTAGGAATAGAAGTTTGTCTACACAAAATTCGCACTTTTCCATGTTGGCATAAAGTTTTTCCTCGTGGATGGTTTGCGAAACGGTGCTAAGATGATTCACATGGTCTTTTAGAGACTTACTAAACACGAGGATGTCATCGAAGTAGACTACTACATACACTCCAATGGAAGGCCTAAGAACTGATAGAGGCAAAGGTGTCCCGTCTTTCGATGAGATGGTGGCTATCGTTTTGGAGGAAGTAGACTTTGAAGATCTGACTACGAACATGGGAGGACGTCGCGCCTTAGGAATCGCTAAACCAACTCTGAGAAGTTATTGACCACGCCGGGGCACGATCAACCTGACCACGAAGGTCTGTTTCCTAAAGGCAAACGAAGAACAAGCAAGAAACTGAGATTGCAATCTGGATATTGCGAATTCTAGAGGAAAGCTTTATTGATCAAGTGGGGTTCTGTGACATCTTTGTCTGGTCGTTGAACACAAACGAAGTACGCGAAGTAGCAGCTATGGCGAACTTTAATCTAAACAAAACCCAAAGTCTGAACAACGCCCTAAGGGCTGTATATATGGAGGAAGAGGGGGGTAATTTCGTGGCCCTTGGAGGAGGGGTCCGAAACCAACCCTAACTCTTGTTTCCCCACACATACGGACTCTAAAAACAGACTATACTCAAGTATTTCGAAATTACATGGGCCTGGCCCAATAATAAGGTTACGCAGCACCTATAATACCCTCTGGGCGAAATTTATGAAGTGGCATCTTGTATATTTCGTCCAAGGCTTCACCCACTCATTATGGTGGCTTCAAAGTCCTGAAATCATCACTTGTAACTCCGTTCTTGTTCCCCTTGCGCACGCCAACATCTCCATGCTTGATCTCGCTACAATGTTCATCCTTCTTGTCCAAGCTAGGGCCTTCATTTGTAAGCAAGACAAATGTATCCAATTAAGACAGCATCATATTCTCATGAACATTAGAATCATTACCAAGAAACGTAAGTACCTGGTAATTTAATTGGCGTGCGCGAGCTCTAGTAATTTGTCCTGTATATGGGCCAGTTGGGGCTGTGGGTGTAACTTTGTTAGTGATGTGCTCATCATCCTCCCCATCTTGAATTGAAGTCCCTCGACAGAAGCTCATCTTCCTCACCCATGTGAGGCTTCAAATCTGCAATGTTAAATGTGGGACTAACCCCAAAATCTGTAGGTAACTCAAGTTTATATGCACTATCATTAATTTTCTCTAACACCTTGAAAGGACCATCAGCACGTGGCATTAGCTTTAACTTGCGCAAATTAGGAAACCTATCCTTACACAAATGTAACAAAACAAGATCTCCAGGTGCAAAGAAAAGACGTTTTCTACCCTTATCTCCAACAAGTTTATATTTAGCATTCATGCGCTCAATATTTCCTTAGTTAACTCATGCATTTTTAAGATCAATTCAGCAGGTTGTTTAGCATCAAAATTAACCTTCTCCGAAGATGGAAGAGGCAACAAATCAATAGGTGCGAGACGTAGGAAACCATAGACAATTTCAAAAGGGCGCATCTTATTAGTAGAATGCGACGGACGATTATAAGCAAATTCAATATGAGGCAAGCATTCTTCGCACATTTTCTGGTTACTCTTCAAAACAGCCATAAGCATAGTAGACAAAGTTCTATTGACTACTTCAGTCTGTCCATCAGTTTGGGGGTGACAAGTAGTACTAAAGAGCAGTTTCGTCCCCAACTTAGCCCATAAACATCTCCAAAAGTGGCTAAGAAATTTAGTATTTGGCACACCATGCAAGCGAATAATTTCACGAAATAACAAATCAGCAACATTATCAGCATCATTGCTTTTATGACATGGTATAAAGTGTGCCATCTTCGAGAACCTATCCACGACAACAAATATGCTATCCCTCCCCTTCTTTGTTCGAGGTAAACCCAAAACAAAGTCCATAGATATATCTTCCCAAGGAACACTATGGACAAGCAAAGGCATATACAAACCATGAGGATTGAGCCGTGACTTAGCTTTTTGACATGTAGTGCAGCGAGCAACAAAACGCTCAACATCCCGTCTCATCTTTGGCCAAAAAAAATGTGTAGCAAGTACGCTCGCCGTCTTCTTCACGCCAAAGTGTCCCATTAATCCTCCTCCATGCGCCTCCTGCAACAACAAAAGACGAACAGAGCTAGCTGGAATGCATAGCTTGTTAGCACGAAACACAAATCCATCATTAACGATGAACTTGTTCCATGTTCTCCCTTCTTTGCAATTCTGCAATACATCTCTAAATTCAGCATCATGCACATATTGATCTTTGATGGTCTCCAAACAAATATTTTAAAGTCAAGTTGTGAAAGCATAGTATAACGATGAGACAATGCATCAGCAATAACATTTTATTTTCCCTTCTTGTGTTTAATAACATAAGGGAAAGTCTCTATGAATTCAACCGATTTAGCATGTCTATGGTTCAGTTTTGCTTGACTTTTAATGTGCTTCAAAGGTTCATGATCAGAATGTATAACAAATTCTTTGGGCCATAAATAATGTTGCCATGTTTCCAAAGTCTGAACAAGAGCATATAATTCCTTACCATAAGTACAATAATTCAGACTAGGCCCACTCAATTTTTCAGAAAAGCAACAGGTTTACCATCTTGTAATAACACACCTCCTAAGCCAATTCCACTAGCATCACATTCAAGCTCAAAAGTCTTATTAAAATCAGGGAGTTGGAGTAAAGGAGCATGTGTCAATTTATCTTTCAATACCGCGAATGCTTCTTCTTGTGCAGTATCCCAATCAAAAGGCACATCCTTCTTTGTAAGCTCATTGAGAGGTGCAGCAATGGTACTGAAATCTCTCACAAAATGCTTATAGAATCCAGCGAGGCCAAGGAAACTCCTCACGTGTGTGACCGTTTTGGGCTGCGGCCAACTCTCAATAGCTTCAATCTTGGATTTCTCAACCTCAGTTCCCTATGGAGTAACAACATAGCCAAGAAAAGATACTCGATTGGTGCAAAAGGTGCACTTTCCAAGGTTACCAAACAAACGTGCATCACGTAGAGCAATAAAAACAGCACGTAAATGTTCCAAATGTTCCTCCAAAGATCTGCTATAAATCAATATATGATCAAAGTATACTACCAAAAATCGTCCAATGAAAGCACGTAAAACTTCATTCATTAATCTCATGAAAGTACTAGGTGCATTAGTTAACCCAAAAGGCATGACTAACCACTCATATAATCCAAACTTAGTTTTAAATGATGTTTTCCATTCATCTCCCAATTTCATACGAATTTGATGGTATCCACTACGCAAATCAACTTTGGATAATATTGTAGAGCCACTCAATTCATCAAGCATATCATCTAGCCTAGGAATAGGATGACGATAACGAATAGTAATATTATTAATGCCTCTACAATCAACACACATACGTGATGTACCATCCTTTTTCGGCACTAGAATAATGGGAACATCACAAGGACTAAGGGATTCTCGTATATAACCTTTGTCTAGTAGCTCCTGTACTTGACACATAATCTCCTTCGTCTCCTCTGGATTGGTACGGTATGGTACGCTGTTGGGTAGCGATGCACTGGGAATTAAGTCAATCTGATGCTCAATCCCTCGAATAGGTGGTAATCCCGGTGGCACGTCTTGTGGAAAGATGTCCGCGAACTCCTGCAAAATGTTATTGACAGCAGGAGGCAAAGAGGAAGGCACGTCCTCGAATGAAAATAATGCCTCTTTGCATACAAAATCATAGCAAACAGATTTGCTTAAATCTAGATCATGAATATCAGATTTGGTGGCAAGTAAACATCCACTTTTTAATTTAATTTCAGATGCAACATGAGATGATGGTGTGTTATTAGGCTTCATTTGTTGCTCATATTCTTTTGCCACAATCTGATTTTCACTCTTATTTTCCTTCTGTTTTTCTTTATTAGCTCTATTAATATCATTTTTCAAAATGGAATCAGGAGACATAGGAAGCAAAGTAATACGTTTATCCTTATGAACAAGACTATACTGATTGTTTCTACCATGGTGTACAGAATTTTTATCAAATTGCCATGGTCTACCAAGTAATAAGGAACATGCTTGCATGGGTACCACATCATAATCAACATAATCAACATATGTGGAGATACTAAAATGCACACGAACAGTACATGTTACCTTAACCTTGCCACTGTTATTGAACCATTGGATGTAGTAAGGATGTGGATGTGGTCTTGTGGTGAGAGATAGCATCTCCACCATCTCCATGCTAGCCAAGTTGTTGCAGCTCCCTCCATCTATGATGACGCGAACAAAACGTTCCTTCACAACTCCCTTTGTATGGAACAAATTATGCCTCTGATTTTGCTCCATGTGTGTGACCTGCACACTCAAAACACGTTGAGCAACTAAACATTCATACTTGTCAGTGTCTTCAGGAGCCATGTATTGCGTCTCATTTTCAGAATCATCTCCACCATGTTCTTCACGTGTAATAAGAGCCAACCAGCGGACTCATAACCACCATCCTCAGTAGCAATCATGACACGTTGCGATGGGAATTTGCTCGCATTGTGACCACGACCAGTGCAACGACTACATATAACATCATGTGTTGGCCCATTGGATGCCATGGATGAAGAATAGCTCTGCGCAGGACCGGAAGGTGTAATCCTGGTTGATGGTGGTGGTGCATGTTTGCTTTTATCACGGCTAGAAGTGACGGATGAAGTAGGCGGTGGTGCAGCCGGACGTGTCAAAGTAGATGATGCACGCGGTGTCCATGATGAAGGTCGACCTGCAGAAAAATTAGTTCGTGCCAAGGCATGTCGATCATGCACTTCACGTTCAGCTTTGGAAGCAAAATGGAGTAAACGAGTGATATTATTATACTCCTTATACTCTAGAATTGTCTGAATCTCTCTATTTAAGCCACCCATAAAACGTGCAAGCATAGCCTCATTATCCTCAACAATACCACATCGAACCAGGCGAGTTTGTAATTCCTGATATTATTCCTCTACAGAATTTTTTCCTTGTCTTAAACGCTGCAATTTCTGAAGTAATTCGCGTTGATAATATGGTGGAACCCAACGAGTACGCATAGCAGTTTTCAAAGCAGCCCAAGTAGTAGGAATATTATCCAAATGTAATCTACAATATTCAGACCACCACACACCAGCAAAACTAGTGAAAGCACAAAGAGGAGCAGCAACACGTCTCTCCTCGGGATATTTTATACTTGTAAAATGTTGTTCGGTTTCTAACTCCCAAGTAAGATATATATCAGGAACTTATCTACCCTCAGATGGTGGAATATTCAATTTTAGCTTAGGGAAAATGGTCATGATCGCATACCTGAGTGTGTGGTGCAGCCCTACCATTGCGATTATATGCCTGTGGACGACCTGGTGGTTGTGGTGTTGGTTGTTGCACGTAGTTCTGATTTTGATCAACCTCTTACTCATAATCCCCCGCGTAATCGTCCTCCTCCTCAGCAGCAGCAGGAGCCACCGAATTATCAACAACAGCACCAATAGTTAGGCCAGGCTGAAGAGCGACACGGCTCGCTTTGCAGAGGGCGGTTTCGCGACATGAAGGTGGTTGTTGTTGTTGTTGGAATGGTGCAGCAGGTGGAGGTAGACGCGCAAGAACTTCAGTGAATTTGGCATCCAACTTGGTGTCAATTGACTTCTCAATGCCATCCATCCTCGCTAGTGCGTTGTCAAAACTGGTCATCACATCTTGTACCTGTTGACCCATCATTTGCTGAAATTTATCATGCAACTCCTTGTTCGTCATGTTCTCCCAGTTAGTCTCGTCGACTTGTGATCTTGGCATGGTTAGCAGCAATAGAAACACACAAAAATATGATCCTACAGACTACTAGAAAACGGTGGTAGTGGGGCGTCACAAATCTGTCAAGCAAATCTCAAATTCTTACCCAGCAGCAGGTGGTTATCGGCAACCGTGGTAGTCAAAACTCCCAAAGCTTGGATAAAGCGATTACCAGGGAGAGTCAAACACACGACGTAGATGTATGTGGAGCTCGGAAGGCTTACAAGATGGTAGCAAAAAGGGTCAGCAATAATCAATTCAGAGATGCAAAGTTGAATAAACGTTCAACGACGGTACTGTGCTGATCCTAGGCTAGACCGTACTAGAGACGCGAGCCTAGAACACTAACAAAATCACGGCGATGCACATAAACAAGGGAAAAGCACAATCTGGATTTTTTTCGCCTCATTTTTTTTTGCCGAAAATCACTATAATGGCGAGTGTCTCAAAACTCTTCCCAAATCAAACTAAGATGATAGACACGAAACTTTTTTTTGACCATTTTTTCGGAAGCAGGGCAGCGACAACGAAAAAGTGCGGTAAAAAAATAGTATGATGGCACTTGATAGAGGCAAAGGTGTCCCGTCTTTCGATGAGATAGTGGCTATCGTTTTGGAGGAAGTCGACTTTGACGATCTGACTATGAACGTGCGAGGAAGTCGCGCCTTAGCAATCGCTAAACCAACTCTGAGAGGTTATTTACCACGCCGGGGCACGATCAACCTGACCACGAAGGTCTGTTTCCTGCAGGAAAACGAAGAACAAGCAAGAAACTGAGATTGCAATCTGGATATTGTGAATTCAAGAGGAAAGCTATATTGATCAAGTGGGGTTCTGTGACGTCTTTGTCTAGTCGTTGAAGACAAACGAAGTACGCGAAGTTGCAGCTATGGCGAACTTTAATCTAAACAAAACCCAAAGTCTAAATGATGCCCTAAGGGCTGTATATATGGAGGAAGAGGGGGAATTTCGTGGCCCTTGGAGGAGGGGTCCGAAACCTACCCTAACTCTTGTTTCGCCACACATACAGACTCGAAAAACAGCCTATACTCAAGTATTTCGAAATTACATGGGTCTGGCCCAATAATAAGGTGACACAACACCTATAATACCCTCTGGACGAAATTTATGAAGTGGCATCTTGTATATTTCGTTCAAGGGTTCACGCATTCATTATGGTGGCTTCAAAGTCCCGAAAACATCACTTGTAACTCCGTTCTTGTTCCCATTGTGCATGCCAACATCTCCATGCTTGATCTTGCTCCAATGTTCATCCTTCTTGTCGAAGCTAGGGCCTTCATTTGTAAGCAAGACAAATGTATCCAATTTAGGCAACATCATATTCTCATGAACATTAGAATCATTACCAAGAAACGAAAGTACCTGGTAATTTAATTGGCGTGCGCGAGCTCTAGTAATTGGTCATGTATATGTGTTAGTTGGGGTTGTGGGTGTAACCTTGTTAGTGATGTCCTCATCAAGAACATAGTGCATCACTCTCATAAACGTGCCGGGTGCTTCGGATAAACCCATGGGCATAACAAGCCATTCATATAACCCGAACTTTGTTTTGAAAGCGGTTTTCCACTCATCACCCTCTTGTATGCGGATTTGGTAATAGCCACTCTTGAGATCAATCTTGGAAATGATTGTGGTTCCGCTAAGCTCATCAAGCATATCATCTAAGTGTGGTATAGGGTGACGATATCTAACGGTGATGGCATTAATGGGACGGCAATCCGAACACATGCGGTAAGTACCATCTTTCTTGGGGACAAGGATTACTAGAACAACACAAGGGCTCATGCTTTCGCGTACATGGCCGTTATCCATGAGTTGTTGCAGTTGCTGTTAGATCTCCTTGGTATCTTCTGAGTTCACGCGGTAAGGTGCGTTGTTAGGAAGAGGTGCTCCGGGGATGAGGTCAATGCGGTGCTCGATGCCACGAAGAGGTGGTAGTCCCAGAGGCAGCTCATCGGGAAAGACATCTTGGAATTCCTGCAACAACTGAGACAACAATAAAGGTAGAGGTGGTGAAGTGTTAGTTGGTTTCGCTTCTCCTTTGCATAAAAGCACAAGGTGATAGACACTCGATGGGTTGTCACACACTTCTCTCATCTCACTTTTGGTGGCAAATAACAGTAGTTGCTTCTTGTCGCTCATCGTGGAGGCACTCTATTTGGGCTTGTGGCTCTCACTCTCTTTTTGGTGGCTCACTCTCTCACCATTCTCTACATGATGTATAGATACTTGCTTGTCGACGACCACTTGACTTGGAGACATGGGACGTAGCAAAAACTCCTTGCCCTTCATCTAGAAGCAATAATGGTTGGTACATCCGTTGTGGATGACTCCACGATCGTATTGCCATGGACTTCCAAGGAGGAGGTGGCAAACGGACATAGGTACCACATCACACTCCAATGTGTCCTCATAGGCTCCTATCTTGAAGGATACTTGCACGGTGTGCTCGACTCAAATAGCTCCGGCGTCGCTAAGCCATTGGACCCTGTAGGGATGAGGGTGCTTCATCTTGATCAATTGAAGCTTGTCGCACAGCTCTTCACTTGCCAAGTTATGACAACTCCCTCCATCGATGATAACCTTGACGGAACGTGATGTAGGGTGGAACCCTAGATTGCCGATCTTTCACGAAAAGGAGGGATCCTGTGAGGAACGCGATAAACACGGGGACGAACAAGGAGAAATCACAAGGGAAAACGCTCAAGAACAAGTCCAATCACACATCCACTAGACAATTAAACACACAAGATCACAAGGTACATGAACAACAAAGGGAAAGATACAAGGTAAAGTTCATCTCCGAGAGGAGGTCTTGAATCCTCGAAGGATCTTCCCGTTTAACGGTCTTGAATCCGTCATGGATCATCTCCGTAGAGGGGCCGCAGTCTCTCCTAGGAGTAGAACCACTAAGATGAGCAAAGCTCTAGTCTAAAATGAGCTATCACATTTGCTAACCCTAAAATGGTGGAGGCGGAGGAGTATATATAGTCTAGGTGATGCAGAGCATCCCACGATCATCCCCATGTTCACTTCGACGAGACCTCAACTACACACAATTGGACACAAGGTTAACTCGCTCCTCTCCGAACCTCCACTTTCTACATGTGAGACATGGCTACTACCTCAAATATATATGCTATGCATGACCAAGAACCAAGAGGGAGGCCATGGAACAGCTAGGACCATTGGACAAGACGGCGAGGACACCAAGTACAAGGATCAAGAGAAGCTGCTAGAAAAGCTACAGGCTCCAGACGTCCGGCCTTCACCGGACAACCGACAACCACCGGACGTCCGTAACGGCGATCACAGAAGGAAAATAGCGGAAGTCCGAAGACTTCTGGACGTCCGGACCCTCGCGAGCCACCGGACGTTCGGTAGCCGTCGGACGTCCGCTACATGCTCTCTGCGCACAGTTATCGGGCCAGAGGCCCATGTATCCCTCTCCCACTTACCCCTTCGTGGCCCTAGACTATATATACTCCTCCACCTCCTCCTAGTGAGGGTTAGCTTAGGTTTAGCTCATTTGAGACAAAGCTTTGCTCATCCACTAGTGGTTCACCTCCTTGGGAGTGACTGCGGCGCCTCCACGGAGAAGATCCACACGGATTCAAGACCTCCTTCACGGAGAAGATCCCGTGGGATTCCCCAAGGCCTCCTCACGGAGAAGAACCGGTTACCCTTTGTATCGTCCCTTGTTGATCATGGATCTTGTATCTCATTGTGTTTTGAGGATCTAGCATATGTGTGACTTGTTCTTGTTGGTTTGAGTGTTTCTCTCATGTTTCCCCTCGTCTCCCCCTCGTGTTCTTCGTGGGATTCCCTCCAATTCGTGAAAGATCGGCCATCTAGGGTTCCACCCTACATCATATGGTATCATGAGACACGTTTCTCACAAATTTGGAGCCCCCTCCACCGTTTTCTATCCTTCTTTTGTGTGATTTCGTCCTAAATTTCGAAAAACCCAACCAAAAATAGCCCCAAATTTTTTTGTGATCTGTTGGTTTGATGATCTTTTGGTGATTTTCATCCATGGATTTGCTAGGTTTCAAGTGGATCTAGCACTTCCCTAAGTTTCCCCATCTTTCATCCACGAAATCTTATCAATTTCGAGCCCAAAATCTCCATTTTCCGCCCAAAATCGCGTCCCGAAACTCAAATCTCACGTTGACCCCGACCCACCGGACGACCGGCGTTTTACCGGATGTCCGGACCCTCACGAAGCACTGGATGTCCGTTATCTATTGGACGACCGGAACCACCTGTATAGAAGAAATTACTGGATTTCCGAGCCCGACCGGACGTCCGGTCATCGGTCGTCCGTCACTTTCCGGACGTCCGGTACCTGTAGTTTCAGACTTCGGCTCATTTTTGTTTTGGTCATAACTAATTCATCCGAACTCCGATTTTGACGTTCATTAGCTTGTTTTGAAGCTCTTGACATTCCCCATACCAAAAAAATACTACCATAATCATTTGACTCCATCAAAGTTTGTCAAATGTGGCAAGTTTTTATAGGCCTTCCACCATATCATCCGCATAGCCACCATATCCTTCCGCAACCTAACCCATTTTCTCCACCACATTTGTGGTTGCTTGAGTAGTGATTTGAGTCTCCTAAGGTGTTTAGGCTACTTAGGGACAATTTCTTATTCATCAACCACCACCACCACTTCCGCATAGCTTAGTCCACTATACTTTTCCGCCAACCCAACCTAACCCAATTTTGTTGAGCTTGTTTGAGTTGTGGCTCGTGTGTCCTAAGGTGTTTCGGCTACTTATGGACCGTGACTTCAACTCCGACACCATGTATAGCCCATCATAAACTTCCACCACCATAACCCATTTTTACCGGGTTTCCACCAACATTTCCGCAACCACCACTGCTTGTCCGCTACCACCATTTGACATTTGTCCTTGAGATTTTGAGTTGTGGTTTTTTCGTTTCCTAAGGTGTTTCGGCTATTTAGGAACGGATCTACATCAAGAGCACCACCTCTCATCATCGACACAGACGGTAACTTCAACGACATCATTGTATATCCCCTTGCAATTGCATTGTTAACCCCTAGCCCATTTTGCGTCACTTGCCTATCGAGACTAGCCTTTGAGTATTGCCGGCAACATTACTTGTGCACATTAGTGATCATCGATCCGCCTTCCATTGCATACATACCATATCATATTGGTATCATCATATCATCCCGTGTGTCACAAGATTGTTCCCGCATATAAACAATTACTATCTTGGTTTGTGCATTTTGCATCTTGGCCATATCAAAAAAAAAGAGAATAAGGTTTTAAGCAAAGAAAAAGAGAGCAAAGAGCTTGTAAGCAATATCATAGCATCACAAAATATCATATCATACTTGATCATCTTGGATCATCTTGTGCTAAAAGCACCGGAACACCATACATATAGCATACTTGGGATAGAAGTCGTTGCATTTTGCTTAGTAGGTTGTGCACAAGTTCCTATCCGCATATTGTGCAATCGCGCTAGCGTCTCTCTAGTCTTGTGCAACAAGAGCATTTTCGTGGATTCCACATTTTGGCTCACCCCTTGGTTGCACGATCCCACTTATCTATCCGTGTGTGTGTGTTTCCGTGTGCCACCCATATTGCTATTGGTCTAATTGTTGCATTTGCAAATTTGTGAATCTTTATCAACATTATTGACTCTTGCTAACATTTAACCTCAATTTTTTGTGCCACTATCCTCACCGAGCTCCACCATAAGCTTTCCTTGTGTAGGTGTGAGAAACCGACAAGAATTGGTACCAATTGTGCTATTTCCTTGTTCCACATTTGAGTGATCATTGATCCATCTTCAACATCGGTCAAGGTACATTTGGTATAGTTCTTCTCTTTCTCCCACTCATACTTGCTAGCGTCTTGTGATGGATAGGCAAGGCATTTCATCTCCGGTCTTCGACATCGACTGTGCAAACAATGACATCCACGCGAAAACCATCGGACTACAACGAGCAATGCAAGAGCACTTGGGCAACATCGGCATCGAACTACGACACTCCGAGACAAGGACAATGGCTTCCTTCGACGACATGTGCGACTCCTTCAAGAAACAAATGGCGGAGCTCCGACACTTGGTGGTCGATTACAAGTCTTCTTCCCCTTCGTCATCCTCTCGGTGGAGACTTTCAAGTCACAAGTCTTCGGAGCACAAACATGATGCAAGGGCAAGTCTTCCATGTCCACACCGCCATGGCGACCATCGACATCGTCATGAAGGGCAAGTCACCTCCAAGCACCATGTGCACGACGACGACGAACGACATCTACCAAGAGCTCAAGCACTACAACGACACCATCAAGATGAAGATGCTCGACACATGCAAACATACAAGTCCGAAGACACTCTACTTCACGCCAAGCCCAAGCTTCAAGAGAACATAAGAAGACCGCGAGACAAGCACACCCACGACAGAGCTACGGCTACAACCACGACTTCGGCATCTTCGCCAAATGCTATCAAGGCATCTTCGCCTTTGGACGTACGGCATCTTCGCCTACTTCCCATGAGTTCTCTTACATCGACGTCTTCATCATCAAGCCGATCATCTACGAGCGACGGTGACAAGACGGTTGAGCATGGGCCATCCCCTTCGACCAAGGCGTCGTGCATGAACCTCTTCGACAGCATGAAGACGGCGCCCATACTGGACTACTAGTCCGGGTCAAGCTACGCGAACAAGCATGAGACCTTCTCTTTGAACTGGGAAGAGCGTGATGATTTGCCGCATCCCACGGCATTCATCTTTCGAGGCATTACGGAAGAGGAAGTTGAGCATGGAGACTATCGCACCTACACCTCTTTGACATCCACATATGACGAAATGCCCCAATTCCCATGTGAGGAGAGCCACCACCACATGAGCGATACGAGTGACTCCACCATATGTGACCTTGAGAGCATTTCCCTTGAGAGGATGAGTGTGCCCGCCACTAGCCCCACACATGAGAGCATGCCACTTCTCCTATGTGAGGTCGAGAGCCATTTGAGTGACTCCACCAACCATACGAGTGAGAGCATCCACGAGGGAGTAAGTGAGCCACAACACTTAGTGAGTGAGGTAGTTGAGAGGGCATGTGAGGCCACTATCATGTCTAACGACTTAACCTCTACTCCGAGTGTGTTTTCTTTGGTGCTTGGTCTCCTACAAGAAGACATGCCTACCCTCGACGAGTCTGTCCCTCCAATGGACAAACCGATGGCCATGGTGGAAGAAGATGCACCACCCACATGGTTCCATCAAGATGAAGATAACAAGTTTTGGATCTTGAACACCTCACCTCCAATACCTGAGCGATGCTCCAAAGGTAACATAGGTGATGGTGCTTCTTTTGTCCCACTTGTGGACTATATCACCAATGATTGCTTGCATGATGTTGACACACCTATTCCCATGCTTCATGCTAGTGCGACTTCATCATGTCATGACTTACCTATTTATGATAAATATGATGATGAGCATGTTGAGTTGCCTAGTTGTGATGTTATGCTCCATAGGATATCATGTGAAAATTCTTTTGGTCACATCATGTTCGACAACCCCTTAAACTTGTCATATGCTATGAGTGAGATCTCCCATATTGCATCATTTCAATCTCAACATAGTAACTATGCATGCCCCATTAAAGTGAATCCTATTTGCACTTGTGGCATAGATGACAAGATGATGGTCATTGGAATGTGTTTCTCTTGCGATGATATTGCCATGCTTCTATTACATGATTTGCGCAATTCATCTACTATGCCATGCCATGATCACATTGTTTCGAATATGCATTGTTTTGCATGTTATCAATATTCTCCATGTGATGTTTCCGTTAATGCTCATGAGGAGACCCCCATAATGTCCTCATACATACTAGGAGATCTTGATGCATTCCATACCTTGCATGATTACCAAGATTGTGTGCACCATATGCTTTACATGAATAAAAATGCTCTACCTACTTGTCATGATGCATTACACCATTTGAGTCTCCATTATGCCATACATAACAACAAACCTCTCATGATGGATGACTTGTTTCTATATCACGCATCTCATTTATTTGAGAATTGGATATTTTGTGCTAACCACCACACGCACGTGCACATCATGATATATGATGTGTACATATATGATGTAGGGTGGAACCCTAGATGGCCGATCGTTCACGAAAAGGAGGGATCCCAAGGATGAACACGTGAGGCACGGGGGTGAACACAAGAGGTACAAGAAGAAAACACTCAAATCAACAAGTTTAGGTCGCACAAATGCTAGATCCGGGTACACAAAGTGCGATACACGATACAAGATCAACTAAGGACGATACAAGTAGCGGTAGTCATCTCCGTGAGGATGTCTTGATGTTCTTCTCCGTGAAGGAGGTCTTGAATCCGGTGGATCTTCTCCGTGGACGCTGCGGTCTCCTAGGAGAGGAACCACTAGGGACTATGATGAGCTATCACAAAGCTAACCCTAAAAGATGGAGGGGAAGGAGTACTTATAGTCCAGAGGGCGGAATAGGGATACACGGGTCGAAACCCAAGTGGCTGCGCACAGGCAGGGCCGAACGTCCGGGCGTCGGGCCGGATGTCCGGGCTTTGGCGAGGCGCTGGATGTCCGGGCACTTTGCCGGATGTCCGAGCTAGCGGGGTCGAGTCTCGGGTGGCTTCTGTGGGGTGGCGCCGGATTTCCGGGCTCGAGGCCGGATGTCCGGGCCTTTCCTGGCCGGATGTCCGAGCCCTGTAGCTTCGGCTGCTGGTGCTCTTTTGTAGTTGGTTGCCCAGGGGCCAGATGTCCGAGGCCTGGATCCTTCTTCAGCCCTTCTCGATGCAAAGCTTCGTCCGTGAGCTTGGGGATTTGTCCATCTTCACGCGCCTCTCCGATGGGGTCTTCTTCACACCTGAGCACACAAAACACATCTGTCTGAGGTAGTAGCCATGTCTCGCAAGATTCATATGGAAGTTGGACTAGGAGGGATGTCACCTCGGTCTCGAGAGCTCTAGCACGAGCACGTGTCATTGGTCCTTGGGGCACCTGGTGAGGCGATGGAGGGTCCATGGGGATGACCTTGGGATGCTCCGCATCATCTCCCCTCCCTTGGGAAAGATCCGACCTCGGATCGAAATCTTCATCACCATGGAAAGGGGATAGATCCTTGACATTGAAGGCGTCACTCACGCTATACTTGTCTCGTGGGATGTCGATCTTGTATGCGTTGTTGTTGTAGCGTGCTAGCACCTTCAAGGGTCCGTCGGCGCGAGGTAGTAGTTTGGACTTGCGCTCATGTGGGAAACGATCCTTGCGAAGATGAAGCCAAACAAGATCACCTGGTTGGAACACCATTTGTGTCTTGTTGACGCTGAGCTTGGTGGTGAGGCGATGGACTTGTCGCTCGATCGTTGCCCTTGTATCTTCATCCACCTTCTTGAGATAGCTTGCTCGTGCACCTGCGTCCATGTTCGTGCGCTCTTGGAGAGGTAGAGGTAGGATGTCCAATGGAGACAAGGGGTTGAAGCCATAGACGACCTCGAAAGGGGACTTGCCGGTAGTCGAATGTCTTGCGCGATTGTAGGCGTACTCGGTGATGGGCAAGCATTGCTCCCATTACTTGATGTTCTTCTTGATCAACACGTGAATAAGCGTCGAAAGCGTGCGGTTCGTCACCTCCGTTTGGCCGTCGGTTTGTAGATGATATGCCGAAGAGAATAGTAGCTTGATGCCGAGTTTGGCGCATATAGTCTTCCAAAAGTAGCTCAAGAACTTGATGTCCCGATCCGACACGATAGTCTTGGGCACTCCATGTAGACGAATGATTTCCCTACAAAACAGAGTTGCCACATGTGAAGCATCGTCGATCTTGTTACAAGGAACGAAATGAGCCATTTTAGAAAATCTATCCACGACAACAAACATGGAATCTTTTCCATTTTGAGTTCTAGGCAATCCAAGTACAAAGTCCATGCTTATGTCTCCCCATGGATGGTATGGAATAAGAAGTGGCATGCAAAGACCATGAGATTGAGCTTTTGACTTAGCTTTACGACATGTAGAGCATCGGTTGGTGAGGCTTGAGACGTCACGTAGCATCTTTGGCCAAAAGTAGTTCTTTGAGAGTGTAGCAAATGTCTTGTCACGTCGAAAGTGTCCCATGAGCCCTCCTCCATGAGATTCCTGCAAAAGGAGCAAACGAAGCGAAGACTCGGGAATGCAGAGTTTGTTAGCTCTCATAAGATATCCATCCTTGATGTAGTAATGTTCCCAAGAAGTGTGAGTCAAACACTTAGCATAAGGATGTTCAAAGAAAGGATCATGCTCATATAAATCTTTTATGTGCTCAAAGCCAATAACATTCAACTCAAGTTGTGTAACAAGCATGCATTTGCGGGAAAGCGCATCCGCCACAACATTTTCTTTGCCTTTGATGTACTTGATGACATAGGGAAATGACTCAATGAGCTCAGTCCACTTAGCATGACGCTTGTTCAACTTAGTTTGACCCTTGAGATACTTGAGAGTCTCATGGTCCGTATGAAGAATGAATTCATGAGGTCTAAGATAATGTTCCCAAACACGCAAAACTCTCACGAAGGCATAAAACTCTCTATCGTAGATGGGGTAGTTTAGTTGCGCTCCGGATAGCTTCTCACTGAAGTACGCAATTGGGCTCTTTTCTTGCATTAGCACGCCACCTATGCCGGTACTGCTAGTGTCACAATGGATCTCAAACGGTTTGACAAAGTTCGGTAGGGCAAGAACTTGTGCGTGTGTAAGCAAGCTTTTTAGCTCATTGAACGCGGTGTCTTGCGAAGGACCCCAAATGAAGGGTGCGTTCTTCTTGCTCAAGGCGTGTAGAGGCATAGCAATAGTGCTAAAGTCCTTTACAAAACGTCGGTAGAAACCGGCTAAACCAAGGAAACTACGCACTTGTAGGAAATTCGTTGGTTGAGGCCAAGTTTTAATTGCTTCAATTTTAGTTTCATCAACATGAGCACCTTGTGAAGAAACGACAAATCCTAGGAAAACAACCTTGTCAACGCCAAAAGTGCATTTTTTCATGTTAGCATATAAGCGCTCTTTCTGAAGGGTTTGTAAAACCATGCAGATGTGTGTCACATGGTCCTCAAGCGACTTGCTAAAAACGAGGATGTCATCAAAGTAAACCACTACAAAGACGCCTATGTAGGGTCGTAGAACAAAATGCATAAGACGCATAAATGAACCGGGTGCTTCCGATAAACCCATTGGCATGACAAGCCACTCGTATAACCCAAACTTGGTTTTGAAAGCCGTTTTCCACTCATCACCCTCTTTAATGCGAATTTGGTAGTAGCCACTTTTAAGATAATTTTTCGAAAAGATGGTGGCACCACATAATTCATCAAGCATGTCGTCTAAGCGGGGGATAGGATAATGGTATCTAACGGTGATAGCATTTATCGTGCGACAATCGGAGCACATGCGAAAACTTCCATCTTTCTTAGGCACGAGAATAACCGGAACGACACAAGGGCTCAAGCTTTCACATACATGACCTTTGTCGATGAGTTGTTGTACTTGCCGTTGTATCTCATTGGTTTCCTTGGGGTTGACGCGGTAAGGGTCCTTGTTTGGAAGTGGTGCGCCAGGAATGAGGTTGATACGGTGTTCGATTCCGCGAAGTGGAGGTAGACCCGGAGGTAGATCATCGGGAAATACGTCCGAGAATTCCTGCAACAATTGAGAAAACACTAAAGGTAGAGGTTGTGAAGTGTTAGTAGGTTTGGCTTCCCCTTTGCATAAAAGCACAAGGTGAAAAACACTCGATGGGTTCTCACACACTTCTCTCATCTCACTTTTGGTGGCAAATAGAACTATTTGTTTCTTGTCACTCATCGTGGAGGCGCTCATATTTGGCTTGTGGCTCTCACTCTCCCTTTGGTGGCTCACTCTCTCACCATTCTCTCCACGATGGTTGGTATGTAAGTGTTTGTCGGCGGCTACTTGACTTGGTGACATGGGACGTAGCACGAATTCCTTGCCCTTCATCTTGAGGCTATAGTGGTTGGTCCGTCAATTGTGTGTGACTCCATGATCATATTGTCATGGTCGTCAAAGTAGTAGGTGGCACACGGACATTGGGACCACATCACACTCAAGTGTGTCCTCGTAGGCGCCTATCTTGAAGGAGACTTGCTCGGTGTGCTCGACTCGAAGAATTCCTTCGTCGTTAAGCCATTGGACCTTCTAGGGATGAGGGTGCTTCCTCTTGACCAATTGGAGCTTGTCACATAGCTCTTCGCTTGCTAAGTTATGACAACTTCCTCCATCGATGGTAACCTTGACAGAGCGTCCATTGATGCCGGCCTTGGTATGGAAAATGTGACATCGTTGGTCGTCATCTTGTTGATTTTGGAGTGTCAAGACCTTGGAGACAACGAGATTGGGACTCGAGTAATTGTCGCAAAACACTTGATGGTCTTCATCTTCATTCACTTGGTGATGCATAGCTACATGCTCAAGGGCTTCCATCTTATCGTCTCTCATTGAGTCATAAGATCCGTCATCATTGATGATCATGGTACGAACGGTCTTGCACTCAAATTACTTGTGGCCTCACCCTTGGCACTTGAAACATTTGATGGAACTCATCTTGGAGTTGTCCTCGGTTGTAGTTGTAGATGATGAAGCTCTTGGCTTGAAGTTGCTCATAGTAGGTGGACGACTCGATGTAGTCGCATTCTTGTAGTTTGACTTGCCACCGAAGTTTGTAGATTTAGTGGTAGAGGTAGGAGGAGCTGAAGTCGTTGAAGCTTGGTTGTAGGAGCCGAAGTTCTTGGAGGCGAACTTGGAGTACTTGTAGTCCTCTTGAACTTGTTGTTCCGCTTTGGTTGCTTGGTGTACTAGCTCGAGGAGATTGGTGTATGGTTGAAAGTGCGCAATCTTCTTGATAGGATAGTTGAGTCCATTCAAGAATCTCTCCATTGTTTGCTCTTCATCTTCCGTGATGTTGGCTCTTATCATGGCAATATCCATCTCCTTGTAGTACTCTTCAACTGAATTGGTACCTTGCTTGAGGAGTTGCAACTTCTTGAATAAGTCACGGTTATAGTGTGTTGGCACGTAGCGTGCTCGCATGACTTCCTTCATTTGAGCCCAAGTACTGATAAGAGGTTCGCCTTTTTCCTCTCGTCTCTCTATGATTTGCTCCCACCAAATGAGGACATAGTCTTGGAATTCAAGGGAGGCCATAGCAATTTTATTCTCTTCATCGAAGTTGTGTAGTCGAAAGATCTTGTCAACCTTCAATGCCCAAGATTGGTAGTCTTCGGGATCAATGCTTCCGGAAAACTTTGGCATGGTGAAATTAAACTTGCCATAGCGAGGCTCTTCGTTGTTTCCTTGCCTATTGGGAGGGCGTTCTTGATTGGGACTATTGTCAATCTCGTGTTGCTCTTGGCGTAGTAGATGCCCATTGTCATGGTGTACTTGCCGAGCTTGTGATTCTTGGTGAGTTTGTTGCTCTTGTCGCGCTTGAGGAGGAACTTAGTCTTGCATGCGTGTTGGGTGGCGCCTCTCTTGTATCTCCTCATGAAGGAAATCCTCTTCTTGACAAGTATGTCGATTGCGAGTTGCCACATTGCGATGTGAGGCACGTAATGCTCGTTGCGCCTCAAGAGCTTAAGCTTCTAGGCGTTGGTGTGCTTGACGATTAGCCTCGGCATCTTGTTCTTCTTGGTATTGATGTGCTCACTCTTGTTGTTGTTGGCGTAGTCGTTGCCGTTCTTGCGCTTGCTCAAGTGTAGCTTGGTTGAGACGATGTCGACTTTCTTGCTCTTCAAATAGCTCTTGTGAACTCTTGTCATGAAGTGGAGTCCGGTTGTCATGTCGAGCTTGATGTGCGGCTTGACGAAGAGTGTTTGATGTAGGGGCACTTGAGCCATCCGTGGAGTCGGTATGTCGACTTGAGCGGCTTCGTCATTGAGAAAATGTGGAAGAAGAACGTTGGTTGACTATGAAAGTTTGTAGCTCATTGAATTTGGTAGACATGTTGTTGTTGATGATGTCGAATTGCTCTCTTGTTCTTGCTTCAAATTGGCGCGCGTCGGCGGCGACTTGCTCAATGTGCTCGCGCATAGCTTCACTTTCTTGATGTAGAGCTCGTTGGACAGCGAAGAGATGTAGTTTGGTGACGTACTTGTTCGATTCTTGAGGATCGTCGAAGAGCCGGTTCGAAGATGTACTTGGCCTATCCATCATCACAAGCAAGTATGTGAGTGGAAGATGGGAGAAGACAATACCAATTGTTCCTTGACCGAAGATGAGAGTGTATCCATGATCACTCAATAATGTAACCCGGAAATAGCACTAGTGGTACCCCTTCTTGTCGATTCTCACACCTACACAAGTAATGCTTTGAGAGGAGCTTGGTTAGGATGGTGGCACAAATTCAATGCAATTGTCAAAGTGATTCAATGATGTTGAAAATGGTTCACAATTTGCTCATGCAACAAGTAGATCACAAGCAAGAAGTAGCACACGAAACACACGCACGGATAGATAAATGTGGTTGTGCAACCAAGGGTGAGCGAAAATGTGGAATCCACAGAAAATGCTCATGTTGCACAAGACTAGAGAGACGCTAACAGATTGCTTAATAGGCGGATACGCACTTGTGCACAACCTATAAGAGGCACAACGTAACGACTTTCTATCACAAGTATACTATGAGTGTATGATGTGCCGATGCTTGAGCACAAGATTATGTATTGCTATCGCATATGATCTCTTTTGATGCAAGGCGTATGATGCTATTTTCCTTTTGCTTATAAACTTTGGGTGGCTCTTTTGCTTAAAAGCTTGTGAGCTCTTTCTTTGGCCACTTATGCATGCTTCTTGGATCAAGGTAGCTTTTGTGTATGAGGGACACTGTTGTGTCACACGGAGATATGATGATGTAGTATGCAATGTCTATAACTATCACTAATGTGCACAAGTGTCGTGGCCCGGCAATACTCAAATGGCTAGTCTCAATGGGAAAGCTACGCAAAAATGGTCCATAGGGTGAGAATGCAATTGCAAGGTAGAATGAACAAGGTGTCGTCGATGTTACCGTCCTTGCCGAGGGTGAACGGTGGTGTTGTCGAAGTCTTTCTGTCCCAAGGTAGCCTAAACATCCAAGGAAACGGTGAAACCACAACTCAAGTATCCAAGGCAAAGTGAGACAAAATTTTCAAAATCGTAGCGGTTAAGCGATGGTGGTTGCGGAAGTGGTGGTGGTATGCGGAAGGTTTTGTGGGATACCGAACGAAAATGGCGGGGTTAAGTGCAAGGTGGTGTGGATGGTGCAGTTTTGGCTGCGGGAGGCCGGATGTCCGGGCCAGGTGCCGGATGTCCGGGGCACGGGCCGGATGTCCGGGGTGCCTGCGGCCCTGATGAACTCCGTGCACACGGTGACTTCTGAGGCCAAAATTTGTTGGATTTTGCGGCTCGAAATTGGGGAAAAGGTGGGGAAAAGCTAGATCCACTCGTGGCACAGCAAATCCATGGAACAAATTCAACAAAATCTCGCCAAATCAAGAGATCACAAAAAAAAATTGGGGTTATTTTTGTGGGGAATTTTTGAAATTGGGAAGAACACAACAAAAACAAGCTAGAAAACACGATTAGGGGCTCCAATTTCATGATCAACCATGGCTCATGATACCATAATGATGTAGGGTGGAGCCCTAGATGGCCGATCTTTCACGAAAAGGAGGGATCCCAAGGATGAACACGTGAGGCACGGGGGAGAACATAAGAGGGACAAGAAGAAAACACTCAAATCAACAAGTTTAGGTCGCACAAATGCTAGATCCGGGTACACAAAGTGCGATACACGATACACGATCAACTAAGGACGATACAAGTAGCGGTAGTCATCTCCGTGAGGAGGTCTTGATGTTCTTCTCCATGAAGGAGGTCTTGAATCCGGTGGATCTTCTCCGTGGAGGCCGCGGTCTCGTAGGATAGGAACCACTAGGGTTTGGATGGGCCATGCTTTCATTGTTGTTTCCTTCTTGTTGTCTACATGATACATCTATTGGATGGAGGACCGACATTGGAGATGGAACCTATGGACCTTCAAGTTGAGGAGCGCTCGGACTTATTGGATGACCCTTCGGAACTCCACTCATTCCATGATATATGAGCTTGTGCATTTCCTTAGCAAATTTGTTGTGATATTTCTTGATGGCATATTCATACATCATGATCATCTTGTCCTCCATCAATTGCATGATAACATACACATATTGAGCATCCATTGCCATGTTCATGCTCTTGATAAACCATCACACTATGACATCATTTTGCACAATGGTTGCATTGATCACATTCACAACACCTTTGTGTGCACCACAAATGCATTTGATCACATGAATGCTTTACATTTCATTCTATATCATCTTGCTAAGCTTCATGTACCTTGTCACACAGACTCATTCTTACATGATGGACACTTTGTGTGCGCTAACCATTGTATTTCCAAGTGTACTTTGTGTTTCCTCATTTCGCATGTACCACATAGAGGAGACACCTTGGAGTACATGGATTGTGACATGACCTCAACTTCGTCCAACTACAAGTCCGTTCACGACTACCGTTTCTATGGTGATGAGTTTTTTGATCCGAGGTCGGATCTTTCCCAAGGGAGGGGAGATGATGTGGAGCATCCCACGATCATCCCCATGTTCACTTCGACGAGACCTCAACTACACACAATTGGACACAAGGTTAACTCGCTGCTCTCTGAACCTCCACTTTCTACATGTGAGACATGGCTACTACCTCAAATATATATGCTATGCATGACCAGGAACCAAGAGGAAGGCCAAGGAACAGCTAGGAGCATTGGACAAGACGGCAAGGACACCAAGTACAAGGATCAAGAGAAGCTGCAAGAAAAGCTACAGGCTCCGGACGTCCGGCCTTCACCGGACGACCCAAGCGTTCCAGGCGACCGGACGACCGGTAACCACCGGACGTCTGTAACGGCGATCAAAGAAGGAAAATAGCGGAAGTCCGAAGACTTCCGGACATCCGGACCCTCGCGAGCCACCGGACGTCCGGTAGCCATCGGACGTCCGCTACATGCTGTCTGCGCACAGTTATTGGGCCAGAGGCCCATGTATCCCTCTCCCACTTACCCCTTCGTGGCCCTAGACTATATATACTCCTCCACCTCCTCCTAGTGAGTGTTAGCTTAGGTTTAGCTCATTTGAGACTGAGCTTTGCTCATCCACTAGTGGTTCATCTCCTTGGGAGTGACTGCGGCGCCTCCACGGAGAAGATCCACACGGATTCAAGACCTCCTTCATGGAGAAGATCCCGCGGGATTCCCTAAGGCCTCCTCACGGAAAAGAACCGGCTACCCTTTGTATCATCCCTTGTTGATCATGGATCTTGTATCTCTTTGTGTTTCGAGGATCTAGCATATGTGTGACTTGTTCTTGTTGGTTTGAGTGTTTCTCTCGTGTTTCCCCTCGTGTTCCCCCTCGTGTTCTTCATGGGATCCCCTCCAATTCGTGAAAGATCGGCCATCTAGGGTTCCACCCTACATCACTAGGGCAATGAAGGGGTAAGTGAGGGGCGAAACAGGTACATGGGCCTTGGCCCGTATATATGCACGCAGGCAAGGCCGGATGTCCGGCTGGGGGTGATGAGGACATCACTAACAAGGTTACACCCACAGCTCCAACTGACACATATACAGGACCAATTACTAGAGCTCGCGCACGCCAATTAAATTACCAGGTACCTTCGTTTCTTGGTAGTGATTCTAATGTTCATGAGAATATGATGCTCCCTAAATTGGATACATTTGTTTTGCTTACAAATGAAGGGCCTATCTTGAACAAGAAGGATGAACATTGGGGCAAGAACAAGCATGGAGATGATGGCATGCGCAAGGGGAACAAGAACGGAGTTACGAGTGATGATTTCAGGACTTTGAAGCCACCATAATGAGTGCATGAAGCCTTGGACGAAATATACAAGATGCCACTTCATAAATTTCATCCAGAGGCTATTATAGGTGCTACGTCACCTTATTATTGGGCCAGGCCCATGTAATTTCGAAGTAGTAAAGTATAGGCTGTTTTTAGAGTCCGTATGTGTGGGGAAACAGAAGTTAGGGTTGGTTTCAGACCCCTCCTCCAAGGGCCACGAGATTCCCCCCTATTCCCCCATATATACAGCCATTAGGACGTCGTTTAGACTTTGGGTTTTGTTTAGATTAAAGTTCGCCATAACTGCAACTTCGCGTACTTCGTTTGTGTTCAACGACCAGACAAAGACGTCACACAACCCCACTTGATCAATAAAGCTTTCCTCTTGAATTCGCAATATCCAGATTGCAATCTCAGTTTCTTGCTTGTTCTTCGTTTGCCTGCAGGAAACAGACCTTCGTGGTCAGGTGAATCGTGCTCCGGCGTGGTCAATAACCTCTCGGAGTAGGTTTAGCGATTGCTAAGGCGCGACGTCCTCGCACGGTCGTAGTCAGATCGTTAAAGTTGACTTCCTCCAAAACGATAGCCACCATCTCATCAAAAGACGGACACCTTTGCCTCTATCAAGTGGTATCAGATTCCAGGTTGCTCGGTGAGATTTTACAGTTTTTCATATTTTAGATCGAGTCTGTTCTTCATACCTATAGTCCACGAAAAAGCCAAAAAAAATTAGGGTTAGTTCATCCCATCCGAACCAATCTGAGCCTTTGCATAATCTTTTATCTATTTGCTTTGTTGAATTTGCGGTTGCATCGTCGTGTCAAGTTGTTGGTCTTAGTGTCTAGTCCTTTAGAGTTTCGAGTTCTGTTCACAGGTTGTCACGTCGCCGTTGCCATATATCACCACCGCATCATCATCATCACTGCTGCCATATACCACCACCGCACCAACCTCATTACCGCTGCCATATACCACCACCACATAATCACCGACAATCCGAGTCCATATAGGCCACCACATATCCGCCGCCATCAGGCCAATCCGAGTCCACCCGCAACATATATCTGCCACCAGTCCGAGTTCCACCAGATTCATCTCCGCCACCAGTCCGAGTTCCACCAGATTCATCTCCGCCACCAGTCCTATTCCGAGTCCAGTATTTTGTTACTCTGTTTTGGATTTCCAGATCACGCAATACTCCGAGTCGTGACAGAGGACTCCCAAACATCTGTGCTACCCGCAGTAGAAAAATAGTTCCAAACTCAAAAAAAAACTAAGTCTAGAAAATTCTGGCTAGGCAGTTTTTAGACCATTTGTAGACTTTTTCGAAAAAAATTGTTGCGGAGCAAAAAAGAAAGGAAAAAAAGTGCAAAAAACAAAGAGAGAAAAAAATTCAGAGTGTGCTCCTCCCTTGCTTACGTGCCGCGCTGTGATTTTGTTAGTGTTCTAGGCTCGCTTCTCTAGCACGCTCTAGCCTAGGACCAGCACAGTACCGTCGTTGAGCGTTTATTGAACTTTGCATCTCTGAATTGATTATTGCTAACCCTTTTTTCTACCATATTATAAGCCTTCCCAGCTCCACATACATCTACATCGTGCATTTGACTCTCCCTGGTAATCGCTCTATCCAAGCTTTGTGAGTTTTCACTACATCGGTTGCCTATCAACGCTTGCTGCTGCGTAAGAACTGGTAAGAATTTGAGTTTTGCTTGACGGATTTGTGACACCCGCCACCACCACCACTTGTTAGTAGTCTATAGGATCATATTCTTGTGTGTTTCTATTGCTGCTAAACATGCCAGGATCACAAGCCGACGAGACTGACTGGGAGAACTTGACGAACAAGGAGCTTCATGATAAGTTTCAGCAAATGATGAGTGGACAGGTGCAACATGTGCTAAACAGATTTGAAGAGGCCATGGAGAAGATAGATGGCATGGAGAAGACGTTTGAAAGAAAGCTCGATAACAAGTTTGCTAAATTGCTTTCGCGTTTTCCACCACCACCGGCCGCTGCAGCTGTCGCACCTCTGCAACAACAACAACAATATCGTATTCCAAATCAAGTGGGACGAGCACAGCTCGTTCCCCTTGAGCCTGGTCAAACTTCTGGTGCCGTTATTGATGCTTCTGTAGCTCCTGCTGCTACTGCAGAGGTGGAGGACCATTACGATGATGAGATTGACCAAAATCAAAACTACGTGCAACCACCAGCACCACCACCACCAAGTCGTCCTCATGCATATCATCGCAACGGTAGGGCTGCACCACCACATGAGGTACATGACCATCTTCCTAAACTGAAATTGAATATTCCACCATTTGAGGGTAGATATGTTCCTGATATATATCTTACTTGGGATTTAGAAACTAAACAACGTTTTACATGTTTACAATATCCCGAGGAGAGACGTGTTCCTGTTGCTGTTTGTGTTTTCACTAGTTTTGCATGTGTTTGGTGGTCTGAACATTGTAGATTATATCCTATTCCAGCTACTTGGGCTGCTTTGGAAACTGCTATGCGTACTTGTTGGGTTCCACCATATTATCAACGTGAATTGCTTCAAAAATTGCACCGCTTAAGACAAGGAAAAAATTATGTAGAAGAATATTATCAGGAATTACAAACTGGCATGATTAGATGTGGTATTGTTGAGGAGAATGAAGCTATGCTTGCACGTTCTATGGGTGGATTAAATAGAGAGATTCATACCATTCTAGAGTATAAGGATTATAATTATATCACTCGTTTATTCCATCTTGCTTGTAAAGCTGAACGTGAAGTGCATGATCGACATGCATTGGCGCGGACTAACTTTTCTGCAGGTCGACCTTCATCATGGACACCGCGTGCATCCTCTACTTCCACACATTCTACTGCACCGACACCTCCATCAGCTGTTACCTCCAGCTGTGATACAAGGATGCAAGCACAACGACCATTATCTGCCAAGAGCACACCTATCGGACCTGCACAGAGTTCTTCTTCTTCCATGGCCTCAACATGGCACACCAGTGATATTATTAGTCGTCGTTGTAAGGGAAGAGGACATTTTGCGAGAGAATGCAAATCTCAGTGTGTGATGATTGCTATAGAGGATGGTGGGTATGAGTCCTCTAGCAACTATGATGAGGAGACTTTGGCTCTTATTACACGTGAAGAACACGGTGGAGACGATTCTGATCATGAGACGCAATACATGCCTCCTGAAGACGTTGACAGGTATGAATGTTTAGTTGCTCAACGTGTTTTGAGTGTGCAGGTCACACAAGCGGAGCAAAATCAGAGGCATAATTTGTTCCATACAAAGGGAGTTGTGAAGGAATGTTCTGTTCGCGTCATCATGGATGGAGGGAGCTGCAACAACTTGGCTAGCATGGAGATTATGGAGAAGCTATCTCTCACCACAAGACCACATCCACATCCTTACTACATCCAATGGTTCAACAACAGCGGCAAGGTTAAGGTAACACGTACTGTTCATGTGCATTTTAGTATCTCCACATATGCTGATTATGTTGGTTGTGATGCGGTACCCATGCAAGCATGTTCATTATTACTTGGTAGACCATGGCAATTTGATAAAAAATTTGTACACCATGGTAGAAACAATCAGTATACTCTTGTTCATAAGGATAAACGCATTACTTTGCTTCCTACGTCTCCTGATTCCATTTTGAAAGATGATATTAATAGAGCTAATAAAGCAAAATAGGAGCAAAATAAGAGTGAAAATCAGATTGTGGAAAAAGAATTTGAGCAACAAATGAAGCCTAATAACACACCATCATCTCATGTTGCATCTGAAATTAAATTAAAAAGTGAATGTTTACTTGCCACCAAATCTGATATTGATGATCTAGATTTAAGCAAATCTGTTTGCTATGCTTTTGTGTGCAAAGAGGCATTATTTTCAATCGAGGACGTGCCTTCCTCTTTGCCTCCTGCTGTCACTAACATTTTGCAGGAGTTCGCGGACGTCTTTCCACAAGACGTGCCACCGGGATTACCACCTATTCGAGGGATTGAGCATCAGATTGACTTAATTCCCGGTGCCTCGCTACCCAACCGCGCACCATACCGTACCAATCCAGAGGAGATGAAGGAGATTATGCGTCAAGTACAGGAGCTACTCGACAAAGGTTATATACGTGAATCCCTTAGTCCTTGTGCTGTTCCTATTATTCTAGTGCCGAAAAAGGATGGTACATCGCGTATGTGTGTTGATTCTAGAGGCATTAGTAATATCACTATTCGTTATCGTCATCCTATTCCTAAGCTAGATGATATGCTTGATGAATTGAGTGGCTCTACAATATTCTCCAAAGTTGATTTGCGTAGTAGATACCATCAAATTCGTATGAAATTGGGAGATGAATGGAAAACAGCATTTAAAACAAAGTTTGGATTATATGAGTGGTTAGTCATGCCTGTTGGGTTAACTAATGCACCTAGTACTTTCATGAGATTAATGAATGAAGTTTTATGTGCTTTCATTGGACAATTTGTGGTAGTATACTTTGATGATATATTGATTTATAGCAGATCTTTGGAGGAACATTTGGAACATTTACGTGCTGTTTTTATTGCTCTACGTGATGCGCGTTTGTTTGGTAACCTTGGAAAGTGCACCTTTTGCACCGACCGATTATCTTTTCTTGGCTATGTTGTTACTCCATAGGGAATTGAGGTTGATAAAGCCAAGATTGAAGCTATTGAGAGTTAGCCGCAGCTCAAAACGGTCACACAAGTGAGGAGTTTCCTTGGCCTCGCCGGATTCTATCGGTGTTTTGTTAGGGATTTCAGCACCATTGCTGCACCTCTCAATGAGCTTACAAAGAAGGATGTGCCTTTTGTTTGAGGTACTTCACAGGAAGAAGCATTCACGGTATTGAAAGATAAGTTGACACATGCCCCTTTACTCCAACTTCCTGCTTTTAATAAGACTTTTGAGCTTGAATGTGATGCTTGTGGAATTGTGTTAGGAGGTGTGTTGTTACAAGATGGTAAACCTGTTGTATACTTTTCTGAAAAATTGAGTGGGCCTAGTCTGAATTATTCTACTTGTGATAAGGAATTATATGCTCTTGTTCGGACTTTGGAAACATGGCAACATTATTTATGGCCCAAAGAATTTGTTATACATTATGATCATGAATCTTTGAAGCACATTAAAAGTCAAGAAAAACTAAACCGTAGACATGCTAAATGGGTTGAATTCATAGAGACTTTCCCTTATGTTATTAAACACAAGAAGGGAAAAGAAAATGTTATTGCTGATGCTTGTCGTTATACTATGCTTTCACAACTTGACTTTAAAATATTTGGTTTGGAGACCATCAAATATCAATATGTGCATGATGCTGAATTTAAAGATGTTTTGCAGAATTGTAAAGAAGGAAGAACATGGGACAAGTTCGTCGTTAATAATGGATTTGTGTTTCGTGCTAACAAGCTATGCATTCCAGCTAGCTCTGTTCGTCTTTTGTTGTTGCAGGAGGCTCATGGAGGAGGATTAATGGGACACTTTGGCGTGAAGATGGAGGACGTACTTGCTACACAGTTCTTTTCGCCAAAGATGAGGCAGGATGTTGAGCGTTTTCTTGCTCGCTGCACTACATGTCAAAAACCTAAGTCACGACTCAATCCTCATGGTTTATATATGCCTTTGCCTGTTCCTACTGTTCCTTGGGAAGATATATCTATGGACTTTGTTTTAGGTTTACCTCGAACAAGGAAGGGGAGGGATAGCATTTTTGTTGTCGTCGATAGGTTCTCGAAGATGGCACACTTTATACCATGTCATAAAAGCGATGATGCCGCTAATGTTGCTGATTTGTTCTTTCGTGAAATTATTCACTTGCATGGTGTGCCAAATACTATTGTTTCATATCATGATACTAAATTTCTTAGCCACTTTTGGAGATGTTTATGGGCTAAGTTGGGGACTAAACTGCTTTTTAGTACTACTTGTCACCCCAAACTGATGGACAAACTGAAGTAGTCAATAGAACTTTGTCTACTATACTTATGGCTATTTTGAAGAATAACAAGAAAATGTGGGAAGAATGCTTGCCTCATATTGAATTTGCTTATAATCGTTCGTTGCATTCTACTACTAAGATGTGCCCTTTTGAAATTGTCTATGGTTTCCTACCTTGTGCACCTATTGATTTGTTGCCTCTTCCATCTTCGGAGAAGGTTAATTTTGATGCTAAACAACGTGCTGAATGGATCTTAAAAATGCATGAGTTAACTAAAGAAAATATTAAGCGCATGAATGCTAAATATAAACTTGTTGGAGATAAGGGTAGAAAACGTGTTGTCTTTGCACCTGGAGATCTTGTTTGGTTACATTTGCGTAAGGATAGGTTTCCTAATTTGCGCAAGTCAAAGCTAATGCCACGTGCTGATGGTCTTTTCAAGGTGTTAGAGAAAATAAATGATAATGCATATAAACTTGAGTTGCCTGCAGATTTTGGGGTTAGTCCCACATTTAACATTGCAGATTTGAAGCCTTACTTGGGTGAGGAAGATGAGCTTCCGTCGAGGACGACTTCAATTCAAGAAGGGGAGCATGATGAGGACATCACTAACAAGGTTACACCCACAACCCCAACTGACACATATACAGGACCAATTACTAGAGCTCGCGCACGCCAATTAAATTACCATGTACTTTCGTTTCTTGGTAATGATTCTAATGTTCATGAGAATATGATGCTCCCTAAATTGGATACATTTGTCTTGCTTACAAATGAAGGGCCTAGCTTGGACAAGAAGGATGAACATTGGAGCAAGATCAAGCATAGAGATGATGGCATGCGCAAGGGGAACAAGAACGGAGTTACAAGTGATGATTTCAGGACTTTGAAGCCACCATAATGAGTGCGTGAAGCCTTGGACGAAATATACAAGATGCCACTTCATAAATTTCGTCCAGAGGCTATTATAGGTGCTACGTCACCATATTATTGGGCCAGGCCCATGTAATTCCGAAATAGTAAAGTATAGGCTGTTTTAGAGTCCGTATGTGTGGGGAAACAAGAGTTAGGGTTGGTTTCAGACCCCTCCTCCAAGGGCCACAAAATTCCCCCCTCTTCCCCCATATATACAACCCTTAGGGCGTCGTTTAGACTTTGGGTTTTGTTTAGATTAAAGTTCCCCATAGCTGCAACTTCGCGTACTTCGTTTGTGTTCAACGACCAGACAAAGACGTCACAGAACCCCACTTGATCAATAAATCTTTCCTCTTGAATTCGCAATATCCAGATTGCAATCTCAGTTTCTTGCCTGTTCTTCGATTGCCTGCAGGAAATAGACCTTCGTGGTCAGGTTGACCATGCTCCAGCATGGTCATTAACCTCTCGGAGTTGGTTTAGCGATTGTTAAGGCGCGACGTCTTCGCACGTTTGTAGTCGGATCATCTAAGTTGACTTCCTCCAAAACGATAGCCACCATCTCATCGAAAGACGGGACATCTTTTCGATGAGATGGTGGCTATCGTTTTGGTGGAAAGTCGACTTTGACGATCCGACTACGAACGTACGAGGACGTCACGCCTTAGCAATCGCTAAACTAACTCCGAGAGGTTATTGACCACACCGGAGCTCGATCAACCTGACCATGAAGGTCTGTTTCCTGTAGGCAAACGAAGAACAAGCAAGAAACTAAGATTGCAATCTGGATATTGCGAATATAAGAGGAAAGCTTTATTGATCAAGGTGGGGTTCTGTGACGCCTTTGTCTGGTCGTTGAACACAAACGAAGTACGCGAAGTTGCAGCTATGGCGAACTTTTATTCTAAACAAAACCCAAAGTCTAAACGACGCCCTAAGGGCTATATATATGGGGGAAATAGGGGGGAATTTCGTGGCCCTTGGTGGAGGGGTCCGAAACCAACCCTAACTCTTGTTTCCCGACACATACGGACTCTAAAAATAGCCTATAATCAAGTATTTCGAAATTACATGGGCCTGGCCCAATAATAAGGTGACGCAACACCTATAATAGCCTTTGGACGATATTTATGATGTGGCATCTTGCATATTTCGTCCAAGGCTTCTCGCACTCATTATCGTGTCTTCAAAGTCCTGAAATCATCACTTGTAACTCCGTTCTTGTTCCCCTTGCGCCTGCCATCATCTCCATTCTTGATCTTGCTACAATGTTCATTCTTCTTGTCCAAGCTAGGCCCTTCATTTGTAAGCAAGACAAATGTATCCAATTTAGGCAGCATCATATTCTCATGAACATTAGAATCATTACCAGAAACGAAAGTACCTGGTAATTTAATTAGCGTGCGCGAGCTCTAGTAATTGGTCATGTATATGTGTCAGTTGGGGCTGTGGGTGTAACCTTGTTAGTTATGTCCTCATCACTCAGGTACTTGGATGAAGACCACGGGACAACTCTGTACAGTGGATAAGGCGGCGGGAGCGACAAGTGCTTGGAACAAGAAGAAGGGCGGCTGAAGACGATACAGGTACCGGACGTCCGACCCCTACCGAACGACCGGTCACCCCCAGGCACCGAACGTCCGACGTTGAACGGACGACCGGCGACTCCCAGACGACCGGACGACCGGAAGCCACCGGACGTCCGTGACACCGATCACGTAATGTAAATAGCGGAAATCCGAGGATTACCGGACTCCCGGTCCCTCCCGAGCCACCGGACGTCCGGTGACCCAGCGGACGTCCGACCCGACGGCGTCATCCCATGTAATATATACTCGTTGACTTCCTTCGTGCTAGGCAGCTTTGGGATAGCTCATTTTAGACCTGAGTGGTTCCTCTTCCGAGAAGATCCACCGGATTCAAGACCTCCTTCACGGAGAAGAACCTCAAGACCTCCTCACGGAGATGACTACCGCTACTTGTATCGTCCTTGGTCGATCGTGTATCGTGTATCACATTTGAGTGTTTTCTTCTTGTCCCTCTTGTGATTTTCCCTCGTGTAGCACGTGTTCATCCTTGGGATCCCCTCATTTTCATGAAAGATCGGCCACATAGGGTTCCACCCTACATCACCATCCTCGAAGGGGTCAAGTGAACACGTGTAAAGGAGATGATTCACCTTTAACCACCGGACGACCGGCACCACATATACAGAAACTATCACCGGATTTCCGAAACTTACCGGACATCCGGCGACCGGACGACCGGCGACCTACCGGACGTCCGACGAACCCTGATGAAACTGAACCTACTCAGTTTTGTTCCACTTTCTGCAACCACCTACCCTTTCATACACCCACATATACCATACCACCACCACCATTGCCTAAACCAAATCACTACGGTCTTACCTCTTGTGTCTTGGATCATTTGAGTGTGGTTTTCCCGTTTCCTTGTGTATTTAAGCAAAAGGAAAATAGCATCATACGCCTTGCATCAAAAGAGATCATATGAAATAGAAATACATCATCTTGTGCTCAAGCATCGACACATCATACACTCATAGCATACTTATGATAGAAAATCGTTACGTTTTGCCTCTATAGGTCGTGCACAAGTGTGTATCCGCCTATTAAGCAATCGGTTAGCGTATCTCTAGTGTTGTGCAACACGAGCATTTTCCGTGGATTCCACATTTTCGCTCACCCTTGGTTGCACAACCACATTTATCTATCCGTGTGTGTGTTCTATGTGCTACTTTGCTTGTGATCTACTTGTTGCATGAGAAAATTGTGAATCATTTTCAACATCATTGAGTCACTTTGACAATTGCATTGAATTTGTGCCACCATCCTAACCAAGCTCCTCTCAAAGCTTTACTTATGTAGGTGTGAGAATCGACACGAAGTGGTACCAATAGTGCTATTTCCGGGTTACATTATTGAGTGATCATTGATCCATTTTCAACTTCGGTCAAGGTACATTTGGTATTTTCTTCTCCTTTATCCCACTCACACTCTTGCTTGCAATGTACAGGGGAATGGCGACTCCCACCTCTCCACCGCCACCTTAACCCTAGCCACCACCACCAACGGTGATCTCCACATCTCTCCGTGGATTTTGTCATCTGATCGGCTCATCATCTCCGGCGCCCCTTCCTCTCCCTTTTGTTTATCATCTTCCTCATGGCAGTCCATGCAACGATCTCTCTGGGATTGGATTTCTCCCCGAGGATGAAGTTGGCGTCCGAGATCCAACGCGTCTTCAGGAAATCGGTGCATCCCACGTCGGACACAGGCCATTTTACTATGGTGGCCTCCTTTGCACGGCATACTTTCCGGCTGGATGAGGAGAACGTGGGGCTCGCTCTAGAGGCGGCCATTGGAGGATATTGCTCACGTCTCAAGGTATCGCTCCTCCACCATGGCGTTTTCTCCTTCAACGTTTCTTGCAAGGATGTGGGTTTCTTCATTCTGCATCAGAGGAGTTTTGTTTGTGATCAGTTTAAGTGTTTCTTCCACCTCTGGGGTAATGGTGGCCCAGATTGGAAGAAAGAATTTCGTCTTGGGCAATCTGAATGCCAAGAGGAATGGGTTTTAGTTAGTCAATCTAAGAGAAGAGCTAGCCTTGGTATACAGGCCATGCAACATGCTCCAGCGAAATCTTCTCTACGAGCACGCACGACCAAAGTTATGCCTAGCAAGCGTGCTACGTTTGCTACGTTCATGCAATATCCCGCACGTAAGGGTTATAGCTATGGCCCATCCGCCGATGAAGTGGCCACATTCCGCGAAGCTGGTTATCATGTATCGTCCCATGAGGATGTGAATGCGGAGGTTTCTTCTCCGGTGACGACCTCACCGCCGGCCAAGCTTCTAATTCAGTTTGGAACAGTTCCACCTTCCCCGAAGGGTTTATCTCCTTCCCGTTTAAACCCAGGATCTTCGGGTAGTCGTTTGATTTTTGCCTTGGAAGGTTTGGATTCTCCGCTTAAGTTGGGCTCGTGGGGCCAGCCCATTGAACTTGCTGATGATGACAGTAGCAGCCCTTCGCCCCTAGCTTCCAAAACTCCATCTCCTCGGGATATTATCAATGATCTGCAAAGTTTTGACGAGATGATTGAAGATATGGCTGCAAAATATTGGGATTGTCAGAACTGTTTGGCTATGCGTCACACGTCAAAGACATGCACGAATCCGGTCCGATGCCGTAATTGTTTTCGTTCGGGACACGTTAAAAATAATTGCCTAGGCCTGCCGCCTGACTTGTCAGTCTGGGTGCCTAAAATCCCATCACCGGGTTTTGGGAAGCGGGACCGAAAAGAGGACCTTTCCTCCCCCGTCTCTCCAGTTTCCCGAGACCAAACGACTCCGGAGAAAATCCCATCCTCTGCTCCTCCGCCGCAACCATCCCAGCCTCCGCAACCACCACCGCCTTCACGCCCTGCCTCGCATTGCCAAGCTTCCTCTAGCTCTGGTCCGGCTACTTCCTCGCAGCCTCCAATGGCGGTGTATGCGATTGACCCGCATCGCTTCATCCCTGCGGGCTTTGACATTGAAGATGGTGGAGCGGACCGTCTGCCCCGCACCTTCTACACGCCGGCAGCCCCACTACCCCGGGCGCATGAGCAGTATATGGTGGCCATTGTGGAGCCTATCCCACCTCAAGAGTTGGTGGGAGTTCGCCGTCAGCAGGTTCTGGATTTCTTAATTCAAGTGATGCATGTCCCGGTTATCTCTGCCCAGACTTGGTTTCAAGGTGTGGGTCTGTTTGAGATGGAAGATCCAGTTGTTCGGGGATCGTTTACTCTGCACCCACCGTTTCTGTTAGGGGTTGATGAGGAAGGCAATGTGTTTTTTATCTGTTTTATTCCCCACAACTAGGGAGAGGGCTTCCGTGCCATTCATGGCCAACGGAGGGGATGGTCGATGTTTATTGGGATCCCGTTGGACTATAGGAACACTCAAAGCATTGCGGAGATGGTTGGTACTTTTGGACAGTTCCATTACTGGAATAGCACTGACATGCGCAAGGTTCGAGCTTTGGTCCGTGCATCTTTCCCGGATAATGCTTTAGTCACTCGATCGGTCACCTTTAGGGAGTTTGCCAATTGGGGTGAAGTCATGGTGTCATGGTCTGCTGGTTGTTATATCTTATCCGGCGAATTTGCTGGCGCCATGATCCCTGCGGATGAAGACCCTATGCCATTGAATGGGAATCCTCATCCATTGCCTGGAGCTGAGGTGCCGCAGCCGTTCTGGGCAATGCCGCCATACCCTGCTCTTGGCTGGAATGCAGTCCCTCCGGGCCAAAACTAGGGTCAGAATGCCATGGCTGGGTGGGCTGATATTGTGCAACAGGAGGAGGGATGGGGCCCATGGGAAGAACAGGCGCAGCCTATGCAGCAGGAGGATGAAGTTCAACTAGCCCAGGATCAGAATTCTATGATCATGAATCCCTCTCTGGACTACTCTGATGATGAGAATATGATTGAAGTCCAGCAGCCTCTTCCGATAGTGCAGTTGGACCCAATTCAGCTTGGTATGGTCAAGGTTTTCTATGGGCCAGTTCGTCCGCCAACAATGATCTGGGAGCGATCTTTCAAGTCCTTGATGCCTGTATTTGCCACCAGAGATATTCACCCTTGCCTACCTGGGTTTGCTGCGTCAATGAGGCAAGTTTCCTTTGGCTCGGAGGATCTGTAGAACAAATTCTTGCTTTGGAATGCCAAACAAGGCCCTACAGAACCTAATAACTCTTCGGTGGTTATTGAAGAGCTGCCCTCAGATGATCAGTCATGCTTCAGTCCCCAGGCTCCTTCTGTTCCATCGCAAGATGATTCTTCTGTTCCTTCGCAAGATGCTCCTCACGACTTTCAGTTCATGGCTGCCACTCCAACACCGCTAGGCCTGTTCGCTCCAGGCGCTCTGTCACGCTTGTTGAGCTAGTTCTGGACTTCAGTAGCAGGAGAATGATGCGCAGTGCCGCCTAACGATCGGGCATGAAGTCGGCCTCGGCTATCCCGCTGAAGCCCACACCTCTCCGACGCCCGAAGGCAAAGAAGCTTCGCCTCGAGGATGATTGTAGCCAGCTCCCTCTACCAGACCCGACGCCTATACCAACATTGCAGGCTATTGGAGTGGCGCTGGGTATTGCCCCGGAGGGTCTTTCGGTTGAGAAGCTTTTGGCTTCTCCATGTGCTGCTGAAGACGAAGATGGCCTCCATGATGATTGACGCCCAGCGAAGTTTGATAGAGAGTCGGGCACTTTTATTTGTGTGTCCGTTTTACCATAGTACTCTGTGTCTATGCGCATGTCTGAACTTGTTGGTTACCTTCGTTGGCACTACTTTTGTTACCTTGTCCATGCTGTTAAGCAGCTGGATTTGCTACTACTTCGCAGTCCTATTATTTTATGGATAATCGCAATTATCGTAATTGGAATGTGCTTTGCTGGAACGTGCGAGGACTGAATTCTGAGGCTAGGCAACGGGATTTACGTGCTAAAATTGAAGAGAGCCACTGCTCTATTATTTGTCTTCAGGAAACTAAATGCGAGAGTTTTGTTATCCGAAAGATTAGATCCTTTTGTCCTAGGAGGTTTGATCAATTCGCGTTCTCACCTTCTGTTGGAGCTTCGGGGGGGATCCTAGTCGTTTGGAACTCATCGATTTTTCATGGCCAGCTTATTGACATACAGAGATATAGTGTCGTGGTCTCTTTCCAATCCCTCCACAATTATGAAAAATGGACCTTAGTCTCAGTTTATGGGCCATGGGAGGGTCTGCCTAGAGACGATTTCGTTAACTGGCTATATCATTTAGTTATCCCTCCAGATGAAAATTGGCTCCTGTTGGGGGACTTCAATTTCATCAGGTCTTTGGACAATAGAAACCTTCCGGGTGGTGACCCCAAGGATATTTTTCTTTTTAATGAAATAATTGGTCACCTTGGTCTTCTAGAGATACCTCTGAAGGGCCGTAGCTACACCTGGTCCAACATGCAGCAGCAACCCTTACTTGAGCAATTTGATTGGTTCTTCACTACGGCAGATTGGATCTCTCATTATCCCAACACCGTGGTTAACCCTCTAGCTAAAACTTTCTCGGATCATGTGCCGTGTGTGGTGTCCATTGACACTACCATTCCTGCAACGAAGACTTTCCGGTTTGAAAATTACTGGATTGAAATGCCGGGGTTCATGGATTGTGTAACCAAGTCTTGGAATGCTCCGTTTTTTCTGACCTATCGGCTTCTGCAGTCCTCATAAAGAAGTTTAAATGGCTGAGATACAATTTGAGATCATGGAGCAAATAGTTATCATACCTCAAAAAGCTTACTGTCAATTGCTCGAGGGTCATTCTGCACTTCGACCAGCTAGAAGAAGTGCGACCCTTAACCAGGCCAAAGCTCAACTTCAGACAAATTGTGAAACTCCACTATGAGAAGTTGTTGAAAATTCACTATATCTACTGGAAACAAAGATGCACCATTCAGTACATAAAAGTTGGCGAGGAGAATTCGAAATTCTTTCATGCAATGGCATCAGAGCGCATGAGAAGGAATTCCATCTCGAGTCTAATGACCAACTCCATGGCTGCTCCCGTGACGGGTCATGATCAAATGGCGGGAATTCTCTGGGCCTCATTCAAATCCAGAATGGGCCAGTCACAAGGGATTAATATGGGCTTTGATCTCAGCCATTTAATTCAACCCATTTCAGGACTGGAAGAGCTGTCCATACCTTTTTCTGATGATGAAATTAAAGTGGTCCTGAAAGAATTGCCAGTGGATCGGGCGCTTGGCCCGGATGGTTTTAATGGGATGTTTGTTAAGCGCTGCTGGCGTATAATTGAACAGGACTTTCTGCGGCTGATTCGGGATTTTTATGAAGGGAAGCTTTCGTTGGAAAATATTAATGGCTCTCTCATTACACTTATACCCAAGATTGCTTCTCCGGTTGGGCCTGATGATTTTAGGCCAATATCCGTCACCAACACTTGTCTTAAATTTTTAACTAAGTTGTTGGCCAACATGTTGCAGAAGGTTATTCTCAAGTGTATCCACAAAAATCAGTATGGATTCCTTAAGGGTAGGTCAATTCAAGATTGTCTGGCCGGGAGCTTTGAATATATACATCAACGTAAACAGTCCAAGCGTCATGTGATCATCCTTAAGCTGGATTTTGCTAAGGCCTTTGACACAGTTGAGCATGAGGTTATTATTCAGATGCTCCAGCATAAGGGGTTTGATGCCAAATGGATTTCTTGGGTGAAACAGCTGCTGTCCATGGGTTCTTCGTCTGTGTTGTTGAATGGTATCCCTGGAAAGCAATTGAAGTGCAAGTGTGGCGTCTGACAAGGTGACCCCCTATCACCTCTTTTGTTTGTCCTTGCAGCTGACTTGTTACAGTCTGTGGTTAATCAAATGCTAGAGCATGGCACTCTCTCTTTGCCTATTCAAACCCATGATAGACATTTTCCCATCATCCAATATGCGGATGACACGATTCTGTTCCTTGCGGCTAAAGATAATGAACTTGTTGCACTTAAGAACATGCTGCTGACCTTTCAACAATCCACAGGGTTGAAGGTCAACTTTGCCAAGTCCTCAATGATCCCTTTAAATATGAGTGATGAGGAGGCTTCAAGGCTTGCTGCTATTCTGGGTTGCAAAATTGGCAAGCTCCCATTTACTTATCTTGGTTTTCCCTTGGGAACCACAAGGCCAAGAATCATTGATCTAATGCCCTTGGTTGACAGTCTTGAGCGGCGATTAACAACAAGTTCTTCCATGTTGAATCAAGGCTCTCGTCTGCAATTACTTACCTCTGTTCTCACTTCTATGCCCATATATTTTCTGTGCAGCCTCAGCATTCCACCAGGGATCATCAAGCAGCTTGACAGAATCTTCAGGCAATTCCTTTGGAGGGGCAACAGTAATGCTCCCAAACAGTCACTTGCTGCATGGGAGCTCGTTTGCAGGCCAAAGGACAAAGGGGGCTTAGGAGTTTTAAACCTGAACATCCAGAACAAAGGGCTACTTATCAAACATCTTCATAAATTCTATAACAAGGTTGACATTCCCTGGGTGACCTTAATTTGGAGCAGTTACTATGATCATGGTGTTCCACATGCAACAGCTGCAGTTGGATCTTTCTAGTGGAGGGATATTTTAAAACTCCACGAGGCTTACATTCCTATTGCTTCGGTGCACATCAACATGGGTGACTCTGCTTTGTTCTGGACCGACTCTTGGCACATTGGGGGCTCTGCGCGGCCACTATGCTGGAGATTGCCAAGGTTATATTCCTTTGTCAATAATGATAGGACATCCATTCAGGAATTCCTTCAATCCCAGGATCTATTCTCCATGTTTCATTTGCCAATTTCTCATGAAGCTGCTGATGAGCTGCACATTTTGGAAGGCTGGATCATGCAGTTACTAAGAGACCCACTTATACCTGATGTTTGGATACGGCCGGGCAAATCAAAGGAGTACACTGCCAAGAGCTTTTATACGATCATGCATTCACATCTACCAACAATACATCCTTGCAAATGGTTGTGGCAGAGTACGTGCACCATGAAGATCAAGGTTTTTGGGTGGCTTCTTTTCTTTGATAGATTAAACACCAAAGACATGATGGTTAGAAGGCACTGACGCTCTAATCAAGATGACAATCTTTGCCTCATCTGCAGCGAGCTAGTGTATGAAGATAGATTGCACCTGTTTTTTAACTGCGTCTTCAGCTATAGAGTATGGAATTATCTAGGTATTGATTGGTCAGGAGGCTCTGATATTCGGCAATGTATCATGCATGCAAGGTCCAGCTTCAGACACCCTTTCTTCTTTGAGGTCATGCTAACTGCTGCTTGGAATATTTGGATCTTGAGAAATGGCAGAACCTTCAGAGCTGAGAGAGCCACCTTCAGTGCTTGGAAGTGCAAATTCATCCATGATATATCTCCACTTGCTCATAGGGTGAAGGACTGTATAAAACCTAAACTTCTGGCATGGGTTAATTCTTTGTTGTAAAGGAGGTAGGGATCATTAGCCTTAGGTAGTTTTTACACCTTTTTTCCTGTATAGTTTGTATTATTGTTTGTACAGTTCTCTTTTCTTTTAATAAAGGGCTGTGGGGCTTTGCCTCACAGTAAATATTCAAAAAAAATGATGGATAGGCCAAGTACATCTTCGAACCCGCTCTTCGATGACCCTCAAGAATCCAACAACTACGTCACCAAACTACATCTCTTCGGTGTCCAACGAGCTCTACATCAAGAAAGTGAAGCTATGCGCGAGCACATTGACCAAGTCGCCGCCGATGCACGACAATTTGAAGCAAGAACAAGAGAGCAATTCGACATCATCAACACCAACATGGCTACTCAATTCAACGAGCTATGGACTTTGATAGTCAACCGACGTTCTTCTTCCACATCTTCTCAAAGACGAAGCCGCTCAAGTCGACATACCGACTCCACGGAAGGATCAAGTACACCTACATCAAACAATCTTTGTCAAGCTCGACATGACAACCAGAATCCACTTCATGACAAGAGCTCCCAAGAGTTATTTGAAGAGCAAGAAAGTCGACATCGTCAAAACCAAGCTACACTTGACCAAGCACAAGAACGGCAACGACTACGCCAACAACAACAAGAGCAAGCACGTCGACAACAAGAAGAACAAGATGCCGAGGCTAATCGTCAAGCACAACAACGCCGAGAAGCTCAAGCTCTTGAGGCGCAACGAGCATTACGTGATTCACATTACAATGTGGCAACTCGCAATCGACATACTCGTCAAGAAGAGGATTTCCTTCGTGATGAGATACAAGAGAGGCGTCACCAAGCACGCATGCAAGAAGAAGTTCCTCCTCAAGCGCGCCAAAAGCAACTACCTCAACAAGAACAACAAGCTCGGCAAGTGCACCATGACAATGAACATCTACTCCGCCAAGAGCAACATGAGATTGCCAGTGGTCCCAATCAAGAACGCCCTCCCAATAGGCAAGCAAACAATGAAGAACATCGCTATGGCAAGGTTAAGTTCACCATGCCAAAGTTTTCCGGAAGCATTGATCCTGAAGACTACCTCTCATGGGCATTGAAAGTTGATAAGATCTTTCGCTTACACAACTTTGATGAAAACAAGAAAATTGCTATGGCCTCCCTTGAGTTCCAAGACTATGTTCTCAGTTGGTGGGAGCAAATCATAGAGAGAAGAGAAGCAAAAGGTGAACCCCCTATCACTACTTGGGCTCAAATGCAGGAAGTCATGCGAGCACTCTTTGTGCCAACACACTACAACCGTGACTTGTTCAAGAAGCTACAACTCCTCAAGCAAGGCACCAAGTCCGTTGAAGATACTACAAGGAGATGGAGATTGCGATGATAAGATCCAACATCACGGAAGATGAAGAGCAAACAATGGCGAGATTCTTGAATGGACTCAACTACCCTATCAAAAAAATTGTGGACTTTCAACCATACACCAATCTCCTCGAGCTAGTACACCAAGCAACCAAAGCGGAGCGACAAGTTCAAGAGGACTACAAGTACTCCAAGTTCACCTCCAAGAACTTCCGCTCCTACAACCAAGCTTCACCGACTTCGACTCCTCCTACCTCTACCAAGCCATCTACAAACTTCGGTGACAATTCAAGCTACAAGAATGCGTCTACATCAAGTCGTCCACCATCTACGAACAACTTCAAGACAAGAGCTTCATCATCTACAACTCCAACCGAGGACAACTCCAAGACGAGTTCCATCAAATGTTTCAAGTGCCAAGGGCGAGGCCACAAGTCATTTGAGTGCAAGACCATTCGTACCTTGATCATCAATGATGACAGATCTTATGACTCAATGAGCGACGATGAGATGGAAGCCCTTGAGCATGTAGCTATGCATCGCCAAGTGAATGAAGAAGAAGACCATCATGTGTTTTGCAACAATGACTCGAGTCCCAACCTCGTTGTCTCCAAGGTGTTGACACTCCAACAAAAACAAGATGATGACCAACGATGTCACATTTTCCATACCAAGGCCGGCATCAATGGATGCTCCGTCAAGGTTATCATCGATGGAGGAAGTTGTCATAACTTGGCAAGCGAAGAGCTATGCGACAAGCTAAATTTGGTCAAGACGAAGCACCCTCACCCCTACAAAGTCCAATGGCTTAATGACGCCGGAATTCTTCGAGTCGAGCACACCGTGCAAGTCTCCTTCAAGATAGGCGCCTACAAGGACACACTTGAGTGTGATGTGGTCCCTATGTCCGTGTGCCACCTTCTACTTGGACGACCATGGCAATATGATCGTGGAGTCACACATAATGGACGGACCAACCACTATAGCTTCAAGATGAAGGGCAAGGAATTCGTGCTACGTCCAATGTCACCAAGTCAAGTAGCCGCCGACAAACACATACCTACTAACCATCATGGAGAGAGTGGTGAGAGAGTGAGCCACCAAAAGGAGAGTGAGAGCCACAAGCCAAATATGAGCGACTCCACGATGAGCGACAAGAAGCAACTAGTGCTATTTTCCACCTAAAGTGAGATGAGAGAAGTGTGTGAGAACCCATCTAGTGTCTTTCACCTTGTGCTTTTATGCAAAGGGGAAGCCAAACCGACTAACACTTCACCACCTCTACCTTTAGTGTTGTCTCAATTATTGCAGGAATTCTCGGACGTCTTTCCCGATGAGCTCCCTCCGGGTCTACCTCCACTTCGCGGTATAGAACACCGCATCAACCTCATACCCGGTGCACCACTTCCAAACAAGGCTCCTTACCGCGCCAACCCCGAGGAAACCAAGGAGATACAACGGCTAGTACAAAAACTCATCGACAAAGGTCATGTACGTGAAAGCTTGAGCCCTTGTGCCGTTCTGGTTATTCTCGTGCCTAAGAAAGATGGAAGTTTTCGCATGTGCTCCGATTGTAGGTCGATAAATGCTATCACCGTTAGATACCGTCACCCTATCCAACGCTTAAACGACATGCTTGATGAATTGTGTGGTGCCACCATCTTTTTGAAAATTGATCTTAAAAGTGGTTACTACAAAATTCGCATTCAAGAGGGTGATGAGTGGAAAACGACTTTCAAAACCAAGTTTGGGTTATATGAGTGGCTTGTCATGCCAATGGGTTTATCGGAAGCACCCGACTCATTTATGCGTCTCATGCATTTCGTGCTTCGACCCTACATAGGCGTCTTTGTTGTGGTTTATTTTGATGATATCCTCGTTTTTAGCAAGTCGCTTGAGGACCACGTGACACACATCCGTATGGTTTTACAAACCCTTCGGAAAGAACGCTTATATGCCAACATGGATAAATGCACTTTTGTCATTGACAAGGTCGTTTTCTTAGGATTTGTCGTTTCTTCACAAGGTGTTCACGTTGATGAAACTAAAATTGAAGCAATTAAAACTTGGCCACAACCAACGCATCTTCAACAAGTGCGTAGCTTTCTTGGTTTAGCCGGTTTCTATCGACGCTTTGTGAAGGACTTTAGTACCATTGCTATGCCTCTAGACGCTTTGAGCAAGAAGAATGCACCCTTCATTTGGGGTCCTTCGCAAGACACCGCGTTCAATGAGCTAAAAAGCTTGCTTACACACGCACCACTTCTTGCCCTACCAAACTTTGACAAACAATTTGAGATCCATTGCGACGCTAGCGGTACCGGCATAGGTGGCATGCTAATGCAAGAAAAACGCCCAATTGCGTACTTTAGCGAGATGCTATCCGGAGCGTAACTTAACTACCCCATCTATGACAAATAACTTTATGCCTTGGTGAGAGTTTTGCGTGTTTGGGAAAATTATCTTAGACCTCATGAATTCATTCTTCATACGGACCATGAGACTCTCAAGTATCTCAAGGGTCAAACTAAGTTGAACAAGCATCATGCTAAGTGGAGTGAGTTCATTGAGTCTTTTCCCTATGTCATCAAATACATCAAAGGCAAAGAAAATGTTGTGGCGGATGCGCTTTCCCGCAAATGCATGCTTGTTACACAACTTGAGTTGAATGTTATTGGCTTTGAGCACATAAAAGATTTATATGAGCATGATCCTTTCTTTGCACATCCTTATGCTAAGTGTTTGACTCACACTTCTTGGGAACGCTACTACATAAAGGATGGATATCTTACGAGAGCTAACAAACTTTGCATTCCCGAGTCTTCGCTTTGTTTGCTCCTTTTGCAAAAATCTCATGGAGGAGGACTCATGGGACACTTTGGACGCGACAAGACATTTGCTACGCTCTCAAAGAACTACTTTTGGCCCAAGATGCTTCGTGACGTCTCATGCTTCACCAACCGATGTTCTACATGCCGCAAAGCTATGTCAAAAGCTCAATCTCATGGTCTTTACATGCCACTTCCTATTCCATACTATCCATGGGAAGACATAAGCATGGACTTTATACTTGGATTGCCTAGGACTCAAAATGGCAAAGATTTCGTGTTTGTTGTCGTGGATAGATTATCTAAAATGGATCATTTCATTCCTTGTAACAAGATCGATGATGCTTCACATGTTGCAAATCTCTTTTGTAGGGAAATCATTCGTCTACATGGAGTACCCAAGACGATCGTGTCGGATCGGGACGTCAAGTTCTTGATCTACTTTTGGAAGACTCTATACGCCAAACTCGGCATCAAGCTCCTCTTCTCTTCGGCATATCATCCACAAACCGACGGGCAAACGGAGGTGACGAACCGCACGCTTTCGACGCTTCTCCGCGTGTTGATCAAGAAGAACATCAAGGAATGGGAGCAATGCTTGCCCATTGCCAAGTACGCCTACAACCACACCGGCAAGTCCCCCTTTGAGGTCGTCTACGGCTTCAACCCGTTGTCCCCATTGGACATCCTACCTCTACCTCTACAAGAGCGCATCAACATGGACGCAAGTGCACGAGCAAGCTATCTCAAGAAGGTGCATGAACATACAAGGGCAACGACCGAGCGACAAGTCCATCGCCTCGCCACCAAGATCAACGTCAACAAGCCACCAATGGTGTTCGAACCGGGAGATCTCGTATGGCTTCATCTTCGAAAGGACCGCTTCCCCAACGAACACAAGTCCAAACTACTACCTCGAGCCGATGGACCATTCAAGGTGCTAGCACGCTACAACAACAATGCATACAAAATCGAAATTCCGCGAGACAAGTACAACGTGAGCAATACCCTCAACATCAAGGACCTATCTCCTTTCCATGGTGATGAAGATTTCGATCCGAGGTCGGATCTTTCCCGAGGGAGGGGAGATGATGCGGAGCATCCCAAGGTCATCCCCATGGACCTACCATCGACTCACCAAGTGCCCAAAGGACCTATGACACGAGCACGTGCAAGAGCTCTCGAAGCCGAGGTGAACTCGCTCCTTTATCAATTCCCCCTCGAGTCGCATGGAACATGGCTTCTACCCTCATTAGGAACTCTATGCATACTCAGGTACTTGGATGAATACCGCGGGACAGCTCTGCACAGTGGACAAGGCGGCGGGAGCGACAAGTGCTTGGAACAAGAAGAAGGGCGGCTGAAGACGCTAGAGGCACCGGACGTCCGACCCCTACCGGACGACCGGTCACCCCCAGGCACCGGACGTCCGACGTTCACCGGACGACCGATGACTCCCAGACGACCGGACGTCCGTGACACCGATCACAGAACGTAAATAGCGGAAATCCGAGGATTACCGGACGTCGGGTCCCTCCCGAGCCACTGGACTACGGTGACCCAGCGGACGTCCGACCCAACGGCGTCATCCCATGTAATATATACTCGTTGACTTCCTTCGTGCTAGGCAGCTTTGGGATAGCTCATTTTAGACCTGAGTGGTTCCTCTCCTACGAGACCGCGGCCTCTTTGGAGAAGATCCACCATATTCAAGACCTCCTTCACGGAGAAGAACCTCAAGACCTCCTCATGGAGATGACTAGCGCTACTTGTATCATCCTTAGTTGATCGTGTATCGTGTATCACACTTTGTGTACCCGGATCGAGCATTTGTGTGACTTAAACGTGTTGGTTTGAGTGTTTTCTTCTTATCCCTCTTGTGATTTTCCCTCGTTTAGCACATGTTCATCCTTGGGATCCCCTCCTTTTCGTGAAAGAACGGCCACTTAGGGTTCCACCCAACATCACCATCCTCGAAGGGGTCAAGTGAACACGTGTAAAGGAGATGATTCACCTTTATGTATGAGAAGTAGAGGTCGCGTGTGTCACTTGCCAAATAGACTCTTGACATGGTGATCTCCTTAGGATGCTCCGCATCAACCCCTCCCCCTTGGAAAAGATCCGACCTTGGATCAAAAGCCAAATCACCATGGGAAAGAGATGGCGTCACCATGTCGAAGCGGTCGATCAGCAAGCACTCATCATCTTGAAGCTTGAAATGGGCACTCTCCAATGTCGCACCATCTAGTGATTCCTTCAAAAGGAGCAAGGACAACAAACACTTGGAAAAACAAATGTGGTTAGCGGTAGTGCAAAACCAAGCATTCAAGAGGTGATTCACCCAACAAGTGTGGTCATCAAGCATAGCATGCAGTGTGATAAAGGATTGTGACATGGCATGTAAGCATATGAATTGAGCACAATCAAGGTCATCATGGAAACAAGCATGTAAATGTGAGGTAGAGATGCACATATGTGTGACAAGAGAGTAAGCATCTACCTCAAAGTCGTAGCAAGCATGCATAAATCGCTCAATGAAAGGTCTATGGTAGGCATAGGAATCATTCACAACACCAAATAAAATGAAGTGTCTACACACATGTGTCAAGTGCAAGACAATCAAGGCATAATGTGCATAGGGTGTAGTGAAAGTCATGTGGCACTCAACACAATAGAAAGAGCAATTTTTCAACATGTGTGAGGCAATCAAGTGCTTGTGACAAGCAATGGGACATGGTGTCGGTGTATTTGGATCGACACCTATGGGATCACTGTTGGGGATCGTAGTATTTTAAAATTTTCCTACGATCACGCAAGATCTATCTACCAGATGCATAGCAACGAGAGGGAAGAGTGTGTCTACGTACCCTCGTAGACCGGAAGCGAAAGCGTCAAGTGACGCGGTTGATGTAGTCGAACTTCGTTGCGATTCAACCGATCAAGCACCGAACGTACGGCACCTCCGCGTTCAGCACACGTTCAGCTTGATGACGTCCCACGAGCTCTTGATCCAGTTGAGCTTCATGGGAGAGTTTCGTCAGCGCAACGGCGTGGTGACGGATATGATGTATTCACCGGCGCAGGGCTTCGCCTAAGCACCGCGACGGTATGACCGAGGTGTGTTTCTGTGGAGGGGGGCACCGCACATGGCTGGAACAATTCAATTTGTGTGTCTTTGGGTGCCCCCCTGCCCCCGTATTTAAAGGAGCAAGGGGGGAGGCCGGCCGGCCCTTCTATTGTGCGGCTAGGAGTGCAATCCTACTAGGAATAGGATTGCAATCCTATTCCTAGTAGGAACTACCAAAGAAGGAAGAGAGGGAAAGGAAAAGAAGGAGAGGTGGCGCCCCCCAATCCTAGTCCAACTAGGAACCTTAGGTGGGGCACCGGCCAGCCCCTATGGGCTGCCTCTCTCTTTTCCATAAGGCCCAATATGGACCATCCCCCTTCGTAGGGGGTTCCGGTAACCCCCTCCGGCAATCCAGTTAAATCCGAAACTTTTCCGGAACATTTCCGGTGTCCGAATATAGTCGTCCAATATATCAATCTTTATGTCTCGGACATTACGAGACTCCTCGTCATGTCCGTGATCTCATCTGGGACTCCGAACTACCTTCGGTACATCAAAACTCATAAACTCATAATACCGAACGTCATCAAACGTTAAGCGTGCGGACCCTACGGGTTCGATAACTATGTAGACATGACCGAGACTCATCTCCGGTCAATAACCAATAGCGGAACCTGGATGTTCATATTGGCTCCTACATATTCTACGAAGATCTTTATCGGTCAAACCGCATAACAACATACGTTTGGTCCTTTTGTCATCGGTATGTTACTTGCCCGAGATTCGATCGTCGGTATCTCTATACCTAGTTCAATCTCGTTACCGGCAAGTCTCTTTACTCGTTCCGTAACACATCATCTCGTGACTAACTCATTAGTCTTTTTGCTTGCAAGGCTTATTATGATGTGTGTTACCGAGAGGGCCCAGAGATACCTCTCCGACACTCGGAGTGACAAATCCTAATCTTGATCTATGCCAATACCACGAATGCTTTCGGAGACACATGTAGAGCATCTTTATGATCACCCAGTTACGTTTTGACGTTTGATAGCACACAAGGTGTTCCTACGGTATTCGGGAGTTGCATAATCTCATAGTCATAGCAACATGTATAAGTCATGAAGAAAGCAATAGCAGTAAAACTAAACGATCATAGTGCTATGCTAACGGATGGGTCTAGTCCATCACATCATTCTCCTAATGATGTGATCCCGTTGATCAAATGACAACTCATGTCTATGGTTAGGAAACATAACCATCTTTGATCAATGAGCTAGTCTAGTAGAGGCATACTAGGGACACTCTGTTTTGTCTATGTATTCACACATGTACTTAGTTTCCGGTTAATACAATTCTAGCATGAATAAAATACATTTATCATGATATAAGGAAATATAAACAACATCTTTATTATTGCCTCTAGGGCATATTTCCTTCAGTCTCCCACTTGCACTAGAGTCAATAATCTAGCTCACATCGCCATGTGATTTAATACCGATAGTTCACATCGTTATGTGAATAACACCCATAGTTCACATCGCCATGTGACCAACACCCAAAGGTTTTACTAGAGTCAATAATCTAGTTCACATCGCTATGTGATTAATACCCAAGAGTAATAAGATGTGATCATGTTTTGCTTGTGAGAGAAGTTTAGTCAATGGGTCTGTCACATTCAGATCCGTATGTATTTTGCAAATTTCTATGTCTACAATGCTCTGCATAGAGCTACTCTAGCTAATTGCTCCCACTTTCAATAGGCATCCAGATTGATACTTAGAGTTATCTGGATTTAGTGTCAAAGCTTGCATCGGCGTAACCCTTTACGACGAACTCTTTATCACCTCCATAATCGAGAAATATTTCCTTAGTCATCCAGTTACTAAGGATAATTTTGACCGCTGTACAGTGATCTACTCCTGGATCACTATTGTACCCCTTTGACAAACTCATGGAAAGGTACACAACATGTTTGGTACACAGCATGGCATACTTTATAGAACCTATGGCTGAGGCATAGGGAATGACTTTCATTCTCTCTATATTTTTCTGCCGTGGTCTGGCTTTGAGTCTTACTCAACTTCACACCTTATAAGTCAGGCAAGAACTCCTTCTTTGACTGATCCATTTTGAACTACTTCAAAATCTTATCAAGGTATGTACTTATCAAAAGTCTTATCAAGCATCTTGATCTATCTCTATAGATCTTGATGCCCAATATGTAAGCAGCTTCACCAAGGTCTTTCTTTGAAAAACTCTTTTCAAACACTCTTTTATGCTTTCCAGAAAATTCTACATCATTTCTGATCGACAATATGTCATTCACATATACTTATCAGAAAGGTTGTAGTGCTTCCACTCACTTCTTGTAAATAGAGGCTTCACCGCAAGTCTGTATAAATCTATATGCTTTGATCAACTTATCAAAGCGTATATTCCAACTCCGAGATGCTTGCACCAGTCCATAGATGGATCACTGGAGCTTGCACATTTTGTTAGCACCTTTAGGATTGACAAAACCCTTCTGGTTGCATCATATACAAGTCTTCTTTAATAAATCCATTAAAGAATGCAGTTTTGTTATCCATTTGCCAGATTTCATAAAATGCGGCAATTGCTAACATGATTCGGACAGACTTAAGCATCGCTACGGGTGAGAAAGTCTCATCGTAGTCAACTCCTTGAACTTGTTGAAAAACTTTCGCAACAAGTCGAGCTTTGTAAACAGTAACATTACTGTCAGCGTCAGTCTTCCTCTTGAAGATCCATTTATTTTCGATGGCTTGCCGATCATCGGGCAAGTCAACCAAAGTCCACACTTTGTTCTCATACATGGATCCCATCTCAGATTTCATGGCCTCAAGCCATTTTGCGGAATCTGGGCTCATCATCGCTTCCTCATAGTTCGTAGGTTCATCATGGTCTAGTAACATGATTTCCAGAACTGGGTTGCCGTACCACTCTGGTGCGGAACATACTCTGGTTGATCTACGACATTCAGTAGAAACTTGATCCGAAGTTTCATGATCATCATCATTAACTTCCTCACTGATTGGTGTAGGAATCACTGGAACAATTTTCTGTGATGTACTACTTTCCAATTCGGGAGAAGGTACAATTACCTCATCAAGTTCTACTTTCCTCCCACTCACTTCTTTCGAGAGAAACTCCTTCTCTAGAAAGGATCCACTCTTAGCAACAAAGACATTGCCTTCGGATCTGTGATAGAAGGTGTACCCAACAGTTTCTTTTGGGTATCCTATGAAGATTTACTTCTCCGATTTGGGTTCGAGCTTATCATGTTGAAACTTTTTCACATAAGCATCGCAGCCCCAAACTTTAAGAAACGACAACTTTGGTTTCTTGCCAAACCATAGTTCATAAGGTGTCGTATCAACGGATTTAGATGGTGCCCTATTTAATGTGAATGCAGCTGTCTCTAAAGCATAACCCCAAAATGATAGCGGTAAATCGGTAAGAGACATCATAGATCGCACCATATCTAATAAAGTACGGTTACGACGTTCGGACACACCATTACGCTGTGGTGTTCCGGGTGGCGTGAGCTGTGAAACTATTCCACATTGTTTCAAATGAAGACCAAACTCGTAACTCAAATATTCTCCTCCACGATCAGATCGTAGAAATTTTATTTTCTTGTTACGATGATTCTCTACTTCACTCTGAAATTCTTTGAACTTTTCAAATGTTTCAGACTTGTGCTTCATTAAGTAGATATACCCATATCTGCTCAAATCATCAGTGAAGGTCAGAAAATAACGATACCCACCGCGAGCTTCAACACTCATTGGCCCACATACATCAGTATGTACGATTTCCAACAAATCTGTTGCTCGCTCCATTGTTCCGGAGAACGGAGTTTTAGTCATCTTGCCCATGAGGCATGGTTCGCAAGCACCAAGTGATTCATAATCAAGTGATTCCAAAAGTCCATCACTATGGAGTTTCTTCATGCGCTTTACACCATTATGACCTGAACGGCAGTGCCACAAATAAGTTGCACTATCATTATTAACCTTGCATCTTTTGGCTTCAATATTATGAATATGTGTATCACCACGATCGAGATCCAACAAACTATTTTCATTGGGTGTATGACCATCGAAGGTTTTATTCATGTAAACAGAATAACAATTATTCTATGACTTTAAATGAATAACCGTATTGCAACAAATATGATCAAATCATATTCATGCTCAACGCAAATGCCAAATAACATTTATTTAGGTTTTAAACTAATCCCGAAAGTATAGGGAGTGTGCCATGATGATCATATCAATCTTGGAACCACTTCCAACACACATCGTCACTTCACCTTTAACTAGTCTCTGTTCATTCTGCAATTCCCGTTTCGAGTTACTAATTTTAGCAACTGAACCGGTATCAAATACCCAGGGGTTGCTATGAACACTAGTAAAATACACATCAATAATCTATATATCAAAATATACCTTTGTTCACTTTGCCATCCTTCTTATCCACCAAGTATCTAGGGCAGTTCCACTTCCAGTGACCATTTCCTTTGCAGTAGAAGCACTTAGTTTCAAGCTTGAGTTTTAGCTTTGGGTTTCTTCACGGGAGTGACAACTTGCTTGTAATTATTCTTGAAGTTCCCCTTCTATCCCTTTTCCCTTTACTTGAAACAAGTGGTCTTGTTAACCATCAACACTTGATGCTTTTTTCATGATTTCTACCTTCGCCGACTTCAGCATCGCAAAGAACTCGGGAATTCCTTTCGTCATCCCTTCCATATTACAGTTCATCACGAAGTTCTACTAACTTGGTGATAGTGACTAGAGAACTTTGTCAGTTACTATCTTATCTGGAAGATTAACTCCCACTTGATTCAAGTAATTGTAGTACCCAGACAATCTGAGCACATGCTCACTGGTTGAGCTATTCTCCTCCATCTTGTAGGCAAAGTACTGTCAGAAGTCTTATACCTCTCGACACGGGCATGAGTATTAAATACTAATTTCAACTCTTGGAACAACTTATATGCTCCGTGGCGTTCAAAACATTTATGAAGTCCCGGTTCTAAGCCGTAAAGCATGGTGCACTTAAACTATCAAGTAGTCATCATACCGAGCTTTTGTCAAAACGTTCATAACATCTACATCTGCTCCTGCAATAGGTCTGTCACCTAGCGGTGCATCAAGGACATAATTCTCTGTTCAGCAATGAGGATAATCCTCAGATCACGGAACAATTCCGCATCATTGCTACTAACATCTTTCAACTTAGTTTTCTCTAGGAACATATAAAAAATAAACGGGGAGCAACATCGTGAGCTATTGATCTACAACATAGATATGCTAATACTACCAGGACTAAGTTCATGATAAATTAAAGTTCAATTTAATCATATTAATTTAAAGAACTCCCACTTAGATAGACATCCCTCCGGTCATCTAAATGATCATGTGATCCAAATCAACTAAACCATGTCCGATCATCACGTGAGATGGAGTAGTTTCAATGGTGAACATCTTATGTTGATCATATCTACTATATGATTCACGCTCGACCTTTCGGTCTCCAGTGCTCCGAGGCCATATCTGCATATGCTAGGCTCGTCAAGTTTAACCCGAGTATTCTGCGTGTGCAAAACTGGCTTACACCCGTTGTATTTGAACGTAGAGCTTATCACACCCGATCATCACGTGGTGTCTCGGCACGATGAACTTTCGCAACGGTGCATACTCAGGGAGAACACTTATACCTTGAAATTTAGTAAGGGATCATCTTATAATGCTACCGTCGTTCTAAGCAAAATAAGAAGCATAATAAGATAAACATCACATGCAATCAAAATATGTGACATGATATGGCCATCATCATCTTGTGCTTTTGATCTCCATCTCCAAAGCACCTTCATGATCACCTTCGTCACCGGCGTGACACCTTGATCTCCATCGTAGCATCGTTGTCGTCTCGCCAACTATTTCTTCTACTACTATCGCTACCGTTTAGTGATAAAGTAAAGCAATTACATGGCGATTGCATTTCATACAATAAAGCGACAACCATATGGCTCCTGCCAGTTGCCGATAACATTACAAAACATGATCATCTCATACAAAACCGTATAACTCATCATGTCTTGACCATATCGCATCACAACATGCCCTACAAAAACAAGTTAGACGTCATCTACTTTGTTGTTGCAAGTTTTACGTGGCTGCTACGGGCTTAGCAAGAACAGTTCTTACCTACGCATACGAAACCACAACGATGTTTCGTCAAGTATGTGCTGTTTTAACCTTCACAAGGACTGGGCGTAGCCACACTTGATTCAGCTAAAGTGAGAGAGACAGACACCCGCCAGTCACCTTTAAGCAACGAGTGCTCGTAACGGTGAAACCAGTCTCGCGTAAGCGTACGCGTAATGTCGGTCCGGGCCGCTTCATCTCACAATACCGACGAAGCAAGGTATGACATGCTGGTAAGCAGTATGACTAGTATTGTCCACAACTCATTGTGTTCTACTCGTGCATATCATCTATGCATAGACCTGGCTCATGATGCCACTGTTGGGGAACGTAGTATTTTAAAATTTTCCTATGATCACGCAAGATCTATCTACCAGATGCATAGCAACGAGAGGGAAGAGTGTGTCTACGTACCCTCGTAGACCGGAAGCGGAAGCGTCAAGTGACGCGGTTGATGTAGTCGAACTTCTTCGCGATTCAACCGATCAAGCACCGAACGTACGGCACCTCCGCGTTCAGCACACGTTCAGCTTGATGACGTCCCACGAGCTCTTGATCTAGTTGAGCTTCACGGGAGAGTTTCGTCAGCGCGGCGGCGTGGTGACGGATATGATGTATTCACCGGCGCAGGGCTTCGCCTAAGCACCGCGACGGTATGACCGAGGTGTGTTTCTGTGGAGGGGGGCACCGCACATGGCTGGAACAATTCAACTTGTGTGTCTTTGGGTGCCCCCTGCCCCCGTATATAAAGGAGCAAGGGGGGAGGCCGGCCGGCCCTTCTATGGTGCGGCTAGGAGTGCAATCCTACTAGAAATAGGATTGCAATCCTATTCCTAGTAGGAACTACCAAAGAAGGAAGAGAGGGAAAGGAAAAGAAGGAGAGGTGGCGCCCCCCAATCCTAGTCCAACTAGGAACCTTAGGTGGGGCGCCGGCCAGCCCCTATGGGCTGCCTCTCTCTTTTCCATAAGGCCCACTATGGACCATCCCCCTTCGTAGGGGTTTCCGGTAACCCCCTCCGGCAATCCAGTTAAATCCGAAACATTTCCGGAACACTTCCGGTGTCCGAATATAGTCGTCCAATATATCAATCTTTATGTCTCGGACATTCTGAGACTCCTCGTCATGTCTGTGATCTCATCTGGGACTCCGAACTACCTTCGGTACATCAAAACTCATAAACTCATAATACCGATCGTCATCAAACGTTAAGCGTGCGGACCCTACGGGTTCGAGAACTATGTAGACATGACCGAGACTCATCTTCGGTCAATAACCAATAGCGGAACCTGGATGTTAATATTGGCTCCTACATATTCTACGAAGATCTTTATCGGTCAAACCGCATAACAACATACGTTTGTTCCTTTTGTCATCGGTATGTTACTTGCCCGAGATTCGATTGTCGGTATCTCTATACCTAGTTCAATCTCGTTACCGGCAAGTCTCTTTACTCGTTCCGTAACACATCATCTCGTGACTAACTCATTAGTCTTTTTGCTTGCAAGGCTTATTATGATGTGTGTTACCGAGAGGGCCCAGAGATACCTCTCCGACACTCGGAGTGACAAATCCTAATCTTGATCTATGCCAATACCACGAATGCTTTCGGAGACACCTGTAGAGCATCTTTATGATCACCCAGTTACGTTGTGACGTTTGATAGCACACAAGGTGTTCCTACGGTATTCGGGAGTTGCATAATCTCATAGTCATAGCAACATGTATAAGTCATGAAGAAAGCAATAGCAGTAAAACTAAACGATCATAGTGCTATGCTAACGGATGGGTCTAGTCCATCACATCATTCTCCTAATGATGTGATCCCGTTGATCAAATGACAACTCATGTCTATGGTTAGGAAACATAACCATCTTTGATCAATGAGCTAGTCTAGTAGAGGCATACTTGGGACACTCTGTTTTGTCTATGTATTCACACATGTACTAAGTTTCCGGTTAATACAATTCTAGCATGAATAAAAGACATTTATCATTATATAAGGAAATATAAATAACATCTTTATTATTGCCTCTAGGGCATATTTCCTTCAATCACAAGAATCCCTACTACGGTTGTGGGGCGCGGGGTTGAGAGAAGAGCAGATCTAACAGTCAGGACACGGTTCCTTTACCCAGGTTCGGGCCGCAAAGATGCGTAAAACCCTACTCCTGCTTTGGTGGATTATATGTTTGTGTTCTTCAACTAGTGAGGAGCTCCAAGAGAGTTGTGAGGAGTTCTAAAAAGCTGAATCCTCCTCCTGGTCGCCTCAGGCCTCCTTTTATAGGAAAAAGGGGTTGCCACAGTGGCACACAGGAGGTGGAAAGGGTATAGTGATGCGAGGTTATCCCTCGCATTAAAGGACAAGGCGCATTTAATGCACTTAGCTTAGGTGTCCTTGCTTTATCGGGAACGAGGGGAGACGTCCGTCTTGTCCGTCGCCGCTCCTCCTCGTGTTGACACGCGCCCTGGCCAGCGGTGCCTGAGGTGCCATGTAGGCAGGCAGGCAGCTGAGGTGGCGCAATGGTGGGTCTCCACAAAGATCTGCAAGTTGCCACGCAGGAGCCTGTCCAGCTGGTTAGGTCGGCAGCTGCATGGGGCGGTGGAAATACAGTTGGTGCGGGCTTGATGGTGGCCCTGCGGGTGTCCTCGGCAAGGGCCTTGCCGAGGCCTCGGCAAGGGTCTTGCCGCGGCGCCTGCTGTCATCCCCGGCAAGGTGCTTGCCAGAGGCCTTGTGGTCCTTCTTGGCTAGGATCCCGCCAAGGGTCGTCGTCTTCTTAGCTTGTATCTGATCTTGGATGTCTTCACAAAGATCTGCATGCCACCACGGGGATATCTCCCGAATGCTCGCCCCATGGGGGCGGTGGACTCAAGGGTGATCCGCTCCGTAGGCGTGGGGCGAGCTGCCGCGGCAAGGGTCTTGCCACGGCTGCCAGAGCCGGCCCCGGCAAGGGTCTTGCCAGGGCTGCTGAAACTGGCTCCCGGCAAGGATCTTGCCAGGGAAAGCCGCTTCGTCCCTTTGCTCTTTGTGGTCTTGTTCTTGGCGTTATTCCAGTCTCCATCAAGCTTCGGTCTTACCCCGGCTCACCTCCCTTGCCATGCTTGGTGTGGTGGTGCCCGTGGCTCAGACTGCCCGTGCACAGTCATAGGGGTACAAAAAGTGTACCCCTCTTTTTGTACACCGACAGGAGCCCCCGGGCCTGGGCCACACATAAGCGCGACATGTTTTTGGGCCAGGCCTAGAACAGTGCACGGGCGGGCGGCGCGGTTTTCACCGTGGTAAGATTTTCCGCGCGCTGCGCCTCCCACGACCCGCGCGCATGGCGCGGGGTGGAGGGGCGTGCGTGACGTCGGCGACATGCGTGGGGCGGTTTCCGCAGGCATGCATCACGTCGCAGTAAATGCGAAAGGGGGGCAGCTTCGCACCTTCCCCGTAAACGGGGGGAGGCGTGGAGGCGCGGCCCATTTACTGAACGGGGCAGAGGCGCGATCGTCAAGGCGTCCACTCCCCACGATCACGGGGTGGGGAGAGGTCGCCTCACCCGTCCCCTCGGTTCTGCACGTCGGCCACGTGCCCTTTATGCGCTTGAGGTGGCGAACGGTGGAGGCGGGAAACCGAGCTGTTGCTGGTTGGGGCAGTGGGTCGGTCCCGGCTCCCTCGACTTCTGCGTCTTGATTGGCCGAGCGGGGCGGTCGAGCCCCAGCCTCGCCCCTTTATAAAAAGTGGGAGGGAAGGGACGGCGCCCCGCACTCCTCCATCTTCTTTCTCCTTCTGCTTCTGCTCCTCTCTTCTATTCGCCATGAAGAGAGGAAATCCCGGCTCTTCAACGGTGGCGGCGAGGGTCGCTGCTCGACAACGCGTCCCTCCTTCTCCTGCACCTGCAGTGACCGAACCATCCACGAGGGGAAGAGGCAGGGGGCGAGGCCGGGGCGCTCGGGGAAGAGGAGGATGGGGCGGCCCGCCGGCCTCGCCCCCGCCAGCAGCGCCTCCTCCAATGGAAGGTCATATTGGGGATGACCCTTGTGAGTTCTTCGTTCGGATGTGGGGGGAGCCGCGTCGCCGTCTTCTTCTCCCAACTCCATTTGCGTGGGAGATGGAGGTGGATCCGCGGGAGTCGCTGCGGCTACACATGAGGGGCTGCGGAATCAGTGGCACGCGGGTCCGCGTCGACTTCCCTGCCCCTCATGTGATGTATTTTCGTCAAGGATGGAAGACGTTCGCTCGTATACATAGCCTGACGGACGGGCTCACCCTCCATTTCAAGTTGATGGAGGATGGCCACCTCTCCGTCAAGGTCTTTGGGCACCTCGGGACTCGTGCGAGGTGCTGCGTGGAGAGCTCCTCCGATGACGATGACTCCTCCTTGAACGAGGGTGACGAGGAGGACAGTGGCAGCGACGACAAGGGCGGTGGACGGCAGGATGACGGGTCCGACTAGGTGTCGGGCGCCGCTCCCGGTGGCACCGGTGACCCCATCATCCGTGTCGCCGACTCCTTGAACTTCTCGGGGCCGTCTCCTTGGCGGGTGGCGTAGGGAGGCTGCGGAAGAGGAAGAGGAAGAAGGTGGGCGGCAAGGTCGTCATGTCAGAGTACGCGGGCACCGACGCCTTCGACGCGTACTGACGTCCCGCCGCCTCGTCTTCGAGCTCTGCCTCCGGCGCCGTCATCACCTCCCAGCCCTTGGGCGGCCGCCGAGATGTCCTCTTGGTGTCTTCTGCCACCCGTAGCTCGCCTAGGCGCCCCTTTTTCCCTTCTCGCCTCCTTGACCTACCTCCTGAGGAGAGGGACAAGAAAGTCATTACGGGCATCTTATCTCTTTTTAGTTTGTAAGCCCTCGGGCATCTGTTAACTTTAGACCTTGTAATCTCCTTGTTGATGTTTTTCATTCCTTATGGACTGTATCTGACGGAATGTTTTTAATGAAAAAGGAATGTTTGTCGGGTCATTTGTTCGCAGGTAAAACCCACAACAGGGAATAAATCCCTGATATATCTAAGATAAACATTTTCTCGCCCAGCAACAGGCCCTGCTGTTTCCCTACTTCGCTCGACCTTTCTCACGCCTTTGGCGGAGGCAGGGATGAAGTGGGCTCAGGCTCCTCGTTCCATCCTTTTGCTGCCGTGTCGGGACCTATCAGGGATATGGTTAGTAGGTATAAACCGGATATTGTAAACCGGCTTAGTTATATTATACTTGGTTTTAATATTTTAGTAGAGACTACGGCCCATGAGATTTCAAGGCCCATGTATAGAAGTATAGTTTGTAAACCGCGAAGAGATGTAACTTGAGAGACAGGAAAGAAAAGACAGAGACCGAGGCGGACACGATTATGAGCCGGCCTCGGGACTCTGTAAACCGGACCAGGCGTCACCTCTATATAAAGGGACGACCCGGCGACGGTTCAAGGACAAGCAACAATCAACCCGTCGAGACACAGGAAAAGCGAATCCGCTCCCTGTAAACCGACGCCCAAGAAATACCAAACCAACTAGACGTAGGCTTTTACCTTCTCGAAGGGGCCGAACTAGTATAATCCTTTGTGTCCTTTGTGTGCCATGAATCCTTTCAAGCTAACCCGTGCGATGGTTCCATCATCAAGTCCGCTAAACTGGACATCTGTCGTGTTATTTCCACGACAGTTGGCGCCCACCGTGGGGCCTGCGCACGATGGTTTCGAGTTCTTGAAAGGCGGCTTCGAAGGGTTAAAAGGTTACGCAGTCGGCCGGATGACCAAGAGTCGTCGTGGTCGGATCTTCATCGACGACGCGGGCTGGGGACCGGAGGCCGATTCGATCGGATACGGGTACCGGGTCCCCTTCGGCAGCATCCAAGTCTTCATCGGCAAAATTAGTGAACCGGGACCTGAGCCGGACACCCTCCCCAACATCGTCGAGCCGGCTCAGCGTACGAGCTCGGCCCGGATTCAGCCTGCCATGAAGCATGTGTTTGTTGGAGCAATTCACGGAGGCCGAGCCGAGGACGGATCGGAATCTGATGGTGCAACCGTCGTCTACTCAGATGACGAATCTTCATCCGGGGAAACTGAATCTCTGTATCAGTTGCGGGACGGCCGGTCTGAGGGCGAGTCCGATGGAAACAGTATTCCGGACACCTTTGACCCGCCAAACCGGGTGGCAGTCTTCATGGCCGGTTCACAACCCCCGACGAACGGAACGACAGCAGAGGCTGGTGCAGGGGGAAGCGGTTCAAATCCCTCCCTTACTGAAGTTCTATCCACCTTGATCGAGGAGTTCACGGCTAAGGCGGTGGAGGTCGTAGCTCCAGCAGACAAGGCGCAACATGATGCAGCACTTCTTCAGTTGAAAGGTCGGATCGATCAGTTAAAGGAGGATTTAAAGGCGGAAGGGGAGATGATAGCCATAAGACAAGCAGAGTTGGATGATCGAGCTTTTCATTTGAGGATGGAGCAGGCTTCTGTGGAAGCAGTAAGGGGGCGAAAGTATCGGTCCCGCCTACCGCCGGGTTACGAATCCTCGAATTTGTTCAGGACACCTGGGGCTGGGGCCAGTAATAATCCGGCCTTAAACCGGAGAACACCCCCGGCTCGGGATGAGCCGGATCCACGACCCGCCGCAGAACAGGAGTGTCGGATTACATCTGCGCCTTATGTTCCTGTCCCTCCAGGACACTATTCAAACCCTTTGGATAATATTGCTGCAGCGGCAGCGCGGTTGGCCGCTTTACCCGTGGAAGAAACGTCTCCGGTGGCGATAGAGGCGCGCAGGGCCCAGAAGCTACTTAATACTGCGTTAATACAGCAGCAAGCGTACTCTCATAGCAGGGAAAGGTTAAATTCAACACCACGTCCCAACCGAAGTTATTCTAGACATTGGGAGGAGCCAGAAGTGTATAGCAGTGAGCGTAGGAGACATCAGCGCAGGCAGGATAATCCGGCAAGGGCGGAGATGCCAGCCCCAGACCTAAACCGGCCTAGATCGGAGGCCAGAGAGGAAATTCGTCAGTCGACGCCGGTTCACACAGCCACTACAGGGACAGGAGCTACAGCGAGCGGTTTTGGGATACAATGTCTTGTCCCCGCCCTACGGAGTGTTAAGTTGCCCAAGGATTTCAAAGGACCTCGCAAGGTACCTAATTACACAGCCGATTTACCACCCGAAGCTTGGGTGGAAAGTTATGAGATGGCCATGGAGATGCTGGATGTGGATGAATCGGCTTGTGCCAAATATTTCACTATGATGCTTGAGGGCACGGCCCGGACCTGGTTAAAGGCGCTACCCCCGAATTCTATCGGGTCATGGGGGGAGCTGCGCAGTCAGTTCATCAAAAACTTCAAGGATACATGCAAGCAACCGATGTCGGTGATAGATTTAGCAGCCTGTGTGCAAGGAGAGCGGGAGTCTACAGCAGCTTGGGTACGCAGTGTGGCAGAGATCTTACACTCTTCGAATGGTATTAATCCTAGTACGGCAATAGTGATGTTGGAAAACAATTGCCGGTTTGAATCTTTAAAGTTAAAGCTCGGACGGCTTAAACGGGACTGCAATGACATGGGGACTTGAATGAGTGCCCTGGTGAAATACGGAGACTCAGATAATACCAAGTATCCGGAAGCAGAGGGAGATAAAACGGGGAAGGCCAGCAAGTCTGGTAAACCGGCGCCGGTTAATCCGGTTACTTCAAGCTTTTTGGGCAAACGGAAGGCAGAAAATAGTTCCGATTTTGTTGCTAATACACAGGTTCAAGGCGGTCTTCAGGTTAATCTGCAGGGTTCCACTCTCCAAACCGGCGGAGGAAACCCGGGTTGGGAGCAGGATTTGGATCAACCCTGTCTAAAGCATAGCGGAAGAGGGAGGATTGCAAGGCATACTATAAGAGAGTGCATACCCTTTATGAAAGCAGGGAATGGCCGTTTTAATCCTCCTAGCCGGCCCCCGAACGGCGGTTCAGGGCCCGGGTTTTATGGTCCGGGTTATCAGGGGAACAGCTCCGGATCAGGATATAGGGGCAATAACGGCGGTTATCAACCCCGGCCTGGCGGCCAAAATGGTCAAGGGAATTACAATGGTCAGGGAAATCAATCACATCATCAAGGTGGTTATCATGGTCAGGGAAATCAATCACATCATCAAGGTGGTTATCATGGTCAGGGAAATCAATCGCATCAGCAAGGTGGTTACAACAGTCAGAATAATCAGCAGCAGGGCCAAGGGGGTTATAATAATCAAGGAAGCCAGCAGCAACAGCGTCCGCAACAACAGCAGCAATCCGGATACCAGAGTAATCCGAAGGAGTTGAGCAGCGGTCAATATCATGTTTTCACCACGAGTTTATGTAAGAGAGACCAGAAGGTTTTAAGGCGGACTGTTAATGCAGTAGAACCGGCGACTCCGCAATTTCTCCGATGGTCAGAGCAGCCCATTGTATGGAGCAGAGAGGACCACCTGTTACGGGTAGATAATCCGGGACATTTAGCCTTGGTGGTAGCACCTCAGGTGGGAGGATACAAGTTTACTAAAGTCCTCATGGACGGGGGTAGCAGTATCAATATACTATATTACGAGACCTTCCGTCGTATGGGTCTGACAGATAAAAAGTTAAGAACATCAAACACAGTGTTTCACGGGGTGGTCCCAGGTAAGTCAGCTTATCCAGTTGGTAAGATTGACTTAGAAGTTACCTTTGGAGATGAGCATGATTCCAGATCGGAGATGATCACCTTTGAAGTTGTCAAAATTAAAAGTCCGTATCATGCTCTGTTTGGAAGGACGGTTTATGCTAAATTTATGGCTAGGCCATGTTATGTTTACTTGCAGCTTAAGATGCCGGGTCATAAGGGCACGATCACGGTTCATGGCAGTCGAAAGATAGCGGTGGAATGCGAGGAAGGTGATGCAGCTTATGCAGAAGCGGTATGTGCCACGGAAGTGTTAAAATTTTATAAAGATAATGTTGATCCGACAGATATGACTCCACTGAAGAAACCAACTACCGAGCATGATCCGGCATTGAAGTTCAAGTCAGCGGAAGAGACTAAGCAGGTTGATTTTGTGCCTGGAGACTCGTCTAAGCAATTCACCATCAGTGCTAACCTTGATCCCAAATAGGAAAGCGCGCTCATCGAGTTCATCCGTGAGAACCGGGATATCTTTGCATGGAAACCTTCTGACATGCCAGGTATACCGAGGGAACTCGCTGAGCACAAGTTAAATATTGATCCGAGGTTTAAACCGGTAAAACAGTATCTGCGCCGCTTTAATGAAGAGAGGCGCAAAGCTATAGGAGAAGAAGTGGCCAGGCTTTTGGCAGCAGGGTTCATAGTGGAAGTTTTTCATCCGGAATGGTTGGCTAATCCGGTGCTGGTTCTAAAGAAGAATGGGAAGTGGAGGATGTGTGTGGACTACACAGACCTCAATAAAGCTTGCCCAACTGGTCCTTTTGCTCTACCTCGCATTGATCAGATTATCGATGCCACAGCAGGGTGTGAGCGGCTGAGTTTTCTGGATGCATATTCAGGGTATCACCAGATCAAGATGGCAGTTGAAGACCAAGAGAAGACAGCTTTCATAACTCCTTTTGGTGCTTTTTGCTATGTATCTATGCCCTTTGGGCTCAAGTGTGCACAGGCAACTTATCAGCGTTGCGTTCAGAATTGTTTGAAAGGGCAGGTAGGAAGGAACGTGCATGCTTATGTGGATGACATTGTGGTCAAATCAAAGGAGGAAAGAACAAAGATAGAGGACCTCAAAGAAACCTTTGATAATCTTCGAGCTTACAGGATGATGCTTAATCCGGAGAAATGTGCTTTTGGTGTTCCGGCTGGTAAGCTTCTGGGATTCTTGGTCTCGAACAAGGGAATAGAAGCCAACCCGGAGAAAATCAAGGCCATCACATCTTTGACAAAGCCGGTTTGCATCAATGATGTTCAGCGCATAGCAGGCCGGATCACGGCGCTAAGCCGGTTTATCAGTCGCTTGGGAGAAAAGGCGATCCCACTTTATCAAATGTTGAAGAAAACGGACCGGTTCAATTGGAGTGATGAGGCAAATACAGCGTTTGAGAATCTGAAACAGCAACTAGCAAAACCGCCGGTTTTAGCTGCTCCCATTGATAAGGAGCCTTTGCTGTTATATGTTGCTGAGAATACACGGGCAGTCAGCGTTGCGATTGTGGTTGAGCGCAAGGAAGCAGGGAAGGAACATCCGGTTCAGCGCCCGGTTTATTATGTGAGTGAAGTACTCATCGAGTCTAAGCAAAGGTACCCTCATTGGCAGAAGTTGGTGTATGGGGTGTTCATGGCAAACCGGAAACTGAAGCATTATTTCCAAGGGCATCCAATAACTGTGGTTAGTTCAGCTCCGTTGGGAGACATAATCCAGAACAGGGAAGCTACAGGCAGGGTAGCCAAGTGGGCTATTGAGCTCAGTCCGCATGAGTTGAAGTATGTACCACGTACTGCTATAAAATCTCAGGCATTGGTCGACTTCATCAATGACTGGACAGAATTGCAGACTCCTGAGGAGAAGCCGGATCTTACTTATTGGACGATTCACTTCGACGGTTCAAAGCAGTTGGAGGGCTCGGGGGCTGGAGTTGTCTTAACTTCCCCCTGAGGTGATAAATTTTGTTATGTCCTCCGGTTATTATTTCCTTGTACTAATAATGCAGCAGAATATGAAGCATTGCTTCATGGTTTGCGATTGGCAAAGGAGATGAATTTGAGCCGGGTTAAGTGCCTGGGCGATTCAGACCTCGTGGCACAACAAGTTTCGGGCAAGTGGGATTCAAGGGATCCCCTCATGGCGGCTTATCGGCGAGAGGTTGAAGCGGTCGCAGGATACTTCAAAGGGTATCAGGTGGATCACATAGACCGGCGGAGGAACGAAGCGGCCGACGCGTTAAGCCGGCTAGGGTCGCAACGTAAACCGGTACCACCAAACACCTTTTTGGATGAATTGCACAGTCCTTCGGTTCAAGTACCTTCGGAGAACGACATAGCTATTCCGGACCCGGAGGCACAGTTAGTTGCAGCACTCCATATTATTCCGGATTGGACGTTACCCTATTTGGTATATTTAAGCCGAGGAGAGTTACCGGAGGACGAAGACGAAGCACGGCAGATAATCCGGCGTTCCAAGTCTATGACAATTGCCAACGGAGAGCTGCACCATCGTAGCACTTCTGGGGTATTTCAACGATGTGTTTCAGCTGAGGAAGGTTGTGAGATTCTAAGGGAGATTCATGAAGGGGATTGTGGTCATCATGCTGGATCAAAATCTTTAGTGGCTAAAGCATTCCGACATGGCTTTGATTGGTTAACCGCGCATGCAGATGCGGCGGACCTGGTCCGAAAGTGTGACGCTTGTCAGAAGTTCTCAAGACGTGCCCTTGTTCCGGCACAGGAACTCCGGATGATACCAATAACTTGGCCTTTTGCAACTTGGGGGCTTGACATGGTTGGTCCTTTCAAGAGATCCCAAGATCAGAAAACTCATCTACTGGTAGCAGTAGACAAGTTTACGAAGTGGGTTGAAGCGGAGCCTATAAGCAAGTGTGATGCGGCAACAGCGGTCAAATTCATCAAAAAAGTAATATTCCGGTTTGGTTTTCCACACAGCATCATCACAGATAATGGCACCAATTTATCTCAGGGTGAGATGGAAGAATTCTATCAACGAGAGCATATTCGTTTGGACGTGTCTTCTGTGGCTCACCCCCAATCCAATGGTCAGGCAGAAAGGGCAAATCAGGAGATTTTGCGAGGAATCAAACCCCGGCTTATGACACCTCTGCAGAGAACCCCAGGTTGTTGGGTTGAAGAATTACCTTCTGTCCTTTGGAGTATTAACACTACACCAAACCGGTCTACAGGTTATACACCTTTCTTCATGGTTTACGGCGCAGAAGCAGTTCTTCCAAGTGACATACGCCATGATTCACCGAGGGTAGCGGCTTATGTGGAAGCTATTAATGAGGAATCAAGACAAGACGGTTTAGATCGGTTGGATGAAGAGCGTGATATAGCTGCAGCACGGTCGGCGATTTATCAGCAAGATCTGCGCAGATATCATAGCCGCCGGATTAGAACCAGGACATTCCAGGAGGGTGACTTGGTACTTTGGCTTATCCAAGATCAAACAGATATACACAAGCTATCCCCGCCATGGGAAGGGCCCTTTGTGGTCAGCAAGAATTTACACAACGGTTCATATTACTTGGTGGACATTCGAGAACACAAGGATTCACGGACGTCAGAAGAGGAGACGAAGAGGCCGTGGAACATCGCCCATTTACGGCCATACTACACTTGAGCTATGTGCTCCAATGTATCCTATGTATATATTATGAATAATGAATAAACCGGCACCCTCGGTAAACCGGGGGCTCAGCCCTTTCCCCATATACACAAATCTTGTGACAAATAACCATATCAGTTTGTTATCAAATATCATATTTCAATGTTGGCCGGTTCAGAAACTAATCTTTGGAGGGTATGTGAAGGAGCGGTAGAACTCTCGGGAACAAAAGATTATATCCGGTTCAAGAAGAGAAAAACCCCATAAAAAAGAAAAACCCACAGATTCAGGAGGAATCTTAGAGGCCCCTTGGGACAGTCGGTTTGCCCACGTCCCATTGATTGGCTGTGTTTACGATTTCTTGGGCCCTCTGAACAGTTGATACGCTCACGTTCAAGGATGGCTCAGCCCCTTGGGACAGTCCGGTTTGCCCACGTCCCATTGATTGGCTTTGTTTACGATTTCTTGGGCCCTCTGAACAGTTGATACGCTCACGTTCAGGGATG